>OY759215.1:32658152-33335294 GCA_963662175.1 Aradus depressus
CTTCATAAGCGACATCAATACACGAGGACTGTCCCTGAAGTAATGAGAGTGATTTTCTGAAACATACATTGGGATTAGAGGAGAGGCTAAACTCAAAAACTATCGATATAATGAATGTATCGACATGAAATTTCATACAAAGTCAAAACTCAAGACATAACCTGTTAAATTTCTGCGATATGGGCTGAAGCTCAATTCAATACTCTAACTGCCGATGAAATGAATTTATCGATACAAAATTTAGTATGAGGATTTAGGAGACCCAGAGAGCGAAAAGTTAATTGATTAATTTGTTCTGGGGAAGTACATTGTCGGTGATTAAAATATCCAATACTAAGTCTTGGTCTTCTGCTCCCTAAAAATATACATTTATTCAATTAGAAAGCTATAGTAAATAGATTTTATCTCATTTTTCGATGAGAAATGCTTTTTATTAAAATAAAAAAAACCTCCCCATTGCAGAAAAAAAATATATATAACAAAGCTTACTCTAATTTTTAAGAATCAGAGTTTTCTTTCTGTGAAAAGAAAATGTGGACATAAGCATTAGTTTAATGAGATTTCTTCCCTGTATATATTTTTAACAGTTTTGTTAACGGAACGTTTTTAAGGAATGTGTTGCGGGACAATGTATTGGGTATCTTTAGTTAGACTAGCGAAATGTTTATGTCCGTCTGTCTTCAATTTTTCATAAGCTACATCAATATAATGTCTTCTCCGTCTGTGGGGAACGAAAATCCGTCAGGGAACAAGGTATTCTATGAGGCCAACGAGAAGAAAATGATACGAGAGTTTCCTGCAAATGAAAATCATTTTTAAACATTTATTCTCCCAGCAATACAAAATGTAGAGGAAGTTTTGTAATCTGTCAGAAATTTGATGTTGAATTTTAACCAGAATATTATGTTTTCCGATCCCAAAAATTAAAATTAAAAATGTGTGTCTGTGAACTCGATAACTCCCGATAGAATGAATCGACACGAACTTCTGTGTGTGTATTCAGAGCTCTCTGCCGTAACAAAAACCTCATAAGGACGATGAATTTTCATCAAAATCAGCCAAGAAAAAGGAGGGATCAGAGGGGGACTAAACTCAACAATTTCAATAACTGCCGATGTAATGAGTTGAGTAAGTTTCCAGGTCACATGGTGTTTAAAGATCAAATTTTAATATTGACTGCCTTATAAAACTGTAATGGTTATGCATTTTTTATTTTGTTTCCAAAAGTTCTGATAATGCCTTAATGGCGTAACAAAAATAAAATAAAAATATTTTGGGGAGACCGAAACCCAATCAAAACACCTTCATCAAGTAATATACTATGTTATATTTTGGTCTACTAAGCTCAAGATAATGGGTTCGAAACCCCCCGTTTTTTATCTAGAAATTGAAAAAATCTTGAGCACGCTGTCCTTTGGATCGGACATAAAGCGATGGTCCCGAGCCTGTGTGATGTTAGATACTCGTTAAAAACAGAATAAACCTAGGTATGGAAAATTTAGGACTCCCACAATACAGACGGGCACGTATCTACCAGAGTGACAAAAGAGCGTTCTGTAGGCGATATGACCTCGTTAAAGCCCGGGCAAGGGTCTTAATAACATTTTTCCAAATTATAACCACACTTCTTTTTTTATAATGATTCTTCTACCACGTCTGTTATCTTGATTATTATATCGCCTACTACCAGAGCGACGATAGACATGAGCTCGAACTCTACAATAGGAGTCCTAAATTTTGCCAACCCTATTTTTTACTCATCTAGGGCAGGGGTCTTTAACGAGTACCTGCCATCGTTCGAGGCATGCTTAAGTTTATTTTACCTACCTACCAGATAAAATAAACTAAGGGCATCGCCCGGGTATCGAACCCGCGATCTTGAACTCAGTAAGTAAGCACTGAGCTACCGGCGCCCTCTATATTCATTCTGTCGTGAGTTATCGCGTTCAGACAAGAATTTTGACGTGAAAACGTCTATTCGCTCGTTAAACACACTGATAACCGGTCAAACTTTCTTGTGTTACAAAATACCGTCAGATTTCAATCGATGATAACTACGAGACTAATAATGCGATAACAACGGTTGAGATCGGAAGTGTTTGTTTTGCCTGTGACGTTATCGGGTTAGTGTGGGCGCCGGCGGATGATTGTTGGGAATTAGCGTTGTGTAAAATTAGAAATTAGTGTAGCGTGATAACGCGTTTAGATAGAACGTTGATTCGGGTGTCATTGTAAAGAGTTTGAGGAGCACTACTACGACTAAAAGTGAAACAATAAAAATATTCGCCGAAAAAAGGTAAAAATCGGTATTAAATTGAAAATTGCAAAAAAAATTAAAGATGTCGTCCTCATATGAATCGTAAATATGCGCGGAATTATAGAAAATGCAAATCAGAGGAAAGCTCGCATCAAAAGAAATTTAAAAAACCTATAAAGTCTAGTGCCGAGCAAATGCAAGAGCTACGGCAGCATCGAAAAGAAAATGAAAAATGATTTTATCCCGACGTTTTCACAGAAAATCTACGGCGTGGACCTTGACCGCCTCAATGTTCTTATTTTCATTTTTGGAATAAGGGGGAGGAGGACATGATACCAATGAAACATTTCTGACCGACTACATAACTTCTTCTTTACTTCGTATAGCTGGGGAAGTAAAATGAAATCTACGGAACCCTGCATAGTGTGCTTTTGACTGTAATATTTTAATTTTCCTAAGGATATATAGTCGGTTTTTCTTTATTTATTCTCCTTCCTGCCGTCTGACAGAGTGGCAACATAGTGAAAGCAAACAGAGGAACGTAAACTAATTTTGTAGATCTGTAGGGAGGATGAGATGAGGGGGAGGGGAGGGGGGGGGGGGGTAGGTGAGGGGAGGGTTTGGGTTGGAGGAGGGGAGTGGTTGAAGACGGGCTCTATATTAAATTCAAGGAGCCCTCCCTTCCCAGCATCCCCCAGGGTTTCAGCACTTGTAATTGTCAAACTCCCGACCTTCTCAGACATCAAGCTGAAAATTGAAACTTACAGTAAATAGTCTCCCCTCAAGCGAACTGCAAGTAGAAAGGGTCAAAGGAGTCTGGCTGTACCTCCATCGCTCTAAAAAAAAGTGTACGTCACTTCAGATATATTATAGAGGGATGTATCAAAATAAATGACCGTTTTATCAATTGCACGAATTCCAAAGACTGTAAATATGTTAATCTTCTCTTCTATAGCCCTATCTAATTTTAAGCTATTTTATGAACATTCCACTGGCTAAATAAAGCCATATTTTATGAACATTCCACTGGCTAAATAAAGCCATATTTTATGAACATTCCACTGGCTAAATAAAGCCATATTTTATGAACATTCCACTGGCTAAATAAAGCCATATTTTATGAACATTCCACAAGGGAAACATTTTAATAACTTTGCAGAAGTCGAAATTGCGGTGCAAGAGTTTTTCGATAGCCATCCCAAGGAATGGTACCAGCGTGGGATCGAGGAACTAGCTAAAAGATGCGATATATAGATGGATAAACTTTTATTGCACAAAAGATTACAATCTCTATGGCATTTTTTTTTTCAAAATAAATAATAAAAGGATAAAAGTAACAATTAAAAAATTATATAAAACAAGATATGAAATGAACATAAATAAAAAAAATAAATAAATTAAAAAAATATATATCCATCTTACATGCAACAAATTAAATTAAATTATTCTTTATTTTCAAAGCAACAGTAAAAAATAAAAATAAATTGTTAATTTTTCTAACTTATAAATCATTTAAAATATGCAGAAATGTTTCTGAGTAATATTCTGGTCTATTAGTGAGATAATTGTGGAGAAATGCTTGCCTTGGGATACAAAAAACTGGCTGAAAGATGGCTAATGACAGTGGATGACAATGGGTTATATTTTTAATGTTAATTTTATTTTATATTAACGAAATAATAATATTAATTTTTTGTTGAAAAATGGTAATTTTTTTATATATATCCCATTTTATAGAGGTTAACTCCCGGTGTAACTTCCCAAATAATGGTATTCAAATCTGAGGAAATTTTTCTTCTTCGGGTTGACGTCCTCCGATGAAGGCCACGACACCCGTTAGCCGAATCGTCGGGGAAGAGGGCCTAACGAGTTTATTTATTTAAAAGTCTGCTGTTGTGGTCGGCTAGGAGGAAAAACCCCTGATAATTTAATAAATATCCATGTAATTAATATATTGACATGAAATTGTATATTTTAATTCAAATTCCTATAAGGGTACTTTTTAATACTCAACAAAATTGACCTAAGGGAAGAGGAGGATTAGAGGGGCTGAACTCAATCAAAACCTGATAATTCCCGATATAATAAATATGTAGAATAAAAAACATAATATGAGAATTCAGAGAATATAATATGAAATATAAATACATTGAAGGAAAAGAAGAAAGGGATTTATTTGGTCTGGTAGAAAGAGAACAATTGCTGTTTCAAATCAAGATTTGTTTTCGTAGTCTGTTGTTTGAACATGACCATATGAAAAACGACTGTGCCAACCTTGTTACAATTATAACAGACGACGACGACGAACAGAATCAATACTCCACTGAATTTCTACATAGTCGGTCAGTTAGCGATTTACATTCTCGCGTATTGAAAGAAAATACGAATATCGGAAATTGAACACTTCCCAAGTCTTGATAAACGGAACTTGAATTCGTGTAAAAAAAATGCTTCAAAACATCAAGATGTGTAAGTTCTAATGGGCGAATCAACTGGTACCCGCATACACTTGACAAGTTCAAGCTCACTGCTGACATTTCTCCTGCTTTCTTAATGACTAAAGCCCGGATTCCCGTGCAGTTGCATTATTTTTTTCGCTTGCTTGAAATCATTAAATAACAATTTATTTTTACGAATTTAGGCATCCTGATTAATATACATAAGTTTTATTTTGCACAGAATTGCACGTTTCTAATATTTTTTTGGCAAAATTGCACGTTTAAGATTTTTACTGCACAAAATTGCATATTTTGTCCTAATTAGAAAATTGATTTGTAAATTAGTTTGAAAATGTATACATACATTACAAATTGAAAAGGTCAGCTTTTCTGGGAAATTCTCACTGCGATTTTCCATTTTGACTCTCTTCAAATTCGTGGAAAGTCAATAAATCCCCCTAATTTCCGCTCCCTTCCACTTTGTGCTGCACTCAGTCTTACTCTATCTTCAAGTTTTTACATTAACAACCATGCTTTAAGTGGGATCGAGTTATTCTTTCAAAGTAAAAAGTTTAAAATAGTTTTGATTAAAAATCCCGGATATGACTAACTCAAAAAGTTCAATGCGGACATAAATGGTGAAGATATTGGATTGGATCTACAACCTGACATTATAAGCAGCTACAAAAAATGCCCCATCACAAGGGAGAGATCGTTTTCCGCTAAAACACTACTTAGCGACAAGCGGCAGAGTTTTTCAGACAAAAATTTTGAAATGTATTTAATGGTAAATTTTAAAGCATCAAATGCTTAAGTAAAAAATATATATCAATTTAATTGCAGTCCAATTCTCGGCCTCGAGTAATCTGGTGAACTGTTTTGTATTTTACACTAGCTGAGCCCGCGCGCGCTCCGCTGCGCATTTTGTCGTTTAAAAATTTAGTTCGTCTTCGTAGAAGTTGCAAGTGTACCCGACAGTCATCCTGCCAAGTAAGATATTCCTGTTTTTCAAATTATTGAAAGACACGCGAGCAGAACGGCTGCTTCACGGCTACTACTCGAAATCTGTGACAAAGATAATGTAAGGAAATTGTAGTTGTGTAATGAACGTTATTGCAGAAACTGTTCATGAATCACCTTGGATTATAAACAACTTGTATCAGTTCATTAATGATGAGAACAATTTATTGTCCGTACCGTTAAAAAAAAAATTTACTTTACACACAGTGAAATATGAAAACCTATACGATCAAAATAATTTTCATACTTGCATAACAAAAAATGACGAAAAAGTAAGAAGAAATTCGGAAGTCTTTCTCTATGGAGAGTGTGTGCAATATCACGTTCTGGGCAACTTGTATGTAATAAGCAATTAACTTACTAATAACTTACTCAGAACTAACTTTATTGAAGAGGAACTTTATTAAAGAACACCTTGTTAAGACATTGCACATAATATCGAAACAAACGTCAGCCTAACAAAATGGAAGTCACAGCGCATGATTTAATTGTGTATTGCACTCACGTTTCTCAAGATGAATAAATGCCTATAACGTTATTAAAAGTTTAACGTTATGAAATAAAGAAATAAATAATATTGGCTGTCAACGGTAATGTCATTCGAATGAGTAAAGTCAGTTGTCCAAAGCTGTGGGATAAACTATATTTTTAGTCGTATTGTTAGGCGAGTAAATGTACAAATTTTTTGGCGAACCAACCCTAGAACAGGCAACATATAATTGGCCATGAGAAAAGCACGGCTTTCCTAGATTGATGCCAGCTACCTTCAGAGATTGCCCTTGTGATTTATTAATAGTCATGGCGAATGCTAAGCGCACTGGAAATTGAAGCCTCTTGAAGTCAAATGGCATGTCAGAGGGTATCATAGGAATCCTAGGAATAAAAATGTCTTCTCCTTTAGCCGCGCCTGTCAGTATTGTGGCTTCGATGACGTTGGGAAGCAAATTTTTTACAGCCAATCTTGTTCCGTTGCAGAGTTTTGGTGGATTTAGGTTCCGAAGTAGAATTATAGTACAACCTTTTTTCAGTCGAAGCATATGAGGTGGAAAACCTGGAGGTTCTAATGAGTTGAGAAACTCTGTGGGGTAATTGACAGCTTGGTCTTGATCGAGAACTGTATCGATGGATTTGTATGTTGTGAGTTCTCCTGGTAAAGTGCCAAGTACAATGGTATTGATGTTGTTGACATCGTCGTTACGTGGTGCGAGGATAGCTCTCTCGCAAAGCCACGTGTGATTCTTGTAATTGCTGATAATATGAGTGAATACTTTGTCAATGAGTTCTTCAATTGTGGGGACGACGTTGCAAAAGTCTGGCGAAAATGAGATTTCACTCATGAGTGTCGTTGGAAACTTTCCTTCACCAATCTGCAAAAGTTTTTGTGCAAAAGGTCCTGCTGTGTCATCTCCACCCAGAACAACTCTCATATTTGTGTTAAGAGTCAGTTTTTGAACGTTCCGCCAAAGGTAAGATGCTTTCAAACATGCATGCAGCTCATCAGCAGCGGTTCCTCGTTGAATCACAGGCAGGGTTTGCCGAAAATCTCCTGCTATTAAGACGAATGCACCACCCATAGGTTCGTTGATTCCTCGAATATCTCTCAGAGTCCGATCAAGTGCCTCTAGAGCTTTTTTGTGGGCCATTGTACATTCGTCCCAAATTATAATTTTACAAATTTTCAAAACATGACCTTGCCCAGAGCTTTTACTTACGTTACATATCGGCGAATCAGAAGTCGCAAGATTTAATGGTAATTTCAAAGCTGAGTGCGCAGTCCTTCCACCTGGTAGAAGTGTCGCCGCAATCCCTGAAGATGCAATGGCAAGACCAATTTTGTTATCCTTTCGTATATCGGCCAAAATTAAATTAATCAAGAATGTTTTTCCCGTTCCTCCTGGTGCATCAAGGAAGAAGAGGCCACCTTCATCATTAGCAACATGTTGCATGATATAATCGTATGCCAGTCTTTGATCAGGAACTAATCGTTGCTTGTTTGTCTCCACAAATACGCGCAACGCCTCTGTGTCGTAGCTTGTTTCTCTTAATATATCTCTGTCGGTAATGTCCATGCCATCGCGCGTTGGAGATACCAAACCTAGATCATTGAGGGTCTTATTGTTGATGGACATGCATTTGTCCTCAATATCAATGAGAGCCAAGTTATAAATTCGAATCGAGTACTGTAGGTCAGGGTCGTTGCTTGTGCGGCGCGCTCGATGCAAAAAATCTTCGCTAAAACTATCTTTGTACTTCTCCCACAGGTTTTTTGGATTTGACGGTGTGCACGTTGTCAGTATGATAGCAAAAAGACTACGCAGTTGTGACGGGAAAGAAGTTAAAGCAGCATCCGACAAAGTAGTGTCCCAATGACTATCATCTTCAAGAAGGCCGTACTTGTGACACGCCTCTCTATAAGTTTGACAGACTTGTCCATCCACAGTGCGGAGAGCTTCAAAAGACGTAGGTCCTTTGACTTGGTGGAGAAGCATCCTTAGATAGTAGCATTCAGCATTAGTCGGGTGAATGGTGTAGACGCGACCTAATGCATCACTCTCTTTGGCGTCTGTTCCTGATACTATGGTGCCTTGCTTTCTCTTGAAAAACTGTTTTTTTAAAGTGTTCCAGGTATAAAACCGCGGGATTTCGGAGTAGAGCAATGATCTGGCAAATGGGTCATCTGTGCATAGCTGGAAAAATGCTGTGAGCGTCGTGTGTTGTGGATTTTCTGCTCTTTCTCGTGCGTTTGCTTCAGTGAAATAAACTCTTTGCCCGTTTTCAAGATGCACTGACAAATGAACAACCGTTGGGTGTCTATCGTGAATAGGAAAGCTCAGAATCCTCCAAAAAGCTTCATTGCTACTTACGTAGCGCCCCATCTGATATTGTGCAATCTCATCATTTTCATTTGCAAATCCGAATACCGCCATGTCGCTGCCTTTGTTTATATATTTGCAAATATATTTGATTGATTTTACCGAGTTGCAAAATTCTACATTTATGTGTGCTTGGAACATCTTGGATAGTAACGGTGAGTAGGGAACTACCCAGCTGTTATCTACCTGAATTTCTTGGTTTTTAACCTTCACTGTTGTGACATTGCCCCCATCTTCTGGTTGCCGTCGCCTGTATTTTGGATACCCATCATGGCCTGTTTCGGTCTCAAGTGTAAATTCCCGTGGATATTTTTTCGTACAATGTCCATCTTTCATACATGGGGCAGAAGGATTCAAATGTCCACACGGGCCATGTATCATGCTAGTACTGATTCTTTGAAAGAGTAACGGATCAGATTCTTGATTAGGCAACTCTGCTGAGATGATGTTGTTGATCCTGTTTGAATGTATCTTCTCCTTCAGCCAAATCAGGATGTGGGCATGTGGCAAACCTCGTTTCTGCCATTCGATGGAGTACATAAAACATCGCACATCTCCGAAAATATGAAGTTTTTTAATGGCATCCATCATTTTGTTCAGTTTTTGTTTGAAAATCCTTGCTGTTAAGTCATGCCTGTCGTTTGCTGTTTGCCCTGGAAGGAGATGATGGGTGATCTCAGGCCATTTTGGGTTGCATGTAAAAGTTATGAAAAGGTCTGGACGGCCGTAGTGTCGCACATATGACATAGCGTCTTGCGCGTACTCATGCATGTGCCTTGGACTTCCTGTAAATGTTGCGGGTAAAATCACCATCCGACCAACATCTGATACATTTCGATCACTGGCAAGTGAATCTCGCAAATGGATATATTCCTCTGAACGGAGCTTTGTCTGATTTAAACGAAGATAGAGTAACCTTTCAGTCTCGATTTTTGCATACATGTCGACCACGTATTGCTGTAAAAGACGGCCGCACCGCAAAAGGTAATTAGTGCCAGATCGCATCATGAGACGATAAGCGTAGAAGTTCATAGCTGAAACTTTTTTTTTCGTTGGCGCACCAGTCTCTGGATCAACTTGAAAGATGTTGAAGTGATACCCATCTTCACCTTCCCAAAAGAGAAGAGGGTATTGAAGAGCGTCATAAGATCTATGCGTTTCAGCGATTCGTTGTAAGTTATCACCTCGTTTATGGAGAATTATATCGCGTCTGTCAAACTGTTGTCCTACAATGACGATTGCAACTTCAGAGATGGTTGGGATGTTAAAACGTCGTTCGTTTTCCCTTGTCGGTGTTTTATCAGCTTTTATGATGACTTTGTAATCATCAGAAGGCATCTGATCCAGAGCGGTTTCGAAAATCCGAACTAACGCATTACTTTGATGTAGTAAATCTTGCAATTGACGAACGATTTCACGATCGACTCCAGGGATTATTGCGCATCGTCTATCTGTTTCCAAGTCAGTGTCGCCTAAGAAATAGATTTGCAGGAACTGAGCATCTTGCTCTGGTAGTGGTAACAGTGACCCGGCGCGGTGGTATATTTGTCCTTGAACTTTGAAAGTTGGCATGAAACCACCTTCTTGAATTTCTTTTGCTCCAAATGAAGTCATTTGGAAACAACTATTGTATTTTCGTATGTTTTGCAAGAAACTTTTCGATTGAGCCGTACATCCTGATGTAAGAGTAAGCAGTGGTTCCGGAGGATTCTTTAGCGGTGTTAATTTGACCTTTCCATTAGAGCAGCACATTCCAGGAGCTTCATTTTTAAATTTTCGAGCAGAGCAAAAAGAACAAATGATGCTCATTTCTCCGATAAGTATACTGGGATGCATATGATAGTCGACATCTTGCTCATAATTGAATCCTGCTAACTCAAGATCAGCAGGTTGCCTACGGGGTTGAAGCGTGTACCTTCTTCTTTCCTCTTGAAGCCGGTGTGAAGCTTGTTCTGCAGATTCCGCCTCTCTCCTTTTTTTTGATCGACTTGATGAATTGCTATCACGACCAATGAACTGTCGCTTTCTAGGTGCCATCGTTAATTGAACAGCGAATAAACAAAGCGAGAGAAAATTCGAATACAAAAATTTGTTCTTTATAATCAACAATTGACATTCAAATGTCGAAAAATCTACACAGTCAACCAAAAAACGCAATGTAACCTCAAAAGAGCAAATGTGAAGAAATGTAAATTGTCATAAAAAAAATGCAAATTTATAGTAAAATATCCAAAAAGTCATCAAAAAAACGCAAACAAACCTGTAAAAATACAAATTGTCAACTACAAAAAAACGTGTGTTCGACAAAAAATAAAAATTGTCAACAAAAACGCAATTGTCATCTGGAAAATACTAATAGTCAACAAAAAAATGCAAATTGTCAACTACAAAAAAACGTATGTTTAAAAAAAATGAAAATTGTCGACAAAAATGCAACTGTCAACTGCAAAATACTAATAGTCAACAAAAAACGCAAATCGACCTATAAAAATGCAAATTGTCAACTACCAAAAAAACGTATGTTCGACAAAAAATGCAAATTACCGACAACAATTCAATTTTCAACTGCAAAACGCAAGTAGTCAACAAAAAATGCAAATCTATAATGAAAAATCCAAATAGTAAACAAAAAACGCAATTAAACCTGTAAGAATGCAAATTGTCAACTACGAAAATACGTATGTTCGACAAAACATGCAATTGTCAACTGCAAAATGCAAATAGTCAACAATAAAATCAGGAATTTATAGTGAAAAATCCAAGAATGGAAAAAAAATGCAATTAAACCTAAAAAAATGCAAATCGTCAACTACTTAAAATACGAATTTTCGACCAGAAATGCACATTTTTGACAAAAAATAGAAATTTACGACAAAAATGCAATCATCAACTAAATAATGCAAATTTTCAAGTAAAAAATGCACTAAGTGAACAAAAAAATGCAACTCGATCGAAAAAATTGCTAATTGTCAACCATAAAAACTCAAATTTTCCACTAAAATCCAAATAGTCAACATAAAAAGCAATTTAACCTTAAAGAATGCAATTTGCCAACTACATAAAATGTGAATGCTCAACCGAAAATGCAAATAGCCGACTTACAAACCCAAATTTCTTACTTCACAATACAAATTGTCACCTTCGAAATGCAGGGTATCAACTACAAAGACGCACATATTTACCGAATAAGAAAATTTGATGTTTGTCAGAAAACGGTTAGTTGATTTCGAAATTGACGTTCCACTAATTGCACTTATTGCACCAATTAAACGCGTTACAACGGATAACAAAACCAAGACAATTACAAACTCAATCCGACTTGTATTGTATTTGACATTGTTTGTATCGCGAACTCTCGACTGCTCTCGACAGAGTGACAGATCGATATATATTTGATATTCGATATATATCGGTGAGAATTGAGACAGGCGCCATTACTTGTTTTTATTTGCTCCATGTATTACGCATGGAAAGTTTGACGAATTATTATTAAAAAACTGAAGAAAAATCTGCGTTCTAACTACGCTTACTACTTACGGGAGTAGCAAGAACATGTGTGCAAAATTTTGTAAAGATTCATCATAAATTGTGGATTTGTACCCCGGTCAAGACTTTGACTTTTATATATAAGATATCTCTAGTATTTTTTTAACCAAAAATTTATACATATATGCTTTTGTAATTAATACATGGAAATGAGAAAAAAACTATGTTTTCAGTAAATGTTTTTTATAAATTGTATAAATAAATCCCTTTAGGCTTTTTATATTATACTTTTTTTTTTAAACCCAATTTTATGCTGAAAAAAGAGTTATTTAATTTACAAATTAGATCCAATTTTTTTTTTCTCGCAAAAAAACAGTTAATGACAGGATTTCATTTTTGTTGCAGATTTTGGCCTTTTTATTGGGTATACCTCAAGAAGACAGTTTCTTTCTCACATGGCAGCAAGATGAGTATAATTCGATGGATTTAAATATATGATATGACTGCGACAAACGAGCAAGGGGCCTTTGAAAAGATTTCCACGAAGAACCTCATTACTTTTGTGTACATGTCTAGATAAAATGAAATAATATATTTAAAAAAATATATGTGATGTGGCCATTACAGGACTCCCTCGTCTCAAAATCATTTCAAACTGGCGTTACTGGGTGTATGAAAGTAATGAGTTGACGTCAGCAGTGTTATATATTATTGACATAAAATTCTAAATGTGGATCCAGCTGAAAAAAAAAAGTCAGACTACTATTGATTTTCTTGACAAAAAATTAGCTAAATGGAAGGAAGACGAGCTGCAGTTCTTTTCTGTCCTCTGCTTTGCTTTTCTCTCTCATTGTTGTGTCTTTGAACCAAAGCAAGGTACTAGGGCTTAAGGCACTCTGATGCTTTCAACAGCCTTCTCAATCAATGTCTCATCTTTTGAATGGCGTCCGGACATTCCTATTCTGTACCATGCTGGTCAATGATTCAGTCAGTGTCTTATAATTAACCCTCCGTCGGGCGCAGCTGGCCTGAGAGGCCAGCAAAACACTTTTTTGGACGCCCCTCCTCCCCCTGGCGGCCCAACGGGACGCCCCTCCCAATAGTTTCCTGACTCGAGGCGGTGCGTAGGACGCCCCACCACAGTCTGCCGTCAACCTTTACCCGGCTCGCCTAGACCCCCCCTGGCTCGTGAGGCCGACTGCGCCCGATTACGTCATAACATCGAAGGTAAGTTTTTTCAAGATATTTTTATTACAATCGTTCATTTTACTCAAAATAAGTCTGTTCTGTGTGGAAGTTCGTCGATATCTTAAGAAATAAGTGCTATTCTGAGTCTGGCCTCTCAGGCCGAGTGCGCCTGATAACGTTATATCGATAAATAATTTCAGTTTTCCTGTCTTTCGTTCCAGATTTCCTGCTGAAATGGCCAGAAAAGTTTATGATTTCTCCAACCCCAATGATGCTGCGGAAATAAGAAGCCTCCTCGAGGACGATGCTGCTGATGATCCGGCTTTGGTTGAGGATTTGGGAGCAGAAAGCGACGTTGCTTCTGAGGACGAGGTAGAAGAACGTGAAGAGGACACAGAAACTGAACAGGAAGAAGAAGGGACTGAGGAGGAGGAAATAGAAGAGGAGATATGCAATGATTTTTTTCTTGGAAAAGATAAACAGACAGAGTGGACCAAGAAGCCATCTCCGGCTGCTGTTCGTCGGGCACAACGTCACAACATCATTACACACCTTCCAGGTGTAAAAGGAGATGCTAGAAATGCTGAGACCATATTGCAATGTTGGGAATGTTTGTTCAATACAGACATGTTGGAATTGATTGTCAAATACACCAACCAATATATCGACTCAGTCAAAGCCAAATTTGCCAGAGAGAGGGATGCCAAGGAAACAGACGTCATTGAAATCAAGGGATTCATTGGTTTGTTGTACCTGGCTGGAGCTTACAGAGGGAATCGTCAGAGTCTGGAGGAGCTATGGGGAACAGAAGGAGATGGCGTTGAGAAATTTGGCCTGGTGATGAGTATAAAACGGTTCAAGTTCCTCATACGTTGTATTCGTTTTGACGATCGTACGAGTCGAGCACAACGTAAAGAATATGATCGACTTTGCCCAATCCGTGAACTGTTTGATCGTTTTGTTCATAACTGTCAAAAGAACTACATCCCTGGAGAAAATGTTACAATTGATGAGATGTTGCCAGGTTTCCGTGGGAGGTGTCCATTCAGGCAATATATACCCTCGAAACCCACCAAGTATGGTATAAAGACATTTGCCCTTGTTGATGCCAGAATGGTATATACGTACAACATGGAAATTTATGCAGGAAAACAGCCTGAAGGGCCATTTTTTGTGAGCAACAAGCCAAGTGAAGTGGTGAAACGAATGGCTGAGCCTCTTTTTGAGACAGGGCGCAACATAACAGCTGATAATTGGTTTACAGACATTGATCTCATTAATGATTTAAAAAAAAAGAAGCTGTCATATGTTGGCACAATCAGAAAAAATAAAAGACAGTTACCGCCCAGTTTTGTCAACATCAAAGGGAGGGCTCAATACAGCAGCTGGTTCGGCTTCAACAATGGAAACACTTTGGTTTCATACGTACCAAAGAAGGGGAAAAATGTGATTCTCGTTTCATCATTCCGCGAAACTGATGCCATTGATCAATCTACTGGAGAGCAGCAGAAGCCAGAAGTGATTACTTTTTACAATACCACCAAAGGCGGAGTTGACACAGCTGATCAAATGTGCGCAACGTTCAGTGTGAGCCGGAACACAAGACGCTGGCCGATGGTCATTTTTTTTGCCTGTCTGAACGTGGCCGGCATAAATTCCCAGGTGATTTCGATTGGGAATGGCCTGGAACCACTAAAAAGAAGAATCTTCCTCAAAACTTTGTCTCATCAACTTGTGATTGGACAACTAGCCCGGCGAAGTCTCAATACAAGTGGAATGCCAGCTCAGCTGCAAATCCGCTTGAAAAGGTTTTTACCCCAAGAGGAACGTGAACAGTCTCCCTCCCAACCTCCCAAAAGACGTAAGTGTGGAATGTGCATGGTTGAAACAGGATTTAGAAGGATGACAAATTACGAATGTCAAAATTGTCATATACCGATCTGCCTAAGCCACGTAAATCCGCTGTGCCAAACCTGTTATTCAGCTGCAGATTTGGAAGACTTAACGTCGGTTTCTGCCCACGACTGAGACGAAGAATGATGGTCCCACATCAGAAGAGACTATGTACTACATTTTTTTTCCAGTTTTTTACTTTTATGATACTTGGTTCGTCCAATTTTGAAAACACTTTTGTGTCAAATTAGCAATTTTGTTTTTTTTTAGTTTAAGCTTCATTCTGTTCATTAAACTCGTTCTTTTCCGTTCAATTTGGTATATTTGCTTTCCTTAGATCCTAGCGAAGGCTACCCTAACGGTGTTTTGAATTAAAATTGATTAGGGGGGGGTGGGGGAGCTAAAGTATGTGGGTGGCCTCTCAGGCCGGGTGCGCCTGATTTTGTTTCGTTCAGAGGTGCGCCCGACGGAGGGTTAAGGCGAAAGGAGACGACAGTCAAAAAAGTTCCCATATTTGTAGAATCCTGACTACCTGCTTTTAACAAATAAAATGTTTTTCTGCTATTTTTAAAGATTTTTTTTCATCATAATTTTTATAAATTTTCACTTTCAGAATTAAAAAAGAAGATCCTGCGTAACCAGGAAATGGATTCTATGAATACGGGACTTTTCTGTCATTCTCTTTCGCTTTAATCTACTAGTTGACCCTAAAACAGTGACGTCGTATCGTTGTTTTCGTTATATCAACAGTTATTAGGACTTCTGAGTTAGGCCCCTCCTCTGATACATTTATTACATCGGCAGCTATTGACAAGTAGAAGCAATACTTATTTTATTCTTCTAGAAGGTTACCCCAACATTACCTGGTTAGTGACTCTAAGCAGGTTAGTAACTTTGTCTAGCAAGTTAATAACTGTATTCGCCAGTTTATTAACTTTAGCCTCTCTCGCTCCTGAAGAAATATAATATACTTAAATGTTCAACATTTTATGGGAATCCAAAATACATTTAAAGAGCTTGAACTAGTTTTTCTGTACTCCTCCCACAACCGATGAGATGTCACATGGTCTATGTTTGAACGGGGCTTTTAAGGATTTCAACCGTCGAAGAGCAAGGCCCAGCTCACAATTCTTCTTTCGCTTCAAAATTTTCTGATGCCACATGGTCTAATTACCTTATTCGGCTTATCTTTGAAATAAGCTCCAAGTACCGTGAGTATATGTTCAGCCGTTTTCGCGTAGGCGCGGACAAATATACATATAGACAGACTCTCCATTTTAATTATAATATTTCCCATCCAGATAATCCCCCTCGAAGACTGAGGCGGCGCTGGCCGAGTGCCGGTCATGACCAGCTTCTCCCCTCATGTAATCCTCTTACCTTCAACTCTCCTTTCCTTCTTGGCCTGCCTCCTCTGCTGGACAGTGATTGGCAGGGCGAGAAGTCAGGGGGGATCACTCGAGCCCCCGCGGTCTCCCCTGTCCCCATTAAGTTGGAGGGATGGGGATGACAGAGAACCGGGGGGCGTTTCGAGGGGTCTCGAGTTGTAGGACTCTGATGTAGATTTTATTTTATCTTTATTATTATTGTTTTATGTTTATGTTTATAATTATTTAAAATGCAGAGACCATTATTATATATATATATAAATAAATATAAATAAATATATGTATATATATACAT
Source organism: Aradus depressus (assembly GCA_963662175.1). Classification (NCBI taxonomy): domain Eukaryota; kingdom Metazoa; phylum Arthropoda; class Insecta; order Hemiptera; family Aradidae; genus Aradus; species Aradus depressus. The sequence continues at coordinate 32,674,991 of OY759215.1, forward strand.
ACATAATAAAATAATAATGGTCTCTGCATTTTAAATAATAATAAACATAAACATAAAACAATAATAATAAAGATGTATATATATATATATATATATTTTACCAATTATTTTGTACATAATCATATGCTTTCGTTGTATATATTTTTAATTTTTATTTATTTTTTTATTTAATGTATAATGTCATTCATCAAGTTTACTTATAGTTTATACTGATTGTAAATATTCAAAATATAAATATATCTTTTTTGAAGAAAAAAAAATATATATATAATATAATGCCCTCTTGAAAACCTGCCGGCATAACGTGTTCCGGTAAGGCAGAAAGGTTGCGAATTTCTGATCCGTATATAAGTCCAGAATTTTTTTTTGAGAAGATAGATTTGAGGGAGGTCTTCTTAGATTTGTTCCTGAGCTGGTTCTTCTCTCCAAGATTTAATTAAAGAAGTAAGTCCCAGTGAGGATACCCAAAGGATCACTACCCCCAGCTTTCCACCCCTTCCTCAACAAATACTTCCAGTCGGCTGTTTGTTCATGTCCTCATCGTTAGCACCTTTCTCTTCATCTAAGCCTTTAGCCAATCTGATTAAAGTAGTATTTGAAATCTTCAGAAATTCAATTTCATTTCATTTTTGATGTGTAAACATCTTGCTCTTGGTACGGGCTATGTCAGATCGTAAGTCTCGATGATGTGGATGTGTCACTGTCTGTGTGTCGGACGGTTGCGAGCGCAGCGCACACACACAACTACACACTTCTTTATCTGTGATGTGAGCTGTTTTTGAGGATTTCTACGTTTACAGAATCATTAGATATAACTTAGATGTGTACATATAACAATGATTAGATATAACATTGTAAGAATTGAACTTTTTTTCTCCTCTTGGCCTGATGTTCCGTTCATATTGGCCATAATAAATTAAAAATGTATTTAATTATTTTTTTTTTTTCGGTCGATAAGAGTCAAGAAGAACCAGAGGGACACAGTCCAGGCCCCCCGAGGACCCAGTGAGCCATCCGAAGAGGCCCGGAGACGGCACCACCGGATCACTCTATAAAATTTGCAATGACTAATTTGATATAAATAATATATGTATATATAACCTATATATTATATAGGTTAGGTTTAGGTAATTTCGGGCGGAAGCCGTGCCCCTCACTGAAAGTTCCCTTAAAAAATAAATAAAAACAAAACCAAGAGAATTCAAGGACTGAGAAGCTGGTATGTTTGGAACCATTAATTAGGGACTACAGACCGTCTGGGTTCTACGGGACGAAGACCTCGGCTGTACGTCAGATCCTTACTTCCTGCATCAGATCCTGCCGGTTGTCGAACAACGCCTACCAAGAACACACACACTAAATGATTAGCAAAATTTGAGATGGGGAGGATATGGATTTAGGGTGAACTTGAATAATCAATCGGAGTTCAAAATGAAAGATGGCAACCTGGGAAAATGAGTTTAGTTAAAACAATCAACGGCAATGTACTTCCCCAGAACGAATTAATCAATTAACTAAATTTTCCTCCTCCTCCAAAACCAGTCAACCGATTGCACTAACATTCAATAGTTGACTAACATAGGACGCATCATATCTTTGGCCGATTACATAACTTCCCCTTTACTCTGGGGAAGTTGAATTTCTTCATATAACGACAAGATTTGAAGTTCATTCAGAATTCTCATTATCTTTTTTGAAAGTAGGGTAGTTCTTGTTTTCCATTGGGAAAGAACAATAGGCCAATGAAAGAAGGTGTAAGCCTCAGGTGGAGATGTAATAAGACGAGGCGAAAGAAGGGATGAGGGCTGGGTTCCTATTTGTGGTATGGTGAGGGTGGTAAAGGGGTGGGACACAGCCTGCCTTTGTGCTCCAATCCAAATTTACATTTAGATTTACCAGGATCCGCCATTATCTGGAGGCAAAGTCTAACACCCACCCTCTCAAATGGTTTTTGGGGTTCCAGTCCGGTGGCTTAGTCCGAAGACGGTGTACTATGAAGATAGGTCGGTTGCAAATACGTATTTATATCCCAGGATAATCAATTGTGAAAGGAAAGCACTCTATTCCTTTTTTAAATAGGAATAGTTTCGTACAAACTCCAGCGTAGGTGCCAGGCCACCGGGGGTTTGAGGGCAACGAAAGGGCTGATCAACTGGCCCGGTCAGGAGCTGACAGAAAACCTATTGGACCGGAACCCTTCTGCGGTATCTCTAAGTGCACCGCAAGGGTCCCAAAGCAAAGACATTCAAAACTCTTTATAGCGGAACCCTCAGAGAATAGGAGCCGAGAGCTTCTGAATATGAGCAGAATGGATCTAAGAGCTATGACAGGGCTGATTACAGGACACTGTCATATGAACAAACACCTACACAATATGGGCATCGCTAGAAGCCCTCTGTGCAGGAAATGTGGTGAGGAAAATGAGACTCCGGATCATATTCTAAGCCGGTGCGGGTCACTAGAAAGCAGTCGTTTTTACTGCTCCGGGTCTGCCATAACGGAACCGAAGCAGGTAATGGAAGGAACCTGCAGAAAATCATGGACTTTATTAAAGATACAGAGCTGCTGTAGGGACCAACACACACGGGGCACACAATAGACCTACTCTGGCCGCGGTGACACAAATCGGCTCTCGGGGGGGGAAAAAAAACTCCAGCGTAGACTGACAGTGTTTATGGCGGTTTTATGGATTTTAGCTATTATTTCCCCAGCTATAAATAATAATAATATTTAATTTAGTTAAACCATAACATGGTAATAGGGTTCGTCGTAAAAATGTTTAAGATGGTTTATAATTTAGATACTTGAACAGATATCAGTCTGACACACATGGATTATAATTAATAGGGCCCGGATTTATATGCATTTGCATATTAGTTTATATGCTTCACACCTCACTTATGTAGTTTTTAAAACGCGTTTTGGGCCAAAGGGAATGAATTAAAGCAACCTTTATTTAGCATATTTTAGGATTAATACATATTTTATATTTAAAAAATGCATATTTTTGCTGCGTATTAAAAAAAAAAGAAAAAAAAAATTACTTAAAAAGTTTTCATTTAAAAATGTTAGAATATTATCTAGGTTTGTCAATAATTGACAATTATAGTCAGTTGACGTGAGTGTAAATGTTGACACGGATTGATTGTAAGAAGAAACTGACTAACTGTAAGAAGAAAGAATGAAATTTTTAATTATTATACTAAACAACGAATTCGATGAATTCCGTGACTCTTTATTTACTACACTTCAGTTTTTTTGGAAGCTTGGCAGACGTTAAAATTCTTAAAATCTCTTCCCTCCCTTTTCACTGAAATCTCCATTATTTTTTGTCAGTATCCTAACTATTGCACCCATAACATGCCGAAAGTGAAAGCAAAAACAGGTGACCTCTTAAATAAATATTTAAGCAAATTTCTGGACTAAACTTTTCGCAGTGATTCAGGAGTTTCATATTGTTCAAGTTGCAATATGGTGGTTTCAACATCTCACTATTAACATTCTTACAGAAACTTTGTGGAAGAAGACATGTTATTCAGCCCTACTGACATATTGCGACCTGATCGGCAAAGTTTTACGTTTAAAAATTTAAGAATGTGCACAAAACAAATGATTTTAAAGACGAATGAAAAGTTTTACAACTATTAAATTTAATTTTTATTTCTTTAACCATTATGTATTGATGTTAAAAGACGAAAAAGTTTGAAAAATTTGTTAATACATTTTTATTTTTATTATGCATATTTATTTTGTTTTACTTGCATACTTCCCAAAAATAAGTGCATATTATATGCATTTATTTAAGGTTTTTTATTGCAGATAAATCCGGGCCTTAATAATTAACAATACTATTAAAAAATAAAATGTATAAATAAATACTTGAAAGTATGATTACAAAAATAATAATATTATACAGTATCTAAATCAAGTACCTATATAATAAATACAGTTGACATTTTTTTTTAGTTCAATTAAAATTAAGATAATAATTTTGGGTAACTTTTCTGGAAGTGACTTTTTCACGATGACATTTCGGGACCTTCTCACGTCCCTTCCTTCGGTCACAATGGGCGAAATATAGAAAAAAGAGAAAAAAAAAATTACAATAACAATTATAAAATACATGTATAGACGACCCCAAATTAAATAAATAAATAAAATGCTAATAAAAATACATAAAAGAGAAAAACAATAAAAATAAATAAGTTTATAAATAATAAAAAATAATGATTAAAATGTAGATTCGACAGAACTTAAAGGAGGATATTTATGGAGGAACTCGGCCAAAACAAATAAAAATGAAAGCAGTATCAAATAATGTTTTTGAATATAAAACGATTTTTTTATTATGGTTATTTTATTATTTTTGAACAATGAGAAAACAATTTCTTTTCCGAATAGGTTTCCTCTTTTCGATGCGGAGTTTTCAATAGAATTTGAAATTTCCAACCCCCCTGATTCCAAAAATTAAAAAAAAAACAGTGTGTCTGTGATCATGATAATTCTCGATTGAATGAATTTATTATTTAACGTCACGAAATTTCATATGTGCATTCAAAGCCCTATAAAGACCACCCCAATTTATTTTCAGCGAAATCAGTCGAATAGGAGGGGCGGATCAGAGGGGGCTAAACCCCCAACACAAAAATCCGAATAACTGAAGGGGTGCCTCTAAAAACGTTCCTTGAGCCATAATTTTCGAATGTGCTTTTTTAGCATAGAAACGTTACTTGTTGACTAGTCAATCATGTGCCACCATTTCAAGTGGTTTCAAGTAAAAAATAAACGTCTAAAGGATGCAGGGATGGAGTATAAAAGAAGAGACGGCTCGCTAAAAGCTGGAAAAGAACCTCCAACACCGGTTCCTGTATTTGCAATATGGCTCAAGGAACGTTTTTAGAGGCACCCCTTCAACTACCGATGTAATGAATACATCAACATGACATTTTATATTCAAATTCAAAACCCGATAAGGATTGCATCTATACATTTTCCGCAAAATCGGTAAGCGTAGAGAAGGGTGTTCGACTCAAATTAAAATTAAATTTTAACTTAATTGAATAATTTGTGCTGAGTAAATGCATAGCCGGTGATTCGCTGACGACTCTTTTTTTTCATTTTTGGAATCAGGGGTCGGAAAAAATGAAATTCGGGTGAAAATTCAACATCTAATTTCTGATCTATTACATAACTTCCCCTATACATCATATAACTGAAGTAATAATAAACCAAGAGATTCTATCTGAAAGAATGAAGTGCTGAGATAGCTGGTGTATGATGGATAATGTGGTAAGGGTAGTTCTATTTGTGGTGCTGAGAGGGCGCTAAAGGGGTGGACACAGCCTCCCTTTGTACTCCACCCCAAATTTACATTTAGATTCAGGAGGATCTGTACAGTCCTCTGACTAATACATTAACTGGGTCCGAGAGGGAAAGTCTTGAGGTTCTTAATGAAAACTGTGGCCAGGATCAAGGAAAACAGAGACCCGTCGAGAAAGAGATGAGTTTCCTGGGTCCTGCATTCCTTCCTTTATGTCTTTGTCCCTCTAGAGATAGTTCTAGTCATGAGAATGTTGGTAGAACTTATTTACTCTCGGTTGGTTGTGATCCTTGAAGACCCTTGAACCATCCGAACTAGCCTCTTACACCTGTTCCTGTCCCAGTTTTTCCTTTTCCATTTCCACAACTTCGTGTTCATCAACCACTGCCTCGGTCCACGCCCAATGAGGCAGTATCGTCGTACTACAGACATGTCTGAAACAGAATTGGGATGTTTTAATTAAAAAAGAAGTTAACAACGATGCAAACTACGAGTAGCTTTGAAATTAGTTATATTTCGTAGTATTTTAAGTAATAACTACCAAATTATTCATTGAAAATCAGTTAAAATGAAAGAATAAAAAATTTTTTTCGCTGACCTAAGTAGTTAGATTTAAAAAGTAGTTAAATAGAATTAGTTTATTTAGTATGTAGTTAATTAGCTACCACTAGGTAACTATTATATTTGTTTAACTACAGTTTCAAATAATTTCTAGAAATTTACTAGTTTTATTTGCACCGGTCAGTACACATGAAAAGGATTTGTGTCCTGAATCAATGAAATGCAAAACTTTTGTGATTTCATCCACGAGAAAAAAATGAAGTCAGGCATTTCCACACGTTATTTAATGACAGTAAAGTACGAAAGAATTTTTTCTGTTTACTGCAGGATGAGCTATGCGAAATTATGCAAACTATTATTAGCTATAGAATCACACATAAAGAAGAACACAAATTTTAGAGAGGCCATTTCCTTTCTGCTTACTGAGGTTTCCCAAAGGGAAATGTATTTCTTACTACTTCTTGTATTCTCTATAAATAATTTATATCCATAATTATATCTATAATTATTATAGTGGTTTTCGAGTTACAGGCATATTATATTTGCTCAAAATGTACATTTCATAGGGAAATATGGTCGAGCAAGGAAACTATAACCATTTGTGTTTTGATATTTTTTCTTTTATTATTATTTTTATAGCTCTCGAATAGATGAAGTGATGAAAAAAATCGAAAATGTGGAAAACAGAGGTACAATCTTGTTATAGGAATGCCATATCGCGGCCTCTAGAAAAAAAGTTTTAGGACCCTTGTAATGAGTTTGAAATGGACTCAGATTATGAAAATAAAATTGACTAAATAAAAAAATGATTAATTGAGCACATTTATTAGATGTTATTATAATGTGCTTTTAGTACGGAGAGACCACAGGAAGAAAATAACGATATTGGATGGCGCATGTTTTTTTTTTTTTTTTTTTTTTTTTTTTTTTTTTTTTTTTTTTTTTTTTTTTTTTTTTTTTTTTTTTTTTTGCAGTTTTCTTTCTTTCTCCTTTTTTCTTATATGTTTGCCTTCCCTGAAAGACATCATAAATATCGGGTCAAAGCTGAAGGGGGCCGCTAGCTGTATGAGTGTTTGTAGAAGTTGTGGGCCCCAACACAGTTAGAGTCTAATGTCGACAGGATAGCTGCTTGATCCCCCTCTAGAATGGATTAGCTCCTTCTAAAAACTCTACTAAAAGGTCCTGCAGGGCTGGCTAGGATCCAGCTAGAAAGGATCTCTTTGTTTGCCCAGTCGGATGGTTTAGATAAATTCTTTCTGCTTCTATCAACAATACTGCAAGATTTGCCGGCTTCGTTTCTTCGCCAGCCAGCAAAGCAAGCAGGTACATTTCCAGGGAAGAAAATTGAGCGTAGATACATTTACTTATCTCTTTTTTTTTTTTTTTTTTACAAACAGATACAACTGTATAAAAATAAATACAACAAGCAAATATGCTAATAGAGAGATAATGGCAATGTCAAGAGAAGAAATCATCCAGCGGTGACACTGTTTTCCTCTCATTTGTAAGTAATCACTGTCACTACTGCTGCTCAGGAGGTCTCTAGGCCATTGACGCTTAAGCCGTCGTTGGGGAAGTATGGCAGAATGGAGGGCACGGACTAGAGGATTACTGTGAGAACTAAGAAGGGGAAATATTTTTTTTAATTTGGATTTAGCGACTTCGGTGACAAAAGGTACGTTAAGGTCAGTGTGAAGAGTTTTGTTGGAGACGTAATAAGGAGCATTGGCTATTTTACGAAGGATATTGGATTGAAAGGATTGGATGCACTGGAGATTGGAAGCCTTGGCAGAACGCCAGAGTTCAAGTCCGTAAGTCCACAAAGGTTTGAGTACTGCGTTGTACATATATAAGTCGTTTTTTTTCAAAGTTATTTTGAATATTTTGTCTAGTAGTCTTAGTAACAGTTTTATTGTAACGTCTGTTCATTTCTTGTCTTTTCAGTCTCGTCTGAGGCCTAGATAGCGGGCTTCCAGTCTGTTCTTGGCGTTTGAAGCAAAATGAAACGAAAAATATTTGTGAAGAAAACTGTTTTAACTTTAAAATAAAAAATTGAAATTATAATTGACGGCGTGCTCAAAGTTTTTTGATCAATGTAGCTTTTGAAGGAAAATTTTTTAGCTAAAAATCAATAGATAGCGCTCAATAATAAATTAACTAAAAGGCCGCAACAGTTACTCTACTAAGGATGGGATCTTGAACTTCTCACAGGACACGGTCAGTTCATAAGACACTTACACACTATAAGAGTCAAGGACAGTCCCACCTGAGATAGATGTGGAAGAAGACGAAGGGGCGGCACACTTCCTGGGTATATGCTCGGGATACGCGCGAACGATATTTCACATTTTTGGCAAAGATGGAATCAATGAGGAGGACTTTAGAAGATTGGACCACGGGAGCATTCTCAAGTTCATTAAGGAAACTGGGAGATTGAGTCTTTCGCCTTGAGAAGGACTTAGTATAGTTAGTATAGACATACAGGTAATAAGGTGAGGTGGAAGCCCAGTGTTTCCGGGGAAGGGATAAGAACATTGGGTGCTTAGGTCCCTAGGTGTAAAACACCAGCCCATCATATATATTATTATTGTTACTACTCGCTCATCAGCCTAGTTGGTACATAACTTGGTTATCATTAAATGATGACAGAGTTAGACAAAGGAGTTAGACAAGTTAAAAAATTTTGTTACCACATATTTCTAGTACGATATCGTCATTTTATATATATATATATGTAGTTACATATCTTTTTTTTCTCTCTCTCGGACCTCTAGATCTTCTTTATAATTTATTTATTATTGTTATTTTTTACATCATTATTCTTATTTTGTTTTTTCTTAATTTTTTTTTCTTTTTCACTAATTTAATTTTATCGTTTTAATCATTGCCCGTCAATAACATTGAATATTGTTAGAGGCCTCTTTTCTTTTTTTCTTTATTCTATCTCAGTTGGTTATTGCTTACATTCTTTTGTTTATTTCTTATGTGATTATTCTTAGGAGACGAATCTCCCAGAATAAATATTATTTTTCATTTTCATTTAATTTCACCTTGCCAGCGAACCAACCAGTTTCGTGAGAGAGCTTCTTGCCTACTTAATCAAGTTCTCTCTAATGTCATTCCACTTCACATCATCACAATATCTTACAGTCAACCTACTTAACGGAACCATGCATAAATTTAAATATCTAATAAAGTAAAAATAAAAATACACGAAAGAAATATTTGCAGTACTCAATTATTCACACGTTTCTTTTCTCCTTACTAAGGTTCCCAGAGGGGAAATGCATTTCTCTATAAAATATAGTCGTTTTCGGGTTTCAGCCATATTATATTTACTCAAACTGTACATTTCGTAGGGAAATATGATGGAGCAATTATAGAAAGGACACTATATATAACTATTTGTGTTCTAATATTTTTGAAGTATAACTTCGTTACTCAGTTATAGCAGGATGTTTTGAAGTAGATGCAGCGATTTCCCCCTCCAAAAAGCAAACGAAAACATTCGTAACTTGATCTTTCACTTTTGATGCTTTTTAATATATTTCTATATACCGTATGAATTATTAATGATAAGAAATGAATAATATGATAAAATGTTCTTTAAAAAAATCTAATTTAGCGTTGAAAATTAATAAAATATAAAAATCGGTGAGGGGTTAGAGACTAAATGTGATCTGAGTAATTTGGGTTCTAGACTTAGGCATGTGGTGCCTGAGAAACTCCAGCGGCAAAATTCTGAACTACTCAGTTTGTTCACGATAAAAACTTAAAACTGTTTATCTCTTTATCTGATTTTTTTTTAAAGTGGGGACGCTTTAAGTTTACTTTTGTGCATCGTATAAGTGTACTCAATACGTTAAATTAATTGTGTATCGCATAATATGTACAGAATACAATAAAAAAAAAAAAAAAAATGTACAAACAGTGTGTACAAAACACTTAATTTATTAATTTATCAAAAAGTTAATCTATATCATATTTATAATAATACCTTTAAGGTAATATCTATAAGTTAATAGATTAATGTAACCTTAAATGTAAATAGAGATTGTTACCAAATATTATATGATTAAAACAATTTACTGAATTAAATTATTTCCTACCCTGTACCAATGTTAATAAAAATATTTAATATAAAAATATAATATATTAGCACAAAGAGAAACTGAAACTAAAAGAGTTAAGTACGAAAGTTATACTTCAAACGTGTGTACAAACTGCAAACACACTGTTTTTTTTATTTTATTATAATTTTTATAGCTTTCGAATAGGTGAAGTAATCATGAAAAAATTCGAAAAAGTGTTTTTGCGGATTTTTTTGGTTTTAACACATCGGATACAAAATATGATTATTTATGGAAAATTTATGTATTTGTCTATGTGTGTATGTCCAGCGTTTTTCATATCTCCAAATTTAATTGATAGATTTTGAATCAAATTTGGTATACTGTACTGGTTATCTGTGTTTCAGAAGTTTACAAGGAAAAAGTTCAAGCGAATTGGAAATCAAGCAGTAGAAATAACAGATTTAGAGATGATTTGACAGAGATATCACTTTGCACAGCTTTAGCGCTCAAAAATAATTGTTGGCGAACTTTCAGGTTTTAGCAACCATTATATCAATTTTTTTTTTTCTTTCCCGTACGGGATTCAAACCCGCAACCATGCGTCCAAAGTTCTAGCCAACACGGCCATCACAGTCTCGAAAAATATTTTACTTTTATCGGTTTGTTTCAACTGAAATATCTGAATGACCACTTCAAACCAATCCCATGAATTTTTTAATTAAATTTTCAGTTTTTAGCATTATCTCAGTTAATATTGGACTTATCACAGTTAGCCGTCTTTCGGTTGGGACGTTAATCGATAGTGCCGAACCTATGCGGTGTCAAGTACTCGTTAAAATCCCTCTATCTAGGTGAATAAAAATTTAGAGTAGACAAGAATTAAGAATTCTCACGATAGTGTTGGGCTAGTGCCAAAAAAGAGCGTTCTGGTAGTAGGCGATATGACTTACTAAATTGAAGATTCCATAGTTTTTACTTTCAATTTTAAAAAATCATTCTCCGAAATAGCTCTAAGGAATTTTGTAAAGTTTTAATATATTGAAGAGGAAGATCTCCGATACATATAAATTTTAATTAAAATCGGTTCAGTGGTTATTAGAAAATATATATATATATATATATATATATATATATATATATATATATATATATATATATTGTAAAAAAGTAAATAGAATAGCGGTTATTAGAAAATGTATATATTTAAAAAAAAGTAAAAAATGGTTAGGTTAGGTTTTATGACTCATGTCCGGGCTTTAACTACTAGGTCGTATTGCCTAATACCATGTGATCTGGTAACTTACCGGCTGACTCAAATGAATACACCGGGAGTTATTGAGATTGCTGAGTTTAGCCCCCTCTGACCCCCCTCCCTCTTGGCTGATATTGATGAAAATTCATCGTCCTTATGAGGTTTTAAATTTACATATGAAATTTTGTGTCAATACATTCATAACAACGGCAGTTATTAAAATTTTGTGTTAGGCCTCCCCGTCCCTTTGTCTGAAAATCAATAACTGCGGTTCTTAGAAGGCTCTGAATATACATATGTTCATATTCCATCTCCCAAATTAAAAAAAAGCCATAGTGAATAGTATTCTGAATTTAAAGATAATTAACTTAATTGAGGAGGGTATGGTCCAGTTACCACAAAAAATATCAAGAATGGGCTTAGAGAAAAAGAAGAGAAATTAAGGCAGCTTGTAGCACTTCTGCCATCAAAAGTACGAATAACTAAACTAAACTGCAAAAATCCATAAGTTCAATGTAACGAGGACATGAAGGCTATTTGATTTGGCGGAAAATTAATACATGTCGTCCTTTGAGCGTTCTGAAAACACATATAAAATTCATATCGATACGTCCATTCTATCCGGAGTTCATAGAAACGTTATTTTCGTTTTTTGGAATCAGGAAGTCGGAAAACATGAAATTTCGTTGATAATTCCGCATCGAATTTTTGACCGATAACATAACTTCTCCTATACTTCGTGGTATAGATGGGGAAGTGAAAAAAAAAAATCTTGGGGGAAAGGCAAAAATGGGTTTTAGGGGAGGCTGCAGCCGACGTAGCTCAGCGTCAGACACTTCTACTAAAATTATGTATTACAATTTATTGTGCAGGTCATGTCATAAATAAAAAACAAGATAAATAAAAATCACATATTTATTTTATCAATATATACAGTGCAATAATTTTTATTATTTTTTACAAATACATATATGATTTTTTTATTTTATTTTATTCGTTTTGTAGAGTACAAGGGTAATGCAGCCCTTGTGCTATAAAATCAACAGGTATAATACATATATAACTGTTCATGTTTTTTTTGTACTGTTTGTAGTTATTTATAAATACATTTTTTGAATTAAAAAAAATATATATAGGTAATAAATAAAAATGAATATCCAAGCATACATGAAAATGACCATTAATTTGATTTCCAATTTGTATCTTCTTAGTAGTAAATTCAATTTATTTTCACCATGTCACTTTCATCCAACCATTCCGACATACTTTTTAATGAATATACAAGTAATTTATCTGAACATACATTCATTATATTTCAATATAATAATTACTTTTCATATTACATTATATACAAGCCACTTATTAATTTTACAACTTTTCTATTATAATCTACGTACACTATATTATGACTATTAGATTTTTTAAATTTGTAGTTTTATTTATTTATGTTTTCTTATTATTTACCTCAATGATTGTGAAAATTATTATTAAATATTTTATCATTCATATTTGTTACAAATGTAAAAATTCGTTTTATAGTTCATACTTTCAAAGTATAAGGTAGAATTTGTAGTACCTTATGAAATTGATTTGTATGAATACTCCCAATAGCACTTACTTTCAAAATATGGTACAAATTGAAATTTTCATCTCCATAATCTCAATATTCGAAACATATTTTTCAATGAAATCACAATATTTCTTGAATAATAATTGATAAGATAATGAGAGAGACTTTTAGAGTGTTCTTACATATTTTTGATTAAAAACCTCGGTTGATGTTATTTCAAAGAATTACTTCATTAACTTAACCAAATCAAAACTTTATTTTAAACTTATTTTACAGAAAGTTTTCTTGGGTGGGAAGCTTTTTAGTAAGATTCTAATTTGCATAAATGTAAAGGAAAATTCTTTGTCTCTTGGGATGATGTGAAATCTTTTGTAAGAAACACAGACTTGAGCAACTTTCGTCTTATGGTGGCCATCCTAAGGCGTTACAACAAAACCATTTCGTTTTTTAAATAATTATTCTAAAATATTTTCTATGTTTACATAACTAAGTAGAGAGGCCGGCTAAGCAGCGTTTGCTTCGATCAAATATGAAAATTATTATTTTTTAATTAGGAAATTAATTTGTGCTGCAATAAACTAAGAATGCTTTATAATATTATTGATTTATGACGGAAAACCTTTACTTTCACAGGTATATGAGGTATAGGGACGTTATGTAATCGACACAAAATTTTATATATGAATTATTAATTATATTATTAATTTTCATTGGAATCGGCAGAAGGGAAAAGGGGGATCTCAACTCAAAAAAACCCAAAATCTGCTGATGTTATGAATGTATCGACATGAAATTTCATATTTGAAGTCAAAACCCAATGAGGACATAACCTATAAAATTTCAGCGATATCGGCCGAAGGAAAAGGGGGGTTCTAGCTACCGATGTAATGAACTTATCGTCACACAATTTAGTATGAGGATTTAGGAGCCCCTATGTAAGTCAACTATTAATTATTAACGCAAACGGTCGACTAGTTTTGTGGGGGGGAAGTATGATTTATTTTTTCATATCCATTATATAACTCTAATTTTAATTTTTGTATTTATTCTTCTTTTTTTCTGTTATCGAGAAAACTCCGACTTCACACCTCATTGGGAATACTACAACGCCCCCCATGCAGACAATGATGTTGAATTTTGGGGTTAAAAAATAAAGTTTTTTTAAATTATGAATATTTTTTATTGACTTATCTACCTATTTCCTATAGTAATACAGAATTAAAATTATATCCTATAAATATAGTAGAGACCGCATTGAGGTATTTAAATCAGGTTGAACCACTTGGGGTTCATCGGCATTGACCCTAGGCCCTTTAAAGGCGTCATATTCTGGGACAGGATCAGTCCTTGTTTATTTTTTTTTGAGAAGCATACATCTCTACCTACTGGTCTGCTTATTTTTTTGTCTTGCCAGATAAAATAAACTAAGGGCCACCGCGCGCCGGGTTTCGAACTTCTCCCTCTCTTATTTTGTAAACGGTGTTTTGTGTACGCTCTTGTATGACCTCCTGCAGTATGATATTATTTACTTTTATTAAAACATTTTCAACATTTATTCTTATTCTTTATTATTCATATCCTTTCAGACCATTGCAAAAAAATAAAAAAAATTCATTTCAGCCCTCAAGAGATTTTAATTTAATTTAACTTCCATTTATTTTCATGTTTTATCTTTTTTCATTAGAAAAGATTTGGTTTTTTACACACCATATTCATTCTTTATTAAACACCTTTTTATTTAATTAATTCAACAATTTTGCTGAACGAGAGTATACAATGTATGTAAACTGAAGAACGTATTTAAATAAATAAAAAAAAACCTTTCACCATGAAACAAATTTTTCACCCAGTTTATTTTATTTATTTGAACTAATTGCCAGTAGTGGATAGGGGTGCAAAATTAAATAATAAATGTATTCAACCCGTACTTCAGGTTGAATATCCTAGTCGTTAGTTCAGCGCCTCTATATTAGTTATTATGACTCATGCCCGGGCTTCAACTACAAAGTCATATCGCCTAGTACCGGAGCGCTCTTCCGTATGATGAGCACGATTCTACCATTATAAATGTTGACTACCCTAAATGTTTTTCACCTGACATCGAAGAGGCTCGGGCACCTTCGCTTAACGTCCCATCCGAACAATGGGAAACATCAGTTTATTTTACCTCCCAGATAGAATAAACTAAGGGCCACGGCCGGGTTTCGAACCCACGATTTTGAGCTGAGTAAGCAAGCACGCATACCACTGAGCAACTAACTAACCAACTAACTACGAGTATAATAATATATTATAATAAACAAAGTTTTAACTCATTAAAAAAAATGATAATAATAAATCATAATATAAAATAGTACTTTATAAGTTTATTTTTTAGGGTAAATTACCATTTCAATATCTCAAAGAAAATTCATTTCTAAGGGATGCCCAAAAACGTATTGATACCGATTTCATTATAAGTGATTAGATACTGTGCATTCTCAAAACGACATATTACGTTTTTTTGTTTGTTATTCGAGCCCAGGCTTCAAGTATGAGATCATAAAGGCCTACTACCGAAGCGTTCTTTCATAGCTTTGACGGATATGAGCTCCTAATGAGAAATTTTAAATTTGGTTTTCTCAGTTGAGAATGCCAATTTAGCTCAATCAAAATATTTCAAAAACGTTTGTAATGATTACGACGTACTTATATACATTCAAGAATTTTTTGGACATTTTTAGGGGTAGTTTTGTTTTCTTACAAGGAAAGTAGATTTTCAAAACCGGCCATACTTTTCTGTCGCGCTAAGCATACCCTGGCCCCGTATTACATATTGTCAGGCGTACTGCAAGGGTTTATTATATCACCCGTGTTGTACTTACTACAACTCAGACATATATAGGTGACACATACGTTTGATAGCTATCCTCGCCGATAACATTGTCACATTAGCTTCTGTTAAATCTCGACTTCATTAGACTCATTACACACTGCCCACATTTTGTACATAACATTATATGTAATATGCCCACATATTACATAATAAACCCATATTACATAATAAACACCTTTTAATGACCTCATGGTAAATACACCATACATATAAATCTTTACAACCGCTTCTACAGTAAACGGAATACACACAGGAAACCAATACACTTCACCACCCTTATATTTAACCAATATTGTCTTAAATTTCGCCCTGAGAATGATAGCATGCTTGCTGTCATTGCTAGTTACGAAACGCAACATTGCCACCAATTTTTGACCACAAAAAATAAAAAAGAATAAGTAAAATGTATCTATTGCGCCTAAATCCATGTAATGTAGATATAATAAAATTTTATAATTTCTTTATTCAAATATAATTTTATAATAATTATTCTATTATATCACGATTCACGACGAAGATTAATGTACATAATTATAAACACGGTGTCAGCAACTGAATTATAGAATTGTAACAAAATTATTACAGAAGAATACATTTAATTGTGAACACTAACTCATACTTGAACTTGTATTTATGAAATTTTATACTTTGATTTCACTTTACGTACATATATCTGCTTTTTATGGGAACAACAGTTTTTTTTTTTTCAATTTTCTTAAGGTGACATTTTTTGAAATTTATTGTGGAATAGATAATTATATAAAGAATTAATTTTTTTTTTTATATACCTAAACAACAAATAGCTGACAAATAACCAAGTGCTTATATACAAAGAGTGCATCAATAACAGCATATAAAATTTAAAATACAATATTATACAAAATTACAACAGTATGTTATACTTACACAAACCAAAAAAGTAAGAATAACATTATATATAATTCAATTATCCAAAAAAATTTAAACAAATTTTAACAAAGACTTAAAATGATTCTCAATATTCAAAAAAAAAAAAATTGAGGTCACTTTAATGAGTAAACCACAAAACTCTAAATTTACTGGACTATACTAATATACGCCTGATATCGAATCTTCATCGAAAAATTTGAAAACAAAGGAGGAAGCGTTCTTTATTACTTCTTATTAAACGAAGCCTGTACATTGAAATTTTGTTAACATTAATTTTAACGATATTTAACATTTTTGCAGAGAGATTGTGAAGCACTTAATAAATTATAAAGAAAACACGAATGTTTTTTAATATTGTCTATTTCACAAGATATATAAAATATATGTGAATACTTTCGGTATTGCTACCATCTTCAGCCACGACTTAACAAATACTGTATTTGTTAAGTCGTGGCTGAAGATGGTAGCAATACCGAAAGTACTCCCATATATTTTATATATCTTGTGAAATAGACAATATTAAAACACATTCGTGTTTTCTTTATAATTTATTAATTTTAACGACAGATATCGAAATAGATACAGCACTTAATCCTTTACATGTTAAAAGTAATGTTCGAGTTAGATTTAACCCTTTATAGAATATATTTTTGTTCCGTCCAGTAACGGTTCCGTTTGCCCTCCCCCTTTTCTGCCAGCCCTTTACCCCTTTAGAAAAAAAAATATGAAGGCTCCGTTAAGTGTACAAGCCATCTGTAGTCAGAAAATAGTTGTGAAAGACGGCGAGGTATTGACGTAACATGGCTTTCTCCTCTCACTCACCACCCTTAACAGCATGGCACCATCCCTTCTACGTATTTTACCAATTTTCTTGAGGTCGATTCCTTATTTCATCTTGAATACTTGGTCACCAACGCCATTGGAATGTGAGTCTTGTGGCTGGCGCAATAAAGTGACATTTCTCTTTTATAAATTAATTCATTAAAAATATAAAATAAATATAATTAATGATGTTATATAGAAGATATAATCACTATCTTGTCAGTAGACTTAGTACAATGAGAAGAGATAGGCAGACAGGAAGATGGCGGGTACTGTGGCTGGGCGAGGTCACTGAAACATAGTGAAACATACAATATTATAATTAAGTATATTAAATAAATATTAAAATTAGGTACACATAAATAGTAACATTAAAATATAAATAAAAAAATATTTATTTCCATTAAACAGTACCATAATATGGATACGTAACAAAAAAGGTTCTCGGTTTGTATATGGGCGAGGGGAGCTCTGCAAGCCTACATTATTTTGCAAATTCGGAATATTTACTTCGTTACATTAACAATTATTAGGGTTTCTCCTCCTTTAATCCAGATTCCTTCGTCCGATTAGGCTGAAACTTGATGAATATTGTCCTTATGGGATTTTCGATTTACATATACAATTTTGTGTCGATACACTCCTTAGATCGGCAGTTATTTGGTTATTGTCTTGAGACCCTCCCCTCTAAATCCCTACTTTCCATTAGCTGATTCGGCTGAAAAATCATCCTGTTCTGAGCACACACACAATTTTTTTTTTCTATTTTTGGAATCAGTAGTTTGGAAAACATGAAATTCCATTGAAAAGTCCGCATCAAATTTTTGACCGATTACATAACGTCCCCTATACTTCGTATAACTGGGGAAGTAAAAACATATAGATACTGACGATGAGAGTTCTTCCCGAAACGTCTATCTTTGCTATTTTGTGACAACCAAAAAAATAAATAGGAGAAGAATATAGTTGTTAAAAATTATATTATTTAATTTATTTTAAAATAAATTGTTTTTCGAAAAAAAATATATGAGGGCTCCCTTAAGTGTACAAGCCATCTATAGTCAGAAAATAGTTCTGAAAGACGGCGAGGTATTGACGTAACATGGCTTTCTCCTCTCACTCACCACCCTTAACATTTGGACATTCGGAACTTTTTATATATCTATTTTTTGGTTTTTCAATTACCTCTCCTATGAAAAAAAACCCAAGTGCAATTGAAGTATAGAATGACGCAATTTTTGTGAAAATATAATTTCACTTAAAAGTGAGGAGCAGCCTTTCTTTGGATGACATGGATGAACAAAAATTGCTTCGTATTTTTTCTGGGGAAGTAAAAATGAGCATGAAAACTGCTGGCAGAATGACACTAACTTTTATATGGTCTCCAGAACCCGTAAAAACGACAACTACTAATTTTCAGTGAAATCGGCCAAAGAGAGGGGGGTCTTGACATAAAAATCCTAATAACTGCCGATGTGATGAATGTATCGACACAACATTTTATATGCCTTTCCAGATCCCCATAAGGACAACAACTACCAATTATACAAGGAATCGGCCGAAGAAAGGGCAGGATCAGAGGGGCTCAACTCAATAAATCCCAATTTCTAATTTAATTCAAATCTCCATAATGACAATACTTATTTACCACTTTTCAGAAAGAAAGGGAGAGTTAAAGGAGGAACTATATCGGCAGATATGAATGTATCGGCACAAAATTTAGTATGCGAATCGAGAAGCCTCTATGAAGTCAACTATTCATTATCAAACAGTAGATTGGTTTTGTAGGATGTGCGATAACTTGATTGAATAATTTGTTCTGGGAAATTTCATTTTTGAAATTTTGGAAGTCGAAAAAAATGATATTCCGCTGAAAACTCAACATGTTCTGTTGAGAATTTCTGTGTATATAATTTCCCCTGTACGGTATGTCAAATTTTCTTTGAAATCTCCATATTCTTATATTTATTTAGATCATGAACAGAGAAAATCACCGGATATATACTTCCCCAGCACGAATAAACCAATTACGTTTTCGCTCTCCCTCCAGAGTCAATCGATCGTTTGGGCTGAAACACAATATTTGACTTAGACAGTGGTTTCAGAATCCTCAAACTAAATTTTATGTCGATACTTTCATTACAATGGCAGTATAAGAGTTCTTGCGTTAAGCTTCCCCAACTAATGCCCTTTTCCCTTCAGCCGATTTGGCTGAAAATCAATAGGTGTTGTCCTTAGAGGGTTTTTGATACGCAAAACTAATTGACCCTATTACATAACTTCCCCTATACTTCGTATAACCATTCCAGTCACTCTATGTAAGAAGTAGATAATGGGCCTCATGAGGAGGTTGGTGCACCTTCCTCATCCATATGGATCCCCTCCTCACTCCTCTGGTGAGGTAACGACATGAGTGAGGAGTTGTGTTGACATCAGTTTGATCTATCTCTCTCCATTAGTGTTCCAGTTCAAATCAACATCTATTTTATAGTTCAATGCCCCTTTCCCTCGAAATGGATACGACATACAATTTTGTAAATTTATTATTTATTTTTTAATATATATTCTTATATCAACCACGTTTTTACAGACCACTCTCGCTCCGTCTCCCCTCTCAAAATCATTTCATTACTGAGTATATAAGAGCGTATTACTGAGAGCGACTTTCTAATAGCCTGTAATGTCAGTATGAAATGAATTTGAGAGTGACGGATGAGAGAGAGTGATCCGTTAAAACATGGTTTCTAAACTCGTCCACATTATACCTATTTTATTTTTTCATTATTGATAAAAACGGTACCAATACTAAAATGTTTGATTTAAAATTTATAGCTATGCGTCCTTTGATACGGTCAAAGGGAAGGGTGCGATCAGAGCGGGCGCTCAACCCAAAAACCCTGGTAATTGCCGATGTAATAAATGTATCAATATAAAATTTTATATTTAAAGCCAAAACCCAATGAGAACGGCATCTAAAAATTTTCCGCGAAATCCGTCGAAGGGAAAGGGGTCTAGATTCAAAAAACCCTAATAGCTGCCGATGTAATGTATGTATCGAAACAAAATTCAGTATGAGGTTTCAAAAGTCAACTATTAGTTTTGGATGGGGAGCAACAATTTAATTGATTAATTCCCAAGGGGGTCATTTATCAGTTACCTAATTCATTACTTAATTCTGTGTTTATGTAATGTCCATGTAAATAAGATATATGTCTGCAGATTGAGAAGAATGGACAGTTATTTTATTGGGTTCATTATCATTTATGACAGATATCAGAATGGAAACCATCAAAGAAATTTTCTACATGGGCGGATCTAGACCAACTTCAAATGAGCGGTTCTGGACCAACTTCACATCGGTAGACCTGGACTAACTGCACACGGGTGGGACTGGGCCAACTTCATATGTATGGCCCAACTTCACATGGGCGGATCTGGACCAACTTCACATAGGTAGGTCTGGAGCAACTTCACATGGGCGGATCTGGAGCAACTTCACATGGGCGGATCTGGACCAGCTTCACATGGGTGGGGCGAGAGCGGATGAGGTTGTACAGCGTGGTGAAGACAACTCAATCTCGGGTCCTCCAGGTCGGGGGTTCGGACCGAGCACCAACCAAAATACACAAAAATCGTTTCTGCGTTAGAAAAAACGTTCCACTCACATATACACACACACACAGACAGATAATATCGCGTAAATGGTCAAAACGTATTAAAGAAACTTTAAAACGTAGATACCCGTTGAAAACTCGACCTGGGACTTTCCCACGATTAGAATACTTTCTTATACAATAGGTAAGTAAAAAAATAAAATAAGAAATATAAAATCTCAGCGAAATCCGGTCCCCATTCTTAACAAAGCACTGTGGGGAAATATGATAGATGGACGGGGAACGCGTGATGTAGAGGTGTTCCTTAAACGCATCTCCCCTTTTTAGCCGGAATGAAAATATTAGTCTTTTAGGCAAATTAAAAAAGTTTCCCCCGTGGAAAAGCAGGGTGGGTAATTGTGAGCCGGGCCCTGGCAAAACACGGAGTTGACACTCTGCCAAGCCTCGCCTGATTTCCTTAGTCCGTTCTTCTTCTTGAAATTTGTGTTCCTAACACCCCCCCTCCCCTTCGTTTATATTTTCCTTCCAAGACCAAGACCAAAAGTTCATTCCGTGTTTTCCTGGTGGCTTGAGCCAAAATTCCACAACTGTTACATTTATTATACCCTGGCTATTTCTTTTCTGAGGAGTCTGGTGGTGTAAAAAAAATAAAAATTCCTATTTGTTTGTGAACACGCGGGAGAATACATATAACACGAAATGTAATATGCTTATCCAAAATCCCATAAGGACGATACCTATTGGTTTTCAGCCAAATCGACAAAAAAAAATGGGGTTAACACAAAAAACCCAATAACTCCCTAAGTAATGAATTTGATACGAAATTTATACACCTACTGAACCTAAGTACTATATCAGGGCTGATCTGTGGACACTATCTATAAACAAACACCTATACAATATGGGCATCACTAGAAGTCCTCTGTGCAGGAAATGTGGCGAGGAAAATGAGACTCCGGTTCTATGTCGCTAATAAAATCCTTGATAAAGATCTCAACATCCCTTACGTATAACATTTAAAATGTTCAAAAAATTTCCTACGAACATCAGAAATCATCCGAAACCTGTCACACCTTGCCTATCCTCACAGTCACTTTGACAATCCTCCATGTCGTCTAAAACGACACTGGCCGCGGGATCTGATATGAAATGAACATTCTTCGGGAGTGTCAGCACTTCCTGGCTTCTCCTATCATGTATTCTTGATTTATATTATATATAGTCGATACCAGGAAGAAAGAAGACTTTCGAATAACAAAACATTTGAAAAAAGTATAACTCATAAAGGAATTAATTTATTTAATGCCCTTCCCCACATTTTGAAGTCAATAGATACAATACAAAAATTTAAATTTCAACTAAAAATGTTCATGTTAGAGGAAACCCTATACACGAAAACGGAATTTTATTCTGACTGTTCAAAAAGAATAATATAATCACAATAAAGAATCGTGTTTCATATCCAAAAACATTATTTGATAGAAAGCTTTCATTTTTATTTTTTGGGCGGAGTTCCTCCACACCTTAAAGATCAGTCCAATGTACGTTATTGTTTTATTTATTCAATCTTTCCTATATTTATTTAGTCTTTTTTATTTATCCATTTATAATTGAATAATATATATATTTTTTTTATACATTGTTATAGTTACATTGTTTTCTTTTTCTTTTGTATATCTCGCACATTGGGACCTGATGAAGGGACGTAAGAACGTCCCGAAACATCATTGGGATAAAGACACTTCAGAATAGTTTTTTTGAAAAATAGTTATCTTAATTTTTATTAAATTGAAAAATGTGTCTACTTATTATAAATGTACCTACATATTGATTTTTTTAAAAATATTTATATATCTTTAAGTTATTATTAATTTCATTTTATTTTTTTAAATAGTTTTGTTATTACTACTAATCATAGATGTGTTAGACTCAAATAGTTATAAATCTAATTTATAAGCTATCCTAATGTATAAATTCTTCTGACTTATCCTATTACCATGTATTGGTTTAACGGAAATAAATTTATTATTATTATTATTATTATTATTAGTCACATCTACCACCTATTGTGTATATTGTCCAGATTGTAGATCAATAAAAAGAGTATATATACATAGAAGTTCTATGTCTAGTTCTATGATAGAACTGGACCATTTAAACTACTCAATGCACTTTAGAGTAAAATCACATTCTTGCTGAGTTATAATTCTTTCTAATCTCTCGTTTTATGAGTTATTTTTATTTTTATAGAGTTTTTATGTAGGTCGTAAAAACATTACTCCTTTCAGAACTCCTCTTAATAATATTTTTTGTGATTTTCAAAGTAAAACTTTGTTTTGAGACGAATCTTGGTTGCGGATCGAAGCGGCAACCTTTGTTTTGAGAAGAAACTTGGTTGCGGATCGAAGCGGCAACCTTTGGCGGTATGACGTTCTATTTGGAAATGGGACTTCTGGATTGGTGCCATCCAATCCCCGAGCTTCATCACATTCACTCACAATCAGGGCAGAGGGAACCTTGCCAGTCAGACAACGATTCATGTGCTGACACGAACCTGTTCCCCAGTTATTGAAAACCCTCCTCCAAACTGGGAAATGTTCATAAGGACCAACTACCAAAAAAAAATAATAATAAAAAAGTTGTCGGTGAATCATCAGTTATGTACTTCCCCGACACGAATTAATCAGTTACGTTTTTGCTTTCCCTCCAAAGGCAATAGACCGTTTGGGCTAAAACTCAATGTTTGACATACATAGTAGATTCTTACATCGGCAGTTATTGGGATTTCTGAGTTGAGCCCCTTCTAATGCCCCCCCCCCCCCTTCGGTTGATTCCACTGAAAATTAATAGTTGTCGTCCTCATAAGGCTTTAATTGTATATAAGAAATTTCGTGTCAATACATTCATTACAACGGCAGTTATTAGAGTTTTTTGTTAAACTTCAAATCAGTAGATTTCGTTCTTAGAGGGTTCTGGATAAACATAAAATTTGAGAGGGCACGGGTAGCTCAATGGCATACGTGCTTGCTTACTGAGCTCAAGATCGCGGGTTCGAAACCCGGCTGAGGCACGCCGTTCTTCGGAAGGGACTATAAGCGATGGTCCCGGGACTCAGCTACTCGTTAAAGACCCCTTCCTATAGGTGAATAAAAATTTAGGATGGGCAAAATTTAGGACTCCCATAGTAGAGTCGGACTCATGTCCACCAGCGCGACAAAAGAGCGCTGTGGTAGTAGGCGATATGACCTCGAAATTAAAAGCCCGGGGCATCAGTCATAATAACTAACTATAAGATTTCGTGTAGAAACAATCATTCTATCGGGAGTTATCGTGTTCATGGACACAAATACATGTTTTTTTTTGTTTTTTTTCGGAAATCAGTCGGAAAACATGAAATTTCGTTGAAAACTCCGCATTTAATTTCTGACCGATTACACAAATATATTCAGTATAGTTAAAGAAGTAAAAAGGTACATTTTAAAACCTAGATCTCTGAAACATTTAGAAATTAGAAACTTTTATACTCAGCTAACCAAATATTTCCTTCTGAAATTCAGCCTTCTAAAACTGGTGGTGTTGTGTCGACAACGTGTTTCTTACCATCTTTGTATGATATAATAGAAGCGTTTAGGTGTAATAAGAGTTTCATAACTTGAAGCATCTTTTGAGGGAGAATGAGAAATGTTGCTAAGACTGACATTATGGCGGAGGAGATGAGGACAGGTCTAAAGTTGAGTGTTGTAACAAAACCACAGGAGGAACATGGAAAGTTAACCACGATAACCTTCCTCGACTTTCCCAAATAGAGGCTCCTTATTCACCTAAACCACTCAACAGTCAAACTTTGGCTGACAATATCGTCAATACATTCTGGAGTAATTAACGGAGGGTTTCAATTAATTAACTATGCAATGCACTGCTCTTAGTCAGAATTATAATTAATTAACAGGTAGGAAACCTGGGTAGTGGTTACTTTGAGTAACACAAATAGTAGGATTTGGACTTTGGGGGTAACATCAATGATGACAATTTTCGTCCTCTGAAAGCCTCTAACTAGAAGATTAATCAGCATTAGTGAGTGATAGAAGTGTCAAGAGGTTGGAGAAGTCTACTTGGGGAAATCTTCTCATGGTCTGTTCACGCACTAAGGGAACCACCTAGAAACGTTAAAACCAAATCAACTGATCAACTTTACGTTCCCTGGCGCTACGGTCCTTGTAGAACCTCCGCAACGATCTTCGACCATTCTTCTCTATCCTCGGTCTGCCGTCTCCAACTTCTCTTTCTTTTAGAAGTGACTGAAAAAAGCAATCGGCATATTTGACGTCACCGAGGCGATTTAATATAATATACAAATAAAAAAAGGGGGCGAGGGCGCCGGTCGCTGAGTGTTTTGCGTGCTTGAGCTCAAGATCGTGGGTTCGACCGAGGCCCTTAGTTTATTTTATCCGGGAGGTATAAACTTAAGCATGCCGTCCTTCGGATGCGACGTTAGGCAATGGTCCCGAGCCTGTAGATCACCAGTGATGATAGAGGGCCCTGGTAGTAGGCTATATGACCTTGTAGTTGAAGCCCGGGCATGAGTCATAATAACTAATTAACTAACTAAAAACGGGGCAAGAAGGGTGTGAGACTCCCATATATAATGAAAGGTCTATCTGCCTAAATTTTTCCAAAATACATTCCTACTCAAACTTTTCATAAGATGGCCTCCCCAGACTGTAACATATTCCGAGTGGAGATGTTGAAGTGTTGGGATGAATACAGAACGGTCCTTTTATCCAGTCTTCGCTTCACCTCCAATATCGAAAAGCTTTGCAGAAAGAGGTGGGGGGGGGGGAGAGAGAGGGAGGGGGGGGGGGGGGGGGGGGGGGTAAAAGTGATCCAACTTTTTATATTGGCTTTTATAGAGTAATCGACAGCGCTGCCAGGTAAATGTAGGTTCACGGCCTTTATATGAGTCCTTTTTAGCACGTTATTGTGCTTGAAGCAGTTTATTCAGAAAATATAGTATCAATATAAAGCGTAAAAGGTGGGAGAGCACTGTAGATAGGTGGCCACAGAAATTTCGTTTAAGTAACATGAGTACATCATTATATAAACTTTTTTTTTATTATTTATTTTCTCCATAATTTCTCCATTCTGCCACACTTCCCCAAAGACGGCTTCAGCGTCAATGGCCTTCTTAGGAGCAGCAGTGACAGTGATTAGTTACAAATGAGTGTATTTTCTTCTTATACAGTTGTAACTATCTATTTGTAAAATAAATTTTAAAAATATATTTTTATTTTTATTCAACTTTAATAAACTTTTATTTTACTATAATGCAATATCACTCTGTCGTAAACTGGGGGGACGAGCTCGGGATCATTGGATTATTGTTGGACTGGGACCGGCCATCGGCGGAACAATCTGCGCCGATCGGCAGCCCATCTTACAGTTTCTGCTTCTGCTCCCGCCAGGTGCAGACGATTCGGCAGAACATCGGGTAGTCCGTCTCCAGCTGCCAGTCCCGAATACGATCCTGCTCCGTGAATCAACTCCACTCTAGCTTTGAGGTACTGCGGACATTCGAAAACTATATGATCTGCAGTGATATAAAACAGAAATATATCAAGATAATATTGAGTATCAATTTTTTCTTACAGCTCTTGTGTGGAAAAACTAATTTAGGGAGAGGGGCTTCTAAAAAGTTTGGCAAACGAGACATATAGGATCATTCTGAGTTCATGATTCCTTCAGGAGAACTTTACCAGCCTTGCACCAGTCAGTGACTTAGGCAGATCTTCAGGAAAACCCACCCCCAGCCATTCTACAGTAGGATGGTTTAAACCACCTAAAACTAGCCTTAACCACCGCTAACCACTGAACCATGGCTTACAGACCCAGCGGTGTATCCCTCCCAAAACGTCTTTCCTCGTTCAAGCCAGCCTTCACTTCACCACCACAAACCAGAGAAATCATGTTAGCCACTCAAAGGCATAATCAGGGTCCCCCTCTCCAAATTTTCTTACCAGTGGCTTAGCCTGAGTCCCCCAAAATGTTCCATGAGCCAAGTAGGAACCTTTATAGTATAGTCCAGTAAGTTTTTGCTCTCCCTAGAAACCTTTATATTACACTCAGTGAGTTTCCACTCTCCATTTAAGCCTTCTATCAATGTAGGTACAGTACGATCCCGCTCTCGCTCTAAACTTACAGATCCACCTCCACAGAACAGCAACGCTAACCACTTCCCAACTATTTTTTGCTACATATAAAAATATGTTTTATTTTTTATTATTCATATTTTATCAAATAATTAGATGTATATTAGAGTTATAAACACAAACTGTCATTAATTATAATTAATTAATTAAACTATTAATATAGTTAAATTGTTGTTGGAAAAGCTCATTACAATGAAAAACATACTTTTCCGTTGGACCAATTCATTTATTTTTATTTTTTTTCTTCACACGCCATTTTTAAGGGAGTGCTGGTGATAACCGGATTCCTCATGCCTCTCTGTCCTTTCGGCGCCCCGCCTCCTGGTCTTCCTCCACTGCTGGACAGTGGATCGTTGGGCAGTGTGGTGGGAGGGTCAGCGCTGGTTTCCCGCCGCCTCCTCCCCTCTCCACTAATTAGAGAGTGCTATAAGGCAGTGTGCGGGAGACCTACTGGTGCTGTCCTCGTTCTTATATATTTTATTTATTATTATTTTTTTTTATTTTATTTTTTTTTTGTTTTATCTATTTTATTTAATGCTTTCTGTTTATTCATCTACCATTGATTTAGTACGTATTCTATCTATTTATTTTTGTATATGCTTGCTATTATTTTGTACTATTCATTTCTTAATTTTTCCTTCTTATTATGTTTTAAATATTTTGTACTACTTATTATTTTATCATGTCTTCTTATAGTCATCACTTCTGCTTATTGTTATTGTTTTTCTGTACAGATTGTAGAATAAATAAATAAAAAAAATCTTTACAGAATAAAAGACCAATTCACCAGTTTTTTTTTTTTTTTTTTTTTTTTTTTTTTTTTTTTTTTTTTTATTCTACAATCTGTACAAACAATAACAATAAGCAGAAGTGACTAAGATGGCATGATAAAATAATAAGTAATACAATAAGCAAACATATACAAATATAATAAACAGAATACATAATAAAATGAAAGAGATAAAATAAATAAATAAAAATACAATAAACTAAAAATAACTAAATAAAATAATTAAAAAATATAAGAAACTCGACGAGGACAGCACCAGTAGGACTCCCGCACACTGGCATATAGCACTCTCCAACTAGTGGAGAGGGGAATTCACCAGTAACCACCTATTTCACCTTTAACCTAATAAGCGGGGTATTCAAATATTTTATATATATATTTCACCAGTAACCACAATATTTCACCTTTAACCTAATAAGCGGGGTATTCAAATTTTTCGGAATAAAAAATAGGGACTGAAATAATAATGACGAATATTCTTATAGCTAGCACAGTTTTTCAGAATACCCACAAGTTTTTAGAATATCTTAGAGGTAGATGGGAAGTGTAATTTATTAGAATAATATGAGTTAGGGGTCTCTAATCTGCATCTAAATCTGTTGCCAATTTTCTTGGCCGCCCTCGCCCCGAGAATTATATATGGGACGTTGTGTGAATGTTGATTTTATCTGGTGCCAACAAGGCAGGGCTTATCTCATGTAATGTTCAACATTACATTACACTAAAATCGAACCCACTCCACCTCCCCTTATCCCCTCAGTTAATCTTTTGAAGTAAACTACGTTAACTCAAGTTGTCTACATCATATTATCTAAGGTACTTCTTGTTACTTTTGGGGGCAATTTTCACTGGGAAATACAAAGATATTTATCCTATCTTGATGTCTTCTTAATGAATCTGTAATTTAACTCATTTTTTACTATTATTTTTTAAGTTTACTTATTTATTATTTATTTTTAATTTTATCATAATTATTTATTTTATTTTTATTCAATGATTTTTTTTACTTAGTTTTATTTATTTTGCTCTTGGTTTTATCCACTGTAGCACCTTTATCCCATCACTGATATTTCACTTTATTTGTTACTCTGTCCAGTGTCTGTCATGTATTTATTCTTAGGGGACCTCGGTCCCAGAATAAAATTTATTTTCATTCATTCATTTCATTCATTCATTCAAAGACACACAAAAGTCACTTTTTTGAACTACTTTTAGTTCATAAAGATACAACTGTTGCGCTAGGGTGCAACAACCAGCATCTATGATGGTACGTATAGATATGGTGGCAATAATGGCATGTGAGAGGAAGGCCACCCAGTGGTAGGTCCTCGGGACGAAAATTGAGGCGTTGACAATGAAAAGGAGGTAAGTGCCATAGTTGCCGAAAATGAGTTTTTTCACTGAAACGATTCTATGTTCCAAGGCCAATAGCGTTGAAAAGGAGGTAAGTTCTTATCTCCTCTCGTTTAGTTTTGAGCGATGTCACAAGATGCCGCCGTTCATGTTATTTATTCATGCCTCAAATTAGTTTTTTGCTTCTCTTGGAAAATTTCATTTTTGGCACTTACCTCCTTTTCATTGTCAACGCCTCAATTTATCTTAGTTATTAGGACAAAAACAAAAAAAAAAATAATAATAATAATTTTAAAAAAAAAGAATTTAAAGACAATTTTGATGGATGGGTAGTAAGAGAGATAATAAAAGTAAAGGAAAATAATGTTGAAAAATATTAGTAACGAATATGGTTCAAGGTGGCAGTAAGTCGGTTCCATCTTCTCTTCAACCTTCGTGGGGGGTTTTGTGGTAAGTGTTGTGAAGATAAAGTACGTATTTCTGGGTTTCTATGTATGTAAAGTTTGCTAAAAAAACCGTATGTAAGTAGTTTGTATTGTTTCGGGTACTATGAGATCGTTATGAAGTGTTCTGTTGTTAGTGTATGGTGGGCACTGTGTTATCAGTCTGAGGGTTTTTGACTGAAACGCCTGAATTCGTTTGATGTTGGATGTTTTTGCTGAACCGTATATCTGTGATCCGTATGTCCATAATGGTCTAAGTAAGTGTAACAGGTCGTTTAAGCGACCAAACTCACTTCAAATTCTCACCCCTGTTAATAAAATATATTGTGTATTTTTATTATAAAGAATGTACGCATTTTTATTTTTCTTCTTGAACTGGGATATTATGTCATATAGCCCTTATTTCTTATAAATACTATCTATGTATTCTACTATAAACTTTTTTTTTTAATTTCTTATTATATTTTTTTTTTTTGGATTTTTTATTCTACTTTATTGGATTATTAAGAACTCAAATATTTCTAAATGTTATGTTAAAGTAGTCCCCCCCACAAAAAAAAAAAAGAACTTCCCTAAGGGACAGAGTGTGACAAACACAGTATTTGTTAAGTCGTAGCAGTGATGGGAGCAATACCGAAAGTACTCCCATATATTTTATATATCTTGTAAAATACAAATACAAAATATTAATTACGAATATGATTCAAGATGGCAGTAAGTCGCGGTTTCATCTTCTCTTCAACCTTCGTGGGGGGTTTTGTGGTAAGTGTTGTGAAGATAATGTACGTATTTCTGGGTTTGTTTGTATGTGTGTAAAGTTTGCTAAAAAACAGTATGTAAGTAGTTTGTATTGTTTCCGGTATTATAAGATCGTTATGAAGTGTTGTGCACTTCTTGTATACAATATTGTGAAATACAATACAATATTTTTAAAAAACACGTTTTTCTATATATTTTCAGATATATTACCTTTAGACCTACCTCGAATCTGAGGACTTAAAGTTAATCAGAAACATTTTTGATATGAACTAATTTTTCGATAGGATTAACCGTTTTTGGGTAAATCAAAAAAATGTATCAAAACTTAATTTCAGGAGGTTCTCAGCATGCATCTCAAAAACCGGACGACCCGCGAAAAATAGTATTTCATATAATAATAATACATATTTTAGTATTTTCTACAACTTTTACTCGATTAGGTCATAAACATATGCGGCGTCTTGTAAAATATACTTAGACCCCGAAGTAAAGTGTTCTCAATTTTCGTTCAATTTCGGCCAAAATCTAATCAGATCTAAGTTAGCACATGTAACCCCTTCGTCCCAAATTTCCAATCACATACATACAGACAACATTGCGAAAATGGTCAAAACGTAGAATTGTTCATGCATAAGAGAAGAAACAAAACCAAGGAACTGCAACTGATTTGTACGGCCAGACATTCATTAGTTTTCCAATCGTCTTTGTTTGGATGTTGAACTTTCCGAGGATGAAATATTTCTGTTTTCCTCTTTAATCATGGAACAGTCTCTCCCCTGTGGAGTTCTTTAGGTTTATTTCCGAAACTCATTAGCTCCTGCCAAAACTTGTTTCACTTAACTTCAAATCTTTTTTGTCTGCCTAATTACTAACGACACCAACTTCAGTATTTCTCTATTTTTTTTCAACTTGTTGATGAATTTTCTTATTAGGGAAGGAAGTAAATCTCCTTAGTGAAGTTAGTAGATTAGCCAAATGTTTGCTTCATAAAGAGTAGCGAGAACAGAGATCAAATGTATCTCTGGCAAATAAATAAACTAAAAAAATAGTTTTTATTAAAAATGGATTGCTTGCAAGTTACCAATAGGATCTTCAAATTTCCCGTGCGTTTGATTCCTAAATCAGCAATCAGCTGTTACATAAGTGTACATGTACAAAACAAGTCATATTACATTTATTTAAATATATATGAATTCGATCATTTCATTTCCTTGCTCAAAATCTTCATTTATGTTATATTTATACTCTTAAAGCTGATTTTACATGCGCAGTAAAAATGTAAAGCGCAGCATCAGCAAATACACATTAATAACAAAAAGTCTGCAACGCTAACCATGGAAACGGCGGGCTGTGCACCCAGGAGTCTATACCCCCATCCTCGTAGCCTATCTTTGCCCCCCCCCCCCCCCCTGCTCAAAATCCTGGCTACGCCCCTGATTCCTAGTGTTATTGGAAAAAGTATAGTCAGGATTTTTCTGAAGGAGTGATTCGAAAAGTATGGAAGAAGCGATTAAATCGAATTGAAATTTTCAAAAAGTATTACTGAAAAAAAGTGGTCGGTAAATCACCGGTAATGTACTTCTCCAAAACAAATTAATTATTAATTTTTAATATTATAGAATTAATAATTAATTATTAACTTTTCGCTCCCCCTCCAAAAACCAGTAGACCGTTTGCGCTAATATTCAACAATTGACATACATAGGGACTCTATTAGGTACTGATCTCAGAGTTATTTTTTTTTTTTTAACGCATGGGCTACTATGGCCATTAGCGTTTCTGTTTCAGGAAGCACTGAGTGAGGTGGGCAGGTCCTATAGCTCTCTATCAGAGAGTGGCCAGCCCACCTCATCTCGTCACACTATTATCATAAGCCGCTACCTAACACAAAGCTGGAGCGAGCAACATATCTCAGAGTTGTTGAGGCTCTTAGTTTATTATATCTGGGAGGTAAAAAGAACTTAAGCACGCTGTCCTTCGGATGGGACGTTAAGGGATGGTCCCGAGTCTGGACGATGTCAGGTACTCGTGAAAGCTGCCCAGATTGTTGTAAAGTTGTAATGTTTTATTCTCATTGATGAGTAAGAAATTAATAAATCTAATTATTTTGAATAGCCTCCACAATTAAATTATTCACTTTCATTGTGGGACTTATTAATTATTAGTATGTAGTACTGAAGTAAGTCATACTTTATTGTTTCCTAACTAAGGTAACACTTTCCAACAACGTCAATTTCAGAATTTTAAATGTGTACGAGTAGAAAATTGGGTTATACATATTATCTGGTTTGACAAATAAGAGCAATATACAAACAATTGTTGAAAGAAAAATTTGACAAGTCATATGGTCGGATCGGAAGTCCCAGCCTTAGAAATGTTCCAAAATTAGAACACATACCATATTCACAACTACAGACAACAAGAACATTTTCAATAGTGACAGTCCTCTGATTCCATTGTACTCCAGGAGAGGGCAGAAAGTGGGTTTTATTGTTTTCTTTTCCCCCTCCACCGGTAAGGAAAGGAAGGACATACCATATAAGATACTTGTTTAAATCCGCCCAGAATACAAAGTCCCCACTTCCACCAGACAAATTTACGTTTTGTTCGTCCTTTTCCTTCGGCTATGAATATCAAAACCTTCATTTGGTTTTCATAGCCAGAGAAATTTCATTCAAACGGTACGACTAGCTCATTGGGAGGACTCCAAAGCCCTAAAGTAAACCTGGTTCGATCCTTGGCTCTAAAAAGTCCTGATGTTTTTCAACTTTGAGTCAACCTACATGGTAACCTAGTAGGCCACTCTTCCCTAACAGCAGACCTAACCATTAGAAAGTTTGCGGTTATTTTTACATCTCCAGCTATACAAAGTAATGTAATCAGTCAGAAAAAAAAAAAAAAAAAAAATCTGTTCCCTGTGTATGTGAGTGTACTAATAATTCCAGATAGAATGAATATATAAAAATGAAATTTTATTCATGTATCCAGAACCGCATAAGGACGACACCTATTGATTTTCAGCCAAATAAGTGCCATTGTAATGAATGTATCGACACAAAATTTCATAATTTCAGCAGAATCGCCAAAGAAATGGGGATAAGAGGGAGCTCTACCCAAAAATCTCAATAACTGCAGATGAAATGGATGTATCGACATGAAAGTTTATATTTAAATTCAAATTCCCATAAAGATGATATCTATTAATTTTCAGTGAATTTAGGGGAGGGAGCTAAACTCGAAGACCCTAATAACTGCCGATGTAATGAATATATCGCACTCCCAGAAGAATAGAGTCGCAACTTCCAAATCTACTGTTTTGGGTTTTTAAGTCATTTTTCATTAGAATAGAATTTTTCATTGTTTTTCAGTTCTCTTTGCAACTAGAATACTGTCGTAACTTCATCTACAAAGCATTCCTTGAAAAAGACATTACGACATCAACAAATTTACTTTACTTTGTAGGAATAATGTCGTTGAAATTGAAGTAGCTTTTTCTCAAAATGTTGATTTTGAAGTTACGACACTATTCTTCTAGGGGTACGATATTATATCTAGTAGTCTAGATTTGGTTTGGTTAATGTTTGATCACTCTGGTAGTTTTATCAATTGATCAATATGATGTTTGTCATATATTCCAATTTCATTTTCTTTCTCTTGTGCATATAATAGTCTAGATTTGGTTTGGTTAATGTTTGATCACTCTGGTACTTTTACCAATTGGTCAATGTGATGTTTTTCATATATTCCAATTTCATTTTCTTTCTCTTGTGCATATAGTAGTCTAGATTTGGTTTGGTTAATGTTTGGTGACTCTGAAACTTTTACCAATTGGTCAATATGATGTTTGTCATATATTCCAATTTCATTTTCTTTCTCTTGTGCATATAATAGTCTAGATTTGGTTTGGTTAATGTTTGATCACTCCGGTAGTTTTACCAATTGGTCAATGTGATGTTTGTCATATATTCCAATTTAATTTTCTTTCTCTTGTGCATATAATAGTCTAGATTTGGTTTGGTTAATGTTTGGTCACTCTGATACTTTTACAAATTGGTCTATGTGACGTTTGTCATATATTCCGATTTCATTTTCTTTTACTTCGTAAAATAAAGGTCTTACTTTTGCAAGCATCCATTTTGGCCCGCGTTTACTGTAATAATGCATCCTAACAGTGTCTTCTAACTGCAAAGTTTTCACATTAGTTTCTATTGTTTTCTTCGGGCCTTTGGCATCAAATAGTGAAAAAAATGTAGTACAGTTCGCAACATTTCTTTGTTTAATTTCTTAAAATTAAATAACTTTCTAAAGAAGAAGTTGAAGTATTGAAGAGGCGGAGAGAAGTTTCAATTGCGTTCTCGGGTTACCTTTTTAGTCGTGCATGTGAGTAAGGTTTTCTAGGTCAAGTAAGTGATGTGAACTTCATAAATACAATAAATAAATATACAATACTTTCTATACTGGAAAACACACCCAACCTTTGCTCGCGAACACAAGAAAGCACCCAAAATCAAAAAATTATCTGCATACTTGTCATTGAAAGAAAATAAATCTCAGAGAGGCGGTTTATTAAAAAATATAATACCTAATTCACTAAATTTTACCTAAATGTAGCGACGCTGTTCAGCAAATCTTTTGTCAGTATTAATCTGAAAAAGACAGGTAATGTACTCATTGGGTTTTGGCTTTAAATATAAAATACATAGATACATTCATTACAAAGGCAGTTGGAGTTTTTGAGTTGAGCCCACCTCCTTCCCTTCCACAGATTTTGCTGAAAATTATTAAGTGTTGTCCTTATGGGTTTTTGAATTTACGTATAAAGTGTTGTGTCGATATATTCATTACATCGCCAGTTATTAAAGTTTTTGAGTTAAGCCCCTCCCCTAATCCCCGTCTTCCCATTGGCTGATTTGGCTAAAAACCCATAGATGTTGTCCTCATGACGTTTTAGATTCATATATAAAATTTTATGTCGATACATTCATTCAATCGAGAGTTATCGTGTTCACAGACAGACAGACAGACATTTTTTTATATATAAATTTGGAATCGAGAGGCAAAACAAAAGTAAAAATGACAAAACTGACAAAAAAAAGAAGGCTGGCCAACTTCTATTGCCTCCATTGATCCTATGTCAGCGCAGTTACATTTTCTCCCACCAGAGCTCAGTTACTTTGAGTTAATGACCATTAGCCAAGACTTTCTCAAAACTATCGAAGAGGCTAGTGCAATTTAGCTTATACTTAAAATTCGGTTACTCCTCTGTTTCTTAACAATTATAATAAATTACTTCAATTCTTATAGAAATAAGTAATACAGATGTATCAGTCCAACATAGTTTATTTTTTACCACAACTCGTTAAAGTTAGTTAGTAGTTTCGTCAAAACGACATCTTCAGGTGGAATCTGAACATACATAAACCGAATTAGTCTAGAATTTACAGCTCATGTCAATCATTAATATTAAAATTACATAAAAATATATTTAAATAACACGTAAAAATGACCTTATTTGAGAAGGGGTCAAAGAACTGGACCCATATGAGGAACCAGCTGGACACTGGCTGCCTGGCAGAAAAACAGGTTGTCTCCCACTCACCAAAACAAAGTTCAAGAAGGGGGTATCAAATTGAGTTACCCTATTTAAGCAGAGGTCTTTTTTTGTTTTTAGGCATTTCTTTATTTCCAATTTTTTGAACCAGTCGAGTGTGGGCTCCTTATCTACAAAAATCCATATTTTTGTCGGCCAAAAACCTGTGACCTGTGGCTATCAGGTGGTCTTTGAAATCGGAAACTCTACCAGACCTGGGTAAATGTCACCCTATTCTTGTAGATTCTTTCGACCTGACTGGCCGACATAGGCGGCTCCACATTCGCAGGTAATTCGGTAGACCCCACTTCTATCTGGAAATTCGACTTTGTCTTTCGGTCCCGAGATAAGGGCCCCTAATCCCTTACTTCAATTTTTAGTTAGAAAAGTATAATAAAGTCGGTGAATCATTCCAGCACGAATATCTCAACTAGTTTTGCTCTCAACTAATTTTTCATTCTCCCTCTAGCCCGAATCAACCTTTTCGGCTACAACTATAGTTGACGTACACACATTGAGTTTTAAAACCTCATATTAAATTTCGTGTCTATAAATTCATTCCATCGGGAGTAATTCGGGTTTTGAATTGAATAACTCTCCTCTGATCCACCTCTTCAGGGATGAGAATTTCGCGGACAAATAATCGGTGTCATCTCGGACCCATGGCTTACAAATATATGGTACAGCCAAGATTTCGGACATCAAAAGAATACAGGTATTTCAATCCAAGACTCTCTGACTGATCACGCAATGTCCACCATACGTTAGCAACAAGACTTTACACCGCGACTTGAACGTCACACCCATGGACACAACCATCAAACATTTATACTAACGTTTCTACACCAAAATTAATTTACACACCAATCCGGAAGTACGCAAAATCTTAAATACAAATTTACCGCACAATTCCCCCAAGAAGATTAAAGAGATTTTGGCAAAGAGATATCCTATTGTGAAGTGATGCCATGAGGGTTCACCGCTGGGTGTTTTTCCTCTCTCAAGCCTTTCATGTCATATTTATTTTTATTATTTTATTTTTATTATGTTTGTATAGTAGGTATATGTCAGCCCAGCCGCTGGTTGTGCATTTTTGCATAGTTGTGGCTTAAGATAAATAAATCCAAAAAAAAAAAAATGATAGTCATATTGGTTTTGTCGAGATGTAGAGAAGGATGGGCAACGAGTTTACCATTCCTTGTGTTTTTTGCCACTTGGAAGTTCAAACCTCAAAAGATAAACAAAAGCTCCGACCACAGAAAACGAATTAGGTATAGATCAGACAGACCGACGAATACTGATGGTATGCGCATCTAGGTTGAGTGGCTCAAACCTTGCTTTCCCCAAATAGAAAATCCAATTGGGTGTCCCAGTTTCCAGTTATCCATCTCTGGGAAACGAGAGACATTGTCACAAGGAAAAATCTTTTCAGGAAATTCAATATCCTTGATACGTTTTCACAATTGTTTTTTTAGTGGTTTTTTTCCCGAAAAGTTTCACGAGTAGACATTCCTACATAATAACTACATAGGTATGAATTCATTCATGATTGAAATAAAAAGTATGGAAAATAAGAATGTACAATTAATATAATAATTATTATAATCTCGAGATCAGAAACAAGGGAGGAATGTAGACTGCAATAAAATATGAAATGAAAGCAAGAGGTGAACGAAAAATAAATTAAAAGAGTCGTCGGCAAATCACAGGTAACTTACTTCCCCAGCGAGAATCAATCAATTAAGTTCCGCTCTCGCTTTGAAATTTTACAGATTTGTTTGAGAATCAATAGGTCTAATTCAGGGATTTCTGAGATCATATGTCAGTCCTTTTCTGGGTAACTGAATCCTAAAAAAAGTAAATACCGAAAAGTTTTCAGAAATAAATACAATATATATTATATTTCAAAGTTTAAAAAAAAATATATGTATTGTCCATTACTTCATTATATCTTTACTAAAATATAGTATTATAATCGTGCAAAAATCCGAGATCAAATTTTCTACGAAAAATCACTTTTCAAGTTCCCTGAATACGTTTTGACCATTTTCACCATGATGTCTGTCTGTGCGTGTATGTGTATTGTGATAAAAAAATTTAAGTTAAATTAAAATAAATATATAAATAATAATTGAATTAACTTTAAAAAAAAAAATTCAATTAACCAACTTTTCATTTGGATTTCTAAAGAGGTGCCTTATTGTTTTTCTAAACTTTTCAAAAATATTAAATCGAATCCAGAGATTTTTAAATGATCTTACAGGGATAACAGGGAAAATAAATAGCATAGAATTTACGAGAACAAATAATTGGGTTTATTTTCATACTTCTACATTATAAAATTAAAAACTAAGGATTGAAACATCTACAACACAATATGAGCATTCGAACTCAGAAACGATTGTAGCGTTGAACTTGGAATTTGAGATGATGTCACATGTGCTAAGATCAGCTTAGATTTGGGCCAAAATCAGAAGAAAATGAAGACCTTAATTCGAGGTATAAGTACATTCTACTAGATACCGCTTATATTCATGACCTAATCAAAAATTTCTTGAAATATAACTTGTAGAGAATACTGAAAGGTACATTTTATATAAAACTAGCTAAAACCGCCATGCGTAATGGAGGTTTTGGGGCTTGAAGGGAAAGGAACAAATTTTTCTTCGAGTTTTGGAGGTGTTCGACTTATCGAGGTTCGACTTAAAGAGGTTCTACTGTATATATATAGTTTTTTTTTTTTTTAAAGCCGCCCGTTTTACGACATACTTGCCGAAAACCGTCTTGAATGAAACCCATAACATGATTTTCCTATACCAACCACTTTTGTACAGGTCACTTTCCCTTCCCCCTCTCAAATTCGTTTCATAACGGTACTAATGGATATATGAAGGTAATGCGTTGGTGTCAGCAATTTTCTTTGGTTCATTATACAGCGTAATTTTGGAGTGACTATATATACCCTAATGGTGTAATAGGAATTGGTAGATATGGGGCTTGTGGTCGATAAAACCAAACTCGTAATGCTAAGCTTTCGGCACTGAGTATGCCTTCTACAGTGCCTGTATTATATACATTTATACATTATCAGTGAGATTGTATAAGCAATGTTAAGTACCTGTTAAACCCCTGACGCCAACACATTACTTTCATATACCAAGTACCACCAGTATGAAACAATGGGGAGGAGAGAGAGAGAGAGAGAGAGAGAGAGAGAGAGAGAGAGAGAGAGAGAGAGTGAGGTAGTATGCAAAAAAACTCGTCCTCGAATCACCGGCCACTGTGTTATTTTACACCAGAACCAGTTTTCGACGCAACAGCATCATCATCAGTGGTTCATCTATCATAGAATAACAAAATATACAAATAATAAAAAGTATAAATAACTCTTAAAGCATCAGGGTACAGAGTAAGAAAATAAAATAATTAAATTAACATACTCCACCCACACAGCACAGCGGTTAGAAGACAACTGGCATATCTCTAAGGGGTGGGGATAGCCAGGTTCACTCATTCTCTCTACATGCAAAAACCATTCATTCTAATATATACAATAATTAAAACAAGTCTGTACATAATAGTAACATAAATTTTTTTTTCCCCATGCAGCCTAAGAAATTATTGTTGTCATAAAATATAATAAATAAAAAATTAAAATAAATACAATATTAAAAATATTATCACAGACTTGAAATAAAATCACATAATAAATATCTTTATAAAAACATATTTGCACTACAACTCTCACAGGACAGCTACTTCCCTTAGTTTTGGACCAATCTCTCACACCAGGTAGGTCAGACAGCAGAAGAGAGTTCTTAACCTCTATTTTTTTGTTAAGACCGTTCGTATCCTCATATAAAGAAAGTCGGATCTCCAAGCCTTCTAGGATATCTGTACGTCTTTCCTTGGTACCCTCGTGCAACAGTGCCACTTGATGGGTACCAGTATGGCCCTCATTTTGACAATGAATAAAGAACTCGGAATCCCAATTAAGTTTTCGCTCTCTCTCCAAAGCCAATCGACAGTTTGAGCTAAAACTCAATATTTGACTTACATAGTCTTCCGAATCATCCTAAATTTTGTATCGATACATTCATTACATCGGCAGTTATTGGGATTTTTGAGTTGAGCCCCTTTCTGATCCCTCTTCCCTTTGCTCGATAAACCTCCCCCCGAATCCCCCCATCCCTTTGGTCGATTTGGCTAAAAATCAATTAGTGTTGTCCTTGGAAGGTTGTGGATTCACATACGAAATTTCGTGTCGATAAACTCATTCTATCGGGAGTCATCATGGTCTGAGACATTTAAAAGTTTTTGTGTCACTTTTGGAATTAAGAGTTGAAAAACATGTAATTCTGTTGAAAACTCCGCATCGAATTTTTGACCAAATATATAGCTTCCTCTATATATCGCATAGCTGAGGAAGTAAAACATGGTTGGTATAAGAATGTCCTGTTCGATAAACTCGCCAAATAACATTGGTTTTTTTAAAATTTGATTTAAATCTATTTACTTTACCTATTTTGTATGTTTTGTGTTTTTCTTCAAGGTTTTATTTTGTATTTCATCCAAGAAGAATGTTTTATTCCGTTCCAGAAGTTAAACAGGTTGTTAAATTCTAACCAATATTCATGGAATACTCCCAGAACGGTAAAACCCTATATAAACCGGAGATTTGAGAGATGAGAAAGGAGTAAGTCAGCTGTTTTATGAATTGTCTTAGTGAACAGTGAGTTGAAATGTTAATATGTGGAGGGCGCCGGTAGCTCAGTGGTATGAGTGCTTGTCTTCTGAGCTCGAGATCGTGGGTTCGAAACCCGGCCAAGGTCTTTAGTTTATGTTATCTGAGAGGTAAAATACACTTAAGCACGCCGTCCTTCAAATGGGACGATAATAGGAGATATGACCTCCTAGTTAAAGCCCGGGCATGAATCATAATAGCTAACTGTAAATATGTGTAAATAGTTGGTTCCATCGTTTATTTGATTCAGTCTTTTAGTATGTGATTGTTAATTGACTTTTTAAAATGTAAGTAAATGTTTCCTTTGAACTTTGTCCACACAAAATGCTGGCGTTCCACAAGCTAGTATCCTGGGTCCTATCCTCTACACAATATACACAGCTGATATCTCACCCATCCATCAACACAACTCCACACCTTTACAGATGATACTGGTATTTTTTCTCATCCCGACCCAGTCCTATCATCCAGACACCTCCAAGAATACTTGATATCCCGCCAGTCCTGGTACAAAAAGTGGCGAGTGAAGGTGAACGACAAGAAGTCAGTTCACATCCACTTCACCCTTCGTCGAAAATATGAAATTTTATATTTATTTCCAAAACCCCGGCCGAAGGAAAAGAGGATTTAAGAGAGGTACTCAACTCAAAAACCCTAATAACTGTTCATTTAATGGATGCATCGACACAAAATTTAGTATGAGGATTCAAAATTCCCTCAACTATTAATTTTTGTCTCATATGGTCGATAGGTTTAGAGGGAGAGCAAAAACGTAAACGACTAATTCATGGTTCACCGACTACATTTTTTTTTATTTCAATGTGACCTGAATAGACACTGAAAGAGAATAAGAAAAAGAGAAGTGAAGTGCAAATATGAGAACTGAGAGATATAAAAAAGTTCTGGAATGGTCCCAAGTTGGATGTTGTCTTGGATCTTGTAGTGAAATAGGGAAATGATACAGTCTCAGTACTCGTTCTCTCTCCTATCTGTATTGTGCTATCGGCAAGAGTGTACATAAAAGTAGTCATAATTTTTCGAATTTTTTTTTTTTTGAGCAGTAAATATATATATGAAAACGTCCTTAAGTACAAATAATTTTCCCCTTGTTTTATGGCTTCAGAATTTTCCAATAATTATTTTTCAAGCAAAGTTAGAATGTGTCCCGAAAAGAAATAATAGAAGAAAGTTGTCGGTGAATCACCAGCAATGTATTTTCCCAGCATGAATTATTCAATTAAGTTTCTGCTCTCCCTTCAAAACTAATCGACTATTTCAGCGAGATAATATAAAATAAAGGCCTCGGTCGGGTTTCGAACCCACGATCTAGAGCTCAGAAGGCAAGCACTCATACCACTGAGCTACCTGCGCCCTCCAAGACAATTCATAAAACAGCTGACTTACTCCTTTCTCACCTCTCAAATCTCCCTTCTAAGATGAAATACAAAATAAAACCTTGAAAAAAAAACACAAAACATACAAAATAGGAAAAATAAATAGATTTAAATTAAATTTTTAAAAAACCAATGTTATTTGGCGAGTTTATCGAACAGGACATTCTTATACCAACCCTGTTTTACTTCCTCAGCTATACGAAGTATAGAGGAAGCTATATATTTGGTCAAAAATTCGATGTGGAGTTTTCAACAGAATTACATGTTTTTCGAACTCTTAATTCCAAAAATGACACAAAAATTTCTATGTCTCAGACCACGATGACTCCCGATAGAATGAATTTATCGACACGAAATTTCGTATGTGAATCCATAACCTTCCAAGAACAACACTAATTGATTTTTAGCCAAATCTGTCGTTACATTGATTACATCGGCAGTTTATTATAGTTTTTGAGTCGATCCCTTTCATCCTTCCTTTGACAAAGTCGTTCACAGAAAATTAGCAGAGAGCGTTCTTATGGAGTTTTGAATTTAAAAATAAAATATCATGTCGATACATTCATTACATCGGCATTTATTGGGATTTTTGAGTTAAGCCCCTTCTCCCTTTCCCAACTCTTTGTACTACAGTCATATAGGATAAAAAAGAGGGTAAATCTCAGAATGAAAGGTAATAAGCTATAAATTTGTATAAACCTTTAATTTGACATTATAAAAGTTGGCTCAAAAGTCTCATAAGATCTCGTGTCCGCGTCTTAAGATATTCAAAGCATAAGAAACGAGATATTTCCAAAAAAAAAAAAAAAACGGTTTTCGCGACCTTTGACCTTGAATATCTTAAGACGCGGACACGAGATCTTATGAGACTTTTGAGCCAACTTGTATAATGTCAAATCAAAGGTTTATACAAATTTATAGCTTATTACCTTTCATTCCGAGGTGAAATCCCTATTAGACTGGTCCATTGGCCAATTTGACTGAAAACCAATACGGTATCGTTCTTATGGGGTTGTGGATACACATATAAAATTTCCTATCGGTGTATTCATTCTTTCGAGAATTATCTTCACAGAGTGTAATTCTCTTTTTTTTTTTTTTTTTTTTTTTCATGAAATGGAGGTTGGAAAACATGAAATTCGATATTCATAATCGAATATCTGATCGACTTGGTATAATTGGGGAAGTTAAATAATTGAAACATCTAAGAGAATACAGACCTCTTTCAGGTACAGGCTCGGTGGTGCGCTGTCCCACGTTGAGCTGTGCCGTGAGCTGGTAGGTACCCACCAGAGCGAGACACTTGAGGAGTACCGGACCTCCAGGTAGGATACTGCTGTTCAGTCTTGTATCTACTGAGAGGATGGTTGAAGCAAGGCCGCCCGCACCTTCCCCCACTCTCTCCACACTTCCTTCAACCTGTGGACAGACAGACAAACCTTAATAGTTGTTCATTTGCCGATAAGCGCTAACGGAGAGAGATAACCGAAAATATTCGTTAATACCATTCTTACCTCCTATAAATAAAGTAAAATCCTTTTATAACAATTCCTGATGTAACGATTTTCTGAATAATGTAAAACCTGTATCTAGTTTGGTTTGCTATTTAGAAGTGAAGAAATTAGTCCGGATATAACGATGTTAGGTATAACGATATTCCGTCTAAAACGATCTAAAACA
This sequence comes from Aradus depressus, assembly GCA_963662175.1. Taxonomy (NCBI): domain Eukaryota; kingdom Metazoa; phylum Arthropoda; class Insecta; order Hemiptera; family Aradidae; genus Aradus; species Aradus depressus. The sequence goes on from OY759215.1 coordinate 32,718,946, forward strand.
TAAGAAAAAGTTGTTTTTTCATTCCGGTTATAACGATATAATATGCATGTACATTAGGGTGGTCGTAAAAAGTAAAAAGTTCGATTTTTCAAAGTCCCCATCCAAATTCTTGTGTAGTTTGACGAAAAAAAAATTTTGTGAATTTTTCCAGATTTTTTGAATGAATTAAACTGGCCCTGTGGGCGGTCCAAGTTTAACACGTGTTTTCAATGGGGTTTTTGAACATTTACATATTTTTAAGTGTAGGTCTTAGTATTTTTAATATAAAAATCTAAAAATACATGGATTATGGGTTTTCGGGGTCGCTGAAAACGAATTTCATATTAAAAAAAAAATTTTTTACAGTCACATCTCCCAAAAAACTCGTACACAAATTGACGAAAATGATAAAATTTTTCGAATCGATGATTCATATCGATTTATATGTTTTTTGGGTCGCCGAACTCGAATTCAATGTCAGATTTATTTTTTGTCAATTGCAGCTATCAGAAACACGTATTATTTCAGGTAAATTTTTGTTTTACACTATTTTAAATGTCTTTGGACTTTAATTTAATGCTAAACTTACTTTATTGAAATTTTAAGTTTTACATGAAATACAATACATAATTGGGTAAAACAGTATGAGTTTTGAACAATATTATTATTGATAAAAAATACGAACATTATAGAAAAGGATTTTAAACACGGTTCTTGTTTACTCTTTCCGAGCGCAATGAGTCATTCCATTTCCAAACATACCATTTCCTTCCTGTTGAATATTCTACGAACTCCCTTCTAGTGCGTATATTCCTAGTTTCAGATTAGTCTTTCCTTTGCCTCCGTAGGGATCGTGTAAAAATTGAATTGAAAATGACTTCGAACAAACCTCGCGCATTTTCTTTTGAAGAAAAAGTGAAAATCATAAAAAGGATTGAGAAAGGAGAAACAATCAAAAACTTAGTGTCTGAGCTTTGAATTTCCCAGTCTACGATATCGACAATCTGGAAATCCAGAGACAAAATCAAAGAAACGTTTGAAAAAGATGTGACTTTGAAAAAAAAAAACGTAGAAGCAGCCAACATCAAGATCTAGAAGACGTACTTCTAATAACAGTTTGGTTCCGGATATAACGATGTATTTTTTTTGGTCCCTTGAATATCGTTATAACCGAATTTTACTGTACTTATAATATGAGGAAGTATTACAATTGTGCAAAAATCCGAGATCGAGGTTTCAACTGATTTTCATGTTTCAAGGTGAGTATTGGCCATCTTCGCGATGATGACTGTCCGTGCAGTGTGTGTATATGTGATTGAAAAGTTGTGAATTCTCTATCGCAAAAACCATTGCAGCTATGAACTTGAAATTGGGAATGAAGGGGTCACATCTTCTAATTTAAGTCTGATTCGATTTTGGCCGAAATCGAACGAAAATTGAGACCACTTTCCCCTGGGACCTAACTACATTTTACAAGATACAGCTTACGTTTATGACCTAATCAAAAATCCTTTCGAGTAATAGTTGTAGAGAATACTAAAATACATAATTTACATGAAATATGATTTTTTACAGGTAGTCCTGTTTTTTGTTGTTTCCGGCATTTTTTCCTCCAGAGGTGTCTTCTTTTTTTCTTCGTTGGACAATATTTCGGGACAATTGCAGGTCCCTTCTTCTGGTCACTATGAACGTTCGTTCATAGTGACCAGAAGAAGGGACCTGCAATTGTCCCGAAATATTGTCCAACGAAGAAAAAAAGAAGACACCTCTGGAGGAAAAAATGCCGGAAACAACAAAAAGTGGAACATCCCAGAGAAGGTAGTCCTGTTTTCGAGATACATGCCAAAAAACATCTTGAAATGTGTTTTGAAACACATATTTTTAGACATTTCCTTGATTTGCCCGAATAACGGCTAGTCCTATCGAAAAATTGATTCTTACCAAAATTGTTCCTTATACAATTTCATATCGCTAATGTCCTCAAATTTAGGTAGGATCAATACGACAAAAGTTATAGCGGCCCGAAGAATGTAAACTAAATATCTAATTGTAATTTTTGAATCGTAACTCGTAGCAACGAGTTTTAAAATATGGTTTTTGTAGTGATAGTTTTTTTGAAACAGTATAAAAATTAAGAAAAATATATGTTATCTGAGCATTACAGAATTTTCTGATACCAACAACGCTTACAGATCACTTTCTCTTCCCCTCAGCTTCTCAAAATCATTTAATTTTCTCTCTTTGTACAGCGTTATCTTGAGAGTAGACATTCTTATACCCAGTAATGTCAGTATGAAATAATTTTGAAAATGGGGAAAGAGCGTGGATGGTACAAGAAAGTCCTGCGATGGTCACAGCACATATTTTTCATATGAAGTCGCGGTGCTAACAAATAGGAGTGCCAAAGTTCATATAGGAACCGGGTCAGTGCTAGGGACGCCGCTGTGTTTGTGCAGATGAGTTTTGTGACCCATTATTATACAGAAGGAAAAAGAAATATCTTTGTTCCCAAGCTTTGTTCAAATACAAAAAAACATTCGTTGGACATTTCCATATGTCCTGAATCCAGTCCAATATTTCACTCTTCTCTTCAGTTATGTTTTTGGTATCTTTTCCCTTTATTAATTTTTTTGAACCCCCCCTTCCCCCCCCCCCCCCTCCATTCACCGTTTCTTCTTGGCTTTGGTAATTATAAAGCCATGTATCTTTTCTCATTTTTTTTTTCATATTAAAAAAAAAATTCAATAAACCTTGAATTTTCTTTTGATCTAACTTCAATTGAGTTGAAAATATTATTTGAATAGAGAAAAAGTCGTCGGTGAATCACCGGCAATATATATATATATATATATATATATATATATATATATATATATATATATTGATACAGCTAATTATTCATTGAATCTATTAGTTTCCTTCTTTAATTTATAAATCTAAAAACAGGGCGGCATCCTTCTTCTTATTTAGAGTCCTTTGGTGGAAATAAAGGAAAATGATAACTACATTTTTAAATCACAATGTTTTATAAGTTATATATTTTTATTTTCTTTTTTTGTAAGTGATTAAAAAAAAAGGTTAATGGGTTAGTGAACAAAATAATTTTTTTACAATAGATTAAATAAACCTCTTATAAGTTAACTTAGACAAAAAAAATGTACTTTTGGCAAATGACAACAAACTATATGGTTATAAATATAGATTATAAAATTTCTGGCAACTCACGGCATCCTATATCATCCTCTTTTGTATCTTTCCTTCCTCGTCACTTTCTTCTCAACCTTTTCTTCCTTCCATATATAAAATTTAACCTTCTCGGGATTTTTCTTTCTTCTTCTTCCACGACACTCCTTCATATAAATGTGCTATCTTCCATCTTCTCGGGGATACTCTCCGCAGGACCTTCTTCCTCGCTCTTCTTAAACATACACCCTCCTTCTACGCTTTTCCAAAACACACGACACCTCCTCCAAGTTCCTCCAAAAAACAGACTACACCTCCTCCAAGATCCTCTAAATCACACCACACCTCCTCCAAGATCCTACAAAACCCTACTACCACGAGTCGGTTTCTTCTGCCCTTCTCGCCATCTTTTCCCCCACCAAATGTCATCAGGTTTGTCTTTTCTTTTACAGTTAATCAATTTTTTTTTTTTTTACTTTGAGTATCTTTTTCCAAGATGTACCTACATTTTTATTTATTTGTACTTACTATTTTTTTCTACTATTTTTATAATGAATAACAATTTCTTTTATTCTTTGTGACCCCCCCATTCTACACGTCACAATATTTATATATTGTAACGGTTCTTATACGTCATTTTTAACATAGTCCCTGTTCGGGAAAAACATTTTATGTAACGGTTCTTCATCTTACTACACTAAAAGAAATATAATTAAAATTGGAACTAAACTAAAGTAAAGATAATACGTACATATTTATTTTTTTAAAAAGATATTTATTTAAAACCTTTTTTTTTTTCAGTTAATATAAAATTTGAAGGGTTAGTAACATTGACACACATAAAATTACCCCAAATAATCATAGATCTTAATGCTGGAGTGTTGATGATGATGCTGTCTTCTTATTTCAACTGGTTATATGATGTGATGACTTCAATGCGATTTCATCCTTCTTCTTTTTTCATATTTTCTTGTACCGCGTGGTTCCTGAACAAATGGTCATTTTGGATCTCGAATCAATCCATGTTTTTCTACTTCTGGTTCTTCATAACGATATTGGGCATTATCTGGTTCTGATGAGATGTCCGAGGACAAATGAACTCACTAAACTTCACTTATATTTCCTTCCATCTCACTACTGACTCCCTTACACACACTACACCTGAACAACCACCTCACAAGAGCGACACACGATTTTTTCCACGTGGGAACCAATTCTCCATCTTTGTACACATTCTCAAATTTCATTGGTTAAAATTGGCACAGCCTCACAAGGCAAAACTGATGTTTCTATTATTTACTAATTTTAAATTAGTTTTATTTTTTATTCTATTATTCATTTTCTAATACAATTATGATTCACTATTACATTAATATACAATTTTAACAATCCTCAAATAATAAGGTTTAGTTTAAAAAAAAAAAAAAAAAAAAATCATTTCGCAGTATCGAAGGTGATAACATAACATAACCTCCTACTTGCTATACACAATGGACATTAGTCATTTCATTTCTTTCTTTTTTTTTCTTTTTTATTTAATAGTGTAATGAGGACCATTACAATATATATATATATACAGAACGAAATTAATCAATTACGTTTTCGCTCTCCCTTCAAAAATCAATAGTTGACTTACGACGGAGCTTCTGAATCCTAGTAGTCGGTTTTTCGAGTAGGATGGCAACCTTTAGATCGCCCGTCGCTATTAACCGCTGTTGATGGAACCGGTGATTTACCAGCAATGTACTTCCTCAAAACTAATTAATCAATTAACTTTTCGCACCCCCTCCAAAACCAGTCGATCGTTTGCGCTAATATTCAACAGTTATCTTACATATCACACATCCTAAATTCTCATACGAAATTTTGTTTCGATAAATTTAGTACATTGGCAGTTATTAGGTTTTTTTTAATTGAGCCCCTTCCCCTTCAGCCAAAAACGCTGAAATGTGACAGTTATGTCCTCATTTGGTTTTGACTTTAAATATGAAATTTCATTTCAATTCAATCCAATTTCAATTTTAATGTTATTACTTTTTGAAATATGTACATCTTTTAGGCTTGGGGTTCGGCCTGATATATACATTTTCGAACATTGTAAAGAAGAAAAACATAAAAAATAATATAATAATAAAAGAAAATAATAATAATATACAAAGAAATGTAACATAATGCTCTTAATTAACAAATAAATATAAATTTCTAGTAAAATTGTACTCTATTTAACGTCCTCTCGCCATTACTATATAGAGCATGATATTATTGTGGTTATCAATATTGATGAATGTCTTGTGTGGTTGTGGGCTCAATGCTCCTCCCAGGTACTTAGTTCTCTGGCTGAAGGCTGGACACTCCATGAAGAAGTGGTGGATGTCGTCAGGTCGGTCCTTGTTACAGACACCATAGCTCTCTCTGTTGAAGAGGTTGGACACTCATCCCATCTTCATTCTAGCTAGGATTTCTCTACACAGCTAAATATGAAATTTTATGTCGATACATTCATTACATCGATAGTTATTGAGGTTTTCGAGTTGAGCCTCCCTTTGATCCCCCTTCCCTTCTGCTGGCCGATTCCACTCAAAATTAATTTCTTATGAATCGGTCACACATATATTTCGTGTCAATCATTATTTCTATTAGCACTCATTAGGATTTTTATGTTGTAATCCGATCGATTTGGCTGAATAACAATAGGTGTCGTTGTTAGAGACTTCTGGATTCATATATTAAATTTCGTATCGATTATTTGTCCATCGGGAGTTATCGTGTTCAAAGACAGACATAATTTTTTTTTTATATTCGGAATCTGAAGGTCGGAAAACATAAAATTCCGTTGAATTTTAGGGAAATAAAAAAATATGAAGATTAAAAACAGTGATGCGAGTTGTAACAACGAATTTATGTTGGTAATCAAAATGAAACGGGGAATGTTTAACATAATTGCTTCATTCATGAAACGACGAGTTGTTTTTTTTGTTGCCTCTGGAATTAGGACTAGCATATTATGTGCAAATAGGAAACTAGAAAAAAAAAGTGAGGAGAAGGAATAGGAAACATTCCTGAAGGTTTCCAAATCTATTATGAAAATGAAGAAATTCCAATCTTTCCCCTCAGGTCCCATCCTCCACCAACAAGACCAGGATCAATATTAGCCACATTCTCAAAGGATTTTGTCATAAGTTACCAGGTGAACTTATGTCATGTTTAAGTCAGTAAGGTAGGATTTTCAGCAGAAGCCCCCAGTTCTTTTACTTAATCCCTTCACTGACAGAGATAAAAATAAATACTATATCAGCCGTATTAGCCTCATTCTCAGAGGATATCGGCTGTCCGCCATATTGTCAAACTAATTCAACATAATCATCGAGTAGGATATCAAATTAAAGGACTTAGAATGACGACCTTAAAAATATATGTATTGTATTGGTTTATTTAAAAAATAAATAAATTAAAAAAAAAAAAAAACCAACTATGAAAACCATTCAAGTATAACCCAAAAAGCATTGTGGGAAAGGTAAAGGTAACATAAAACTAAATTCGGAAGAAGGACTATTTGAAAAATACATTGCGACACAAGCCTCCATGTTGGATTTGTTTAAAAATTATAAAGAACATTTGCAAAAAGTGTAGTCATGCGACGTCATTATATTATAAACGACATGAAAGATTTCTCCCGACCACATATTTTACAAATTTTCTTTATAATTTTTGAACAAATGGTTGTTAAGCTTGTTTTTTAGCGAGCACCCCAAATTGTTCTCTTATTTAATCTAACCACTGACAAGAGACAAAAATAAATACTAGCCTCATCCCTTAAGGATTTCGTGAGACCACCGGTAGCTCAAAGGTTGCGTCTTTGCCTACTGAGCTCAAGATCACGGGTTCTTAGCCAGGTCGCTGTACGGGGTCTAGAAATATAGTTGACCTCTCACAGAATTTAGTATTTCATGCTAGTCGGCTTTCTATGTTGTTCTCATCATCAGACAGTCTGGAAAAACAATTTAAAAATAGTAATTTCAAATATTTAAAAGTGAATAAAAAAGACAAAACAAAAACAAAAATATATTTGTTGGAGTAGACATTGATCCGTTCCTACTGTAGATCCGAGTCTCCATGGTAGGTTACTGTTGGATCTATCCCATGTTCATCAGAGATCACCTCCCAGAATTTGGCTCCCACCTGGTTTCCACATTGTCCCACCTGGATGTGGCAGATTTCTCTCATCTCCTTCTATTTTCTTGTTTACTCGTCCAGTTAATCTTTAATCGTCAAGAGAAAGAATCTTGCCTTGTTCCACGAATCTTAAAAAGTTCATTTATTCACTTATAAAAATTTTTAATTTTTTTAAAAATTGTTTTGCCAGACTATCTGATGATGAGGGCACCTCGAAAGCCGGCTAGCATAAAATAATAAAATCTGTGAAAGATCAGACTACATTTTTATTTTGCAACTTGTGAAATAATCACTTCTCACTACATCAGCCACCATTCTGAATAAATAAACCAGAGTAAGCAAAATTACTGCTCTTTCGATGCATTGGTGGACATGAGCCTATCTAGGATAAGGGCCTCTAAAAGGTACCTGGAAGGTAAAAAAACCTTGAGCACGATGTCCTTTACATGGGACGTTAAGCGATGGTCCGGAGCCATTACGACGTCAGGTAATCGTTAAAGACCCTTGTCCTAGATAACCAAATATAGGTAGGCAAAATTTTGGACTGCCCCAGTTGAGTCGGGGCTCATATCGCGCTTTTATTGCTCTGGTAGTAGACGATATGATCTCATAGAACCCGAGCATGAGTCACAATAACTGAGGATATCGCCAAAAGTTACCTACTTATACCGGTAAAATGTCAGTCAAAATATAACAGTGCAAAGTTGGGTGGTATTAGAGAACGCTTTGAGATTCCCTCATTTCATCGTTCCATTGAAAACAGACAAAGACCAACATTAGCCTCATTCTCAGAGGAATTTCGCGAAATGTTGCCAGATGATACTCGTGTAATATCCAAGTTAATATAACAGTGTTCATGTTTGGTAGGATTATTAGCGGCCCCCTGCAGATAGTTCTCTCATTTCATCCCTTGCTCTGAGTTCCACTTTTATTGCAATCCTCAACTCGCCTTTCTTCTTCTATTTTATTATTTTCTTCCCTTCAACTTAAGGGAGGGTCAGACAGAGATATTGGAGTCAGCCGCTTGCTCTGTGTAGATTTCCGTCCTACACTATGGATTTTACAGGTTTATGATCTTTTTGATTCTCTTGGTAGACTGGTTAAAAAGATGTATCACAGAATACAACAGTATCCGGAAGCATTCATTGAAAAATATAAAAAAAATACCAAATTATTTTCTCGTTTCGTGCGTTACACTATGGTGTGTTCTGACCAGACGTATATCAGTTATACGATGTATAGAGGAAGTTATGTAATCGGTCAGAAATTCGAGTTTTTAACGGAATTTCATGACTTCCGACCTCCTGATTCCATTTTCTTTTCCTTTCCCTGTAATGCCGGCCTCTCTCCTGCCAACCTCCTCAATTCGTCCAGCGTTTTTCCTCTCCGTCGTCCCAGTCCCTCTATGTACCCAACGGTCTGCCTCTAGGTCTTCTTCCTTCAGCACCCGTTTTGTCTTCGGGTGATTTCCGGCTCTGTACACTTGCCCGTGCCAATTTAACTGGCGTTTCTCCAGAGTTTCTTTTAAGAGCTTCACCCCAGGTTTTCCCGGATCGTGTTGTTCCTCATACAGTCTCTTCCAGTTTTTCCTGCAATTGTCCGAATGAGTAAATCTATTCCTGATGAGTGTGTTGCTGAGCTGGTAGTAGACCCCGCTGGCCTTCCTCGCCCTATTCAATACCTTCTGATCTATCCTTCCGTCCCTGCAGATCTTCACTCCCAGGTACTCGTACTCCTCCACCTGCTCTAACTCTTGACCTCAGCATATGAGCTATTCTAGTCCTCTCTCCCCTTTGCTCTTAAAATCATTAGTGGCCATGCTTTTTCTAGAGAACTCCTTATTCCATTCCATAATGGCCTCCTGGAGTCCCATTTCCGAGTCGCCAACAAGGACTATGTCGTCAGCGTAGAGGAGGGCTTGCGCAAGTACGGGCCTCAGATACCAATAGCATATTATATCTATTTATTTAATCCATGAAAAATATAAACAGTAGAGGGTTTACACTCACTCTCTCTGCGTGACCCTATTTTCCATCCTGAAAGGCTACGACTCACTGCCGGTGAGACTTTCGGTACACACCATTAATGGCTTTAAGAAGATTTGGTGAGATTCCGTTGTTTTCCAAAGCTTTCCAAATCTCTTTTCTTGGAACTAAATCAAAAGCGGCCTTCAGATCTATAAAGGTCCTTTCCTCTGACCCACGCCTTTTCGATTAGCACCCTCATTGCGAAGATATGTTATCCTTATGGAAGTTATTAGAATCGGCAGTTATTAGAGTTTTTGTGTTAAGCCTTCCTCTAATAATCCCTCTCCCCTTGGGTCAATTTGGCTTAAATCAATACATTTCGTCGTCAGAGAGTGCACGTGTGAAATTTCGTGTCGATACATTCACACACATAGACATATTTTTTTTCATATTTGAACTCTGGACATCAAGAAACATGAAATGCCGTTGAAAACTCAGCATCGAATTTTTGACCGATTACACTGGAGCTCAAATCAAAAGTTATAATAATAGTCAATGTAACGAATGTATCAACTCCAAATTTAGTATAATGAATCTTCCCTGAGTAGACAACTAATACTTTTCAACCGAATTGGTTTCAAAGGGGAGAGCAAAAACTTAGTTCATTGTTTCCCTTTGGAAAAAAAGAGTATACCTATGTATAGTTTTTGCTTCACAAGAGCAATTATAAAATTACAGGGAGCCCTCCAGTACATCACAGACGAATGATATTTTTTGTATATACCACAACTAGTTTCGGCAATTTGTCATCTTCAGGTGGTGAATCTTTCTAGAGAAGAGGTCAAGGGACACGTTCGAGTATCAGGTACCAGCTGGACACTCACTCAGTGTCCAGCTGGTCCCTGATACTCGAACGTGTCCCTTGACCTCTTCTCTAGAAAGATTCACCACCCGAAGATGGCAAATTGCCGAAACTAGTTGTGGTATAAATAAAAAAATTATGTTGGACTGATAAATCTAATTACTTATTTAACAAGTTAGTCCACTACATCTGCCTACCACCAAGTAATATATTTTTTTCTATTTTAAAAGCTTTTTCATCTTCAGTTTTCAAAGTTATGGAAGAGATGACTAATTATAACTATATTTATTATCTCAATTTTTATTATATGTTATTGACATCAGGATAATTCTTTTTCGACTAAGTAACTAATGAGTATCCTAGTGTACAGCTCCAGAAATCTAAAATAAAATATATTGAAAATTTAAATAACTAAAATATAACACATATATTCGTGTTCTCCAGACAGGAAGGCAGGAACGGTAACAACTCTAACACATCTTGCAAATGTTTCTTTTTCACTCATACGTAATAAAAATCTGCCAGTCTCTCTGTGAACACTATAACTCCAGATAAAATGAATCGATCGACAAGAAATTTTGTACATGTATCGAGGACACTGTAAGGACGACACCTATTGATTTGCGGCCAAATCGGTCAAAGTAAAGTGTGGTAATACGGAGGAGACTTGACATAAAAACTCTGATATAAGTTCCGTTGTAATGTATATATAATTCAGAATCCACTATTTAAGTCAAATATTGAGTTTCAGCCCAAACGGTCGCTTGCCTTTAAAGGGAGTACGAAAACATAATTGATTAATTCGTGCTGGGGAAGTATATAGTTTTTTTTTTTTAATTTTACAAAGAAATGTTGTACTCTGTAAACGAAAAGGGTGGTGGATTTTGAGTAGAATTCTTGAGGGAAGTCATTAGGAAGTTCCTTCATTCTTTTACCGAAAGCTTTGCAGCTCTTCCAGAGAATATTCTAGGTCATAAGTATGTGCGCTGAAAACATTTTCAGGGGAAAAAAGATAATAATCTACCATCTACTTTTCCTTTTAACATAATTTTTTTTTTTTTTTTTCTGACTAAATTATTTAATGAAAACTAAAGTAACTAACAGCATTAGCAGAAAGAAATGAGAAAATACAAAAGGATGGGAAGAGAATATGAAAAACTTCAAAAAGTTGGCCTGAAATGTAGACTTAATTATGAAAAGTTAGGAGAAAAGCTGGGAGGGGAAGAAGTGAAGATGCCAAGAGTTTCAGAAGAGAACTTGACACCTTAATAAGACTTCTCTGTTCCCAGGACCGTCCCGGGGGCAGCACAAAAGATATTCCTTCTTTCTTACCTACCCTCCCATCTGTTTTAACTGTTTTGCCAACTCTTTAAGCTTTTTATTAAAACTTTTTTTTTTCATCCCATCTTCTATTAATTGGAGACTAGCTCAAAATAGCTCCAAGATGGAGGCTGTCAGTATGTTTGAAGTTTCATTTCCAATGCTACTCTTCGAATTGAGAGTGAAACTTTGGCTAACCCCAATACGGTAAATTTTACGACATCATTTTTCAAATAACGAAGGTTATGTGTATGTTAAATGGTCCCCACAAAGAGAAGGTCGCAGAGTTTACGTACTTGGGCTCCATAGTCACACAAGACAATGCTAATGAAACTGAAATAAGGAAGAGAATCTTTGCGGCAAACACGTGCTACTATGGTCTCAGCAAGCACTTCAGAAGCAACCACATACCCAGGCAGACTAAATTCGTTCTACATAAAACCCTTATTCGCCCAGTTCTTCTGTATGGCTCAGAAACCTGGAAAACTTCGAAAATGACCGAACAGAGCCTATTGGTGTTCGAAAGGAAGGTTCTGCGCAGAATATTTGAAGGAGTGCAGTAGGCCATGCATGGCACAGGCGCAACAACCAGGAGCTCTACGAACTGTATAGAGAACCAGATGTCCTGAAAGTCATGAAGATTGGGCGGTTAATATGGGCAGGACATGTCGCCAGGATGGAAGCTGAGGAAATGCCGAAGAAGCTGCTAATGGAGCCCATTCATAGAGTAAAACGGCGTGGGAGACCTAAGCTGAGATGGGCAGATGGTGTGGCAGAAGATGCCCGAAACATATTCCGCATCAGGAACTGGATGGCAGCCGCACAGGATCGAGACAATTGGCGGTTGTTGGTGGAGGAGGCCAGAACCCGTCACCGGGTAGTAGCGCCACGATTGATAGATGTTTATGTTATAGTTAGTTATATTGATTCATGCTTGGGCTTTGCCTATGAAGTTATATCGCCTACTACCAGAGCACTCATTCATCGCTCTGGTGGAAAGATTTAACCGTTTTGAAAGGGAGATCAGGGAATTCGAAACTCCCGCTATGCTCCTTACAGCTTGTATTAAGATATAAGAATATCAACACGCTTTGGATAGGAACAAGAACAACATGAATATAACTAAATAAGAAAATACAATAAAATAAAAATAAAATAAATAATTATGAAATAAGTAAAAAAAATAAATAAAATAATACAAAAATAATTAAAATTAACAGCTTCATTATGAAGAGATCATACAAAAATAAATTTATCTAAATAAATACATAGAACATAAAATAAATTTTTAAAAATATACAAATCAAGATTATGAGGAAGGAGGAAAACTAAACTAGGCTTGCAATAAAATTAATTTAAGAAAAACATAAAAAGATAAAACAAAAGGATGAAGATGAAAAAATGAATAAAATAAATACGGAAAAAAAAAATTGAATTTATTGAATGAAAAATGAAAAATTTATTGAATGAAAAAAAATATGTTGGACTGATAAATCTAATTACTTATAAGTAATTAGATTTATCAGGCCAACATATTTTTTTTATTTATTTAAACCACAACTAGTTTCGGCAATTTGCCATCTTCAGGTGGTGAATCTTTCTAGAGAAGAGGTCAAGAGACACGTTCCCAAAGGAGAGGGGTTGTATTTAAACCTTAAAAAACTGGCGATGTAAAGGAATGTATCAACACAAAATTTAGTAAGAGGATTGAAGGGCCCCGTAGTGAGACACCGATTGACTTTCAATCTAATCTGTAAATCTTAGAGGGAGAGCAAACACTTAGTTAATTAATTCGCACTGGGGAAGTACAATGCTGGAGGTTCTTTGACAACATTTTAAAAATAAAAATTCAATTTAAGATTTAATGAGATACTTGAGACTGTTTTCTTGAACATGTTAGCAGCAGGATTTAAAAGCCTTCTCACAACTCCTGATCCATTATTTTTTAATGATCGTCTTACATGTTGTAATAGCAAATAGCATAAGAATAAATTCTGCATAATCTTCAAATGACAGAAACTAATTATGTTCCTCGATGACAGATCCAGACCGAATATTTCTTTAGTCTGTATTGCAAATGGATTTTCAAGCCAATCAAACATCTTTATAAATAAGTAATTAGATTTATCAGTCCAGCAAATTTTTTAATTTTTACCACAACTAGTTTCGGCAATTTGCCATCTTCAGGTGGTGAATCTTTCTAGAGAAGAGGTCAAGGGACAGGTTCGAGTATCATCAGGGACCAGCTGGACACTTCTTTATTGTTTAAAATGATAAAGCAATTTGTTATACATTGGGAGCAAGTGGACTGTATATGTGAAGGGTTGAATTTATATCTCAAGATGGAGGGAATTGTAGAAATAATAATAGAAACGTACCTTTGTGTGAAGTAATAAGCCGGGACAGCCTGCATATTACGGGTCTCGTTTACTTCCTTACAGTCATGTAAGAGTTCCTATGCAGAGAGAGTTCTTGTCCCGATGTTAGGTCTTGTAGCACTGACCTACACACTCAATGGGCAGCTCGCAATTCCACGTCTTTATTCTGGAGGTTCTTCTTACACACTGAAGTCCCCTTCGTAGGGAGGGGAGAGTCCTTATCTCTTTAGGATGGATATTTCATATATTAACCTATAGTACAATTCTATCCTCTACCCAGAAAAGGGGGAAATTGATCTGGTCTATATAGTATGAAACAATCTTTATATTGGGAAATTCTACATAATAATGAAGATTCTCCACAAGCCTATGCTAGGAATGGACGATAGTCGAAAGAACTATTGACTAATTGATAGTTCCATCGATAGTTCAAGAAACTATATGAATTTTCCTTAATTAAAGGGGATACGTTTTGAAGAAAGATATTTTAGAACCTTAAATTTTATTTATAAAATAAACTATAAAAAACAGAAGAAGTTTATCGAAATTTTCATATATATTTTTAAAAAAGTTGCGCAACTTTTCAACCCATATTAATCAACTTTGATCGGAAACAGATTGTTTTTCTAGAAATATTTGAATCTTTTGATTCCTAATATAGAGGGCTAAAGCAGAAAGATACGTCTATTATGATTCTAACATGAACCTTCTTTCTTCCAAGAAACTCCTCCTTCTTCCCACTTTCCTTTCTATTTAACAATACTTCTCAGTTCGAGTTAGTGTGTTGGATTTGGAAATGTGAAGCGTAGCGTGTTCGTTTCAGTATACAGACAAAATCGGACGTATGGAAGTTTTTTTTATCAAACAAGATGATGGGAAAAGTGATAAATGTACTTTGTGCAAAGTTTTATTCAAAACTAGTTCCAACAGATCCAATTTAAGGGATCACCTCTTGAGACGCCACCAAGAAACTTATAAACCGGCACCCAAGACCAAACAAACCACTGCAGACGCTGGATCACTGCCTACTGTTCCATAAAGTTTTACAAAAGTATTTTCCATCTATTGATAATTAATTTTTTGATATTGTTTTATAAAAGTTGTTGATTGAAATAAAAATTGTTGAATCTAATGCGTAATGTACCTACTTGACGGTTTTTTGATTATCTACAATAAGTGTTTTTGAACTTTAATTAATGTGTTAATATTCTTGCCAAGTGTTATGACTTGATGCGACTATTTTCGACAGAAAATGTTATTTCCATAAAATAAAAAGATTCGATTTGAAAATACAATTACTTAATCGATTGATATTTGTATTCCCTTTTCATCCTCCATAACACAGAATAATTTAAATTACGTAGATGTAAATGAAAAAATAAAAATAAAATAATCATATTATAATATAACATTGAAATTGGAAAGTATTTTGCATTAAAAGCGGCTACTTACTGAATTATCGATACTGTCGATAGTTAGATATCTATAGTGTCGGACTATCGATAGTGGCCAACTATCGACTATCGCCCATCCATAATTCTGACCCCAGTGCTAACCGGCCCCAATAATACATCCTACCCAACATTCCTTACCTGTCCTCTTCTTGAACGCCAATGATCTACACATCCACAAAGACGAAGAGTGCAACCTCCTGGACTATGTTACTTACAGGACGCACCATCCGTTACTTGTCCGTCGAGTCCTCTCCCACCATTTCTTCGGAATACTTCCGTCTCCTTTTCCCTTCTCTGTATAACAGCAGCTGTTCTCTACAAGAAGCTATATCTCCTGACCAGTTCCAATCTTTCTTCCGTACCCTAGGGCTTAGATTAACCCTAAAACCCTCAGTGGGGCAGTAGAGCGGCTAATTCGATAGGCCGTGTTCTTAATCGAGTCTTTTCCTCCAGTAATTATAGTTATTCTTTCCCGATTCTCCTACGTATTGGCCAACCGAATCCTAAAAGAATCCCAGATCTGTTAGATTTCTTCGTCTGCTGCGACCCGGGAGTGCTTCGTTCGAACATCTCTCGCCGTGACGACCTTTCCTCTGACCAAAGTCCTATCCTCTTTATCTTAGTCTTGCATCCTATTCCAAAACCTTCTCCTCCATACTTTTCCGAAGTCCTATTGATTGGAATAGGACTATAATAAACCCCACCCCCAATAAGTCAACGTGCAGTTTCAAGAAATCAACAGTCAGCTACAGTGAAGGGTGGAGGAGGAAGGTAGGAGGGTTGCCCCTGCACTAAAAGGTATACTAACCCGATGTTACTCTACTGAAGAGGACCCTCATTATATTAGAACGGCCACCATCTTGCGCTTTAGCCCTTGCGCCATAACCGACTTTACCTCTCTACTGCTATCAACTAAAGCAGTTGAAGCGACAAAAAAAAAAAAAAAAAATTAGATAAATCGGAAATTTGCCTACAAAATTCTTTGACGTGGGAAATAGGATTCCGACTTGGCTATGGCTAAACGCTAAGCCTTAAAAGAAAATAAAAACAATAGGATTTCATGATTTAAACTTGAAAACAAACAGGAAAAAATAAAAATAATAAATGAACTAAAAAACCTCTTTTATAAAAAACATATCAGGGCTGTAGATTTGGTCAAGCCTGAGAAGTCAGGAAATATATAGAGGCTATTTCCTTTTACATAGACGCAATCCTCTGGGTAAGCGTGGACATTAATTCACAGGAATGGAAATCCAGGCGAAAATAAAGGAAGAAGATGGAGAGAGGAAAATAGTAAAGAAAAGACTTATCTTTGGATCATAAAAAAAAAAAAAAAAAAAAAAAAAAGTTGTTGGACTGGAACAGAACTAAACCATTCTCTAAGGAAAGTTGGGGAAGAGAAGGATGCTGGGGTGCCAACCCCTTAGCCAGGGTAAACAATGTTGGGCCAAAATACTTGTGTCGACTGTCGTCCAGTCTCAGGCAAACAGTATTTATCTCCTTTCCTCTTAGGAGCCTCCAGAACCACCAGTAGTGTTGGGCAGAGGGACGGTGCGCACATTCCGTGTCATGTAGGTTAAAAAAAAAATGTTTTTAGAACCACATCTTTTACCACATCAGTTTCTTTTTTTTTTTTTTTTTTTTCTATATTATTAGTTTGATGTTGGATGCATAAAAAAATATATTCCGCCGCTTTCAATTATTGTTAGGCGATTTTTTCAAATTATTTTTTTAAATATAGTGACCGATGAAAGGTTAGTGGTTCAGAAATGTCCAACTAGGCGTTAATAAATCCATAGTAAAAATTTACGATAATCCGATATTGAGTTTTCATGGACTTTCATGTTTCAAGGTCCCCTGAACCCGTTTTAACAATTTTCGCAATGATGTCAGTCTGAGGGTCGAATGTGAATGTGTAGATGATTATAACTATGCCATTGAACTTGATCATGAAAAGATCTGACTTTCCTAAGTACGATTTAGATGTTACTTATATTTATGACTTAATCAGAAATCTTTTCAAGTTAAAATAGTAGAGAAAATTGAAAGAGACATTAATATAAAATTTCGAAAACCGTGCCAAAATGTCGTCTTGAAACACATATTTTTATACGTTTCCTTGATTTACTGGAAAATGGTTTGTCCTATCGAAACATTGGTTGTTACCAAAACTGTTTCTTATAAAATTTCCATTCGCTTATTTGAGATGGAACCAATATGACCCGAATAGCGCCTCAAAAAATTGAAAAATTAAATTTACGAAATAAGTCAAAGTAACGTTTAAATTGCATACAATTTATACACACGATAGTGTAGCAACGAATTATAAACTATTTTTTATTATTGACAGTTTTTCTGACTATTATAAAAATACAAAAAAATATATATTTGATGTGGCCATTATAGGACTTCCTTATACCAACCTCTTTTGTACAGATTACTTATTAAAATTAAAAATTAAAAAAAGTTGCACGTGCCCGAAGAAACCGTTTT
Source organism: Aradus depressus (assembly GCA_963662175.1). Taxonomy (NCBI): domain Eukaryota; kingdom Metazoa; phylum Arthropoda; class Insecta; order Hemiptera; family Aradidae; genus Aradus; species Aradus depressus. The sequence goes on from OY759215.1 coordinate 32,736,755, forward strand.
CGAAATATTGTTTTGGTTTTTCTACACGATAAGATTAGCAGAGGACATTCAAATACTTTGCTCTTTGAATACAACTATGAAGATAGTGTTGAATCGATACTCTGAACATCGATCTATCGATGCATATAGAGACCTACAGTTACATAAAATAAGCGGGAAATTTTGAAATGGTTTGAATTTGAATAAAGTAAAAATTTTTATTTTTTATCGTACAATATCGTACTTTTTTTGTTATTATCGTACAAAAATTGTACGATAATCGTACATCGTACATTTTCCTAATTTTGCTTGAATTATCGTACATGTACGATAATTATCGTACGTCTGGCAACACTGAGATTACTCACCTCCCCCGGCCTCCTCTTAAAATCATTTCATACTAACGTTATGCGGTAAAAGGAAGTAACTCTCGGAATAATATAGAATAAATAATATATAGAATATTATTTATACGGTTGTGATTACTTATTTGAAAATATACATTAAAAAAATCTTCTGTGAATCACCGACTATGTACAAACCCAGCACGAACTAATCAATTAACTTTTCGCTTCCTCTCCAAAACCAGTCGACCGTTTGGTTGACTTATATAGGGGCTTCCTAAATACTATCCTCATGCTAAATTTTGTGTCCATAAATTCATTACATCGGTAGTTATAAGAGTCTTGTGAGCTTAAGATCGTGGGTTCGAAACCCGACCGAGGCCCTTAGTTTATTCGGATGGGACGTTAAGCGATGGTCCCGAGCCTGTACGGTGTCAGGTACTCGTTATAGACTCCTACCCTAGATGAGTAAAAATTTAGGATAGGCAAAATTTAGGACTCCCATAGTAGAGTCGGGCTCATGTCCACCAGAGTGACGAAAGAGTGCTCTGGTAGAAGGCGATATAACCTCGTAGTTAAAGACCGGGCATGAGTCATAAAATCTAGCCTATAAAATTTCATTTCGATACAAACATTACAAAGGCTGTTATTGGAATTAAGCCTCACCCTTATCCCTCTGGTAGATTTGGCTGAAAACCCATAGGTATCGTCGTTAAAGGGTTATCCTGTTCACAGCATACAGCATTTTTCTTTTCATATTGGAATCTAGAGGTCGGAAAACATGAACTTCCGTTTAGTTTTCACCGATTACATAACTTCCCCCATACTTCGTATAGCTGGGCAAGTAAAAAGAGTTATTTTCTTTGTGAAGATGTTTAACTCCTTCAAAATTAAAAACGTGTTTGATCACGTCTGCAAAAAAAACTTTCAAAAGAAGTTTACGAAGGTGTCAAAAAATTAATTTAGCCTTTTTGGAACAATCAATTTTCATGGTGGAAAAGACCAACTCAGAGAGGGTGAAAAACTTTAACGTATCAAGTTGTGGGGGGATGAAAGGGCTTTTAGCCCGGTTCCCACTTACTAATGGAATCAGTAACAACTCCTTACTTGTTGCTTCTTCGTCTTTGTTGTTTTTTATATTTTAATTCATTACTAGTTACTTAGTTCTCATAGATCAAAAGAAGTTGTCTACCCACTGTTTTATTTTTGACTAGAACCGGTTTTCAATGGAACAGCGTCATCATCAGTGGTACATCCCACTCACACAACGTAGCGGTTAAAGGACAACTGGCAGAAATCTCTTTCTACAACATCTTACTATCACGTATGAGTTACATAATTATTATGATTCATGCCGGGGCTTATACAAGGTCATATCGCCTACTACCAGAGTGCTCTTTTGTCACTCTGGTGAACATGAGCCCGACTCTACTGTGGGAGTCCTAAATTTTTGTCTACTCTAAAATTGTATTCACCTAGAGTAGGTCTGAGATCGTACAGATTCGGGATCATCGCTTAATGTCCCATCCAAAGGTTTTTTTTACATCCCAGTTAAAATCTTTTTATAAAAAGAGTTTCGAACCCGCGATCTTGAGCTCAGTAAGTAAGAATGCATACCACTGAGCTAACGGCGCCATCATTACTATCTTTTTCTGCAAGGTCCCTCAACGGCCTTTTACCTAATTAGCGAAATGCAGGCTGAGGAGGATGGTGAAGCCTATGGCTTAAGCTGTAGAGAAAGTTGAAAGGCACAATTTATATAAAATAGGATTTTTCGTAGGTCGAGTGCTTGAAATCATGTTAAAATGACATCCCGAAATCTCTTTTTTATACGTTTGCTTGATTTACGCGAAAACAATTAGTCCTATCGAAAAATAAGTCCTTTTTTTTTTTTTTTTGTTTACGAGGAGGTGAAAATCCCTGACGGACAAAGGAAAGTAGCTTGCTTCCCAATAGTGTGGGAACTGCCTCCACTAAAAACACCACCCCTGCTCCTGGGTGCTTTCATCCCTGTGTGGGACCATAACACCCTCTTCGTCCTCCGTTGAGGAAACCATAGTTGTAGCTTTCAGGAGTGCGGTGACGCGGAAAGCTCATACCGGGTTAGGACCACCTAGTGTTGTTGACACCGGTGGTCCGCCGAGGCTCGGGGTTAGGAGGCGTTTTTTCGCCTCCTCCACTCCGCTACAAATTGGGTGAATGCCGGGTAACTAAACTCGGTCACCAGTTGCTGCTGGGTCAGTCCCAGGTACGATCCGGTTGAGCGTATCAACGCTGCCCTGGGCCCGTCGTACAATGGACATTCGATGACCACGTGTTCCGCAGTCTCGACGCCACCGCACGCACAGTTCGGGCTGTCTTTTCTTTTGAAAAAGAAAAGCTTAGCGTTGAAGTCGCCATGACCAGTTAGTAACTGGGACGTCCAATGGTCCGGCTGGACCCATGTCGCTGCGAGTCGTGCCCGCACATCCGGGAAGAAGGCGTGTGTCGTTCGGCCATCCGATGAATGCGTCCAGCGTCGCTGCCATCTGGACATTATCCACTCCTGAACAATGTCCCTGCAGCGCTCTGGTCTGCCATCGCCCTGCATTTCCGCCGCTAGTGCCGCGCACAGGGGCCCATCAACATCCTGTCCCAGAGGCAGATTGCGTCTACAATAGTACGAGGCTACGGCTCCGTCCAAGACCAAGTCTATGGGCGGGGCCGCGGCCAGCACCTGCAGCGCAGCCGTAGAGACGGTGCGATAGGCCCTCGTCACCCGCAGCAGTGCGGATCGCTGGGCCTGCTGAATAATTCCGCGTTGCTGCTTAGTGGGGCGTTGCCACCACCCAGCAGCCGCGTATCTAGCTACTGCCTCGAAAACCCCCGTGTAGATTGCTCTACACGCTGGGTATCCGAGGCCCCAGGTGGCCCTGGCTAAGCAGCTCAGGGCGTTAAAGGTGGCATTGGTCCTGTCCTTAATGCCAACAACATGTGGAGTTACATTGAGGCCCCGGCTTAACCTAACACCTAGGTACGTTACGACCTCCGGGCACTCAATGCGCATCCCCTGGATTCTGACCAAGAGTGGATGGCGCGCGTCCACTCTCCCTCTCATAAGCAAGGCCTGGGTCTTGCTTGGTGAGAGTGAGAGTTTGTTGCTGCTGCACCAGTCCCCTATATAATCTATAGTTGCCTGGGCGTGTCTGGTTAGAGCGGCTCGGCTATCTGCGTGCACCGTGACCACTAGGTCGTCGACATAGGCTATTGCCTTATATCCACGAGCCTCGAGTTCACGGAGCAGTCCGTCAAAGAGTATGTTCCACAGAGCCGGTCCTAGGATCGACCCTTGTGGTCAGCCTCTTGTGATATCCACTGATGAGCTCGAGTACAGATTGCTTATGGACGCTGATCTGTCGCTCAAGAAGCTCGCGATTAGGCCGAATATATTTCTCGGCGTTCCCATTTCATGTAGCTTCATCAGTATGGCCGGCCACCAGGCGCAGTCGAACGCTGCGGCTATGTCGAAGAAGACGCAGAGGGCATACTTGTCCCTGCGCTCCTCCACATCCGCCCTCAGCGTCCGGAGTGCATCCTCCGTGGAACGACCCCTGGAACAGCCAAACTGTCGCTGGGACACCGAGGCATATACACGGTCCCGTATAGTAAGGAGGACGAGGGCCTCCAGCACCTTACCAAAAATAGGCAACAGGCTGATTGGTCTGAAACTCCCCGCCCGGGTTGGGTCCCTATCCCCAGGCTTGGCAAACGTGCAGACAATGGCATGTTTCCAAGCCCTAGGAAAGTGGCCCAACCTAAGGCAGGTGTTGTACAGATACAAAAGGTCCCGCCCGATGATCGGGAGCGCTTTTTTGATCATGGCGGCGTCAATGAGGTCTCCCCCAGGGGCTCCGCCATTCTTCTGCCTCCCGATCGCCAGGTCGAGATCTATGCTGTCCCAATCAGGTGCATCTTCTGTGTTCGGCAAAGCGCGGGATGCTAACCTTACCGCTGCTTGTTCAGGGGTATCCTCGTCCGGGTTGTCCGCCGGGAAGGCCTCCCTCAGGTACATTCCTCCGGCCTCCTCGAGGGACGTCGCGTATACGTCACCGACCCTGATTGCAGCCATCGGAATGACCGATCTGAGCCTGCCGACAGCCACCCGGTAGGGGATCCCCCAAGGATTTCTCTGGCTCTCGTCCTCCACGAACTTACGCCAACTCACTCTCTTCGCCGACTGAACCAGCTTCCCATAAGCCCTGTCCTGGTGCCTAAACTCTTCCCTCCGCATCAAACGCAGCAGGGGGTCTCGGCATCGCTGGTATCTCCTCCTGCAACGATTAACAGCCCTCTTGGCGAGGGTGAGGGCCTCGTTCCACCATGGAACACTCCGAACCCGACTGACCCTCTTGGGGATGGTGCCGTCTGCCGCACTCAGCATTATATTGCTGAGCTGGCCTACGCCCTCCTCAATCTGGTCAATCGGGTCGGCTGAGTTGAGGCCCTCCCATTCTGCGTCGCAGGAGAAGGCTGCCACCGACGTCACAAAGGCGTCGGTTATTGGTTTGCGAGTCGCAAACCGCGGATCCCTAGGCCTGGCTGCCGGCCGGTGGGCGTCGGAAAGCACCATATCCAGCACCATATGGTCACTGGACGTGATATCCCGTACACTCCACCCGCCAACTGCCGGGTATAGCCCGCTCGACACCAGCGTGACATCGATGTGAGACTCCCCACGCGCACCCCGAAAGGTTGGCGGCGACTGCTGGCCATTAACTATGCACAAGTCATGGCGGGCTATCAGCTCGTGTAGTCTATCACCCCGGCGATCGGTACGAACCGACCCCCAGGCGACCGACCAAGAGTTGGAGTCCGCCATGATCACCACATTACTCCCAGCCAGGGCGCTCAAGACACCGTCCAGGTGGCCCAACTGTCGCTCAATGTTCTCAGACGGAGGGAAGTATCCGCTGATCACATTGCAGCATATGTTCGCCGACCTGACATTGGCCACAACAACATGACTAGTGGACATGTGCTGCAGAACCATCACATCCACTTGCGGGCTAGTGACAACGATTGCGGCCATGGGCCGTTCGTTGTCTTTCGCCCCGGTCACGATCCTGTAGCCCGTGCCTAGGCCCGCCACAACGCCTCTAACGCAATAGGGCTCCTGAAGGGCCAGGATTGAAACGTCCCCTTCGGGAATCAGGGTGCGCAGTTCGTCTGCTACAATTCGGCGCCTGTGCATGTTAAGTTGCCACAGGCGTAGATCTCCGACACTTCTATGCGCCATAGTCTGTCCGGGAGACCAGCGCCTCCAGAGCCTTTATATAGGCTGGGCACCCCTCGCTGTCCGCCCTATGAGGGCGGGCTTTCGTTCCGCAATTTTTACATCGCGGGGGATCGCCCTTACTCGGGCAGGCAGCGGCGTCATGCCCTGTGGCAGCGCACCATGCGCACGCCACATTCCTGTTGCAGCCCTTCTCCGGGTGGCCGAACTCTAGGCACCTCCTGCATCTCGTGATGTCGAGGCAGTCGCCAACCCGGCAGGAATGCCAGCCCACCGTGATTCGCCCCGCCTCCAGTAGGGCAGTCCTGGTGGCCGGCGTCACCTCAGCCACCCAATGTACATGAGGTTGGCCTCTTGGGCCTTTCTTGTACAAGAGTTTGGGGGGGTCCATATCGGGATATTGTTCCCTGCACCTCCTCTCAAACTGCTCTCCTGTCCAGTCCGCTGGGAAAATAAGTCCTGACCTAAAATGTTCCTCATTAAATTTCCAACTGTTAAAATGGCCTCAAGTTTCATATAGGCAAAAGAAGAACAAAATTATAGCGCCCCAAAAAATGTACAATAAATTTCTCTGGGAAATATTCTTATTATAGGTATTTTTTTTTAATAAAGAGGGTTGAAAATAAAGAAAATGTACTTTTCCAGCACGAAGTAATCAATTAAGTTTTCGCTTTTATTTAAATACCTTAACCAATCGACTGTTTTGGCTAAGAATAAATAGTTGACTCATACTTTTTGTTTTGATACATTCATTAATACGCAGTTATTAGTGCATTTGAGTTGCCCTCTGACTGGAAGTCAATATGGAGTTCTGGATACACATATAATATGTCGTGTACATACATTCATTACATCAACAGTTATTAGGGTTCTTTGGTTAAGCCCCCTCCTTTAATCCCTCCTTCTCTTTGGCCGATTTGGCTGAAAAACAATGGGTGTCATTCATACATTCATTACAAAAATTGATATTTTCTTGATATTACTTAATATGTACCAAATTTGGTTTCAAGAATATCAAAATGGCAATAAAAAACAAATAGAAACTAAATAAAAGCAATATAGTACCTATAAAAGTGATAGCGCCGGTAGCTCAGTAGAATGAGCTCAAGATCGCGGGTTCGAAACCCAGCCGAGGCACTCAGTTTATTTTATCTGGGAGGTAAAATGAACTTAAACATGCAGTCCTTCGGATGGGACGTTAAGCGATGGTTCAGAGTCCTACCCTAGGTGAATAAAAATTTAGGGTAGGCAAAATTAAGGACTCCCATAGTAGAGTCGGGCTCATGTCCACCAGAGTGACGAAAGAGCGCTCTGGTAGTAGGCGATATGACCTTGTAGTTAATAATTACAAATCTATTAAAAGTTCGATAAAAGACTATCCACTATATATATAAATATATATATACATAGTATAAATATATCCATGCTTGATTATTGAGCTCAAGCATAAATATTTATATATTTATACTTGAGCTCAATAATCAAGCATGGATATCACTGAGCTACCGGCGCCCCTGTATATTATATATTATATAACATAAATGTATATATACATTCATGTTACTTGAGGGTACTACACTATAGAAAGGGTGGATTACTCTTTTAAAACGCAACGTTAGCGATACTTGTCTTTTTTTTTTTTTTTTTTTCGAGGGCTGATTTGTGTCACCGCGGCCAGAGTAGGCCTATTGTGTGCACTTGTCTCCTTACATATCTATCAAGTCTCGACTATAGAGACAGAACATTGCAATTGGGTGAGTATATTTTTCAACAAGTTATTAAGGATGTTTTACAATGAGAATAGAAGTTAAAGACTCTTTAAATAATAACAGAATAAATGAGCTGAAAGTTAAGAGAGGGCTAAAGCTCATTTACGGAGTGGAACTCGTTAGAAATGGGATATTTCAGGCAGTTGGAAGTTGAACCAACAGCAAGCTAGTGTTGGCATATAATTTTCCTCAAGTTGTTGGCTAGGGGATGGTTTATGTTGACAATAACCCTAATAACAATTAGCCGAGGAGCCAGTTTTGCCATATTTATGGGAGCCGCCAATGCCAGCACACAACTGCCTTAGTTAGTCGGGACTATCTTGGCCCAAGTTGGCCTCAGATGGGACCCCGAACCCAACCTATCTAAAACCCTTGTCTTTTTGGGGTGAGTTATAAATTGAAGAGCATCTCTCAGTTACTATCTGGGCTATTTCTAGGACCCTGGTTGAGAACCTTTGTGTTTCTGTCAGCTCTCTTGGGCTTTATACTTCCCCAGTGATACAAAGTATAGGGGAAGTTTTGTAATCGGATTGAAATTCGATGTTGAGTTTTTAACGGAATTTGTTTTCTGACCCTTTTATTCCAAAAATGAAAAACCGGTGATGTACTTTCCCAGCACGAATTAGTCTTTTTCTTCTTCTTTAAAATTTTTAATTTTTTTATTTTACTAGTTCAGCGTATTAACCTAATAAGGGACCAGATAAGGGGTTCGACATACCTATTAAGGGACCAGAGAAGGGGGGCTCGACATATCTAATAAAGGACCAGAGAAGGGGGGCTCGACCTACCTAATAAGGGACCAGAGAAGGGAGGGTCGACCTACCTAATAAAGGACTAGAGAAGGGGGCTCGACATACCTAATAAGGGACCAGAGAAGGGGGCCCGATATACCTAATAAGGGACCAGAGAAGAGGGCTCGACATACCTAATAAGGGACCAGAGAAGGGGGCTTGACATACCTAATAAGGGACCAGAGAAGGGGGCTCAACATACCTAATAAAAGACCAGAGAAGGGGGCTCGACATACCTAATAAGAGACCAGAGAAGGGGGCTCGACATACCTAATAAGGGACCAGAGAAGAGGAGCTCGACATACCTTATAAGGGACCAGAGAAGGGGGGCTCGACATACCTAATAATAACTGCATTAGAATGTATTGACACAAAATTTTCAAAACCCACTACGTCTATTGTCTTTGAAGGAAGACCAAAAAATTAATTGATCAATTCGTGCTGGGGTACATAGCTTCATCAACGTAGAAGTAATCCACGACGACTTATTTCTTTTTAAATTTTTGGAATCAGAAGGTCGGAAAACATGAAATTCCGTTGAAACCTCAGCATCGAATTTGTGACCGATTACTATATACTTTGTAAAAAGGAGGGGATGAAAAGTGTGTTTTACGGTTCTTCAGTAGTAGCAACCTGTATCCCTATAGATATGAAGTTTCCAACTGATTTCACGACGAACTACAACCTGTATCCCTATAGATATGAAGTTTCCAACTGATTTCACGACGAACTACAACCTGTATCCCTATAGATATGAAGTTTCCAACTGATTTCACGACGAACTACAACCTGTATCCCTATAGATATGAAGTTTCCATCTGATTTCACGACGAACTACAACCTGTATCCCTATAGATATGAAGTTTCCAACTGATTTCACGACGAACTACAATCTACAAAACTGAATAACTCATATACTCGTTTACCCTCAATTTATTTATTTATATTTTTTTGTGGTGCTGACATAAAGGGGATGGGGAAGGGCCCAAGTTGGGATAACATTGGTCTACAGCTGACATGCACGAGGGAGGCTTTAGATCCCTATTCTCATTCATGACATGTTTCACAACTCCATCCTCAAACTTGGTGTAAACTTTCAATGGATTTCCTCAGACGTCGCCCCCCCTCCCCCCCCCCCCCTCCCCCCTATATGAACATGGTCTTGTCCTAGGTTTAGGACCTTGCAAAGTTAGTGGTTTCAGTTTCCCATTGATCGTAAGCTTCCCAATAACCAGGAAGTGGCGCAGCGGATATCATTAAGGGAACTGAGCAGATGCTCCTAAAGACACCTATATGGATCATCAAAATTGGGAATCAACCTAAAACAAACTGTAATAAACCTTGAGCCATCGTAAGGACGTTAAGCGATGGTTCCGAACCAGTACGATATCATGTACGCGTCAGAAACACTACCTTAGGTGAATAAACTTGGGTAGGCACAATTTAGGACTCCCACAGTAGAGTCGGGCTCATGACCACCAGAGCGATGAAATCGTAGTTAAACCTTGAAAATAAGTTACAATAACTAACTAACATATTATTCAATATATAAACATTTTTTTATAATAAATGTGAGAATATTATAGCTGCCGAAAAATATATTATTATCAAATCAAATATCCTTACATAACCCATAAGTGATATTCAAAATCGAAGGCAGTAATATCCAGAACGAAGACAAATGGTTCAATAGAATGAGCAACAATCAACAGCTGAAACTTTGTTTTGCCCTTCAACTGGGCCTCCCCACTCATGTGTTACCTGGCCGTGATCAGTCCGTCTATTTCTGATGACTGGGCGGGCCCTCCATGGTGATATGGTAGCAGCCATGGTTTAGTTACTATATTACTTATTTATTAAAATTATACATATGTCGATAGAGGGCGCCGGTAGCTCAGTGGTATGCGTGCTTGCCTTCTGAGATCGTGGGTTCGAAACCCGACCGAGGCCCTTAGTTTATTTTTATCTGGGAGGTCAAATAAACTTAAGCACGCCGTCCTTCGGATGGGACGTTAAGCGATGGTCCCGAGCCTGTACGATGTCAGAGACTCGTTAAAGACCCCTGCCCCAGGTGAATAAAAATTTAGGGTAGGCAAAATTTAGGACTTCTACTGTGGGAGAGTCGGGCTCATGTCCACCAGAGTGACAAAACCTAACCTTACCTAACCTATATGTAGATTTTTTTATTATATTTTATTTTCTTTAACTATAACAATATATATATTTTGTAAAAAAAACATTCATTGTCATAAAGGTTGTATTCTTTAGTACAAGAAAAAGTTTCATATATCTATCTGCTGGGTCCAACAGTTGTATTACAAAATTGCTAAATAACGTCAACTTTATTTGCAGTATCTTTAAATAAACATTATTTTGAATACATTATTTGTAATTTCTAATTTCATTCTATAGAATCATTTGTCTTCGTTCTGGATATTGCTATCTTCCATTTAAAATATCGCTTATGGGTTATGTAAGGAGATTTTGAATTGACATTAAAATATTTTTCGGCAGCTATATTATTCTCACATTTATTGTAAAAACATTTTTTACAGATAGATAGATGAAACTTTTTATTGCACTAATAAATACAACCTTTATGACATGAGAGCAACCATATCTATCGGTGGGGTGAACGGCGTGTGAGAGGAAGACCACCCAGTGGTAGGTCTTCGGGATGAAAATTTCTCTTAATTATTAGGAGACTTGAAGTAAAAGCATGTAACAATAAGAGAAAAAGAATATAAATGTAAAAAAGAATAATAGAAAAAAATAAAAAGGAATTGAAAGACAATTTTGATGGATGGGTAGTAAGAGAGGTAAAGGAAAATAATGTTGAAAAATATGAATAACGATGTTTTGCTAAAAAACCGTATGTAATTAGTTTGCATTGTTTCCGATACTGCGTGTAACATAAGAAAAATTAAAAATTGATTGAAATAATTCAGATATTATTTGTGAATTGAAATAATGAATATATGACGCTTCTTATTAATTGTATAAAAAATGTATAGGTAGTTATTACGACATATGCCTGGGCGTTAGCAACTAGGGGGCCATTCATAAATTACGTAAGGCTTTTTTAAAGCTAATTTGCCCCCCCCCCCCCCCTCCCCCTTGATAAGAAATTTCCGTAAGAAATGATCGTATTGATAAAATAAAAGACAGTTAGATTAAAAAATATTATTTATTGCAATTATACTTCGATTGTCTTAACTTTTCCACTGAAAGCACTGGAGTTATTTTTAAAAGTTTCTTTATTAGTTTTCCAAAACATGTTTGACTCTTCTTGACAAATCTTTGAAGTTTTATGTGGAAAAGCTTATACCCAAGCTTTAAATAATAGTGGATGTAAATATCCAGACATGTCAGATATAATAAATAAATGACACTAAAATGACAGACCATATGATTTCTGTAGGATTCAATACTGAATTTGAGAACTAAGTACAGATGGCGCTATCCAATAGCGCCATTTTTTAGCGCGAAAATTGTAGATTTTAAATTCAAAAACTTACATAAGATCAAATTCTTTAAGTAATATTGAGCTTATACCCCCCCCCCCCCCCCCCCCCCCCCAAAGCCTTACGTAATTTATGAATGACCCCTAGGTCACTATTGAGTTTGAGCTCAAATTGTCGACTGGCTTTAGAGGAAAAGGAAACATAATTGTTTTTTTTTCGTGCTGGGGAAGTACATATCCAGTGATTCACCAACGACTTTGTTTTCCTATTATATTCAGACCATCATAGAACATGTTCAGATACTGTCCTCTATTATAGAAAACCTCACAGAGATATAGACTGATTGCAATTAAAATCTATCACGTTTTCCCAATAATAAGTCAAACCCATTAAGAGGCTGGTATATATATGACTCTGGTGATGAAATATGAGTCAGCGGAATTACCATAAAAAAAAAGAGGAGGATACAAGAGGAATGGCAGCGGGATTTAATTGTCAGAAAAAAGAAAAATAGACTTCAAACGATATTTGTGCCGACCACAATTCAACTACAGCATGGAAAATCTGTAGAGATGCAAATTGTCAAATTAAAATTCAATCGTATCCCCATTTTTTTATTTATTGGAACTATAGGTAAAACTTTCCCCTGTTCACTTCCTGTGTTTATTAGAATTTCAAAGAAAGTTGCTAACACTAAGAATAAATTAATATAATATGAAGATGGCTGACATGGTGAGAAGTGATTATTTCACAGTTTGTCAAATAAGATGTAGTCTAACCTCTCACAGATTTTTATTTGTATTAGCTAGCCGGCTTTCGAGGTTGCCCTTATCATCAGACAGTCTACAGGTAGTACTTCCCTTAATGGGATGCCCCCAAAAACCAAATATCGTGTGGACCTCCCTGACAAATCCGACGTGTATAGGATTAATTGTAAATATTGTGATTGTATTTATCTTTTTATTCTTTCATCTTGGGCAGACAGGACGGAAGCTGAGGACTAGAGTGAGGGAAAATTTGAGGAGGGGCGACTCTGAATTTTTCCAACACCTCCAAAACACAGGGCATGAGGCCGGTTCAGTCTCGTTGCTACATCATATCCAAATAGTAGAAAGATACTAAAAGTAGAAGGATACCTTAGAGAGTATAGAAATTAAATTGTAAAGGAGAAAGAGAGAGTCCCCCCCTCCTCAACTCTAGAGAGGGGATGGGAGGTTTGTCCAGTTTCCAAAATACGCTCATGACACATCCATCTTAGCTTAGAGATGGCTTAGGAACCGTGACTTATTATAATCCCAAATTACATCCCCCCACTTCTTGAAACAAAATCATAATTTCCCACTAATAATCATAATATTCATTGATAATATTCATAGTTTTTAAATTTCGCCCTGAGGAGCTACTGCTGGGTAGCCTTCCTCTCTCATGCCACTCAGGACATCCAACCATCAAGTCCTCTTGATAGCTGGTTGTTGCGAACAACTTTAATGAAATTAAAAAAATATATATATTTTAAGTAATCAGAAATTTCTGAAATTCAGAAATATTAACTGCAAAAAACTGTTCAAAACTTTCCAGTGAGAAACTACAAAGAAAACTATGAGCATTGGAGTCAGCTTAAGTGATTGAGATTTAATTATTGGAGCGGGCAACGTAGAGTAAGCCTACCGATCTGCTACAGTATAATTGTTCTCTATCTCTATAGGCTGGGTTAGTGTCTACTTGAGTGTCTGTAGAATGTGTTGGAAATAGGTCAGAGCGTGTCAGGTAATCCGGTGCAGGGATGAAGGGAGTTATGCTCGGGTGCAAACCTGCATCCACAATTATACTATTACTTACGGATGACTTAGTTAATTGATTCAACCTGTAAATGCCTAATCCTCCCCTTCCTTCTCTCCTGTGGGAATCACTATTCGAAAAAATCGACGAGGTTGAGGGGGCGTATTGGGTGAGCCCAACTCAAAGGGAAATTAACTATGAACCAGTTATTTTTGTACTCAGTAAAAAAGGTGCTAAAATTATATGTATCACTCTGCGTTCATTTTACAAAATCATAAAAAATGTATTTGTAAATTATGACTAAAATAAGATACATAAATAATGCAGGGTACATGACATAAGTTATTTAGTACAATATTTGAAAAAAATAAATTATTTAAAAAAATGCATATTATTTATACAGAGGGCACCGGTATCTCAGATGTAGCGTACTTGTTTACTGAGCTCAAGATTGCGAGTTCGAAACCCGGTCGAGGCCCTTAGGTTTTTTATCTGGAAAGTGAAAAAACCCTTAGCACGCCGTTCTTCACATAAGACGTTAAGTGATGGTCCTGAGCCTGCACGATGTCAGGGACTTGTTAAAGACCCCTTACCCCAGGTGAACAATTATTTAGGGTAGGCAAAATTTAGGGCCCAGAGAGCAACGCAAGACGGCAGTAGGCTAAATGACTTCGAAGTTAAAACCCGGCCATGAGTCACAATATCTATAATTACTTCTAAGTTGAGGAACGCGGACATATTGTGGAAACTTGTAATAAATAAATATAACAAACTTATTTTTTGAAATGTTGTCTATTCCACTAAAGATATATATACATATATAACTACCGGTTTCGGCTTTATACCATCGTCAGGTCTAGTTATGAACTAAGTCAGTTTGCAGAGAGCGACCCTTCAAATACATCTCAGGTCAAAGGGTGCTATTAAAACTTGGGAGTCCCCCGGCTGTAACGTTAGCTAACTCATGAAATATTTCTTAACAAAACCTAGTTCTAAATTTACATAAAACAATATCACTAGACTAATACGTGGAAAAATAACAAATAAATAAGTACAAATACAAGTAAATAATAAAAAATAGAAATAAAATTAATAATAATGTTAAGATTTAGATAACTTGAAACATATATGGAACCAAATATTAATAACAGATAATACAAACATATATGTGGAAACAGAACTGGTTTAGGGTGTTAACAAAGGGGAATAGTTGAAATAAATTTGGTCATTCATGCAAATGTTCCTTTCGGTAGCTTTATTTATTTCTAATTGCTCTAAGCTATTAAGTAGCCTGCTTTTTGAGCAATAGTGGAGATATTTGATGCCTGTAGATGGGTCGAAAGTGTGGCTATTGTCAATTATATGGGTCGCGAATGTAGAACGGTTTCCTCGGTCCTTTATTTCGGCCGTGTGTTCTTTAATTCTTTCCTTAAAACGACGTCCTGTTTGTCCAATGTATAATTGACTGCACGTCGCACACTCTAGACTATAAACTCCGCTTCTATTTCCAATATCTGTTCTGTCCCTACCTCTCTCTAGGCACTGGCTTATGGGATTGATAGTTTTAAACCCGATATTGAAACCTTCTTTTTTCAACTCTTTACCTATTTTTTCAGAAATGTTTCCGTGGTAAGTTAAGCTGACCCATTTGTTATAAACTTTATTTTGTGTTTCTAATTTTGTCAGTTTGTTCCTAAAATTATGATTTTTGACCTTATTTTCAATTTTATTTATTGTTTTTTGTGGGTAGCTATTGTTTTTGGCTATTTCCTTAATAATCTTAAGTTCTTTATCTTTTGATTGTTGTGTCATTGGAATTGAGTAGGCTCTGTGGAACAACGCTAAGGGTTCCAGCCTGTCTCCCCTGCTAGCTGATATATTCATGGATAGAATTGAGAGGGAAATTCTGGAGGTCTCCATTTATCAGTAATATCATGTTTTGGAAGCGGTACGTGGACGATATTTTGATACTTTTTAACGGAACAGAAAGACAAATTAACTTATTTTTTGACTATGTCAACAAAGTCCACAACAAAATAATATTCACGTTGGAAATAGGAGGTCAAACCATAAATTTTCTGGACTTGGAGATCAAAATTAATAACAAGAAATTCGAATTTAGCATTCACAGAAAACCGACTACAACAGACACGGTAATACACCCATCTTCTAACTGTCCTTCCAGTTACAAATACGCGGCCTTTTATTCCATGTTCCACAGAGCCTACTCAATTCCAATGACCCAACAATCAAAAGATAAAGAACTTAAGATTATTAAGGAAATAGCCAAAAACAATAGCTACCCACAAAAAACAATAAATAAAATTGAAAATAAGGTCAAAAATCATAATTTTAGGAACAAACTGACAAAATTAGAAACACAAAATAAAGTTTATAACAAATGGGTCAGCTTAACTTACCACGGAAAAATTTCTGAAAAAATAGGTAAAGAGTTGAAAAAAGAAGGTTTCAATATCGGGTTTAAAACTATCAATCCCATAAGCCAGTGCCTAGAGAGAGGTAGGGACAGAACAGATATTGAAAATAGAAGCGGAGTTTATAGTCTAGAGTGAGCGACGTGCAGTCAATTATACATTGGACAAACAGGACGTCGTTTTAAGGAAAGAATTAAAGAACACACGGAAGAAATAAAGGACCGAGGAAACCGTTCTACATTCGCGACCCATATAATTGACAATAGCCACACTTTCGACCCATCTACAGGCATCAAATATCTCCACTATTGCTCAAAAAGCAGGCTACTTAATAGCTTAGAGCAATTAAAAATAAATAAAGCTACCGAAAGGAACATTTGCATGAATGACCAAATTTATTTCAACTATTCCCCTTTGTTAACACCCTGAACCAGTTCTGTTTCCATATATATGTTTGTATTATCTGTTATTAATATTTGGTTCCACATATAGGTTAGGTTAGGTTTTATGACCCATGCCCGGGCTTTAACTACGAGGTCATATCGCCTACTACCAGAGCGCTCTTTCGTCACTCTGGTGGACATGAGCCTGACTCTACTGTGGGAGTCCTAAATTTTGCCTACCCTAAATTTTTATTCATCTAGGATAGGGGTCTTTAACGAGTACCTGACATCGTACAGGCTCGGGACCATCGCTTAACGTCCCATCCGAAGGACGGCGTGCTTAAGTTTATTTTACCTCCCAGATAAAATAAACTAAGGGCCTCGGTCGGGCTACGAACCCACGACCTTGAGCTCAGAAGTCAAACACGCATACCACTGAGCTACCGGCGCCCTCATATATGTTCCATATATGTTTCAAGTTATCTAAATCTTAACATTATTATTAATTTTATTTCTATTTTTTATTATTTACTTGTATTTGTACTTATTTATTTGTTATTTTTCCACGTATTAGTCTAGTGATATTGTTTTATGTAAATTTAGAACTAGGTTTTGTTAAGAAATATTTCATGAGTTAGCTAACGTTACAGCCGGGGGACTCCCAAGTTTTAATAGCACCCTTTGACCTGAGATGTATTTGAAGGGTCGCTCTCTGCAAATTGACTTAGTTCATAACTAGACCTGACGATGGTATAAAGCCGAAACCGGTAGTTATATATGTATATACATCTTTAGTGGAATAGACAATATTTCAAAAAATAAGTTTGTTTTATTTATTTATATCTATAAATAACAAAATAACGAACTAACCACATAACACCAAGAACCTTTCTCAGCGTAGTAGCCAGTCAGACTAACCCACTCGGCCATTAAAGTCTCCTCTCAAATTGGTAATAGTAGCCACTCCACAACACAGGTCTCCTATCTGACTCTAACCACTAGGTTGACAGATGATTAACAAGTTAACCACCAGATGACCGTCTGTTGATAATAGCTCGAAACATACAACCACCGAACCATCTTATCAGCATAGTGACATCCTACAATTTTTTTATATTTACTTCCCAGCTAGACGAAGTTCTGCATACGGTCAGAAATGAGACCTCTTGATTCCAAAAATGAAAAAAAAACAAATTATTTCTGACTGTGAATGTGTCATTGAACACGGTAATTCCCGATAGATTGAATGTATCGACACGAAATTCTATATGTGTATCCAGAACTCTCTAAGGACCTACATTTTTTTCAGCGGAATCAGTTGCAATGAAAACGACCAAATATACATGCGCCTTTATAGCCAACTTCAAGAATATGCAGTAAGCAAATATGGGTTATTAATTATTAATACATATTATAAACATCTTAAAATCTTACCCAATGGTTTATAGGCATTTTATGAAAGTCAG
Source organism: Aradus depressus (assembly GCA_963662175.1). Classification (NCBI taxonomy): domain Eukaryota; kingdom Metazoa; phylum Arthropoda; class Insecta; order Hemiptera; family Aradidae; genus Aradus; species Aradus depressus. The sequence continues at coordinate 32,754,437 of OY759215.1, forward strand.
TCGAAGAATGCTCAAATCCTACATGCTGTAGTTAACTTGCAACTCGAGAAAAATATCCCCCTTAGGAAAAAACTGCTAGATATAAAATTTGCACAAAAAAAAGTATAGAATCATTTCCTGGAAGGAAAAGTAGGAGTTTCAATCGGAAAATCAAAAGTTAGTGCCGCTGTGCGCAAATCAAGGAAGAATTTCCAATGGTTGACTTCACTGCCTTGAAAAGAAATAGTGGAGGTTCTCTGTAGCACCAACGGTTTCCAAGTCTTTTCAAGATATTCAGGAGTCTAAATAAAAATAAAAAAATTTTACTCTGCAAAGAGGAGATGATATGGAAATGTCTTTTTTATCAGCCTGTAAATCTGGTGGTAATGCTACTGTTGTTTTATGTTATTTTTAGTATTTGGGTGTACAAAGTACCAAAATAAAAGATTAAACTAGTCAAGAAATAAATCACCGACAATGTACTTCCCTAGAAGGAATTAATCAATTATATTTTCGCTCCCCCTCCAAAACCAGTTGACCGTTTCCGCTAATATTCAATAGTTGACTTATATAGGGGCTCCTAAATCCCCATACTAAATTTTGTGTCGATAACTTCAATACATCAGTAGTTACATAGGTTTTTGATTTGAGTCCCTTCCCTTCGGCCGATATCGCTGAAATTTGACAGGTTATGTCATCATTGGGGTTTAATTTAAATATAAAATTTCATGTCGATACATTCACTACATCGGCAGTTATTGGAGTTTTTGAGATTATCCCCCCTTCCTTTCTTCCGTATCAGCTGAAAATCAATAGGTTATTTCTTGTTAGATTTCTGAATACACATAATATTTCGTGTCGTTCGATACATTCATTCTATCGAGAATTATCGTGTTTAGAAACAGACACTCACATGGACCGACACAAACTGTTTTTTCATTTTTGGAATCAAAAGGTCGGAAAATATGAAATTCCGTTCAAAACTCTGAATCGAATTTCTGACCGATTAGATAACATCCCCTATACTTTGTACAGCTGGGGAAGAAAAAATGTTGCTCATTTAAAATTTGAAAAAATCAGGTGAAAATATGGGAACAGTATAAAATTCTGCACAGTAAAATATTGTTAATGCAGATTACGTATATGAGAAATATAAATACATAGAAAAATGTAGCATATAGACAAATAAATAACAAAAACCGAAAGCTGAGAACTAGAATGGGGAATCATTTGAGAAGGTTTATTGAGGAGCATTTTCCGACATTTTTACAACAGGGTCGTATACATATATTTTTGATAAATTTATTTTTAAGCAAGATAAATGTCCAGCACGTCCAGAATGAATGTGCTCATACTAACGAGGTATGTATTTTGTTTTAAATTATACCATTTTCAATTGTCGTTTGTTCTTACAATTAATACACGAGTTATTTAGTGCATTATTGTGATAAATAGTACAACATTATAATTATTGTGTAACAAATAACTATTAAATTCTGGCGAGGCCACCAACATTGCCGAATGTCATATTAATAGAATCATAAAAATAAAACAGTGCTAGTGCATTATAGCAAAATTTCAGACAGATCAGTTGAGCGGTTCACTGTCTGTCCGGTGCATTTCATATTGCATGTCATTTTTTTATATGTTAGCTTGATTTATGCATAAACGATAGATTCTATGGAAAAATTGTCTATTACAAAATGTCTGACTTTTTTGTCATATTTGAAGTAGAACCAACGTGCATAGGGTTATAGCATCTCAAAGATTGCTTTCCGTAACTTTAAACAAAAGTAGGTTAGGTTAGGTTTTATGACTCATGCCCGGGCTTTAACTACGAGGTCATATCGCCTACTACCAGAGCGCTCTTTCGTCACTCTGGTGGACATGAGCCCGACTCTACTGTGGGAGTCCTAAATTTTGCCTACCCTAAATTTTTATTCATCTAGGGTAGGGGTCTTTAACGAGTACCTGACATCTTACAGGCTCGGGACCATCGCTTAACGTCCCATCCGAAGGACGGCGTGCTTAAGTTTATTTTACCTCCCAGATAAAATAAACTAAGGGCCTCGGTCGGGCTACGAACCCACGACCTTGAGCTCAGAAGTCAAAAACAAAAGTGGATATTAATCAATAGATGTTATATAAAACTTATGATAATTTTTAAACGCAGGTAAATAACTAAAAAGAAAGAAAACATTTTAAAAACAGCTGTTCAAAAATATAATAAAATTATTATAAATCTAAAAGTAGAAAATAAACCTTTTTAACCGCAGGCGATCGGTATGGGTTGAGAAGAATATGAATTTTAAAAAATGACTCATGCTCGGGCTATTAACTACAAGGTCATATCGCCTATTTCCAGAACACTCTTTCGTCTCTCTGGAGGACATGAGACCGACTCTACTATGGGGGTCCTAAATTTTGCCTACCCTAAATTTTTATTCACCTAGGGTAGGGGTTAACGAGTACCGGACATAGTACAAGCTCGGGACCATCAGAAGGACGGCATGCTCAAGGTTTTTTCCGCCCAGATAAAAAACCTCAGATGTAAGCATGCCTTACTATTTTTGCTGTAAAGCTCATGCCTTGGTACAAAGATGTTAGATTAGGCAAGTGAATGTGTGACTTACGATCATATCGTTGATATAGAAGGTGATCTGAGCTGGAGGTCTGGACGGCTGAGTTGTACAGTTTGCACGCAAGGTGTCACCACTGTAATACCTGGCTTTCTCTGTGTTTATTACAGGGCCTCCCTGCGGCACCTCTGCAACAATAAAAAAAAAACATTTAAACATTTTTTTTTTTTTTTTGTCTTATAAAAGTTGGTTGCAACTTTTCAGGTGGTTGCCAACAATCGGCTACCATGAGGACGTGGTGTAAAGGGGTGTTTAGTGGCGCGAGAGAAAAAGGCCATCCAGCGGTAGCTCCTCAGGGCGATATATAAAAACAATTATTGGTGATATTATGATGATTAATTTTCAAGAAGGGGAGGGTTGCAATTTGCGATTATAGTAAGTCACGGGTTCCATCTCCTTTTCAGACTCCTGGGAGGATTGTGTGACAAGTGTGGTGGGGAAAGTGATTGGATGTATGGATTTGGGTGTAAATGCAATTTGCCTTAAATTGTATATACAATAATTTTGAGGCGTACCCTTTTGCGAGCCATATATCCGATATGGTTAACGGTTAATAATGCGTCAACTGTCTCAGAATAGGGTTTAACATTTAAACAAACTGTAGTTCAATTTTGTTGCAAGTTAACCTACTACAAGATTCGAAGGGGTTTATTCCCCTTCCATTCCAATACTGTCTATTGCGATAACTGTTTCACAGCCTTCCCAATCAAACTAACAAGTAAACTAACCACATGTTCCTTTTTCGAGTATAATAATATAGATAAAAATGTGGTTCCATTTCAAAATAGTCCTTATCCAAGCGAACAATGGGAGGAGTGATGACGTCGTTTGCAGCCTAGCAACGACAGCCAACCTGTTGTCATCAAGGAATAAGGAACTAAACCACACATTGTTGTTGTTTTTGTGTTTGTGATATTTTCTTATTAATAATTTAAAATATGTATTGTGAAGGAGTGAAAACGAGAGAACAGCCAAGGCGAAAAAAAAGTACACCACATGAATGAAAGAAAAACAAAACCAAAGTTCAAAAGTAAGGAAACTCTTTTCACAACTCTCTCATAGAGTCTGAAGTAATATCCTTACATTTAAAAAATAATAATATTATTACTTTATTCATATATGAGCCTTTCTAACTTCTTGAATAGCTAATCGGCAACTATTTGGCAGTACTTTTTTCAGCTCAGTTTTGACATTTGAAAGTAAAATATCGGAAACTGAGAATGAAAGACATTGGTTCAAGAAGTCAAATAGATCACGAGAGATTCATTTTAACAATTGTTTAATCATATTGACATTACAAAACATTCCTTTCTCTATGTCCTGACATAGGAAAACTTAGGCTTCATATAAAAAATGGCAAACTGACAAAAAATCTATAGAAGTCATTATCGATACAATAAAAAATGGAATAATTAAATGATATAGGTCTTGTTAAGAAGTTTGAAAAAAAATGTTGAAGATAAAAGAAAAAGAAAATTACAGAAAATGGAAAATAACCAAAATAACAAAATTTCACCTCACAAAATGAGAAAAATAATGCCATAGCACAGATAGCATAAATGTAATAAATGATTTTTATTTAAGACTATTTGCATCAAAGCTATGTATTATGTAAATAATACAATTAAGGGGTTAAGTAGAATATATATATACTCGACAGGTTTAAGTGTGTATGTTACTGTTAATTTGATAAATCTGCTATTATGTATAATCACCGGTTATTTTATATAATAACCAAAAACTGGTTAATATGGCAAATTGAAAAAAAAATTATTACTTTATCTGGTTATTTTGTAAAATATCCAACGTGAACAGCTAAAGTGATTAATTTAGTTGAATTTACTAAGTTAACTGGTTATTTTGTATAATAGCCAAACTAGTGTGGCTATTATACATAATTGTTGCTATTATAAATAAATAAGACAAATATAAGGTAGGTACTTATTTATTTGAACAAATAAAGATCAGGCACTTATTAATTAGCTCGACCACACCTCAATTTCCATTGTTGTAAGCTGTCTAACAGCGATAATCATTCATCTGGGTACATAAATTCCTAGAACAAACATAAATCGAAATATTACAAAATTTGGGGGCGTATTTGCCGGCGTTTCGCCGGCGGGATGATATATCTACCCCTCCCGTCGTTCCTATATTTGAAGTAGTACAGGTTCTAGCTTTAACATATACTTTACCCGTGTAAAGCCACAGGTTTTCAGCTATTATGCATAATAGCCAGTTAATATGATTAATTTGTGACAAAAGTAAGAAATTTATCATATTAACAAGGTGAGTTTTATATTATGTATAATAATTGGTTAATATGATAAATATTAAGAAACTGTGAATAATTTGTCATATTAACCAAGAACGGTAGTTATTTTGTAAAATAACCAGTTATTATGTATAATAACTAAATTTATCAAATTAACAGTAACATATATACATCTGTAGGTACGTCTCTCAGATGGTGAGCTTATGTCGCTAACGCCAGTTCTGGATGCCAGCCACTATATTAGAAGCCATTGCTTCCAAATCAGCTCGGCTTCCACCACACGAATAACCACAACCAAGTTGTCAGCATAAGATATCCTTGTCTCATCATCATTGATTCTCCTACCTACGTACGTGACTCTACTGTGGGAGTTCTAAATTTTGCCTACCTATTCAGGTTTATTCACCTGTAGTCTTTAATGAGTACGTGACATTGTACAGGCTAAGGACCATCACTTAACGTCCGAAGGACGGCGTGCCCAAGGTTTTTTCACGTTCCAAATAAAAAAACCTAAGGGGGTCGGGTTTCGAACGTAGGCTAGCTCGCTACTTCTGGCTACCAGTGCCCTCTTTATCATTAATCATTTATAAATAAAATGTTATTGTCAATTCTATAAAATAAACGCCAGATTTGTGTCATTGTAAGACTCTCATGTCCTGCCTAACCATGTATTTTCAAAGGAACCTTTGTGTAGATTTGTATCTCCTCTAAGAACACAAGAGACAATTAAGCTCAAAACAGCAGAACAATAGATATATGGTACTGTGTATGGCATGAGCTGACAATGCCTTTATTCAGCTAGGGCAGACGATGTTAAGTTAATAATAAAAATCGCATTGTACAACGTAATTTTTTTATTTCCCAGCTATACAAAGTATAGTGGAAGTTATGTAATCGGTCCGAAATTTGATTTTGAGGTCTTCACCATTAATTTTTTACATCCTGATTCCAAATATGAAAAAAGTTGTTGGTCTGTCTGTGAACACCATAACGCCTAATAGAATCAATGTATAGACGCGAAATTTTAGATATATAACCAGAATCCCATAAAGACCACAGCTGTACATTTTCAGTCGAATTGGCCATAGGAAAAGGGTGGTTTAGGGCAGGGGCTTAACATAACAACTCTAATAATTGCGGATGTAATGAATGTATCGACACAAAGTTTGGTATGAAGTTTCAGATGCCTTCATGTAAGAGAACTATTGATTTTTACCACAAACGGTATTGAAAATAAAAAAAAATTAAAAAATTCACTCAACTGCCGTAGTTTTTTCAATGTTTCTTAACGTTGATCTGTGATATTACTAAATTATATACTATAATGCCAAGAAACGGAACGGAACTTAATATGGATTATAGATGATCACTTGTAGTCGTATGTTATCAGAGTCCGATTGGTTTTTATTATTTATACTTCTTGAAACCAAGCTAAGTCGTAAGTTAAGCATTAGTATCTCTCCCTAGTAAAGCCCAGCGAAGCCTGTTTAAGACCTACTGGATATATTACCCTCTCGCAAATAAACTAAGCATATAAGTAAGACACTGAAGCCAGTTCCCAAGAAGGTGACCTAAGTAAGTGTTGTTCCCACTTAAAACTGGATTACCCCTTTACATAATAACTTTAACTTGTATCTTCCAAGTGGTGACCTGAAGTATAAAGTCCTCTCTTCACAAGTACTACAGCCTCCGGCCTCTAAAGTTCTATCTTCACGCCTCTTCAGGGCCGGTTAGAGAGCCGGGATGTAACGTTCTCACCTTGCTTTAAACCCATCTTGATGTTAAAACGATCAGAAATTAGACCTTGTACGGCAACTTTGATCTTGGATCTTGGCCATAGGATCACTTTTCTACTGAACTTGAGCAGGGAAAAAAAAGGCGTTGGTGAATCACGGGCAATGTACTTCCCCAGAACGAAGTAATCAATTAACTTTTCGTTCCCCCTCCAAAACCAGTTCGTTGGAATTTTTGAGTTGAGCCCTCTTCTGATCTCCCCTTTCCCTTCTGTCAATTTTGCTGAAAATTGATGTGTCGTACTTATAGGGTTCATGTCACAAATTTACTGTCGATACATTCATTCTATCGGAAGTCATTATAGTTTTTATGTAAAGCCTCCCTCGTAATCCCCCTTCCTGTTGGTCGATTTGGCTGTAAAACTATAGGTGTCAGAGGATTCTGGATTTATATATAAAGTTTCGTGTCGATAGATTCATTATATCGGGAGTTCTCGTGTTCACAGACAAAGAACGACATGTTTTTTTCATTTTTGGAATCCAGAGGTTGGAAAACATGAAATTTCGTTGAAAACTCCGCATCGATTTTTTGACTGATTACATTACTTCCTCTATACTTCGTATAACTGAGGAAGTAAAAACCTGGCGTCGAAGGTCGCTTTTTGCTGCCCTGTCAGCTGTCATTTCCTCTTATGTCTGAATGACCTGGAGTCCACATGAATATGGCTTTCTACCTTATTCTTTCTAATTAACCCAGACGGTTCAGCAGTCGTAGCACAAGTGGATTTCAAGAGTACACATGTATCAAGGACCGAGACCGTGCATAACAAAATACTTCTCTCCTGTGGCTTAAAGCTGCGGCATTGGCACAATGCTACAGTGTGATCCAAATTAAATGTATGTCTCGCTGCCATATTCAACCGAAAGATCCTACTTTGAGCCGTCCATACAAATGGCTTTGAAATCACTGTGTTTTTTTTGCTATTTCCATGAATTTGTATTTAAGGTTAAGTGTGATTGGATGGCTCTTTTCTAACAAGGTAAGTTCTGTATTGATGTTGGCCTTGGGAAAGGCCAGGGTGGGATCGATTCCAGAAGAGAGAAGCGGTGGCCAGATGTGTAATTTCATTGAACTCGCAGGGTATGATTTGGCTTCATATAATCTTTGACATACAAACAGGGCGTTAAGAAGGATTTTTGTCATTCAAACAGCGTTTGACTATATAATTGGCAGCCAGACGATGTCAACAAATCAGAAGGTTATACACTCGTCGGTTGTATTGTACATCAATTCTACGTTTCAAACTGTATGACATTTCTGTGATCGTGTAAGGCGGCCATCATAGAGGTTTCAGATGGGTCTCTGTGATCGTGTAAGGCGGCCATCAGGGAGATCAGATATAGAGGTTTCAGATGGGTTTTTGTGATGGGGTGATAGTATTTGAGTTCGTTGTATTTTCTTATAAGAAAAATAATGTCTAATGTTATCTTTTTCTAACAATCTTAATTCCGGAGTTAGGCTGGACGGACTTGCTCCTGATTGAGAGGTCCCAAAAAGTCCTTTGGTGTGGCTCTCATTACAGGTTTATGATCCAGTTGTAGCTGAGCACTCAACCTTGGACGAGTGTCACCATTTGTTCTTTCTAATGATGAATCAAAGTGCTCGTCTAGATCCCTGAAACTATATAGTGATACTGGTGTAAGCTCTACGCCGTATAGGAACCTAATATGCCAAGATGAAGTATAGACCCTTTGGACTGAAGTAGTGGCTGGGGGTGGTATTATAAATGATATGGTGGGAGCCCCGGCCTCCAATACCCAGATTACCGAAGGTCCAAAAGACTGAGTTATGGGCATGGCTGCCAACCTACCTACATCGTTAATCAACATCGTATGCATATAGTTCATCTAGTGGCTTCTGAAACTCCGGTCTTTTCTATGAAAACTGTTCACTCCGAGTTCATCCGACCCCTAGTAGACATTTAAGATCAACGAACGAAAAACATGGTACAGTTATGAAAGAACAAAATAATTAACGCTGTAAACGTTTGAAGTATATTGGTCATTTTGTGATATTGGGCTCTTGCCTATAGTGAGGAGGTTTTTTAGGCCATTTCCTCCTAAGATGAGGACTCAGTTTTTTCGGTATAGTGTTAGTATGGCAGGAGAGGGCGCCGATAACTCAGAGGTAATGTAATAGCAACTGAGCTCAAGATTGCGGGGTCATAACCCGGACGAGGGCCTTAGGTTTCTTTCTGGGAGGTGAAAACCCTTGAACATGCCGTCCTTGTGCGATGTCAGGTACTCGTTAAAGAACCCTAACCTAGGTGAATAAACCTGGATAGGCAACATTTAGAACTCCCACAGTACAGTCGGAGACATGTCCACCAGAGTGACGCTCTGGTATGCTAGATTGTTTTATATTTGATGTTGATGTGACTATATTTATATTAAATTGAATAGATAAAAAAAAATTATATATATTGACTTGGAGTGAGGCTCCTAAGGAAAAAACTATGTCATAAATAACTCTTTTCATTCTTGGAATTTACGTTACCGGTACCAATAAAAAAAAAAAAAAATTATTTCCCGGTATGATTCTAAATAGATTATTAATTATAACTATTGTATCCTGAATAATTGGTACTTACCTCCAAAGGTATTATTGGGGTTCGCAAGGCCTATGGGTTTTGAAATTTGAATTTCATTGAGAGAGATTTTGGGGAAATTAAAAGAAATTAAAACATGGTTATAAATAAATTGGCTTTACTAAAATAAATTTTATGAATTTGAAAAATTGAAGTGGCCATATTGAAAAATTTATATACAAAAATGGATACTACCTTGTGACGTCACACTTGAAACATATATACAATAAATTTTACTTTTTAACATAAAAATTGGACTCCACACTCTCTCCACATCCCTTCAATCTTTTACCCGTCACTTTTACTCACTTTCAATTGTTTACTCACTACTTTTCACACATTTCAACAAAAAAACAGAGACCAGTCTCTCACCGGTTCCACCTCTACCAGAACCCAGCATAGACTGACTAAACTGCCTCCGCACGGAATTATGGGTAGCAAATTCGAGTTTCTTTTTTCTGTTGTCTCTTGTTTTACTTCTAAATATTAATATTTTTTGGTGTTTTCTCTCCTTTCTTCCGTTTCTTCTTTCTTCTAAATTGTCATCTTAATTTTCTATAACTTTTCTTTTTAATTTTGACTCCTTCATTTCTCGAAAACAGTGTTTAAAGTTTGTGGTATACACTTTCGGATCACTTGTATTATTTCAGATGGGATCCGGCCTAGTTGATTCGATGTATTTTAGAACTGACCGTTTCTTCAAAATTTACTACTGGCTTTTCTTTCTGATGTGGGCAGTTTTTCTCTTCTTTTTCTTCTTTAATCTTTTCTTAATAATTAACTGTCTTTTCCTAAAAATTTTCACAACCTTCTACCGACTCGTTTTTTAATTATTGACCTTTTCTTAATTTTGCTTATAATTTCCTGAAATTTTCTTCATTCTTCTTCTTTTTAGCTGTTTCATTTTGTTCCTGGGTGTTAAAATAGTCCTTTCTTAAAATTTGGTTTCATTTTAAAGTCGTTGGATCTGGTAATTGATGTTGAAAATGTTGGTTGATAACTGTAAGGTTAGGCCTACAGCCACCTTTTCTTCCTTTTAAAGTTATTCTTACTTTCTTCCTGTTGATTTCTTTTAAAGTTGTTCTTCATCCTTAGGTTTCTTTCTTCTTTATTTTCTTTGTCCTTTTCTAAATTGGTTTAATATAAATGTATCGTTAGGTTAGGTTAGGTTTTATGACTCATGCCCGGGCTTTAACTACGAGGTCATATCGCCTACTACCAGAGCGCTCTTTCGTCACTCTGGTGGACATGAGCCCGACTCTACTGTGGGAGTCCTAAATTTTGCCTACCCTAAATTTTTATTCATCTAGGGTAGGGGTCTTTAACGAGTACCTGACATCGTACAGGCTCGGGACCATCGCTTAACGTCCCATCCGAAGGACGGCGTGCTTAAGTTTATTTTACCTCCCATATAAAATAAACTAAGGGCCTCGGTCGGGCTACGAACCCACGACCTTGAGCTCAGAAGTCAAGCACGCTTACCACTGAGCTACCGGCGCCCTCTTGTCCTTTGGATCACAAGACTTATTTTGACTTAACCGTTTTGCCCAAACCAATTTTCTTCATTCTTCTTCTTTTTAGCTGTTTCATTTTGTTCCTGGGTGTTAAAATAGTCCTTTCTTAAAATTTGGTTTCATTTTAAAGTCGTTGGATCTGGTAATTGATGTTGAAAATGTTGGTTGATAACTGTAAGGTTAGGCCTACAGCCACCTTTTCTTCCTTTTAAAGTTATTCTTACTTTCTTCCTGTTGATTTCTTTTAAAGTTGTTCTTCATCCTTAGGTTTCTTTCTTCTTTATTTTCTTTGTCCTTTTCTAAATTGGTTTAATATAAATGTATCGTTGCTAATAAATCCGTTGCCTTGGCAACGGGCTTGTTTATATTACAGGTAGTAGGCGATATTACCTCGTAGTTGAAGCCGGAGCATGAGTGACAATAAATAACTAAATTTTGAACAAATCCAAAGTTAAGCTTGTGAATTGTTCCAATGGTCTTTTCACTTTTTACTGCTTTTCCGATGATATTTGATTTTTTTCATAGTCGGATTTTGTTTGATCTTGTCTTATACTTTTAGTATAAGGGAATTATAGAAATCGTTCGAAAATCTGAGATCGATTTTGCAACGAATTTTCTCATTTCGAAGTCCGCATTTTGTTCATTTTCACGATGATTTCTGTACGTGCGTGTGGGGTTATGTATGTGACGAACACATGTGCGAACCTGATTAGATTTTGACGGAAATTGGACAAAATTCGGGACCATTTTACTCCGGGGTTTAAGAAAGGTTTTCAAGTTACAAATAAAACAAAGTTGTAGAGAAAAGTGAGATACATATTTTATATTAAATATGATTTTTCGCAGGTCATCCGGTTTTTGAGATATATGCGAAAACCATTCAATGTTGTTTTGAAGCACATTTTATACGTTTTCTTGATTTACCCGAATATGGTTAGTCATATCGAAACATTGGTTCTCATCAAAAATATTCCTTATTAAATTTTCAACCGCCTGTGTGTCCTCAAATTTGAGATCGAAAAAATATGACTAAAAGTACGGCGTCTCAAAGAATGTAAAATACATTTTCGTAGCAAGGAATTAATAAATATTTTCTTAGATGGAAGTTTTCTATAAAAAATTATAAAAAAAAAAGTATGACATGAATTTGAGAGGGGATGTGGAGAGAGATAGTTAACTGTAAAAGCATTGTTGGTATAAAAAAAAAAGTCCCATATTGGCCACATTACAATTTTTTTTTTTGTTTATTATTTTTTTGAAAAATTTAAAGAAGAAAAAGTATTTCAAAAGAGTAATTCAAGGGAAAAAAATAACTGGGAAAATCCCATGTGAAAAGCGTCATTGAACTGAAGATGTCCTGGCAGTGATTACACGTTCTTTGTCTTACTTTGCCAAAGATCCGAGATCTGAGAAGCAATAGAACAGTTCAACAACCTCCTGACGTTGAGAAGTATTGGGCCAAACAGGCCGTTGTTGTCAACGAGGGAAAGCTTTTACACGGGTAAATAGGAAAAGTATTGCCTTTTCAATCCAGGGCTTAAGCACTGATAGAAAGAGAAAATGTATTTTCGGAAAAAGGGCTTCAATAATGAAAGAAAATATTTCAACCATTTGAAAAATATTTAAAGCTTTACTAAGAAATAAATATAACTGTATTGATAAAGATACTCTGGTATAAAAAAATATATATATATACTTAAATATATAATATATACTTTCCTATTCCTATTGTGTGAAGGATAACATTTCATTAATGTTAGTTTTAGAATTATATATATTTTTTTATTTACATTATTAGTTTTAATTCATTGTATACCTGTTTGCTTCTAAAGTCTTTATTATGAATATGATTTTGAATAGATATAATTAATTTATATTATTTATTTATTTTAGATATAATAAAAATAGTATTCGTTTATCTAGTTATTTAGATATTTTGTATAAGTTATCAAGTATTCTTTTGTTTTTTTAAGAAAGATGGCTGACCAAGCGTGGGGACGCTATCTTTCAGTATTGTTGAGATCGTTGACGGAGAAGGGTTGTTTCTATAAGGGTGAAAAAATTAAATATAATGAAAAATTACAAGTATTGTACTATTTAATTCTCTATCATGCTTGGCGCCCGAATAAAACAATTATCGTAGATATGCGGTACGTGGCAATTGTATAAGGAAGCGTTGTAATCGTACGAATATTCGAGATCGAGGTTTCAACGGATTTTCTCGTTTCGAGTTCCCCTGAATACGGTTTGAGCATTTTACGAAGGTGTCTGCTGTTTGTGTGTGTGATTGGAATGTTGTAAGCGCACTACCGCAAAGATCATTGTAGCTATGAACTTGAAATTAGGAATGCCGACGTCACATGAGCTAACTTTGATCTGATTAGATTTTGGCCGAAACTAGACGAAAATTTAGACCACTTTACTTCAGGGCCTAATTTCATTTTCATAAAAATAAATGAATTAATTAATGACATTAAATGTCATAAATTTTATTGTTAGTAGGTAAGTAATTATTGATTTAATGAATGGACGTTCTTATTTCAGCTCTTGAATTTTTTTTTTTTTCACTAAATTATAAATTATTTGTAAATAGGCTGATGATGAGGGCAACCTCGAACGCCGGTTAGCACAAATAATATCTCTGAGAAGACTACGTTTTTATTTTACAACCTCTAAACTTATTCTGTCAGGCCGCTTCAAAAATTTGAAGCGCTTGATCGATTCGAACAAAATTTAACAGGAACTAAAGAATGTCTATCATTCTTCAAATTTCGATTTACAGAAATGACTTAAATGTTACATATTTCTAGGGATCAACACATTTTGTGAAAATTTAGGTCAAGCTCAACGAACATAAAATTTGATCTGTAGCCAAATAAATATTTTGAATGTCTTCCTCTGTCTAAAAGCTGATTTATGGCGTTGTTAATATCCATGGTGGTTTCCCAATGTCCCCCCGGAGCTTGCATCGTTAGACAATTTTCGTTTTGCCATCAGTATAATTACTGCAGCGGCAGAAACATTAAACCACACAGCATCATTTCACGAATTTAATTTAAATAATTTTTAACAACAAAGTTTTACTACTCACTAGAATAAAGGCAGGGTCTAGTTTTAAAGGTTCCGTTTTCGAAAAATTAACTCTCATAAAAAAACTATCTGTAGGTACATCACAGAAAAAACTTTAGAAAAGACAGTATACTCTGTCAGTGGTTTTTTTGATCTGCTTCTCCCCCGGAATATCTATATCAATGTATATTTTATATATTCAGGAAAAATTAGGTTTTTCATTCTCCACATTCTTAAAAAATCGGTGCATCAATTACTTTTTCTCTCTTTTTCCAAAATAAATTGACCGTCCGTACTAAAAAATCAATATTTGATTCACATAGTTGCTTCTGAATCCTCGTAATAAATTTTGTGTCGATACATTCATTACATCGGCAGTTATCGGGGTTTTTGTGTCGAGCTCCCTCCTCTGATGCCCATCTGGCTGATTTCACTGAAAATCATTAGGTGGCGTTGTTATCGAGTTTTGGAAACAAATATGAAATCTCGTGTCGATACTTACAGTCGATTGGGATTTATCGTGTTCACAGACACACATAGACATATTTTTTTCAATTTTTGAAAACATGAAATTTCAGTTGCAAACTCAACATCAAATTTTAGACCGATTACATAACTTCCCCTATACCCTACTTCAGTGCCTTTTTCAAAAATTGTTATAATTATTGTTCATAATCATAACATTTTCATGTTATTTAGACATATTCATAAGTTAGAGCAAAAATATAAATGGTAGCACAGAAATAATATTATAAACGCAAGCTCAGAGGTAGAGTGCTTGCCTTCTGAGCTCAAGATTGCCGGTTCGAAACCTGGCCGAAGACCTTGGGATTTTTACCTGGGAGGTGAAAAAACCTTGAGCACACCTCCATCGATTGGGACGATAAGCGACGGATTCAACCCCTATATGATGTTAAAAAACATTATCCAGGAAAGTAAACCTGGGCAGGCAAAATTTAGGACTCTTATACGTAATACACTAAACAAACAATTTAAAATGTTTTATTCTCTTCTGCGCAGACAATCACAATTACCCTTAACACAAAAGTGTAACTGCTATACATTTCTACTAAAACCACTCTGGTTGTTGTAGGGCTCACAAATCCACGGTTCGGCTAAAATATCTAATCTGAAATGTATCCAGGTTTTCCAGGCAAAGACACTCATTACACAATGCCCATCATACGTAAGTAACAGAACACTCCACAATGACCTCAATATTCAATGATATTTCAACAAAGTAAACTATCCCAATAGTCAGTTACATTTTCTAAAAATATTTAAATGCACTTGTCCTTTGGAGGTTAGGTTTGGTTTTTATGACTCATGCCCGGGCTTTAACTACGAGGTCATATCGCCTACTACCAGAGCGCTCTTTCGTCACTCTGGTGGACATGAGCCCGACTCTACTGTGGGAGTCCTAAATTTTGCCTACCCTAAATTTTTATTCATCTAGGGTAAGGGGTCTTTAACGAGTACCTGACATCGTACAGGCTCGGGACCATCGCTTAACGTCCCATCCGAAGGACGGCGTGCTTAAGTTTATTTTACCTCCCATATAAAATAAACTAAGGGCCTCGGTCGGGCTACGAACCCACGACCTTGAGCTCAGAAGTCAAGCACGCTTACCACTGAGCTACCGGCGCCCTCTTGTCCTTTGGATCACAAGACTTATTTTGACTTAACCGTTTTGCCCAAACACCAAAGAATTGACATCGACAAAACGATCATATCCTCGGAAATATACAATAAACACTTCTGGATAATTATTAAGAAAGTTAATGTCCCATTTACTAATGTCAATCTTCTTGTTTCAAAGACATCTTACTCTGTTCGCCACAAGCATCAATACAAGTAGTACATGAACTTATTACGGTTCACGTAATGAGCGCGCCTCATGTATTACATTCAGTTTCAGTTCGTTCGTCACTATAAAAGGACTTTAATCAGATTTGGATGTAGATCAATAGAATGTGCTTCTTTCAATGGACTTAAGTCTAACTTCGTTCTTTTTTTGAATAATTCCAACTTCATCTTGACCTTGG
This sequence comes from Aradus depressus, assembly GCA_963662175.1. Classification (NCBI taxonomy): domain Eukaryota; kingdom Metazoa; phylum Arthropoda; class Insecta; order Hemiptera; family Aradidae; genus Aradus; species Aradus depressus. The sequence continues at coordinate 32,770,339 of OY759215.1, forward strand.
AACACTCTAAGTACGTTTATTAAAACTTTAACTTAGTTATAAATATTTGTAAGTAATGTTTAAATTGTTACTCGTAGCAATAAATTTTAAATATTGAGCTTAGTGGAATTGCACTAACTACCTCAGAGCTGTCAACGCCAGCACAACCAATAATAAAAAAAAAACGTTTTATAATTCTTTGCTACTCGATACAAATTAAACATTACTGAAATATTACCTACAGAAATTTATTTTCAAACCTGAGGACGTATCAGCGATTGGAAATTTAATAAGGTACATTTTAGTAGGAACCAATTTTTCGATAGAACTAATTTTCGGATAAATTAAGGAAACGACTAAAAAAATGTGTATTTCAAAACGACATTTCAGGACGGTTTTGAAACCAATATTTAAAAATTATCTCCCTTAGCTTGTTTCAAGATAGATTGTTGTCAAATGTACAAATATTGATGTATGTATTAATGATATTGATGGAAGTTATTTTTGAGCCAGTAAAAAAAGGATGATTTGTTGCTATCTGGCTAATTAAATGGAATGACACATGATTAGGAGGGTTGAATGATAAACAGGTAAAATGTGATATATATATCTATCTAGGGGTGGATCGTCAGATATGAGGTGGATGCCAGGGTGGAGGGGCCAAAGCATGCAGCCATCCTGTTTGTGATGCCAGGAATCTGCACTTCTAATTAGGTGGATGTAGACCGGGGGAGGGATACAGTAGTAGTGGTAGCCCTATTAATAACGTCTCTCTTATTATAATGATATACTAATGCTCCTCATATTTATTGATTGCAGGGTTGGACAGACAACAGCCCTGTTAAGGGCCATCGGACAAAGGCCTACCGGACCGTCTCTGCGAGTCTTGGACAGTGCCATCGCCTCGTACCACTGCAGACACAACCTGTCACATAGAGCAGACACCGACGAACCTCGCGACTGGATAATAGAGAAATACCAGCAGCGATGGTCACGATCCTCAGACGGCCGAACGACCTGCGTTTTCTTTCCAAACGTCCGGGCAAGACTTGAATCTGTTTGGGTAAAGCAGGACCATTGAGCGTCGCAGATACTATCGGGTCACGGGGATTTCAACTACAAGCTCTTCTGACTGCTCGTGCGGCGGCGTTGAGACTGCAGAACACATAGTTCTCGAATGCCCGTCTGAATACCCGAAATTCAGTCGATTCGTCTCCTCCTGGCGGAGGATAAAGGCAGTGTAATCTAACTCCGGGGCTAACCACACGGAGCTCTAACACGGCCCACCTGCGACCATCCCCAGCGCAACGCAGCCATAAAACATAAATGCCCATGGTCCCGAACTCTCTCGGGAAACGCCAATAAGGTAGGTTGGAGGACCCAGGCGGTCGTCTCGGCGATATAGCCACATAATCAGAATCAGATAATAAAAATCAGAAAAACAGACCTATTTCCCCGTCTACGGAGCGGACGGGTGGTGTGAAGCCCTCATCAGGGGCCGGTAAACCCGGAAAAATGCAGGGATGGGTTTTGTACCAGTGTTCCACAACCTTAAGGCCCATATAACAGACCCTCACTGGTACATCACTACCTACTCTCCTCGGATCTTTTCGAACCATACATGGATATTCTAGGAATTGCCAAGGAGGGGAAGCCGCTATGGTGTTCACTAAGAAATTGTTGACAACTCAATTCACTTATGGAATACTGCGGTACTCGACTACTTTTATTTAATTTTCCTTATGCCCCCTCTGCCGCTCGAGTTTTTTTTTTCACATCTAGGGAAGATGGCCCTGGATAGTGTGGGACTCGATCCGTGGCCCCATACCCACTAAAAAAACCTCCTTCGACGATCCTGATTCCCTTCCGCGGAACAGCCGGCCTGTCATTACTTCCCGGAAGGGAGGATGGGTGGCTGGTAACGCCCCTTCTTGTGGCCGCTACTGTTGCTCCTTGTCAGCCCTCTCTTGGAGGGCCAACTCACCCATGAGGGAGCGCAGCATAGCGTCCACGTAACTGGTATCAGTCAGTGGGGCGCCCATGCTTCACTCCAGATTTTCCCTTCCCTCCTCAAATCTGGGGCATTTGAGGAGGACATGCTCCGCCGTCTCCGTCTCACCAAGGCACGCGGGGCAGTCTGCTGTTGTTGCTGCCCCCGGAACCCACCGTGTCCCGTGGGTACCTGGATGAGGTGGTAATTCACCTATATCAACAAGAAATTTTATATGCAAATCCCGAACCCTCTAACGACAACACCTATTGATTTTCAGCCAAATCGACCAAAGAAAAAGGGGGGGGGGGATAGAGTGAGGCTCAATACAAAAACTCTAATAACTGCCGCTGTAATGAATGTATCGACACAAAAATCATATATGAACTCAAAATTCCATGAGGACGACACTTACTAATTTTCAGCGCAATCCACAAAAAGGAAGGAAGAATCAGAGGGGGGCTCAATTCAATAAACCCAATAACTTCCGAAGTAATGGATATATAGGCCCAAAATTTAGTATGAGGAATTAGGACCCCCTATGTAAGTCAAATGTTGATTAGAGCAAACGGTCGACTAGTTGGAGGGGGAGCGACAAGTTAATTGATTAATTCTTCTGAGGACAGTGGCGGATACAGGGAGGGGGGGGGGGGTAAAGCAGATTCCCCCCCCCCCCCCTCCCTTAGCGCAGAGCCTCATAAGTCAGTTTCGTAAAGGATAAAGAAATAATATGCACGTTAAATTGGGAAAGAGGTCCAAGTGAAGGACCTCTTGCGGTCTTGCGCACAGATTTTAATTACGTCATTCGTTTACAGCTCAGACTGTTACTCATGACTTTTCTAGGCATATTTCTTTAAATACAATTGTTTATGTGTATAAATGCTTTTATTATTATAGAAAGTGTTTGTACTTTCTATTGTACAATGAAAATATTGTTTATATCAAAGTCTACCCACTTAAATCAATTTTCTCAGAATACAGTTTTCTTCTATAATATATTAATAATAAATTGTAAATTGTGGAATTGATGTTATTTGCAGAAAACACGGTGTATGAATAAAGGTTACACCTCACGAACTATAAGATTTACTTCCCGTTTGAAGCTATATCGCATAAGCGTGCATTGCAATTGGATAAAAACAGAGATAAATAGAGAAGAGTGAAATCAAATGATTAATCAAACTGATTAATCTGCTATCGTTCACTCTATCTAATACATTAATTCTACTTATTTATTCCCTGAATTAGTTCGAAATACACTAGATGTATTGTCCTCCGGGAAATAGGCTCCCCTGGTACCCCCACCTGGAAAATAAAAGGAGAAAAGTCTTGCAGCTTGGAAAATGTTGTTACTTCCCCAGCTAAATAAAGTATAGGGGAAGTTATGTAAGTAATCGGTCAAATATCCTGTTTTACTTTCCCAGTACGAATTAATCAATTACTTTTTCGCTCTCCCTCCAAAACCAAACCATTTGCACTAAAAACCAACAGTTGATTTACATAGGAGCTTCTGAATCCTCATATTAAATTTTGTATATACATTAATTATATCGGTAATTATTATAGTTTTTGAGTCGAGCTTCCTCTGATCCCTTCCTTCTCTTCGGCCGATTTGACGGAAAACTAATAGGTGTCATCCTTATGGTGTGTTGTATCTACGTGTGCAATTTCGTGTCAATGCATTCATTACAACGAGAGTTATTAGAGTTTTTATGTTTATTTTATTAATGATGAGAGCAACCTCGAAAGCCGGCTAATATATAATGATAAAATCTGTGAGTGGTCAGACTACATTTTTATTTTGCAATCTGTGAAAAATTACTTCTCATGCATCAGTATCTTCCCATTAAACAGATGATTGTTGGTTGCATGCATAGACTGTTCTATGAATATAAAAATAATAATATTAATAAATACAGTTGATATTTTTTTAAATTGAATTAAAATAAAGATAATATTTTTTTATAAATTTTCCAGAAGTGTCTTTTTTACAACGACATTACGTTCCTTCATCAAGACACAATGTGCGAAGTATAGTAAAGAGAAAGAAAACAAAATAATAATAACAGTTTAAAAAATATATATATACATATAAATATGAGTATATATAAATAAGTAAATAAATAGATGAAAAAATTAATGAAAATAAAATTAAAATCAATAAAATAATAATAGAAATGCATAAAAGAAAAAACTATAAGTGAAGGAACTAAGTATGGGGGAGAGGGGGGGGGGGGGGGGGGGATCTGTAAAAAACATAGTTGATATAAGAAAGTCCTGTTATGGCCACATCATTTTTTTATTTTATTTTTTCAATTAAAGCGAGATTGAATATAAATGTCGGGTAGTTGGTTGAAAGGATTAATGAATTAAGGAGAAGCTGTCGTTATAGTACCGAGCCGCAGAGAGATAACATCCTTTATCTTAAATATAGCTATTATACTGATGTTTTAATGCTAATGTAGCAGTGGCCTAAGATAGCCCGGGGTAGCCTAAAATTAAAATATTTGTTGAAGGAAGTTTTTGCAGAAGAATCATTGGTGGATCTACCGTTTTTGGGAGCTCTGTCATTTCTCTTGAAATAGACCACACCCTGTAGAAAAAAATGTTGCATGAGATTAGGGGGAAGAAACAAATATTAAAAAAAATTGTATTGGATCTCATCCCTTATAGAACTCCTCCCTATATTTATCTTTTTTTTTTTTTTTTTTTGTATTACAACGACAATAAAGTATAATTGATTTATTTATACAATCATAGAATATGGAGAAACTTAAGTATAGTTAGTTATAAATGAATAAATAAATAAATAATTAAATTATTGTTGTTATAAATACAAAAGAAACAATAAACATAAGGAGGAGTACGATAAGGGTAAGATCCTCTTTAATTTTTGCAAAATACAAAAAAAAAATCAAAGAAATAAAACAAAGAAATAAAATATCTGTTTCTGAGACTTCTCTGGGATGATTGTTGGTTACTATGATATTTACTAAGATGGTGATTATTTCACAGGTCGTAAAATAAATATATAACCTTTCACAGATTTTATTCATTTTTTGCCAGCCAGCTTTCGAGGTTGCCCTCAAGATAAGGCAGTCTGCAAAAAAAAAAAAAAAAAAACCATCGAGAGTAAGATTTCTTAGAAAGTAAAGAGATTAAATTGGAAAGAGAAGGAAGAATAGTCTCCCCCCCCCCCCCCCCCCTCCTCAATTCTAGAGAGGGGATAGGTTTTTCCAGTGTCACGTACTCCGTTCTCCCAGTTGTGACTCAGATGGGGAACAGGAATAATATATCTGTCCCCATCCATGAAATTTTTAATGGTTAAATTGTTTTTTAAACTAGTTTTATATAAGTTAATTTCAATTTTTAAATCTTATTTATTGAAATTTTTAGATTATGTTGTTTTGATTACAACAATATCTCATGGATTTTAACGAACATTACTTTATAATTTTTTCTTTGTTAATAAATGATGGGATTTTTGTAGACTGCCTGATGATGAGGATAACCTCGAAAGCCGGATAGCAAAAAATTAATAAAATCTGTGAGAGGTCAGAAATAGTTTTTTCTTGCAGATGTGTCTTCAACTCGGTGTAATAATATTTCGGGACAATTCTACGTCCCTTTTTCGGATCAGAATATATCTTGCATCTAGTAGAAGGGTTCACAATAGATCGAAGGGCCTCTATAAACACCTGCATGAAGGTCGATAAGAAGGAAATCTTATTTTAGAAAAAGTTTGGGTATCACAATTATTTTTATATATTTTTATATTCATATCTTGATAAAGTAAATATAAAAATATTATTACAGTGAAACAGACTTACACTTAATACAGTAAACCAAAAGTCGTGTTTCGTAAGCAGATTCCCCATGGGCCATGGGGCCTCATGTCTCATTGTAGATCCACCACTGAGAATAAGATTTATTGAAATTAAGAAATTCGGGACTTTCGAAAAATGTTTTTTTTTAAGAAATTTTTGAAACCTAACTCGGTGGGCGAAAAAAAAAGCGACTACGAAAGTCTAACTAGGGTTCATTGGTTAAACACAGATATATTTTCAGAATAAAAGGGGTCAAATCTCAAAGCAGAAACTTTGATATCGTATTTCATTAAGAGATAAGTTTCCTTAATGAGATAAGAGAGTAATAAGATTTAGATGTAGAACTCTCTCTTCTCTGGTAAGGCAAAAATTCAACTAAAGGCCTCTTGAAAGGAGTATCTCCAACAAAACCTACTCCATACATTTATTCTGTTAGAAGTTAACATATCCACACACTTATACTTTTTTTTTTGATAGTTCTCTTTACCGAGAAGTATTATAATCGTGCGAAAATCTGAGTTCGAATTTTAAACGGAATTTCCCATTTTAAGGTCCCCTGAATACGTTTTGACTATTTTCGCGATTGTCTGTGGTGTCATTGGAACCTCGTGAGCGTTCTAACTAAAAAACGATTGTAGCTATGAAATTGAAATTTAAGATGTCAAATTAGACGAAAATTGATTTGATATTTATTACCTAATAAAAAATCTCTCGCAAATTTTGTATAGAATATTTTGTGTCAATGGTCACCCGGTAGGCGAGATACGTGCCGAAATCCGTCGGTTTGAAACCCATCCATCCATTTTAGACCTTTGATTGATTTACGCGAAAATGGTTAGTCCTATTAAAAAAAAATAGTTCTTACCAAAAATAGTTTTTATAAAATTGTCATTGTTCTAGAATCCTCAGATAGAACCAATACTATCATAGTTATCAAGCTTCAAAGAACGTACAAGAAATATTTCAAATAATGTATAAATTAAAACGCATAGCAACAAATGTTTATATGGTTTTATTATTGATAGTTTTTACTTCCTCAGCGTTACGAAGTATAGGAGAAATTTTGTTATCGGTCAAAAATTTGATACGGAGTTTTTAATGGAATTTCATTGATTAAAAAAGTGTAATAGTAAAATTATAAAGTGAATAATATAAATCAAATTCATCTATTTTATTATAGTAGCGCCGGTATATCTTGGCCCTTCGGGGGAGGGGGGCGGTGTGGCCAGTTCGCTTGGAGGGAGGAAACGGGAGGGGATAGCCAGTAGGAACCCGACGCGGTCGCCATGGGAACGATTCCCTATTGGCTATCTTGGCTATCCCCTCCCGTTTCTCCCCCTCCAAGCGAACTGGCCACACCCCCCCGAAGGGTCAAGATATACCGGCGCTATTATAGTAACGCCGGTATGAAATGAATTAGAGAAGAGGGGAGAAGGGAAGGGAGAGTAATCTGTACAAAAGTGGTTGGTATAATAAAGACAGTCCAGGTGCCCCGTTAGCTCAGATGTAGTGTGCTAGCCTTTAGGAGATTTATTTTTCGGTAGCTATATTAATCTCCCATTTATTTATTTTTTTATTTTTACAAAGTATCTTAACATTTTTTATAAAATCAATAAAGGAAGCCGGTAGCTCAGAGGTAGCCTACTGAGCTTCAAATTGAGGGTTCGAAACATGGCCGAGTCGCTTAGGTTTTTTTTTTATCTGGGAGGTGAACAAACCTTTAGCATGCTGTCCTTCGGATAGGACTTTAAGCGATGGTTTTTAGCTTGTACAAGTATTCGTTAAAGACCCCTTACCTTAAGTAACATAAGCTGGGTAGGCAACATTTAGAACTGCCTCAGTACAGCTAACTGGGGAGGGATAAGAGCATTGGATGCTTAGGGGTTCTCCAGCCCTCTACATCTATAAGATGACCACATCACATATAGGCTGGTTAGGTTTTATGACTCATGCCCGGGCTTTAACTACGAGGTCATATCGCCTACTAACAGAGCGCTCTTTCGTCACTCTGGTGGACATGAGCCCGACTCTACTGTGGGAGTCCTAAATTTTGCCAACCCTAAATTTTTATTCACCTAGGGCAGGGGTCTTTAACGAGTACCTGACATCGTACAGGCTCGGGACCATCGCTTAACGTCCCATTCGAAGGACCACTGAGCTACCGGCGCCCCCACATCACATATATGTTTTCCTTTCCTTCTAGAGTAGAATATACGGTATTGTAAGGTGGAGGGCGCCGGTAGTTCAGTGGTATGCGTGTTGCTAATAAAAATCCTGAGCACGTCGTCCTTCGGATGGGACTTAAGTACGATGTCAGAAACTCGTTAAACCATCCCTAGGTGAATAGGTCTTTAGAGTGGCAAAATTTAAGTATGCCATTGAAAAATTGGGCTCATGTCTACCAGAGCGATAAAATAGCGCCTGTGGATAGGCGATATGACTTCGAAGTTAAAAGCCTGGGCATGAGTCACAATAACTAGCTAACAAGTATTGTAGGCAAATGGAAACAAATGTCAAGAGAAGAGTCGTAAAAAAGCCAAATGTATGCGGCTGAAGTAATAACAGAGTACATTTAATTCATACTGTAGGAGGGCAGAGGTACTTTTACGTAGTCTAGTGGTCCACATAAGTGCTTCTGGGGCCACATAAGTGCCCTAAATTTCACCTGTCAAGCCTCTCTAAGGTGCTACATGGGGTGGACGTGCCACCTGTCACCGGCTATGTAAATGTTATGGTCCCTGGTAGGGCAGGATACATCTGTTCACATATGTTACTGACATATTCCATCAACACACACACTTACCACTTCTACCTTCCCTTACCAACCAGGGGAATAAATCAATCCTGTTAATTTGAATATTCGGGGGGGGTGTTACAACATAACGCTTTTCCAAACATTTGAATAAGAATAGTCAGTGGGGTAGTCAAGGTTTTAGATCTAAAGAGGGGGAGGAGATATGGGTGAACATTTTCTAGACCTTTACTACATGTGTGTGTGTGTATATTTTACATTTTTATACCTGTAGTACAAGGAAGTATTGTAATCGTGCAAAAATTCAAAATTAACTTTTCAACAAACTCACAAAATTCTTCAAATACAAGTAGTAGAGAAAACTGAGGGGTATATGCAGTGCCGGATTAAGCCAGCGAGGGGCCTGTAGCAAATTCTGTCAAGAGGCCCTTGGTTTGCTTTAGGTTGTCAAGTTTAGGGTATTAAATAAAACAAAACTGTTACAAATAAACTTTTCTGGATTTAATATGGGCAAATTTAGAGATAACACTTTCAATATCGTCTTCTTTAAGCAAATCATGCTCTATATTCATCAAAGTGAGATGATTAAGACGTTCTTGGCCCATCGTGTTCCTTAACTCATTTTTAATATGTTTTAATGTTGAAAAAGAACGTTCGCCACTGCAGTTAGTGATCATGAGAGACAAGTAAATGCGCAAGGCAATTTCTACGTTTGGGAAACACGATTCTAAAGAATTATTTAATAAAAGTTTATAAAATTGCAGTTCCAATCGAGTCGAAATCGAGTTTTAGATTTTCAGGTGAGAGTAAAGCATAGCCTAAGCGCTTCGCGCTTAAGGCATGCAAAATATTTTTACGCTCCTATCTAAATTGATATTTTTTTACGGTCAGACAGGCGTTGGAGCGCGGGGCCCGTAGCATTTGCTACTCTTGCTACGTGGCTAATCCGGCACTGGATATATGCTACATCACAGTATCACAGGTTGTAAAATAAAATATAGTCTCACCTCTCCCAGATTTTATTGATATTAGCTAGCCGGCTTTCGAGATTGCCCTCATCATCAGGCAGTCTGATAAAATAATTTTAAAAATTACATAAGTAAAATGTTTCAATAAATAAAATTTAAAAAATTTCAATTAACGTGCATAAAAAACTATCTGGAAAACTAACAACTTTAACAATTTTTCTCACTACATCAGCCATTTTCATCTTAATATACATGTATGTTTTTTAAATTACGTATATACCGACATATGCATTTTTGTTTCAATGATTTATATAAGAAATATTATTGGTTTCTTATTTTTTAAATTATTAGTATTTTCTATACAATCTATTAATCTTAGCGTAGACAACAAATCATTCACAAGATTTGCTAATAATATGATTAATGTATTTTAATTGTTTCCATGTTTAGTAAGTTATTATGGGTCATGACCGCACTTCAACTACAGGTCATATCGAGAGCTGCTTCGTCACTCTGGTGGACATGAGAGCGACTTCCCAGTGGGACTCATATTTTGTCTACGTGTGTTTATTCGCCTAGATTAGGGGTCTTTACAAGTACCTGACATCCTGCAAGCTCGGGATCATCGCTTAACGTCCCATCCAAAGGACGGCTTGCTCAAGGTGTATTCACCTCCCAGATAAAGAAAAAGGTTTCGGTCCCGCGATCTTGAACTCAGTAGGCAAGCACGCCACCTCTAAGCTACTGGCGTCTCTACGTTTAAGACCATGTTTGATTTCCGACAAGAATCCGTTTTCAACGAAACTGGTTCATCGTCAGTGACACATTCCACCGGCACAGTGTGGAGTCTAATGAAATACTGGCCATATAGATGAAGCCTTCTCGATATTTCATATTTAAATAATGTTTTATATTTTTTTAAAAATAAATTAGGTCCCCTAAATTGAGACCGTACAATATATACCTATATATTTTATAATTTTAGTTAATTAACATCAGTAGACTATAAGATGTCACACACTGACTACTATACTCCTAGGATCTCATATATCCAACTAATAAATTGAGACCGTACAATATATACCTATATATTTTATAATTTTAGTTAAATAACATCAGTAGACTATAAGATGTCACACACTGACTATTATACTCCTAGGATCTCATATATCCAACTAATAAATTAGGTCCCCTAAATTGAGACCGTACAATATATACCTATATATTTTATAATTTTAGTTAATTAACATTAGTAGACTATAAGATGTCACACACTGACTACTATACTCCTAGGATCTCATATATCCAACTAATAAATTAGGTCCCCTAAATTGAGACCGTACAATATATACCTATATATTTTATAATTTTATTTAATTAACATCAGTAGACTATAAGATGTCACACAATGACTACTATACTCCTAGGATCTCATATATCCAACCAATAAATTAGGTCCCCTAAATTCAGACCGTACAATATATACCTATATATTTTATAATTTTAGTTAATTAACATCAGTAGACTATAAGATGTCACACAATGACTACTATACTCCTAAGAGCTCATATATCCAACTGAAAGAGCGCTCTGGTAGTAGGCGATATGCCCTCGTAGTTAAAGCCCGGGCATGAGTCATAAAACCTAACCTAACCTCATATATCCAACTAATAAATTAGGAACAACGGATCTTTTCTTGTAGTTTTGATAAATTGTATGGTAAATTAGAAAAATGGGCCACCCTAAGAAGTTCAGAGAGCCAACATTAACAAATATTTACATTTAATACCAATGGTAATTTTGTTATTTTACAACCCGATAATCTACTTTCTGTAGGTTCAGTTCTTTTCCATTACCATTTTTTTTTTTTTTTGTTTTCTCCATTTTTACTTCCCCAACTACACGAAGTGTTGAGGGAAGTTTTTTAGTCGGCCAGAAATTCGATCTTGAATTTCCACCAGAATTTTATGTTTACCAACTCCATGATTTCAACAATGAAAAAAAAAAAAATTGTCGGTGAATCACATAATCATATAGGTAACTTTTTGCTTCCCATCCAAAATCAGTCGACCGTTTGCCGCCAAGATTCAACAGTTGACTAACATAAGACCTCCTAAATGCTCATAACCAAATTATGTGAATAAAAATCATTACATGGATAGTCATTAGGGGGGGGGGGGGGGGGGGGGGGGGGGTTTGAATTGAGCCTCCTCCCCTGAACTCCCCCTACCCTTTGGTCAATATTGCTGAAAATCAATAGGTCTTGTCGGAAGAGGGTTCTGGATTCACATATAAAATTTCGTGTCGATACATTCATTTTTATTGGGAGTTATCGTGTTAACATACAGTTTTTTGTTTCTAATTTGGATTATATGGAAGTCGAAAAACATGAAATTCCATTGAAGACAAATTTCAAATTTTTGACCGATTATATAACTTCCCCTATACTTCGTATAGCTGGGGAAGTAAAGAAACATTCCTGTCTCTATGTGGATCTGTGAACACAAACCCCATAAAGACGACATTTATCAATTTTCACCCGAATCGAATGAAGGGAAGAATGAGAGATCAGAAAAATAATTAAAACATAAAATACGAAATATAAATATCTATGTATGGACTAAACAAATTTACCTCTGAATATTTTATTGTTTTTTTAACTATGATTATTTTTTCTAGAATTAGTTGACCTTAGCGATGACACAAAAAATATGTGTAAACTTATAGGTTAGGTTTTATGACTCATGCCCTGGCTTGAGCTTTAACCTTATAGACACATATAGTATGAGGACTCGGAAGCCACTACGTAAATCAAATATTTAGTCTAGTGGTTTTGAATGAGGATCGAAAATTTAATTTATTTTTCGTTGTGGGGAAGTACATTGTCGGCGATTCACCGACGAATTTAATGGAATACATAAATACATGCATTAGCAGAAAAAGGCGAATGTTATTTATTGCAAACTACCTTCTATCTACAAATTACATTATTTTATACAATGATATTTTCTTCAGTTTTTTTTTTAAATTCTAGACTAGGGGTTGTAACAAAGAGGTCGACTCGTAAAATATGTTTCTGCAAAAAGATTATAATGATCAAAATAAAAATGTGTTTACATAAAGATCGACAAATAAATTATAGATATTGTTGATGACTCCCATCAACATCGTTAGTTATTATCATCTGTCCGAAACGACTATTGTTGTTAGGTTGTTAAAACAAATAAATAAGTGGGAGAAGAATGTAGCTGTGAATTGTATATTATTATAAATTCAGAATCTTCTTAGACTACCAAAAATGATAGCATTTTAAGAATTTTTTAAAGAAGATATGTATGAAAAATGATTTAGAGATATTATCTGTTTGGCTTCAATTATATACATACAGATCTTGAAAAATAAAATAAAACTTGTTTATTTGATATATTGTCTAATTTCACTAACTATATACATATACATGGGAGTACTTTCGGTATTTCTACCATCCTCAGCCAAAAGCATAAGAGATAAGACTCTTATCTCTTATGCTTTTGGCTGAGGATGGTAGAAATACCGAAAGTACTCCCATGTATATGTATATAGTTAGTGAAATTAGACAATATATCAAATAAACAAGTTTTATTTTATTTTTCAAGTCCATTTGAATTATTTCACAATATCTCTGCAATAATGTCAGTTTTCATACATACAGATCTGAGTTGAAAAAAATTGCTTCGCTTTAATTGAGTTGTATGTGGTAGTGTCTGTTAAAGGGAGAAAAATAAGAATAAAAAGAAAGGAATATGATTATATATATTTTATAGTTAGTTATTATGACTCATGCCCGGGCTTTAACTACGAGGTCATATCGCCTACTACCAGAGCGCTCATTCGCTCTGGTGGTCATGAGCCCGACTCTACTGTGGGAGTTCTAAAGTTTGCCTACTCTAAATTTTTATTCACCTAGGGAAGGGTTTAACGAGTACCTGACATCGAACAGGCTCGGCACCATCGCTTAGCGTCCCATTTTATTTTACCTCACATATAAAATAAACTAAGGGCCTCGGTCGGGTTTCGAACCCACGATCTTGAGCTCAGAAGACAAGCACGCATACCACTGAGCTACCGGCCCTCAGTGTAAACTTATATATTTTGTTTATTCAAAGCTGGGTCTAGAAAATAAACTAGTGACTGGACAACTCTGTACAAGGGCGCCGGTAGCTTTGAGGTATTTAGGTAAAACATTAAGAACGTCGTCCTTCGTGTGTGACGTTAAGTGATGGTCACTAGGTCTGGTAGTAGGCGATATGACCTCGTAGTTAATGCCCGGGGCCCGAGTAGCATTAACTAACAAATCTGTGTTCTTTTAGATCAAGACAACATTCCTAACAGAATTCATAAAAACAATAAAATTTGATATACATGAAACCTAAATTAATATAAGCTTCAGTAAATAAGACGTCTTACGAAATATAAGACAAAGCATACAAGAGTTCTTGTTCACTCAAGAGAAGTTATTTATTTTCGTGTAACGTAGAAACAAATATTTTGAGGGAAATGTATCGAGGTTCAGAAAACATGAAACTCCGTTGAAAAATGAACATCGAATTTCTAAGCAATTACCATAACTTCTCCTATACTTTGTTATAGCTGGGGAAGTAATATCACTATAACGTGTAATAATAATTAAGGTTTTGCTTGGAAGGCCAAACACCTTGAGCACGCCGCCCTTCGGATGGGGACATTAAGCGATGATCCCAAGCTTGTGAGATGTCAGGTACTCGTTAAATAGACCTACACGGGGCAAAATTGAGGACTCCCGTACAGCGCTTCCATCGTGGGAATTTTTACCATTTGTGGGAAATTTAAGGTAAAGTGGGGGAAAAAAATATCCAGCAGAGCGACGAAAGAGCGCTCTGGTAGTAGAGAATATGTCCTCGTATTTAAAGCACGGGCTTGAATCGCAATAACTAACTAATAATAATATTTATCCCCATAACATGGTAATAGGATACATTATAAGAATGTGTACATTAAGAGAGCTTATAAATTAGATACATAAACTGTGGTGTATAAAAATAAAATGATTAAATTATAAACATTTAAAAAATTAATTATATTTATTTTTATATAAAAAGCTTCCTTTTAAAACAAATAAAAAAACAAAAAAAAAAACATGGCCATCAGCTGTTTTAATTAGTGTGTGTAGTAGTGAAGAGTTCGAGGCCTTGATTCTATGGTGACGGTCTGTGTGGAAATGTAGAATGGTGTTTAGGCTTATGTTGTAATGAACTAAATAGAAGTGTATTGACGGTGAAATTGTTCCAAAAAGAAGGTACTTTTATTTATCCTATGTACAGGATATATGCCCAGAAATATATAACTTAATTTTAGAGAATGAGAAAAATATAAAACAAAAGGATTGAATTAATGTTAAGAATTTAGTTTTTAAGATTTTTTTTTTGTTTCAATGTTTAGTTTTTAATTTTAATAGTGTCGATTTAAGAAAATAAACCCAATATTTGTTCTCGAAAATTCTATTCTATTCATTTTCCCTGTTGGCCCAGTAAGATTATTTGAAAACCTTCGGCTCAGATTTAATATTATTTAAAATTATTAAAAATTGCACGTCTTGAACTTTTGATACTTTTTTAGGACCCCTTTTCGAAAAACTACTGTAGAAATCAAAATTTAGTAGAAGAAAAGAGATAAAATGTCTACAGGAAATGTGGTAATTTATTGTTTATTTAATTATTATTTTTATATTTTTTTATTTATCTTTTATTCAAGATTAACATGTTAAACCCTCTTTTTTTTTTTAACACAAAAGAGATATAACTATTTGAGTCGGACGCACATGTGATTAGTAATAAAAATACTATGAAAAAAATAAAATGAAATGGATAAAAAACCATGGTCCAGTTTTCCCGACCTATTTTAGAGAGAAGAAGTAAATAAATAATAATAATAGTAATTAAATTGAGGAAAGGGCGAAGTCATCGAATTGTTGTCGATACCAACCCAATTCGCAGAGAAATCATTTTTCGGCCCAGCCTTGAGTACTCAAGGGCTCCCTGAAGTAATATATAAGGTAGCCTTAAATAATTTGTACATGAATTATTTCTCTGTCCAATACACGATGAGAAATGAGTCGGTCCAACTTCAGATATTGGTTTTACAAACTTCTCCATTGGACTGACAAACACGGGACTGGGCTCCTAACTAACAGTATTGCCCATATTTCAGAGACCTCTCAACACAAATCCTGTTTTACAAAGTTCAATACGATGAAAGGACATTAAATAAAAACGACGAAATTGCTGAACTTTTATATTGTCTGATTCCACAAAAATATATAGGTACATAATGTGTACCGGTTTCGGCTTACGCCATCGTCAAAAGTTTAAAACCGAAGTTGAAGATTGGTAGTAGGCGATTTACAGTAACTAATTATCTCAAATATTTGTAAATGTTCTGTAAAGGCACGACTTCCCACGGAATGGTATTCCCTAGAAGACGAGGTGACACAGTCTTAGGTAATCTCAGATAAACTGAGAATTGTATAAATATGACAACTTAGGAAACTTAAATGTCACTTATGAACTTTGTGCTGACGATGACGTAAGCCGAAACAGGTACATTTTATGTATATATTTTTGTGAAATTTGACAATATAATCGTTTAACAAGTTTTTCGTTTTTATTTATTTCATTAATCCTTGCATTATAATAATAATACATTTATTTCCGTTAAACAATACATGGTAATAGGATACGTCAAAAGAATTTATACATTAAGATAGCTTATAAATTAGATTTATAACTACTTGAGTCTAACACAGTAATAACAAAACCTATAAAAAAATGGAAAATGAAATTAATAAAAACTGAACAAATAAATAGTTAAAAATATATGAGTATAAAAAAAAATAAAACATAGATACAATTATAATAAGTAGACACATTTTTCAATTTAATAAAAATTAAGATAACTATTTTTCAAAAAACTATTGGGAAGTGTCTTTATCGCGATAATGTTTCGGGACATTCTTACGTCCCTTCATCAGGTCCCAATGTGCGAGGTATAGAAAATTGTGATTATATTATTATTTTTGAACAGTGAGAGTAAAATTCCGTCTCCGTGTAAAGGGTATCCTCTAACATGAACATTTTTAGTTGAAGTTAAAATTTTTTTATAGTATCTATTGACTTCAAGAAGTGGGGAAGGGCATTAAAAAAAATTAATTCCTTTACGAGTTATACTTTTTTCAAAAAGAGAAGAGCAATGTTTAGTTATTCGAGTAAGTCTTCTTTCTTCCTGGTATAGTAATCATGACTTGTATTGTTGAGAGGGAAAATATTTCTATTTTTCCTGATAACCATTAATGTTTCAAATATAAACAGCGATGGCAAAGGCAGGATTTTAAGTTGTTTAAATATTTCTCTGCAGCTTGTTCTTTGAGTAATATTGTTTATAATTCTTAATGATCTTTTTTTGAAGTCTGAAAATATTAATACTCGAGCTAAAAGCACCCCAATGTATTAAACCGTAACTGATTATGGAATGGAAATAGGCGTAATACAAGGTAGTTAACGTTTCCTTTGGCACGATATTTTTAAGATTTCGAAGTAAGAAGCAAACGGAACCCAGTTTCTTACCGATAATAGCCGTATAACCTAGGAATTTTATATTTTCTTTGAATGATACGGAAAGAGTATCAACAGTTAATGGTTGTTTATCTTCCGGCAATTTATTCCTAATTTCGAAGTTTAAGATAGTTGTTTTAGACGCATTTACCATTAAATCATTGAAGAGAAGCCATTCGTTTAAATTTTCAAGAGCTTCAGATGAGGATTCTTTCAAATAGGTTAGGTTTTTTGCCGTCACGAGGATATTAGTATCATCCGCCAAAAGGACCGAACTAAAGGGTCTCATATAGCTAGGTAAATCATTAATGTATATGAGGAACATCGACACCGATCGTAGAAATGTATTCAGTCATTAAAAAGGTATTAATTGTTAATATAATACATAAACTATTATTTTTTAAATATGTATATATAAACCATATGTGACTAATAAAAAGTTATGAAGAAAATAGGTGAGTATAGTTAGTGGTTGCCCGGGCTTTAACTGCGAGGTCAATCCTATAGGTTTTTTATCTGAAAGCTGAAAAAACTTTCAGCACACCTTTCATCTCATGGGACGTTAAGCAATGAACTCAACGTCCGATGTCAAGTACTCGTTAAAGACCCCACCTAAGCGACGAAAGGACGCTATGGGAAAACAACAGATAAAGGGGAAAAAATGTAAAAATGCCCCATGAAGTATTGTCACAGGTGGAGGGGTAATTGAATTATTATAATTCAATAATTTAGTTTCCTGTCTTCCTATAGAACTCCAGACTCTAGAGGTAGAGAGGGGTCAGCGATGTACGTTTCCAGAAATTCCACCTTCATCATTGTTTAATCGTCTGCAAACGATACAGAGGATTCTGTTGTCCATAGGTGGACGTACAAGTCATTCTCTTCAAGGCGAATCTATCTACAAAATGACTACAGGCCATTTTTTATTTAAACGTTTTTCTACGATTTTTATTATCTGACCACATAAAAACTTTTCTTCCCAACAACATTAATTCAACTTTTCACACACCCGAAATCGATTCTTGATCCAATGCATTTTTCAGAATTATAAACGAAAAATATATCCTGGCAGGATAACAATCCTGCCATCCCCTTTTGCTTTAAAGCCAGGGCATGAGTCATAAGCATAAAACAAGTCCTTGGAAAAAAAAACTAGCAGTCTCTATTATCATTATTATTATTTTATCATTATTTTTTTTTTCAATTTTATTTGGAACTATTGAATGACAACGCAGACAATTGATAGTTTTGAAATGGTCTTGATGCTTGGATTAGGGAGTATTTATAAAATGTTTTTTTGAAGCCCTCAAATTTGCAGACATATGTTATGCTGCACTTAATGCATTTTCTCCGAACGATTGAATACTCAAGGGAAAGCAGAGGTACATTAGCGGTGTTTATTCCGGAGAGCCCAAGGGACCGGTGGTTACCTCTGCCTGGGATCCTATGAATATTTTCAAGTTGAACTTTGTATTATTCAAACCATGTTCTGTCCTTCAAAGTACATCTTCAAGAGATGAGATTATTGTCCATTCGTCCGAATACTGAAGGAATACACAAGCAAGTGCTATGGATGATATAGCTATTTCCACAGCTGACAACATTCCATTACATGATGAGTTATTCATCAAAGCAGTTCACGAGACAGGGAACATAGGAGGAGTAGGCACTTAAGTTCCCTCAAAACCTGAATCAGTGTAGGCTAGATGGTCACTGCGGCGGGATTAAGTTCCCTCGAAACCTGAATCAGTGTGTAAGTAATGGTCACTGGTACGGGATTAAGTTCCCTCGAAACCTGAATCAGTGTGTAAGTAATGGTCACTGGTACGGGATGAAGTTCCCTCAAAACCTGAATCAGTGTATGATGAGGGTCACTGCCGCGGGTTTAAGTACCTTCGAGGCGTGAAAAACTAAGGGAGGAAAATAACTATTTGTACCAGAGACCAGAAGACGAAGGGAATGCTGAAATCAGTATTGAGAGTCTTGTTCAAAACATAATAAGGAGAATTGGCTATTGAAATGTTGTGGAATTTACAATATTCTTTTCTTTCATTTTATTCCTAATTTTGATTGGCCTCCTAATAGAACTGTAGGTGTGCGGTTCGTATCATCGGTGGAATAGACAATTTTTCAAAAACGAAGTTTTGTTTAATTTATTATACATATCCAAAATATGTCCCCGTTTCTCAACTTAGAAGTTGACAGACAACATGATCAGAACGAAGTTAATGAAAAATAAATGCTTGAACTGAGCAATCTCGTTGAAGTATATTCTTCCTCCCCCAAACTGAGTTAGTGTTTGTTCAGTCTCCAGGGTGGGGGGGACCAGTGAGAGGCAGGATTTATGGTCGAAGGGATGAAGAGGTTAAAGCAGTTTTTTATCTGGTCGGATGTCACAGAGGACAGGGTTAATGGAATCAGGAGATCAGTCAGTGGGTCGGGGGGGTGTATCGGGAAAGAACACCCGGTCACTTGTTACCTGAGGACAAACAGGGTCCCGGTCACAGGTCGTCTGTGTTCCGGGCCGACTGGGACCTGTCACGACAATCTACTGCCTTCCTCTCTCTGTACATACACATGCTAGGTAGCTGATACTCTCCAAAGGCTCCCTGTCAGACTCCATACTCGGAACCATATATTCCACCCTCTGGGATATCAACTATTTATTCCCTCCCCAAAGATAAAGTATCTGATAAACTCATTTTTTATATTTAAGAAATCGACTTGTTTCCAAATAGCCTATCCTTCTTGCCCAAGTTAGAGTAAGTAAGTAACGACGTAAAACTGAAAGACATTTATGAGTGATTTGGCAATAACAGGACTTCTTTTTATCATTTATTTATTTTTATTTTATTTTCTCTTTTCTATATTTCGCACTTAGTGATCTGAAAAAGGGACGTAAGAATGTCCCGAAATATTGTCGTGAAAGACACTTCCGGAAGAATTATAAAAATATTTATCTTAATTTTATTTAAATATAAAACTGTATCTACTGTATTTATTAATATTAATATTTTTGTATTAATATATTTTCAAGTGTTCATTTATAGTGTAATACAACTAAATTAACATATATTTTAAAAAAGTTTTCAACTAGCAATAATCGCACCTCAGGAGGCTTTCATTGGTTACGATAGTGCCTCTGCGCAAGGTAAAATAAACTTAAGCACGCCGTCCTTCGGATGGTCCCGAGCCTGTACGATGTCAGGTCAAAGAGGGCGCCGGTAGCTCAGTGGTATGCGTGCTTGTCTTCTGAGCTCAAGATCGTGGGATCGAAACCCGACCGAGGCCCTTAGTTTACTTTATCTGGGAGGTAAAATAAACTTAAGCACGCCGTCCTTCGGATGGGACGTTAAGCGGTGGTCCCAAGCCTGTACGATGTCAGGTACTCGTTAAAGACCCCTGCCCTAGGTGAATAAAAATTTAGGGTAGGCAAAATTTAGGACTCCCACAGTAGAGTCGGGCTCATGTCCACCAGAGTGACGAAAGAGCGCTCTGTTAGTAGGCGATATGACCTCGTAGTTAAAGCCCGGGCATGAGTCATAAAACCTAACCTATATGTGATATGGTCATCTTATAAATATATTAGGAGAGCTGGTGTGCCCCTAAGCATCCAATGCTCTTATCCCTCCCCAGTTAGCTGTACTGAGGCAGTTCTAAATGTTGCCTACCCAGCTTATGTTATTTAAGGTAAAGGGTCTTTAACGAGTACTTGTACAGGCTCGAAACCTTCGCTTAACGTCCAATCCGAAGGACAGCATGCTTAAGGTTTGTTCACCTCCCAGTTAAAAAAAAAACCTAAGCGACTCGGCCATGTTTCGAACCCTCAATTTGAAGCTCAGTAGGCTACCTCTGAGCTACCGGCTTCCTTTATTGATTTTATAAAAAATGTTAAGATACGTTGTAAAAATCAAAAAAAAAATAAATGGGAGATTAATATAGCTACCAAAAAATATATTATTGTGAATATGAAATCTCCTAAAGGCTAGCACACTACATCTGAGCTAACGGCGCACCTGGACTGTCTTTATACCAACCACTTTTGTACAAATTAATCTACCCTCATCTCTAATTCATTTCATACCGGCGTTACTATAATAGCGACGGTATATCTTGACCCTTCGGGGGGGTGTGGCCAGTTCGCTTGGAGGGGGGAAACGGGAGGGGATAGAGTCGGGCTCATGTCCACCAGAGTGACGATAGAGCGCTCTGGTAATAGGCGATATGACCTCGTAGTTAAAGCCCGGGCATGAGTCATAAAACCTAACCTAACCTAAATAAATACGACAAGCAAATGTGCTAATAGAGAGACAACGGCAATGTCAAAATGTCAAGAGGGGATAAACCACCCAGTGGTGACACTTGCTAGTCACTGATTTACTCTCATCAGTGACTAATCACTTTAACTGCTGCTGCTGCTAAGGAGGTCTCTAGGCCATTGACGCTTGAGCCGTCGTTGGAGAAGTATGGCAGAATGGAGGGCACGGACTAGAAGATTATTGTGGGAACTAAGAAGCGAAAATAATTTGTGAAGTTATTAAATGTAAACAAATATTTCAGACAATGATGCGAGTGATTTCCAAAATGTTTGTTATTTGCTATTAAAGCAAAAAATAAATGCGAGATCTAATGCTGTAGTAATATATTATATTTATAGTTAGTTATCGGGGGGTTTAAATACAAGGTCATATCGCCTACTACCAGAGCGCTCTATCATCACTCTGGTGGACATGAGCCCGACTCTACAGTCCTAAATTTTATCTTACCTAGGTTTATTCACCTAGGGCTCTATCTTTCATGAGTAGGTACATCACGTCGCACAGGCTCGGGACCATCGCAAGGACGACGTGCTCAAGGTTTTCCTACCTCCCAGATAAAATACTTATGGACTCCGGTCGGGTTATATTTTTATATTCATGTGTTATTTAATAATAAAAAAAAACTGGAAAAATAAAATCCACACTTTTGGATCCTTAAATATGACATTTAATTGATTTCATACCTTATTTTGTTCATAGGATCTTTAAATTTTCCAATAAATATGTATAATGTTAGAAGACAGAAACATTTTTCATGTTTATCTTGCATCACAAAGGAGCATACTTTATTTCAAATCAAATATTTATTAGGCAATATTCAGTATCAAAAATTTAAAAAAATATGAACATACATCTATATTCCATTAGATAACGGAAAATAAAATAAAAATCTGAGGGGAAAATGTTGTTAATATTTGAAAGGGGTGAGCGGGAGATTCATCTCTCTCTCACATTTTCAAAAGTGCTTTTTTTTCCCTGGTAATGTCTTCCAAAACCGTCTCATTGAGTTATTGACAAAATATTGTAAAGCCGAAATAATGAACAACAGGGCTTTGAGATGGTTTACTGAGAGTTGGGAACAGAAACGTTACGAAAAAAAATTAAAATTATCAGTGAATCTGCGGCAATGTCTTCCCCAGAATAATATAATCAAGTAAGTTTTTGCTCTTCCTCCAAAACCAGTTCGGGCTGAAAATTAATAGTTGACTTACATAGGGGCTACTGAATCCTCATACTAAAATTATGTTGAGAAACGCGGACATATTGTGGAAACTTGTAATAAATAAATAAAACAAACTTATTTTTGAAATATTGTCTATTCCACTAAAGATATATATACATATATAACTACCGGTTTCGGCTTTATACCATCGTCAGGTCTAGTTATGAACTAGGTCAGTTTGCAGAGAGCGACCCTTCAAATACATCTCAGGTCAAAGGGTGCTATTAAAACTTGGGAGTCCCCCGGCTGTACCGTTAGCTAACTCATGAAATATTTCTTAACAAAACCTAGTTCTAAATTTACATAAAACAATATCACTAGACTAATGCCTGTAGATGGGTCGAAAGTGTGGCTAAGGCATCAAATATCTCCATTATTGCCCAAAAAGCAGGCTACTTAATAGCTTAGAGCAATTAGAAATAAATAAAGCTAACAAAAGGAACATTTGTATGAATGACCAAATTTATTTCAACTATTCCCCTTTGTTAACACCCTAAACCAGTTCTGTTTCCACATATATGTTTGTATTATCTGTTATTAATATTTGGTTCCACATATATGTTTCAAGTTATCTAAATCTTAACATTATTATTAATTTTATTTCTATTTTTATTATTTACTTGTATTTGTACTTATTTATTTGTTATTTTTCCACGTATTAGTCTAGTGATATTGTTTTATGTAAATTTAGAACTAGGTTTTGTTAAGAAATATTTCATGAGTTAGCTAACGGTACAGCCGGGGGACTCCCAAGTTTTAATAGCACCCTTTGACCTGAGATGTATTTGAAGGGTCGCTCTCTGCAAACTGACTTAGTTCATAACTAGACCTGACGATGGTATAAAACCGAAACCGGTAGTTATATATGTATATATACCTTTAGTGGAATAGACAATATTTCAAAAAAATAAGTTTGTTTTATTTATTTATCAGAAATAATGAACAACAGGGCTTTGAGATGGTTTACTGAGAGTTGGGAACAGAAACGTCACGAAAAAAAATGAAAATTATCAGTGAATCAGCGGCAATGTATTTCCCCAGAATAATATAATCAACTCAGTTATAATAATATAATCAACTCAGTTATAATAATATAATCAACTCAGTTATAATAATATAATCAACTCAGTTATAATAATATAATCAACTCAGTTATAATAATATAATCAACTCAGTTATAATAATATAATCAACTTAGTTTTTGCTCTCCCTCCAAAACCAGTTCGGGCTGAAAATTAATTGTTGACTTACATAGGGGCTGCTGAATCTTCAAACCGTATTTCATGTTTTTTTCGTTTTATGTCGTATACGAGGTCCCCACTAGATCAATTGAGTTTTTTTTATTTATTTTTTTGTAAAAAAAAACAATTTTCAGAAAAATGTCGCTTACGAGATATCACGTTTAGGCCGACGACATACTAACTGGTCTGCCGGTTGTTGTCAAGCACATACTAGCTGGGATGTCATCCTATGCTCAACACATACTAGCTGAGGTGCCGGCCGTTGCTAACCAAATACAGTCAACTCTCAATGTCGAACTTCGATTAGTCTAATTCGAAATTAAGTCGAACAAATTCTCTGATCCCTTGTCTTGTAACGTACATATTACCTCAATAAGTCGAATTCGGGCGAAATACCAGGAACAATGCGTAAAAAAGTCGGACTGAGAAAACTGTGAGGGGTCGAACTCTTGAGCGTCATCACCTCTATGAGTCGAACTACATTGAATGTGTGTTCTACTTTTATAATGTTTAATGAATACTTTATTTTCGGTTCATTGCCCATTCCGTTGTTATTCAGTCATTGCGCCGCATTCGAACGTGTGGTTTGACCCAAGTTTTTGAAGATTCAAGTTTTTTTTTTTTTTTTAAATTACATTAAACAAGCATGGGATGAAGTTAAACCAGACACAATAAGAAACTGTTTTACAGCATGTGGATTTGGCAACGCACCACACAACGAACCACAGGTAAAAGAAGACCTTTTTGACAACTTCGACCAACCAACAGCTCTTTACCAACCTAAATGAAGTGTCCAAAATGTTTTTATAACCAAAAAAATAAAAATATTCAAAAAAAAATTGGGGTCTATTTTAAAGGCACTGAAAAATGATTTACATTTGTATGTAATAATGTACATTTGTATACATATTCTTAATAAACTTTTTTTTTTTTTACTTTACAGTACGTATATTACATATTACTCTTCCTTATGTTCCTTTTTTAATTTGATAAGTCGAACTTTGGTAAGTCGAATTGTAGATAAATCGAACAATTTTGCCCAGTCTCTAGAAGTTCGACTTATTGAGAGTTGACTGTATCAGATTGAGTGTCGGGGCAGTTGTCCCGGCCATTGCTTAGCACATACTAGCTGAGGTGGCGGCCGTTACTTACCAAATGGATATTAGATTGGGTGACGTGGCAATTGCCCAGCACATACTAATTTAGGTGTCGGCCGTTGCTCTGCACATACTAGCTCAAGTCTCGGCCCTTAGCAAGTGCAACAATAAAGAACTGAATATTAATCAAGTGAAAAATAATCAGTTGAACGAATAAATAAATAAAATAAGAATATAAATTTGGACTTTATTATTCAAAACACAAGAATTGACGTATTTTAAGCATTCCGGATTAACGCTTTAATCCTCATCTTATTCATAACGAAGGGAGTGAGGTCACTGGTGTCTCCCTATTTTCGTATACCCCACCCCCACCCAAAAAAAAAAAAGTATACCCATAGTGGGAAAATAGGTTGGTAGGTACCAGGTCACTGATCTACAGATCCCCTGGTGTTCAACAATATATAATAAAATAGTTCTTGTGTATTACCTTGATCGACTTTGTGAAATCAAGTAATATCCACTATTAGATAGAGGTCATAAAATATTTATGACCCCATTTAATATTGTTAAAGTATAATTTTCTGATTTATGGAGTTCCTTTTAAATTTTCATTTGTCCGACCTGAAAATAAAATAAAGTTAAGGGCTGACTACCTTCATTTAATACCTTCATCAAAATGGATTTCCATTCAAAATTACTCTCGTATTTTATTACTTGAATCAAGGTTTAATATTTTAAAAATAATTAAAAAAAAAAATAATAATAAGGAAATATATGAATTTTCTATTTTTCCCGTAGTTTTTAATATTCAGAATACCCACATCTAGGCAATACTTTACAAAAAGGCGAAAGGGGACTACATTTCCTGGCTGCACAGATTTTTGTTTTCAATTCTGAAAAAATGCATTGGATCAAGAATCGAAATCGAAAGTGTGGAGGAGAGTCATTAATAATGTTGTGAAAAAATCTTTTATATGGTCATATAGTCAAAAAATTTCAAATATGTAGAAAATCATCGATAATCATTCTGTACTTAACATTATTTTGCAGAGATATTGTGAAACATTCAATACAAAATAAAGAAAAACGTATATATAAAAAATATATTGTCTATTTCACAAAATATATAAAATATATGGGAGTACTTCCAGTATTGCTACAATCTTCAGTATATTTAGTAGTATAATACCTATACTATTTTCCTCAAAAAAAAAAAGGTTTTTTGAAGTTCTTTGTCCATAACTTTTTAAGATTCACGGAGAAAACTATATTCTTGCGACAAGAAGATATCTTCTTGACATTATCTTCTTACAGAATTAAATGACAAAACATTCCTCCATACTTTGTATAGCTTGGGCAGTAAAACTCTATTCTCATCGAGAGAATCACCTAGTGGTGTCTACTGTACCCTATCACCGACTGGTGTCTACTATACCCTGTCACCTAGTGGTGTCTACTACTATTCCCTATTATGATTTAGTGGTATCTACTATTTTCTAACACCTAGTGGTGTCTACTATTCCCTATCACAGACACAAAATACAGAATAAAACTTTTTTGCCGCAAGAACTTTTTTTCCTGCCACAAGAATATATTTTTCTCCGTATAGCGTTTACGGAACAATATTTATAGGAATCATTTTTTCTCACATACGAAGTAATGTATGTTGGTTACACCCGTATAGTAAGCATTAAAAGATTACTTTTGGGTATATACAAAAAATTATCCTCTTTTGTGTACTTCGTCAAAGATGAAATGTCTGACTCCCTTTTGGTTAAGGACGGGTGAAAGGCTCTGATGATGGAAAGGGACGTTGGAGTGGGGGATCTCATTTGCATATTTTTAATTGGTGTCGTAATAAAGAGCGGATGTCTTAGACAAAGGGAAGGGAGAAAGAGAAAATGTACAACAAAAGAGAACCCTCGAGAAATAAAAATACAAAAAAAAAAGAAAGAAACGAAATAAAAACAAGAAGAAAGCAAAAAGCAACTCCAGTAAATCCTCAACTTCTCCAATTGTGCCCACTTTTTACTGGGATTACACAAAACCATTCAACTTACACAAACTTTAAATTTACTTTTTTTCATTCATTTGGTTTTATTTTTTTTTTTTTTCTCTGTATTTTATTTTTCAGTAGGTAACTAATAGGTGAAGTGGAGTTTGACAAAACCAGCACAAACTAGTCAGTACTGCCATGGGCCTGGCCATCAAGCGGCTGTAGCTCAAAGAATGTCATCCAAGAAGTAGACAGAATAATAGATGAAGTGGAGTTTGACAAAACCAGCACAAACTAGTCAGTACTGGCATGAGACTGGCCATCAAGCGGCTGTAGCTCAAAGAATGTCATCCAAGAAGTAGACAGAATAATAGGTGAAGTGGAGTTTGACAAAACCAGCACAAACTAGTCAGTACTGGCATGAGACTGGCCATCAAGCGGCTGTAGCTCAAAGAATGTCATCCAAGAAGTAGACAGAATAATAGATGAAGTGGAGTTTGACAAAACCAGCACAAACTAGTCAGTACTGGCATGAGACTGGCCATCAAGCGGCTGTAGCTCAAAGAATGTCTTCCAAGAAGTAGACAGAATAATAGATGAAGTGGGGTTTGACAAAACCAGCACAAACTAGTCAGTACTGGCATGAGACTGGCCATCAAGCGGCTGTAGCTCAAAGAATGTCATCCAAGAAGTAGACAGAATAATAGATGAAGTGGAGTTTGACAAAACCAGCACAAACTAGTCAGTACTGCCATGGGCCTGGCCATCAAGCGGCTGTAGCTCAAAGAATGTCTTCCAAGAAGTAGACAGAATAATAGATGAAGTGGGGTTTGACAAAACCAGCACAAACTAGTCAGTACTGGCATGAGACTGGCCATCAAGCGACTGTAGCTCAAAGAATGTCATCCAAGAAGTAGACAGAATAATAGATGAAGTGGAGTTTGACAAAACCAGCACAAACTAGTCAGTACTGGCATGAGACTGGCCATCAAGCGGCTGTAGCTCAAAGAATGTCATCCAAGAAGTAGACAGAATAATAGGTGAAGTGGAGTTTGACAAAACCAGCACAAACTAGTCAGTACTGGCATGAGACTGGCCATCAAGCGACTGTAGCTCAAAGAATGTCATCCAAGAAGTAGACAGAATAATAGATGAAGTGGAGTTTGACAAAACCAGCACAAACTAGTCAGTACTGCCATGGGCCTGGCCATCAAGCGGCTGTAGCTCAAAGAATGTCTTCCAAGAAGTAGACAGAATAATAGATGAAGTGGGGTTTGACAAAACCAGCACAAACTAGTCAGTACTGGCATGGGACTGGCCATCAAGCGGCTGTAGCTCAAAGAATGTCTTCCAAGAAGTAGACAGAATAATAGATGAAGTGGGGTTTGACAAAACCAGCACAAACTAGTCAGTACTGGCATGAGACTGGCCATCAAGCGGCTGTAGCTCAAAGAATGTCATCCAAGAAGTAGACAGAATAATAGATGAAGTGGAGTTTGACAAAACCAGCACAAACTAGTCAGTACTGCCATGGGCCTGGCCATCAAGCGACTGTAGCTCAAAGAATGTCATCCAAGAAGTAGACAGAATAATAGATGAAGTGGAGTTTGACAAAACCAGCACAAACTAGTCAGTACTGCCATGGGCCTGGCCATCAAGCGGCTGTAGCTCAAAGAATGTCTTCCAAGAAGTAGACAGAATAATAGATGAAGTGGGGTTTGACAAAACCAGCACAAACTAGTCAGTACTGGCATGGGACTGGCCATCAAGCGGCTGTAGCTCAAAGAATGTCTTCCAAGAAGTAGACAGAATAATAGATGAAGTGGGGTTTGACAAAACCAGCACAAACTAGTCAGTACTGGCATGAGACTGGCCATCAAGCGGCTGTAGCTCAAAGAATGTCATCCAAGAAGTAGACAGAATAATAGATGAAGTGGAGTTTGACAAAACCAGCACAAACTAGTCAGTACTGCCATGGGCCTGGCCATCAAGCGGCTGTAGCTCAAAGAATGTCATCCAAGAAGTAGACAGAATAATAGATGAAGTGGAGTTCGACAAAACCAGCACAAACTAGTCAGTACTGGCATGAGACTGGCCATCAAGCGGCTGTAGCTCAAAGAATGTCATCCAAGAAGTAGACAGAATAATAGATGAAGTGGAGTTTGACAAAACCAGCACAAACTAGTCAGTACTGGCATGAGACTGGCCATCAAGCGGCTGTAGCTCAAAGAATGTCATCCAAGAAGTAGACAGAATAATAGGTGAAGTGGAGTTTGACAAAACCAGCACAAACTAGTCAGTACTGGCATGAGACTGGCCATCAAGCGGCTGTAGCTCAAAGAATGTCATCCAAGAAGTAGACAGAATAATAGATGAAGTGGAGTTTGACAAAACCAGCACAAACTAGTCAGTACTGGCATGAGACTGGCCATCAAGCGGCTGTAGCTCAAAGAATGTCATCCAAGAAGTAGACAGAATAATAGATGAAGTGGAGTTTGACAAAACCAGCACAAACTAGTCAGTACTGGCATGGGACTGGCCATCAAGCGGCTGTAGCTCAAAGAATGTCATCCAAGAAGTAGACAGAATAATAGGTGAAGTGGAGTTTGACAAAACCAACCCAAACTACACAGTACTGGCATGGGACTGGCCATCAAGCGGCTGTAGCTCAAAGAATGTCTTCCAAGAAGTAGACAGAATAATAGATGAAGTGGGGTTTGACAAAACCAGCACAAACTAGTCAGTACTGGCATGAGACTGGCCATCAAGCGGCTGTAGCTCAAAGAATGTCATCCAAGAAGTAGACAGAATAATAGATGAAGTGGAGTTTGACAAAACCAGCACAAACTAGTCAGTACTGCCATGGGCCTGGCCATCAAGCGGCTGTAGCTCAAAGAATGTCTTCCAAGAAGTAGACAGAATAATAGATGAAGTGGGGTTTGACAAAACCAGCACAAACTAGTCAGTACTGGCATGAGACTGGCCATCAAGCGACTGTAGCTCAAAGAATGTCATCCAAGAAGTAGACAGAATAATAGATGAAGTGGAGTTTGACAAAACCAGCACAAACTAGTCAGTACTGCCATGGGCCTGGCCATCAAGCGGCTGTAGCTCAAAGAATGTCTTCCAAGAAGTAGACAGAATAATAGATGAAGTGGGGTTTGACAAGACCAGCACAAACTAGTCAGTACTGGCATGGGACTGGCCATCAAGCGGCTGTAGCTCAAAGAATGTCTTCCAAGAAGTAGACAGAATAATAGATGAAGTGGGGTTTGACAAAACCAGCACAAACTAGTCAGTACTGGCATGAGACTGGCCATCAAGCGGCTGTAGCTCAAAGAATGTCATCCAAGAAGTAGACAGAATAATAGATGAAGTGGAGTTTGACAAAACCAGCACAAACTAGTCAGTACTGCCATGGGCCTGGCCATCAAGCGGCTGTAGCTCAAAGAATGTCATCCAAGAAGTAGACAGAATAATAGATGAAGTGGAGTTCGACAAAACCAGCACAAACTAGTCAGTACTGGCATGAGACTGGCCATCAAGCGGCTGTAGCTCAAAGAATGTCATCCAAGAAGTAGACAGAATAATAGATGAAGTGGAGTTTGACAAAACCAGCACAAACTAGTCAGTACTGCCATGGGCCTGGCCATCAAGCGGCTGTAGCTCAAAGAATGTCTTCCAAGAAGTAGACAGAATAATAGATGAAGTGGGGTTTGACAAAACCAGCACAAACTAGTCAGTACTGCCATGGGCCTGGCCATCAAGCGGCTGTAGCTCAAAGAATGTCTTCCAAGAAGTAGACAGAATAATAGATGAAGTGGGGTTTGACAAAACCAGCACAAACTAGTCAGTACTGGCATGGGACTGGCCATCAAGCGGCTGTAGCTCAAAGAATGTCTTCCAAGAAGTAGACAGAATAATAGATGAAGTGGGGTTTGACAAAACCAGCACAAACTAGTCAGTACTGGCATGAGACTGGCCATCAAGCGGCTGTAGCTCAAAGAATGTCATCCAAGAAGTAGACAGAATAATAGATGAAGTGGAGTTTGACAAAACCAGCACAAACTAGTCAGTACTGCCATGGGCCTGGCCATCAAGCGGCTGTAGCTCAAAGAATGTCTTCCAAGAAGTAGACAGAATAATAGATGAAGTGGGGTTTGACAAAACCAGCACAAACTAGTCAGTACTGGCATGAGACTGGCCATCAAGCGACTGTAGCTCAAAGAATGTCATCCAAGAAGTAGACAGAATAATAGATGAAGTGGAGTTTGACAAAACCAGCACAAACTAGTCAGTACTGCCATGGGCCTGGCCATCAAGCGGCTGTAGCTCAAAGAATGTCTTCCAAGAAGTAGACAGAATAATAGATGAAGTGGGGTTTGACAAAACCAGCACAAACTAGTCAGTACTGGCATGGGACTGGCCATCAAGCGGCTGTAGCTCAAAGAATGTCTTCCAAGAAGTAGACAGAATAATAGATGAAGTGGGGTTTGACAAAACCAGCACAAACTAGTCAGTACTGGCATGAGACTGGCCATCAAGCGGCTGTAGCTCAAAGAATGTCATCCAAGAAGTAGACAGAATAATAGATGAAGTGGAGTTTGACAAAACCAGCACAAACTAGTCAGTACTGCCATGGGCCTGGCCATCAAGCGGCTGTAGCTCAAAGAATGTCTTCCAAGAAGTAGACAGAATAATAGATGAAGTGGGGTTTGACAAAACCAGCACAAACTAGTCAGTACTGGCATGGGACTGGCCATCAAGCGGCTGTAGCTCAAAGAATGTCATCCAAGAAGTAGACAGAATAATAGATGAAGTGGAGTTTGACAAAACCAACCCAAACTACACAGTACTGGCATGGGACTGGCCATCAAGCGGCTGTAGCTCAAAGAATGTCATCCAAGAAGTAGACAGAATAATAGATGAAGTGGAGTTTGACAAAACCAACCCAAACTACTCAGTACTGGCATGGAACTGGCCATCAAGCGGCTGTAGCTCAAAGAATGTCATCCAAGAAGTAGACAGAATAATAGATGAAGTGGAGTTTGACAAAACCAACCCAAACTACACAGTACTGGCATGGGACTGGCCATCAAGCGGCTGTAGCTCAAAGAATGTCATCCAAGAAGTAGACAGAATAATAGATGAAGTGGAGTTTGACAAAACCAGCACAAACTAGTCAGTACTGCCATGGGCCTGGCCATCAAGCGGCTGTAGCTCAAAGAATGTCTTCCAAGAAGTAGACAGAATAATAGGTGAAGTGGAGTTTGACAAAACCAACCCAAACTAGTCAGTACTGGCATGGAACTGGCCATCAAGCGGCTGTAGCTCAAAGAATGTCATCCAAGAAGTAGACAGAATAATAGGTGAAGTGGAGTTTGACAAAACCAACCCAAACTACACAGTACTGGCATGGGACTGGCCATCAAGCGGCTGTAGCTCAAAGAATGTCATCCAAGAAGTAGACAGAATAATAGATGAAGTGGAGTTTGACAAAACCAACCCAAACTACACAGTACTGGCATGGGACTGGCCATCAAGCGGCTGTAGCTCAAAGAATGTCATCCAAGAAGTAGACAGAATAATAGATGAAGTGGAGTTTGACAAAACCAGCACAAACTAGTCAGTACTGCCATGGGCCTGGCCATCAAGCGGCTGTAGCTCAAAGAATGTCTTCCAAGAAGTAGACAGAATAATAGATGAAGTGGGGTTTGACAAAACCAGCACAAACTAGTCAGTACTGGCATGGGACTGGCCATCAAGCGGCTGTAGCTCAAAGAATGTCATCCAAGAAGTAGACAGAATAATAGATGAAGTGGAGTTTGACAAAACCAACCCAAACTACACAGTACTGGCATGGGACTGGCCATCAAGCGGCTGTAGCTCAAAGAATGTCATCCAAGAAGTAGACAGAATAATAGATGAAGTGGAGTTTGACAAAACCAACCCAAACTACACAGTACTGGCATGGGACTGGCCATCAAGCGGCTGTAGCTCAAAGAATGTCATCCAAGAAGTAGACAGAATAATAGATGAAGTGGAGTTTGACAAAACCAACCCAAACTACACAGTACTGGCATGGAACTGGCCATCAAGCGGCTGTAGCTCAAAGAATGTCATCCAAGAAGTAGACAGAATAATAGATGAAGTGGAGTTTGTCAAAACCTCATACTAAATTTTGTATAATTGTTGGTAGTTTCAGGATTTTTGAATTGAGTCTCCTCTAAACTCTTTTCCCTCTGGTCGATATTGCTGAAATTTGACTTCAAATATTAAATTGCATGTTGATATAATCATTACATCGACATTTAGGGTTTTTGAGTTGAGCTGTCCTTAGATCTCTTCCTTTCTGCCGATTCCCCTGAAAATTAGTAAGTGTCGGCCTTATAGGGTTTTGGTCACACATATAAAATGTAATAACTGCCAATAGTTATTAAGGTTTCCTGTTAAACCACCCCTAACCCTCCCTTCCCATCGAAAATAATTAAAACATTGTAATTGAAGTAAACTTTTAGAGTTGATATTGGCTAATGTTACAACGTAAATATGGTTTAGGTTATTATAGTATGTTTTGAAATGACCACCATAAATATCCTGGTGGAGGAAGAATATGATTGATTTTTTTTTTTTATATATTTTAAAATTATAATATTAGAATATTTGCATGTAACAAAAACCTTATCGGTTTCCTATCGGTTCAAACTGAACAATGCAATTAAAATTCGGAAGAGATAAACTTTTATTGTTTTTTAACCAAGTTTTTGTCAGAATTAAAAGATTAGATTTCAGCAAAACATTCTGTAAAATCTTGTTCGTGACGTGAAAGACTTAGGCAATTAAAAGTATATAACGTTTCGGAATTGTAGAATAGAATAATTGGTTATAAAACAAAAATCAACTACTCACCATTTGTATCTCCATTTTAACTTGTTTTTTCATTGTAATGTGTATATTTTATGCGATACACAATACATTTAAAACCATAAATACATAAGAGTTGGAAACTAAAAAAAAAAACAAAAAAAAAACTGCATTGATTCAAACACAAACGAATAAGAAATACACGTGTTGTATTAAAGCCTCACAAGTGAAAGGTGGGTTCAAGTATGCGCAGTCTGCTCAGTGGGCGTCAAGAATGTTACAATTTTTTGTTTGCATTTTGGAGGAAAACGCTGCTTCTACCTCAAAACGTCCTGCTATAACTAAGTCACGGAGTAACAGACTCTAATAATATAAACTATATTTATGTTGAAACATTAGCCAATTAAAGACACCTACCATAGGTGAATAAATCATGGTAAGCAAAATTTAAGATTCTCGGAGTAGGATCGGTCTAATGTTCATCTAAGAGACTAAAGAGCGCTCTGGTAGTAGGCGTTACGACCTCTATCATTACTTTGGGGTTGGCCGGCGAGAGTGCAAAGCTGATTGTTATTATGAGGGTCACTATACGACGAGAGCGCAAATTAATTAATTAATTATCACAGTACTTCAAACGAACCTGATTTGAAGTCACTATACGACGAGAGCGCAATGATTTTATATATCAGGTATTTGCTTTTTTTATTTTTATTTTATTTTTTTATTATTATAATTTTATTTTTTATAATATTTTTGAAGCATTGAAAATAGAGTCGAATAAATGACGTCTTCCTGCTCTGTATTCGCGTTGATACTCGCTGATTCTTTCTTTCTTCCGAATACTGGACCTATTCACTATAGGATTGAGTATATTTGCACTCCTAATATTTATTTGTGATTCGATGAAAAACTCCTTTAATACAGCGACAAACTTGTATAAGTTAGGGTGTGCACTGCAGAAATTTTTGTTGAAATGTGAGTGGAAAGACTCACAAGCATTAGTGGTCTCCATGTCCCACACATTATCTGTTGCCCAAATAACGGGAGGATATTTGGCGTCGTTATCAATATAATTTTTATTTAAATATTGGGAAAACCTCCCCAAATTCTGGAAACACATGTTGATATGGCGCCATGATGTTGAATGCTGCAGCAACTTCGGTAGCGGAGCCTTTGAAAACATTCCATATAAGCAACGTGTAATCAGTAGCCCTTTGCAAAGGGGGCCTTTGGGACGGGCGAGACTGGCAACTTTAAAATAAATTAAAAACTTAATTAAAACCATTGCGCTCTCGCCGTATAGAGGCTTCGCGCTCTCGACGTATAAAAATGGGATTAATTTTTATTATCTGCGCTCTGGCCGTAGATGGTCATTACTTTTGTAGATGTTTGCAAGCCATAAAATTTAATTTTCATTTTAAGGTAATTTTCAAATGAGTTTATAAATTATTTTATATATTGATTTTTTTTCGATTTTTTTTCTTTGAAATATAGATTTATATGTGTATGTACGTACGTATTTAACTCTTTGTAGAAGATTTTAATAAGTCCTGGTAAAGAGACCAATAAAATAATTACAAATTCCATTTTTGATTGGATTTCTGCCCCTATCAAACTTTTATATTTCAGATTATATTTCGTTTCATACTTTATTTGTGCAGTATTTGTGAATATTGGCTAAAGAGATCAAAATATTCCATCCTTAGCCATCAAAAACCTAGCTGTCCTCATTCAGCGGCTCTAAACTACTGTTATTTCTATGAAAGATTTATTGATATAAGTTACTATATGATATAAGTTACTATATGATATAGTTGATACTTACGTATTACCATAAGTTGTTTGAAGACTAGGGATGTGGAGAAGGTGGGTGAGTCTGTGGTCACCTCACAGCTCATGTTTCCAGAGAGGTCAAAGCCCACTCCTTGAAGAACGACTTGACTCGCGTTGGACTGGGACAACTGCAACACAACAAATAGTCCACCGTAGGTATATCTAATTATTAATTAGCCCTTCCAGTTAGAGCCTCCACAAAAATATATATATAATAATTCAAGAATCATTGTATTTCGCCTGCTCAAAAATTATTTAGAAATTTACAAGACAGGCCTGCAAACATGTACAAAAGTAAAGAAAGGTCATATCAACTACTACCAGAGCGTTCTTTCGTCGCTGAGCCCGACTCTTCTGTGGAAGTCCTAACGAGGTTTTGTTACCAAGGATAGGAGTCTTTAACGAGTAACTGACATTGTACAAGCTTGGGACCATTACTTAAGGTTCCATTCGAAGGACAACATGCTCAAGGCTTTTTCACCACCCAGATAAAAACCTAAGCATATAAAATATAAATATCACAAGGTAACTAGCAAATACCATAAAGCAGAAGGGTAAAGAGTAACAAAATAAATAAAAAAACTAGCTTAACACCCGTACAGTGGGGCGTCTAAAGGAATACTGACTTTAAGATCAAAGGGGAAAGGATACGACGTTTATTCACTCACTGTACATACATGGAAATAAATAAAACATTTATTTTTAACTTTCCAAACTTTAGGCATGTTAGTCCCTTTTGATGGACATCAGACCGACTCTACTCTGGGAGTCTTAAATATTGCATACCATGGTTTATTCACCTATGGTAGGTGTCTTTAACGTGTGCCTGTCATCGTACAGGCTCGGGACCATCGCTTAACGTCCCATCTGAAGGACGGCGAGCTCAAGGTTCTTTTCCCCTCCAAGATTTTTCGAACTTGCGATCTTGAGTTAAGTAGACAAGCGAGCTACCTCTGAGCAACTGGCACCCAATTTCAAGTCGATTTTCTCAATCTATTAAACCTAACTAACCCCAATTTCTTCTAGTTTGACAGTAAAGAGCGCCGGTAGTTCAGTGGTATGCGTGCTTGCCTTCTGAGCTCAAGATCGTGGGTTCGAAACCCGACCGAGGTTCTTTAGTTTATTTTATCTGGGAGGTAAAATAAAATTAAGCACGCTGCCCTTCGGATGGTACGTTAAGCGATGGTCCCGAGCCTGTAGGATGTCAGGTACTCGTTAAAGACCACTACCCTAGGTGAATAAAAATTTAGGACTCCCTCAGTAGAGTCGGTCTTAGGTGACGAGCACGAAAGAGCGCTCTGGTCGTAGGCGATATAACTTCGTTAAAGCCCGGGCATGAGTCATAATAACTAGGTAACTATAAAATATATAAATCGTATTCCTTTCTTTTTATTCTTATTTTTCTCCCTTTGACAGACACTACTAAATACAACGCAACTAAAGCGAAGACATTTTTTTCAACTCAGATCTATATTTAATTGAATCCAAAGAGATAATATCAAAATATTATCTATATAATAAAAATGAGTGCTAAATTTTGCTAAGCGCAAAACTCGAGAACGGCTGGACCAATTCGGCCAATTTTTTTTTTCAAATATTCGTTGAAGTCCGAGGAAGGTTCTTATGAAGAGTTCTTAGCTGTTAATTCTAGGGATGGCGATCTGAGATAGATTAATCGAAGAATCGATGTTTGGGGTCGTAATAATCGATGTGAGCAATGAATCGATCAAGTGAATCGATCTCAGACACCCTAAAATCATTTACTTACCGTTTCGTTTTAGTCAGTTTTTAGTTCATGTTATTTTCTTGGCTGAATAAAACGTAATTACAACTCTTACTGTTTCGTTTTATTCAGTTTTTAGTGCGTGTTATCAGTTTTTAGTGCGTTTTATTTTCTTGATTGTTTTTAAATCTTCGCTTCTGGCAAGTTTCTCGATTTATCTTTGGTTGTCATCTTTGTCATTTACTTACTGTTTCGTTTTAGTCAGTTTTTACATATCCACACATCTATATAATAAAAATGATTGGCTAAATTTTGCACGGGAGGGGGGGTTGTGGAGGTAGGCTTTAGTATAAAGATACCGGTAACTCATTAACTAATAGTCGGATTGTCATGGCATTTCACATGTAGTATTCTAAAAAGCCAAATTTAAAAAAGGATGTGTGAAGTCTCAAAATTTGAAAGGGGGGGGGGGGCTAAGTATAAATATAGTCCTAGCTCATTAACGGTTGGTCGGATTGTCACGAAATTTGACATGTAGTATTCTTAAAGGCCAAATTGAAAAATACGGTACGTACATCTCAAAATTTTGAACGGGAGGGCGGGTTGTGGGGGTAGGCCTACATATAAAGATAGTGATAGGTCATTAACGGATGTTCGGAATGTCATGGAATTTGACATGTAGTATGCTTAAAGGCCAAATTGAAAAATAAGCTACGTGACATCTCAAAATTTTGAACAGGAGGGGAGGTTATGGGGGGCAAGCATATACCTAAATAGTAGTTTCAAAAGCAATATTTAAAAATTGGCTGTGACCCTTTTTGACGGGAGGGGCGGGGGTCCATTAATGCTGAATGAATCTCACATGGAGCTTTCTTAAAGATGGGAAATAGCCCTAATTTTAATAGGGTGGGTTTCCTAAGCATGTATTACCTTGAAGGTGCACCGTTGCACGGTAAATAATAGCTCTCACCAGCGTTCTTAAGCACAAAATACCTAGGGCATCCGCTGTTGCAAGGCACATACTAGCTCCGGTGCCCTGCGTTCCTAACTACGTACTATCTGTGTTGCCTAGCGGACCTAAGAACTTAATAGCTGGTTGCACGGAGTTGCAAGGCGCATACTATCTAAGGTGCCCGGTGTTCTTAAGTACGAACTTGCTGTGGTTCCAAGTAAAAAAAATAAAATAAAAAAAAATCCAGTCCAATAGCTTTTGACAGAACGACGTCTGTCGGGTCAGCTAGTTTTTCATACATATCTTCTTTAAAAGAGATTCTGAATTTATAATAATATACAATTCACAGCTACACTCTTCTTCCATTTATTTATTTGTTTTAACAACCTAACAACAATAGTCGTTTCGGACAGAACTCCCATCAACAATATCTATAATTTATTTGTCGATCTTTACGTAACAATTTTTTAAGTTGATCATTATATTCTTTTTGCAGAAACATATTTTACGAGTCGACCTCTTTGTTACAACCCCTAGTCTAGACTAAAAAAAAAAAAAAAAAAAACTATCTGAAGAAAATAGAAGACTGGTCCTAGATAAGTACCTCGAGAACTGAGGATTAGACAAGATACACTAAATATAAATATATAAATTCTGCAAATTATAATCACAAAAATAATTTTATTATAATTTTTTTCCCATTGTATAAAATAATGTAATTTGTAGATAGAAGGTAGTTTGCAATAAATAACATTCGCTCTTTTTCCGCTAATGCATGTATTTATGTATTCCATAAAATTCGTCTGTGAATCACCGGCAATGTACTTCCCCAGAACGAATTCATCAATTAACTTTTCGATCCTCATCCAAAACAACTAGACTAAATATTTGATTTACATAGTGGCTTCCGAATCCTCATACTAAATGTGTCAATAAGTTCATTAGATCGGCAGTTATTACAGTTTTTGAGTTGAGACCCCTCTCCTAGTTGGTTGTTATGACTGATGCCCGGGCTTTAACTACAAAGAAATATCGCCTACCACCAGAGAGCTCTTTCGTCACTCAGGTAGACATGTGACCGCCTCTAATAAGGGAGTCCTAAATTTTGCCTACCCTAAATTGACCTAGGGTCTTTAACGAATATCTGACATTGTACAGGCTCGGGATCCGAAGGACGGCGTGCTTAAGTTTTCTTTTACCTCCCAGATAAAATAAAATAAGGGCCTCGGACGGGTTTTGAATTAGCGATCTTTATGCTTTTCAAGTTGTGGTACATTGCTATTTTGAAGATAGAATCATTAAACAAGTGCGTTACAGTGAAAACATTGAAAAGTAATAAAAAATGGTGTTACAAAACATTTTAGTGCACTAATGACATGCATGAAATGCATGTGATTTCTGTCATGTAGGTATAGCTATCGGTCCTCCTCTAGTATTGACTTTCTGTATCCAAAACGTAAAATAATTAGCTCTATCACAATTTTTTACTTAGAGTATCTATATCGAGAAGAAATTGCGAAAGTCCTATAAAAGTATTGTTTAAAAAAAAATGAACTAGCCATTATAAGTACCTACATATATCTCTGATAAAAAACAATAGTAGATTTTTTCAGGTATTTATTCCAGAGATGTCTTTTTTTTTGACAATATTTCGGGACACTTTTACTTTTAATTTCTCTCTAAATGGGTTCACAGTGACCAGAAGAAGGGACGTGAAAGTGTCCCGAATAATTGTCAAAAAAAAGACACCTCTGGAAAAAATCAACCTATCAACATTCTAGAGAAGTTTAAGAAACACAAAAAACTATAGTTTCTGGATTAGCTGTTATTTAACCAAAATATGGATATGTGCTCGCGGATTATAATGTTTTGGTAAGAGGTGATCTGTACAAAAGTGGTTGGTATAAGAAAGTCCTGTATTGGTCAAAACATAGATTTTGTTTCAATAATAACATTTTCTGGCGAAGAGTTCTCTCAAATTAAACTATATTCTAGCATAGTGTTTTTTTCTTTAAATTCTTCAGTTCAATCTGAAAAAAATTTAACGATAAAGTAGAAACATTCTATGGGTAGAAAGTTGGGTTTTGTAAAACTTAGGATCCGTGGGGATTAAACCAATTATTTGGGGGCAAAGTTCTCATTTTGAAAATGATAAAAATCTGTTACTTTCTAATGACCTATGAGGAGGGGCACCAGTAGTAGATTAAATTTAAATTTTGTATTTCAATTTAAGCCGAGGAAGGGGAGATGTGCGGGAGTAATTAGAGAGCTGCTCATTGGTCAGATGGCATTACTGTTTCATGGAGACAAGAAACAAATGGACCAATTAAATGTACTTTATTGGCTAGTCAATGGTCACCTGTAAAATTACTATACAGACTGAATAAAAGTTTAAAACCGGAAATATATATCTAACAGTATTGTAATTGTGCAAAATTATTACAAGCACATCCTCCTTATCAGGCCTCGCTTGCTTCTCCAGGACCCAAGCTCTTTGCCTTTGTCCCTTGGTCTGGTTGGGACGCCTACTGGGTACGCCCGGGTCTTGGACTGGGTTTCCGTCTGGCTCCCTCCTTCGCCTCCCGCGGGGATCCCTTTTACTGTTACAGTACCTAGGCACTCATAACCAATATGGTTGACATGCCTTAAAAAAAAAAAAAAAAAAAATTGTGCAAAAATCCAAGATCGAGTTTACAAAGATATTTCAAGTTTCAAGCTCCCGTGAATACATTTTGAGCATTTTATTGATGTCTCTGATTGGAACGTTATGAGCTCTTGAACTCAGAAACGAATGTTCATTTTAAAATCTAAAAGTTGATCTAAGATCTGAATAGATTTTGGCAGAAATCGGACGAAAAGGCTTCCATGCCTTAGTATATTTTAGAAGATACCGCCTAACCTTATGCCTAATTAAAACTCTTCTCAAATATGTTTAAAGAAAACTCAGGGGCACATTCTATATGAAATAATGTTTTTCGCAGCCGCCAGGTTGTGAGAGACATACTGAAACGTAACCATTTTTTTAGACGTTTGCTAAAGTTATGCACAAACGGATAGCACAACCAAAACATTGGACCTTACCAAAAATGTTTTTTATAATTCATTTGCTTAAATGTCCTCAGATTTGAGATAGGGCCAATAAGAACAAAATTATAGAGCTCCAAAAAATTACAATAAATTTCCGTAGGAAACATTTCAAACCAATGTTTAAATTGTAGCGCATAGCAGCGAATTTTAAATAATAATTTTATTATTGGTAATTTTTTATTAAAAAGGATAAGAAATAAAGAAAAAATAAAATACATATGATGTGGCCATAACAGGACATTCTTATATCAACAACTTTTGACCACCCCCTCCTCTTTATTTAGTTTCATACTGACATTCCTGGGTATATGAAAGTAACTCACAGAATTAAGATGTTCAATGAAACAAAGAAAATCGCTGATGCCAGCACATTACATTCTTATACCCAGTAATGCCAATATGAAATGCATCTGAAATGGGGAGAGTGAAGGAGAATTTTACATTTAGTATTTACGTTCCCGCGATGCGTTAGGAGTGATATTAAATACTTCTAAGTTGAGGAACGCGGACAAATTTTGGAATTTGTAATAAATAAATAAAACAAACTTATTTTTTGAAATATTGTCTATCTTTAGTGGAATAGACAATATTTCAAAAAATAAGTTTGTTATATTTAGTGATATTAAATGCTTCAACCACCAAGCTATTTTAGAAGTGATTGAAAAAACCACGCTACACACTCTTCGCGAATTTGAATGTTATTGATACTTCAGATGGAGAACATTCGACAAGGCGTTCCTCGACCCAGAAGAACTGAGAAAACAAAGCTTCGTGAAGATCCGGGGCCTCACATGTAGGAGAGTAGGTGGTTATGTACCAGTGAGGGGCTGTTATATGGGTCTTCAAGCTGTGGATCTCCCCTGAAATGGAAAATTTTCGAAAATTTTTTAAGAAGAAAGGGGACAACAGCAAAGTGCCATAATCGTAGATACCATTTCCTGGCTACCCAGATTTTTTGTTTTATTTCTGATAAATGCACTGCATCAAGAATCAATTTTGGGAATGCGGAAAATCATTAATATTTTTGTGCAATTGTTTTTATGTGGTCAGATAGCAAAAGGTGGTAGAAAAAAAGGTTAAATCAAAAGTTGCCGGTAGACAGTTTCACCCTGAAGAGAATGACATCTTGTACGTTCAATGGAATCGTCGGCATCGTTTGCAGACGATAGAACAATGGGAAGGGTTGAATTCCTGGGAACGGCCATTAGGACGACCTCCACCTGGTAAAATCTGGCAGGAGGAAGACAGCCAACTAAATAATTGAATTAAATTAAATCCCCCCATTTGTATATTGTTACATTTCCGACTACACGAAG
Organism: Aradus depressus; assembly: GCA_963662175.1. NCBI lineage: Eukaryota > Metazoa > Arthropoda > Insecta > Hemiptera > Aradidae > Aradus > Aradus depressus. The sequence goes on from OY759215.1 coordinate 32,813,133, forward strand.
TCTAGGGGAAGTTGTGTAGTCATTCAGAAGTTCGGAGCTGAGTATACATCTGAATTTCTTGTTATTCGACTTCCTGATTGGCCATTACTGATGATGTGGCCATTACAGGACATTCTTATACCAACCAAGCTTACAGATCACCCTCTCTCTTCTCTTCACAAAATCATTTCATATTGGCTTCGACAACTAAATTGTAAATTCACAACTGTTAAATAGCTAACAGCCAGCAGATAAAAGAAGACACGTAACTACAAAAGATGGCATAGTGGAAAATGAGGTACAATTGTGTGCCATCTAACGGAGTAGGACCAACGTAGCGTTAATTATTTTCAAACCTGGAACCCACTTGGTAGTCAAATTTAGATTGACTGTCTTTGTGGAAATGTACCTCTTGAGAATTGTTTAAGAAGATTAACGAGAAAAGTTTACTATTGAGAGTAAGGCTTTTTAAACAAAGTACTAAATCTACTTACCTAGCTGCGCTTATAATAAATCTTGTGTGCCAAACGAAGGGGCTTTAATCTAGGTAGAGTTGTGCCAATAAAAATACTAAGCCAGCCACTCTATTCAACATTGAGCGGTTTTATTTCATTCTTTTAAATATTATCTAGCCTAAAAACCCCACCTGAAGACAAGGAGAATCTAAATGCCTACCTACCTCAAGTTCCGCAACAACTACAAACACAACGGAGATCATCCAAATCACCTCAAATCGACCTCCAGGATTCTACGACCCATGGGTCCAGCCCAATTCCTAAGGGACTGAGTCCCCAGAAGGGAGGACTTACATCCTCAGCTTAGGGCCTCATCAGCTGCTAAGTCAGCAGTGCATCTTACCTCATATACGAGGGCTGATCAAAAAGTGCCAAGACTGATTTTTTTTAAATTTATTTAAAAATGTACAAGTTATTGGACTCTGTCCCCTTCAATGTACTCCCTTTGGAAAGCTATATATTTTTCTCATCGCAGTTTCCACTGCTGGAAGGATCCTGAGAGCTCATTTTCTGGTATGCTGATCAGCTCCTCCAGCGATTTTTCTTTAATTTCGTGAGATGAGTGATATCTCTCCCCTTTCAAGGTTCTCTTGAGTTTCCGAAACAGGAAAAAGTCGGTAAAATACCAGGAATCACAAAAGAAAACATATGCAAGAAGATAGGTCAATGTATATGAAACTTTTATGGAATATACATTGGTATATTGAAATATCTGTATGTCAAAGTTATTTCGAGGTACCGCAGCTATGAATAATAACCAGATTCGAAATCATATTTCGGTATGAATAATTCAAGAAATGTCATACTAAACAAAAAAAAAATTATTAAAAAATATTTGTATAAAGGTGTGTCGAGCTGATTGTTAATTGGGGACTTTTTTTTAAAAAACAGAAGCCGGGACCTCTAAAAACTTTTTTAATTAGCTCCGTAAACCACAACATTCACATTTACAAGGCAAAATTGATTAAATTTCAGAAACCCATGGGTCAATGAGGCTAAAACGGAACTACTACAACGAATGTATGAGTGACCGAGTTTCGTCCCATAGCCATATTTTTGAAATTACTTATGGTGTTTCATTACTTATGGTCATTTCACCTAAGAATCACCAGCAATGAACTTCCCCAGAAGGAATTAATCAATTAAATTGTCGCTCAACCTCCTAAACCAGTCGACCGTTTGCGCTAATATTAAACAGTTGACTTACATTGAGGCTCCTAAATCCTCAAACTAAACTTGTTTGTTGTCCTTATGGGACTTAAAACACACATATAAAATTTCGTGACGATACATTGTCTATCGGGAATCATTGTGTTAACAGGCACACAGATAGGACGGCATTTTTTTTCAATCTATAGTTCAGAAAACGATAATTCACGATAGAAAGAATGTATCGACACGAAACATTATATGTGTATCCAGAACTCTATAAAGATGACACTTATTGATTTATAGTCAAATCGACCAAAAAGGAGGAGGGGGATTAGGTTCAACACAAAAACTCTAACAATTGCCGTTCTAATGAAAGTATCGGCACAAAAATTAATTGTGAAATTTTATATTTAAATTCAAATCCCTAGAAGGAGGTCTCTATAAATATTCTGCGGAATTGGTCGAAGGGTAGTAGGGGAACGTAGGAGGGGCCTCGACTCAAAAACCCCAATAATGCCGATGTATTGAAAATAACGACACAAAATTTTATAGAAGGATTTAGAACCCTTCATGGAAGTCAACTATTGATTTTTAGGCAAAATGGTGGATTAGTTTTAGAGGGAGAGGACAACTTAATTTATTAATTCGTTCAGGGAAGTAGATTACCGGTGACTTCCCAACGACTTTCTTTTTGTAGCTCGTTTCTGGAAAGCAATCATTGAAAGGCTATATCTGTGCAAAATGCGCTCCAACATGGTCCTACTTCGTCCTTTGCCTGCGCTGTTTATATTAGAAATGTTAAACTTAAAAAAAACCTATTATTATGTTTTCTAATAATACTTACATCAAAGTTTATTATGTAATGTAAATTGTATATGTACATATATGTAAATTTCATTACCTATCATTATTATGTACATAAATAAATAAAACAAACTTATTTTTTGATATATTGTCTATTCAACTAAAGATATTTATAAAAATAAAACTACCTGTTTCGACCTCACACCATCGTCAGGTCTAGTTATGACCTGACGATGGTGTGAGGCCGAAACCAGTAGTTTTATTTTTATAAATATCTTTAGTGGAATAGACAATATTTCAAAAAATAAGTTTGTTTTATTTATTTACTAGCAATAATACCCGGCGTTGCCCGGGGAACTTTGACTTTTCTCCCAATATCTCCTATAATGCTATTCAGTTCCTCGACAGTACATTCATGATGTTATAATTTTCAATTATTCATAGGGAATAAGGCTTATAGTCCTTCAACTGTAGTAACGCTAGCTTTGGAGCTAAAACTAATTTATTCAAAAAGATTTCCCATTAATCGTTGCAATGGTTTTTGCGAGTTACAAAGATTGCGTGAGTGGATGCTGGGATGGACCAGGGGTTGATTAAAAAATAGACCTTAACCTTCCGGTAGATAAAACTTATCTATTCAAAAAGATTCCTCATTAATCATTGCAGTGGTTTTTGAGTTACAAAGATTGCGTGGGTGGATGCTGGGATGGACCAGATATTGAGGTAATAATACGCCTATAACCTTCCACAGACGATGACGAACAAATTTAAAAAAAAAATTAATCAAATCCATCAAGCCGTTCGTGAGTTATAGCGGCACAACGCACAGACATTTTCAGCTTTATATATATGATTACAAATTCCACAATATGTCAGCGTTCCTCAACTTAGAAGTTATTATGTACATAGGTAATAATTATGTCTAATAGTGAATAATATAATGTTTGAAAAAGAAATATTGTTGTCGTTATACATATTATTTATTTCCTTGCTCAAGCATTTATTTGGAAAATAAAAATCATTATCTTATTCAAAATGTAAAGGGGAAAAACATAAAAACATTGGGGTACTTGTGGAGGGGGGCGGCGTTATCGTTCTTTGCACACGGCAGCCAATACTCTTTGCACGGCCCTGTATACATATAAAATGTGATAAAATGCTTTTTGCTACCACATTTCCTGTAGAAATTTGATCTCTTTATTTAAATTTTGATTTCTACAGTAGTTTTTCGAAAATGGCCCTAAAAAATATTATCAAAAATTTATGACATGCAATTTTTAAGAAAGTACACGTATAAAACAACAAAAATTCCATTTAACAAACTTTACACTTGGATTTACAAAGAGATACCAATTGTTTAATAATTTTAAATAATATTAATTCTAATCCAAGGTTTTTCAAATGATATTACTGGGCCAACAGGAAAGATGAATAGAATAGAATTTTAAAGGGACAAATAAGGGTTACATTTAATTTTGAGAAATAATATTTTTTGCCAGGTTTTAAGTACTTACCTATTTAGTTTTATGATTTTGTTCTTTTTGTTTTTGTTTGTTCAAAGGTTTAGTTTTTTAAATTTAAATGTGTAAATAAAGAAAATAACCCAAATATTTGTCCTTTAAAATTCTATTCTATTCATCTTTCCTGTTGGCCCAGTAATATCATTTGAAAAACCTTGGATTAGAATTAATATTATTTAAAATTATTAAAAAATTGGTATCTCTTTGTAAATCCAAGTGTAAGGTTTGTTAAATGGAATTTTTGTTGTATACGTGTACTTTCTTAAAAATTGCATGTCATAAATTATTGATAATATTTTTTAGGGCCATTTTCGAAAAACTACTGTAGAAATCAAAATTTAAATAAAGAAAAGAGATCAAATTTCTACAGGAAATGTGGTAGCAAAAAGTATTTTATCACAATACATTTCGTAATTGTTATTATGTTTCCTTTCTCTTTTCTATATTTCGCACATTGTGACCTGAGGAAGGACCGTGAGAACGTCCCGAAAAGACATCGTGAAAAGTCACTTCCGGAGAAGTTATCAAAAATTATCATCCTAATTATAATTAATTAAAAAATTGATCAACTCTATTTATTATATACCTTATCTACTGTATAATATTATTATTTTTGTAATCATATTTTCAAGTACTTATTTATACATTTATTTTTACTTTTTAGTAGTATTGTTAATTCTAATCCACGTGTGTCAGACTTTAAGAGTTAATATCTTTTTAAGTATGTAAATTATAAGCTATCTTAATGTAAATATTCTTATGACGTATGCTACTACAATTTTATGGTTTAGCGAAAAAAAAATTATTATTATTATTACTTCAATTTCAACAAAAATTGTTAGTGAGAAATTTCATAAGGAACATATTTTCCTGATAGACAATTTTTCCATATAACAAACCGTTTCGCAAACGTAGCCAGCCGTATATCTCTATTAGAAACAGGCTGAATAAGCGATCGGCAAATTAAACGTCACCAAACCCAATTGGTATATAAAAAGAAATGAGAATGTAGAAAATTGCCGGGAAGTTCCAGCAGGAAATTCAATTAGGCTTTGAGGAAACCTTGAGGCTCTTAGCTGAAGAAATATTCTTGGAGAGTGTATTATTTTCTCATACTTCCTCTGGTATACGCAGGACATATGTATAGTGCAAGTTATGTAATCGGTCTGAAATTCAATGGCGAGTTTTCACCGAAATTTCATGTTTTCCGAGTCTTGACATGGGTTAGGATTTACATGTTTTAACATATTTTTTCCTATGCATGATTTCGATGATTATGCACTAACTAAAGATTTTTCAGTCATTTCTAGTCAATTGGAGTCTTTTTTATATTACGTATTTCCAAATATTAACTTTTTTTTTTTTTCTAAGTTTTTATTTAACGTCGCATCGACAGGGTCATTAGCGACGACTATTGTATCTATATGTAACTATATGACTTTGCTATAGCTTCCAAGGGAGTCGACAGAGGGATTTCTCGATGATGTTGAGAATTCTTAACATATATTGCCACACCACCACTAGGAAATAGTCTATTGCGATTTAGCTTCCCGATCCGTTTATCTTGAAAATCTGTCTCTTAGAGGCTACTGACGGGTCATGTTCAGATATTAACACTTGCAGCTCTTCGAGATGGGGAAAGAAACTATTTATATTCTACTGGATCATTTGCAAGTTCACAAGGGGGGAGAACATGATAAAACTATAACATAGAAGAACAACTGTGATTTCACTGTTCTCATAAAGGTACTTGGGAGTCGGACCTGGTTGGATCACATTGATTTTCGATTCTGTTGATGATTCGAGTGAGCCTGTTCTTGACCCCCTTCCCCTATCGTCCGAAAGGGACTGTATTTTCATCACCGCCATCACAAGATCCTCTCAAGTGTCTGTATAATTTTTTCCAAGCTGTTTAAAAGGTTGACAACGATAAGTTTCTTCAATAAAGTTTAAAATCTGTCGAGAACTTAGTTGGGGTGTGAATTAACCTTATTTTAGTTATTTTTAAATATTTCACTCTAAATTCAATATTTCATTATTTTTGCATTTTATTAAACGTCATTAATGTGAATATTTTTTTAGAATAACCACTTGAATAAACAATTCCTTGTTTATTCAAGTGGTAACAAAGGGTAACAAAATAATGCCAATGGTAACAAAATAATGCCAAAAATGAAGTCTAAGTAAAAGGACTTGGTCACCAAATACAAACGTGAATTTTCCGATGAAGCTTTTGAGACGAAAGAGGAGATCTCCATGGAGATTACTGCGTTCAAATATGCACCTGTAACATCAGTAGACGTTGAACGCTCATTTAGCCGCTACAAGTCGATTCTTAGGTCAAACAGGCAACGATTTTTGTTCGAAAACTTAAAATGCATATGATTAGCAACAATTTTAAAGAAAATTAGTTATTTAAAAAACATTATTATTTTCGGTGATTATTTGAATACTTAATTCTTTCCCATATTTACGTACATATTTTGTATTTTTTGCCACATAAAAAAAACCAAACCCTAGTGAATAAATCGGTCCATGGGGGTATGAATATATCGGGCCATTTTATATGTATATCCTATATATAAGGATGACAGCTATCGATTTTCAACCCGAAGAGAAGCGGGCTGGCTTGTCTCAAAACTCCCTAATAACAGCTTACATGACGAAAACCTTCCTAACCTTAGAAAGCTAACGTACTGTCAAAAAGTCGGGAGACAGCTGTAAAACTAACTCCCTTTCCGATAAGGTGAACCTCTATTGTACTTAAGTCAGTCAGTTTCGATCAGTGTTGTTCTTAGGATTAAAGCCCCAACGTACTCCATGAGCCATTAGCTTTACGCGTAAAGTTTTACCCGACATTTTGGCGACGGTTAGTAAAAAGCGTTGTCTGAATCTCAGTTCAAAACTCGTTATTATATATTTTCGCTTTTTAAATCTAACTTATTTTATTATAACATTGCTTTCTCTCCAATTTTTCTTAACTTCAGGCAAAATGCACTCACCATTTTGCTTTTGTTAACTGCAGTTACCATCATTAAAACTATAAAAGTAAAAAATTATTATGATATACAATGTGCAATCGGTTTTCTTTAAAAACATGTAAAAAAATTATATTCACATCAATGTATTTATACAATTAAAACGATTTTGTAATAAATAATTGTTCAAAATATCTTTAGTTTTGATTTTAAAAATCATTAAAATCTCTTGTTTTTTTTGTTGTTTTTTTGCGTAAAAAACCAATGCCGACAAACTGACGGTCATTAGGAAAATAAAACAAATTTTCAACGTTAGCATTCTAGGGTTAAAATTATCTCTCAAAACTAATTTTTTTAAGACGTCTTCTTGATTTAATATAAGCAAAACCGACCAATCCATAAAAATTGGTTCTTACCAGAAATGTTCCTCACTAAATTTCGAACCATCAGAAGTCCTTCAGATTTAAGGTAGGATCAAAGTTATAGCACCGGAAGAATTTAAGATAAATTTCCGTAGGTAATATTTTAAAGTAACGTTTAATTTTAATATACAGCAACGAATTTTTAAATATATATATTTTTTTTTTTGAAAAAGAATAAAATATAAAAAATAGAATATAGTTAATTATTATGACTCATGCCCAGACTTTACCTACAAGGTCATAGCCATACCACCAGAGCCCTCATTCGTAACTCTGGTGTACATGAGACCGACTTTACTGTGGGAGTCGTAGATTTTGCCTACTCTAAATTTGTATTCACCTAGGGTCTTTAAGGTTAAATGTCCCGTATTTTATTATGAATTTATTTCAACAGATAGCACCACTAGTAGCGAAAGTATTAAAGGTATTTTGGCTAAACGGCTCCACTTTTTTTAAATATTTTTTTTCCTTTGTACTCAATGAAATGTACAATTGATATGTTACTACGTTTTTGTTTTGTTTTTATTGTTAATTCCGAATTTTAGATTTTTTATGTATTTTTCTTCAATTTTTTATATGTTATTTTTTTCATTTTTTAAAATTTACAGGTAGGGCGCCGAAAGTAGACAGTTCAATGAGCTCAAATCATTTTTCAGATTCAAAATCGGATGAATAGATGAAACGGAAACATACGGAAACAGTTCTTGGTTTTTGTTTTGATTGGAACGCAACACTAATCCCTTTTCTCTTGCGGCTTTGTTTACATCCACAGGTCCGCCCCGTTTTATGTTCATACTAATTCATAATTTGTCTTCAAAGTTGTACCATACACTTTGAAATCGTGATGAATTGTGAAAAATATAAAATATAATGGAATTCTAAAGGACGCTAAACAGCGATCGTCCAAACTCTAATTGTATCTGAGTACCTGACATCGTACAGGTCGTCGGAACCATAGCTTAACGACCCATCCGAAGGACGGCATGCTTAAGTTTATTTTACCTCCCAGATAGAATAAACTAAGAGCGACCTTGAGCTTAGTAAGCAAGCACGCATACCACTGAGAAAATATAATATATGTGTTGCGGATATCAGGACTTTCTTACCTCTTTGACAGACCAACTCTCCCTCCTAAATTCTTTTCATACTAACATTACTGAGTATAAGAATGTCAATCTCAGAATTACGCTATACAATGAAACAAAGAAAACCACTGATGCCAAAAGATTACTTTCATATACACAGTAATGCCAGTATGAAATGAATTTGAGAGAGGGGAAGGAGAAATCTGTAAAATAGTGATCGGTATAAGAATGTACTGTTATGGCCATATTACATACTTACCAATGTGGCCAATTTACAGAAAATGGAGTAGTGTACCCCAACTGCAGTTGAGACCTCATAAACCGAACACTGGCTAATTCAAATTCGGGTCAATAGACCATTTTTGTGAAAACTGAACAAGGCACAACTAAGAAAAAAACATAGTAAATGTGATTAAATTCTTGTTGAATCGACTGTGATCACTTGATGCCTTTAAGAGATATTTGAAAACCAATATCAGGCAAATTGTACGTGATTGAAGCCAATCAGTTTTATGAGCAAATTGATCAAAGACATTAGTTACCTCAAGCGTAAGTTAATAAATTGTCATTGATGCAGCTATACTTTTTATTTTATTGTACATTTAGTATAAAGAAGTATTGTAATCACGAAAAAATCTAGGATTTTTCAACAGACTTTCACGTTTCTCTGTCTGTGTATTCGTGTTTGGAACTTTTTGAGCGCTTCAAGTCAGAAACAAATAGATACATCACATCGCGACCTGGATCTGATTAGATTTTGGTCGCTCATATTTATGACTGTGCAGTACATTGGTCTCACTGCCTTCCCCCCACTCCTCCTTTTTCATCCCTAGCAGCTCTATCCCTCCTGTTTTTCTCATGACCTCCGGCCGCAAGTTCTCATAGTTATTTCTCTGTACAGTCTTTCTCCTGTTCTTTTCATGACCTCCGACAATAAGGAGTTTTCATAGTTATTTCTCTGTACAGTATTTCTCCTGTTTTTCTCATGACCTCCGGCCGCAAGAAGTTCTCATAGTTATTTCTCTGTACAGTCTTTCTCCTGTTCTTTTCATGACCTCCGACAATAAGGAGTTTTCATAGTTATTTCTCTGTACAGTATTTCTCCTGTTTTTCTCATGACCTCCGGCCGCAAGAAGTTCTCATAGTTATTTCTCTGTACAGTATTTCTCCTGTTCTTTTCATGACCTCCGACAGTAAGGAGTTTTCATAGTTATTTCTCTGTACAGTATTTCTCTTGTTCTTCTCATGACTTCCGGCCATAAGGAGTTCTCATAGTTATTTATCTGTACAGTATTTCTCCTGTTCTTCTCATAACCTCCGGCAGTAAGAAGTCAAAATCAATTCAATTTAATTTGTGTCAATTCTTTGTTTCTTACAATATTAAATTTTACATTATTAGTTTCCCTAACAATGACAAATAAAACTCTATAGATGAAGTTCTAGAGAAAATTGAAATACACATTTTATACAAAATACTATTTTTCAAAAGGTGTACGTTAATGTTTGCGAGATACATGCAGAAAACATTTCTCGAAACCCATTTTTTTAGAAGGTTGCTTGATTTGCGCGAAAACGATTAGTCCTATCGAACAAATTGTTTCTGCAAATAATGTTTCTTATTAAATTTTCAATAATAAACATCCGTCAGATTTGATATAGAACCATTACGACTTAAATTATAGCGAATAGTAAAAAATAAAATAAATTGACTAAATAAATACTAAAAAATAAATGAGTATAAAAATACTTGTTTAGGTTAGTAGCTTGAATTACCCGCCGATTCTGGGCCGTCTCAGTTCCAAGTGTGGTCCAGAGATGGCATTGCTTTATTTTTGTATTAGGCTTAGTATAATATACATTTTATTATATATTATGTTGGTAATGTTGAGTTCTAGGTAACCCCACCCACCTGTTGACCACTAGTAATAGTCTCTAGTTGCCTCTCCCTGAGGACCCAGTCTCGTTGCCTAGCGAATAGGCCCCAGTGCAGTATTAGTCCCAACTCGTTATGTTTTACATAATGTTGTTGTACATGAAACACGATTTTTTTATTATTTTTGAACAATGAGAACTAATTTTTTTTTTCAAAATTTTCATTGGTTTCCGAATAGAAAAGATTTCCTCTAACATAGAAATGTGAGTTGTTTAAAAATTTAAAATTTAAATTATTATTCCTATTGTTTTCAGGAAGTCGGGAAAGGCATAAAAAAAATTATATCCTTTATAAGTTTGTCTTTTTAAAAAAAGAGGAGTTATGTTTAGTTGTTCGAAAATCTTCTTTATTCCTGGTATTGTAATAATGACTAGTATTGAAACTTAACATTTTTCCAGAGATATTGTGAAACACTTAATAAGAAATATAAAGAAAAACGTATGTTTTTTTAAAAATACTGTCTATTACGACCTAATAAATACTAAAATAACTTTTTAGTATTTGTTGTCGTGGCTGAAGATGGTAGCAATACCGGAGGTACTCCCATATATTTTATAAAACTTGTGAAACAGACAATATTTTTTTTTTTAAACACGTTTTTCTTTATATTTTTTAAGACTAGAATTGTTAAGAAGGAAAATATTTTTATTAAAAATAGCACCACTAAATCTAGCCAGAATGATATCCTAGTTTGGGACTCGTGAACGTGGAGTGTGGCTAGATGTCCTCAGAGTAGGAAGTCCTTAGAATCAATACTGGGTGATCCTAGGGATCCTGGACCCGCCTCTCTTTCTGCCTAGTTTGGGATTCCTGAACGTGGAGTGTGGCTAGATGTCCTTAGAATCAATACTGGGTGATCCTAGGGATCCTGGACCCGCCTCTCTCTCTGCCTAGTTTGGGATTCCTGAACGTGGAGTGTGGCTAGATGTCCTTGGAATCAATACTGGGTGATCCTAGGGATCCTGGACCCGCCTCTCTCTCTGCCTAGTTTGGGATTCCTGAACGTGGAGTGTGGCTAGATGTCCTTGGAATCAATACTGGGTGATCCTAGGGATCCTGGACCCGCCTCTCTCTCTGCCTAGTTTGGGATTCCTGAACGTGGAGTGTGGCTAGATGTCCTTGGAATCAATACTGGGTGATCCTAGGGATCCTGGACCCGCCTCTCTCTCTGCCTAGTTTGGGATTCCTGAACGTGGAGTGTGGCTAGATGTCCTTAGAATCAATACTGGGTGATCCTAGGGATCCTGGACCCGCCTCTCCCTGCCTAGGTTATCTATATCATATTTATGTATAATATTATGTATAATTGCTTATAATAATAAAATACACTAATTGTTAGTTATTGTGTCTCATGCCCGGGCTTTAACTACGAGATCTTATCGCCTGTTACCAGAGCGCTCTTTTGTTGCCCTGGGAGGCAGGAACCCGAATCTACTGTGGGAATTACCTACATAAAAGTTTCCTTTATTTACATCACTCCCTTTACAACGAAAACAACTAAGATTGTGAAGAAGAAGGCCATTTTGTTTGATGTTCACTCGATATTACGAACTCTTATTATAGCGAAAACTCGTTATTACGAATTCTTTCTTATGCGAGTTTTGTTATGTCGAAAGTCGACTATATTATCATTAATTAAATAGTTATTATCTGGGTGTTTGTGGTTCTAGACCAACGTAAAAGCCCCAACCATAACTAATTTATGAAATTTTCAATGGGGTGAGGCGAGAAGGAGAGAGAACCTGTAATGAGACCTTGTCCTATTCCTTTCAAAATAAAATTCAATTTCCGTGGAGAGGCTGGTTAAGTGTGGAAAGAGGAAGGAGGAGATATGAAGAGGGTTGGGTCCCTTCTGATAGTCATCATCTGGGAGGGAGGCAGTATCACCCTACTGTCGCTATATCACTCTGCTATCCTCCTATCACCCTCCTCACTATATCACTCTTCTAACGTTATATCTCTTTGTTAGCATCACTCTGATATCGTTTTAGGTATCACTCTATTATCACTATATCACTCTGCTATCGTTATTCCACTGTGCTATCATCGCAACGCCCTACTGTCTCTATATCACTCTTCTAATGTTATATTTATTTGCAAGCCGTTATAACACTCTGATCGTTTGAACTAACACCCTAATCAGTGCTGGAGGCCATGGCCTGGGGCCCCCGTCGATGAAGGGCTCCCGTAAAAATAGAAAATGGATTCACACCTATGTTAAATCGAAACTTCCATCAAAACCCCAGTTCACTCATTCTGAACTTTACGAAATTTTGATTCGAGATAATCTTGCAACTGTTTTTCCAAACGTTGAAATTGCTCTTCGCATTTTTTTTCAACGCTCATCATAACAAATTGTTCTGCAGAGCGCTCTTTTTCAAAATTAAAACGAATCAAAAGCGAGCAAAGAAGCATTATGCATCAAGAACGATTAGACATGCTGAGTTTGATGTTCATTGAATCAGATGTTCTTCGTCAAATTGATTTTGAAGACATCATCAATGATTTTAGCGACCTCAAGTGTAGAAAGAAAGATTTTTAAAAACAAATCTTATATCAACGTTTATATTATAAATCGATATTGTTTATAACATGTTTTTGTAATTTTAGTTCTGAAAAGAATATATAGGTACCTACTTTAACAAAAAATAAAATTTATTTCATGTTTTTACTTTAGAAATAATATAAATCCATTGTTAAATGCATATAAATGCATAAATAAACATTTTATTGCAGTTCGTAAAAAAAGGGGGGCCCCAAAAATTTTAAGGGCCTAGGGCCTCCTATTCGCTTAATCCGGCACTGACCCTAATAACGCTCTATCACTCAGCTATTGTTATTCCACTGTGCTATCAACATATCATTCTCTTTATATAACTCTCTATCGTTATACCTATCCAACAGTTGTTAGATCATTCATATAGTTATTAATCGTTATTGCCTTGTGATGTCTTCGTATCACTCTGCTCTAACTATAACACTCTCTTATCGTTACATTTCGCTGCTAGCTATATAACACTCTGATATCGTTTTATACACCACTCGCCAAATATATACTGCTCTGCAAACGTTAGCTATCTCACTGGAACCTTTGTCCCTAGCTCCTTTGGAATGATCTACCAACTAAGGGAGAAGTTTATCACAAAGTAGGATCGGTAATTTGAAACTGTCTCGGTTCGTCAACGTTATATAAAGGATGGTTCATGGTAGTCCTTCTGATATCTCGGGGAGATGTGCTACCCACAATCTGCTATTGCTATTTCACTCTGCTATCACTAGTCATCACTGCTCTCATCGTATACAATCTACTGTCGCTATTTCACTCTTCTATCGCTTCTCACTCTGCTATCGCTAGTCCTATTCGCTCTCATCGTATCACCTTATGGGTCGCATACAGTCAGCCATTGTTATCTCACTCTTCTATCGCTTTTCACTCTGCTATCGCTAGTCATCTCAGCTCTCATCGTATCGCCTTACTCGTCGTTTACCGTCTGCTGTTGCTATTTCACTCTTCTATCGTCTTCTCCCTCTGCTATCTTATTAATGGTACCTACAACATTCCACTCCTATATTACTTTGATATCGTTCTTTTGCCAGTGAGATCATATTCCCTTGCTTCTTGGGGTACGTACCACGAAGCCAAACGGATAATTCGTACAAACGGATGACCAGGGAAGAAATAATTGCAACAGGAGATTGGTAATTTGAAACTCTCCTAATACACCGTCAGTATACTTCTCCATCAGCAAAACTGGTAGTGGGCAAAAGCCCTAGACTCCTAAAAAATTACCGCCTTCCACCCAAATCCACCTTTCTTTTCATGCGATTAGACAGAAAATTAACAGCTGCATTACAATAAAAAGGAAGCAAGTATAAAATTTCAAATCGGATTTAATGTTTAGAATAGAGACATTAAAGATCTAATTATAAAATCGTACTATACTAAAACCGTAGGTACCTCATAAAGATTACACTTCATGCCATCTCTACACTCGTTCAAAAGTTTAGAAAACGGATGACCTTTTTGGGCCACCCGGTGTGAGCTTAAAGTTTGAAACAATTACCGGAAATGGCTCTCATATGTTATTTAATTAAAGCAATACATAACTTAATGAATATTACCGAAGTTAGTTCAAGTTCTTCCCACTCTCGGAGCACAGACATTATGGAATTAAGGTCATTTTGGCATACATCAAGTCATGAATGTAAAACTCCATTCACAATTACTCCCATCTTAAATTTTACAACTACAATACTTTTGGTTGTTTCCGGCATTTTTTCCTCCAGAGGTGTCTTCTTTTTTCTTCGTTGAAAAATATTTCGGGACAATTGCAGGTCCCTTCTTTTGGTCACTATGAACATATTGACCAAAAGAAGAGACGTTCATAGTGACCAAAAGAAGGGACCTGCAATTGTCCCGAAATATTGTCCAACGAAGAAAAAAGAAGACACATCTGGAGGAAAAAATGCCGGAAACAACCAAAAGTGGAACATCCCAGAGAAGTTTAAGAAACACAACTACAATACTATATTGTGTAGAAGATATGTGATGTGGCCATTACAGGACTTTCTTATACCCACCACACTCACAGATCACTCTCTCTCACTTCCTTCCCCTTCTCAAAATCAAGAATGCCGAGTCCATCTTCTCTATTTTTAGCCCTGGCAGGCAACCCTGCACAAGAATAATAATTGATTGTTTCGAATGAGAAACCAAAAAAAAAATCCTTTTTTAATAAGTTTTGCAAAAAGAAAATCGGAAATATATTATATCTAAAGAAACCTCTGAAAAATGACATTGACAAAAAAAAAAAAAAAAAAAAAAAAAAGAGATAAGGGAGAAGGAATGAAATGAATGATGCCGAAAATAGTTGGGTGAAAAGACG
Source organism: Aradus depressus (assembly GCA_963662175.1). Classification (NCBI taxonomy): domain Eukaryota; kingdom Metazoa; phylum Arthropoda; class Insecta; order Hemiptera; family Aradidae; genus Aradus; species Aradus depressus. Next base: position 32,828,407 of record OY759215.1, read on the forward strand.
GCCAGCACTTGGGAGCTCATGAATTATGAAGAAGAGCTGTGTTTTCAAGTCAAAGATGGAAAAATGGAAAACTAAAAGGTTGAGAGACATCGATTTATCACTGGGCCAAGGGGGAAGGGTGAACTTTTCATCTAATAGGTTCTCAGAGCTGAAATCGAGAAATAAACATTTTTACTAAATATGAGTATTTTAGTAGAACATTTATTCCAATTAGTTAAATGTAGTCAGTTATATAATGAAAAGTGTTGGTCCTGAGCCTGTACGAGTCAGGTATTTGTTAAACACCTCTACCTACTAGAATGAATGTATCGGCATAAAATATAGTATGAGGATTCTGAAGCCACTTATAAGTCAAGTATTAACTTTTATCCAAAGCGAACTAGAATAGAATAGAATGATTTTTATTAAAAGAAGAAAAATAACATAATTCCAAGAAATATTCAAAGAAAAAAACACTTAGTCTACAGCCATTTAGGCCGTCAGTCGGAGTTGGCATTACAGATATTTGATAATGAAGAACAAAAAATATTAACTTATATAAATAAATGAAAAGAATAAATAATCATCGTTAAATTCCTTTAAAAAAAAAAAATAAATAAAATAAAATAAAAGATAAAAAAAAATAAATAAAAAATATGTAAACATAAAACATACAAAAATAATAATGCGAATAACGAGAGAATAAAATAAAGACAATAAAGTTAACTAAACAACATGGCGGGTAAATGGTAATAGTCATAAATTACATGAAGGAAGGAGGGTCCTAGAAATTAAATTCCCGAATTAACATATTTCTATATTTAGATGCAGCCCTTGCGTAGTTATAGATCAGATTCCAGTTTTTCCCATTCAGAAAAGCGATGAGTTCCCCTCTCCCTAAGGTAGGTTTGCCCAGCCACCTCTGTCTGGCCTCTCTAAGGACGGGACATAGCCCAACAAAATGGAACAGGTCCTCCACCTCCCTCAGGTTACAGAGCGAACAAAGGAATTGCTCTTCTCTCCTGCTCACGTTGAAATTCAGGTATAGCAACTGTCCCCTAAGCTTCATTATAGTACGCATCAAGCATAATTTGTTTCCATCTTTAATGTAGTGATTCTCCCCCAAATCAAAATTGAGATCCTTATACAGACCATGAAAACGTGAGCTGGATGCTTCATTAAACAAGTCATTTTTAAAACCCTTTTCTACATTATCCAGTAACGTTTCTACACAAATTCTACTCTTATCATGATTCAGATATTGGTGAACTTGGATATTGTGTTTATTACACAAATCTACATATTCCTTGTTCCAAAACATTTTCGCTTTAATTACTTCTTCAGCTAGGACTTTCGGCGAACTATTGCCTTGGAGGGAGAGCGAATACATAACAGATAAATTCATGCTGGGGAAGTACATTGCCAGTTATTCACTGACGATTTTTTCCCCAAGGCTAACAGCACTTTTCCCAAAAGTTCTCTGGAGGAGACAATTTTTCCCCGAATTTCTTCTCATTTTTCTTTTCAGTAGAGTAACCACCTGTTAATTAATTAATTATTCTTGGAGCTGCGCCAAGTCTCTGACTTCTCTGTGCCCTTTACAAAAGACTTCTAGCAAGGAACCGTGTCTATTAAATCAAATGAAGGTAAATCTCGTTTTCTCTCTTATAAGGAGCTGGCTGGGTATGGTTGGAAAAGTTCATTGAACTAATAAGTAAGAAGGCCTCAGTCAAGCACTAAGTTAACTGAAAACATGCTGCAACAACTGGAAACATGTATCAACTATATTGTTAAATTAGGTGACGAAGTCGGCCTTATATACAACCCATTTTCCCAATTCAGGTTTATACCAGGTATGGTTGGAGTTGATCTGGTTTGTAAATATTGGGATAAAAGGTGTTGTATCGGCATTCTAAAAGGTAATATTTATCTTTATTCTTCAGATGATTCACAAATGCGTCCGAAACCCTGGGCATAGAGTTTTTTTTAGCTTTACCGGATCCAAGTAGCGTTATAATATAACAAAGTAAAAAAAGTCTTTCGTTTTATTTGTTAATAATTAAGAAATGACAGAGTAGCAAATGTGAGCTCCTTTGATGTCTTTACTTCAGTATCGCCCAGAACATTAGCTCGGTCTGATGCCTTCTGACGTTCTAGACCTCTTGAAGTGTACTTGATGTCAACGAATCATGATGAGCCAGTCTCTGTCAACCTTCTTCTGAATCGATTGTAGTCTTTCGGCTGTTGGTAAATTCCATCGCCTCTGATTCTCTTCTTCGTTCAATTTCTCTTTGTTTTTCCATTCTCTCTCAGCATTCCTTTTTCAATTTGTTGTTTCCTCGACCTACTTTACCTGCCTCTACAACAGAATTATCTTTGCCCTCTTTCCTTTTCCTGTCCTCCTCTTCTGGTTTCAAGTCAAAACCCAATGAAGACATAACCTGCCAAATTTTAGCAAAGGGAATGAGGGGTTCAGGAGAGGGGGTTAAATTCAAAAACCCTAATAACTGCCGATGTAATGAATTTATCGACACAAAATTTAGTGTGAGGATGTACGGTAACTACCATCAACTCAATGCTGGAGGAGATGGACAGAACACTTCTGCAGGCCCAAAGAGCGTATTTCTCTGTCATCAAGCTGCTACGGTCCAGAGCCTTGTCAAGGAACCTGAAGTATAGTATCTACAGCTCCATGGTAAAGCCCGTTCTGATCTATGGGTGTGAAACCTGGACCCTGACCTCACATCTGGAGAAACGTTTCCAGATGTTTGAAAATAAAGTGCTGAGGAAAATAGCAGGTCCGGTCAACAATAGAGAAACCCAAGAGTGGAGGATCAGAACCAACAGGGAGCTGAGGGACATCTTCTGGCAACACCCGACCGTAGTTGCAGATATGAAATCACGGCGCTTAAGATGGGCTGGACACGTGGTGAGAAGCGGACAGCAGACAGCCATAGGACGCATCCATGGACGCTCAGGTCCAAGGAGCCAGATCACGAGGAAAAGCACGACTGAGGTGGACTGAACTGGTGAAGAAGGATGCTGTGGTACACCACGTGGTGAACTGGCGACCGGTGGCGCACGACAGATCGCGGTGATGAAGGCTAGTGTGGGCGGCTAAGGATCTTCAGGGTAACAGTTACCGAAGATACTCGGAGTTGTGAACAACAGTCACTTTCACCAAGGATGTAAAATTTTTCAATTATCCTAGAGAAAGAAAGTAGAAGTACTACTTGAAGGCACAGAAAAAATGTCTGATTTAGCTTATTCCAGTTCAAATCAATATTCATTTTTTGCAAGGCATGTGCCATGGTTGGGCTGTTTGAAACAACAGTGCGATCCAGAAACCTCCACAAATCTAAGTCAAACAAGAAGAAAAGATAAAAGATTTAACTGAATATTTCAGTAGCCATGGAGACTAAGGCCAGCCTCTCTCTAAATGGCATCCTGCATAATTGATATGTTCAAACCAACTCAGGATTTTTCTTCTTTCTATTTTTCAAGCAATTTTCGGTTGATTTTTTTTTTTTTTTTTTTCAAAATTAAAATCAACATTATTTTTGAACATTACACTTAACTTCTTTCTTATTGGTACCTCTTGGAGTTGGCTGGCGACTAGATCATCAGGAATGACAGCATAGAAAAATAGAGTTTGTATTCCCACTGTTTTATTTCCGACCAGAACCGGTTTTCGACACAACTGGGAAAGGATGCGAGATTTATTCACTCTATATACATACAGATTAATACTTGAACATTTATGCGATCATGTGTATCCAGAAGCCCATACGCACAATATTTATTGATTTCAGCCAAATGGGTCAAAAAGAAGATTAAAAAGCGCTCAACACAAAAATCCTGTCGATGTAATGAATGTATCGTCATGATAATTAGTCAACAATATATGTATTCTAACTAAAACAGTCGATCGGTTTTAGAAGGAACGAAATCAGTTCACATTGCCTTCACCCTTCGTCGAAAATATACCTGTCCTCCAGTGTGCCTTAACAAAAATCCCATCCCTTTAAAAAACGAAGTCAGCTATCTAGGCCTCATACTCGACAAACGACTAACTTGGAATCCTCACACGAGACTGAAAAGACAAGAAATGAACAAACGTTATACACTTTTACTAAGACTATTAGACAAATGATCCAAATTAAATTTGAAAACAAAACGACTTATATATAACGCAGTACTACTATGTGGACTTAAAATTCTGGGATTCTGCCAAGGCTTCCAATTTCCAGCGCATCCAATCCTTTCAATCAAAAATCCTTAGTAAAATAGCCAATGCTCCTTACTACGTCTCCAATAATACTCTCTCACAGACCTTAACATACCTTTTGTTACCGAAGTCGCTAAATCCAAGTATAAAAAATTATTTTCCCTTCTTAGTTCCTACAATAATGCTCTAGTCCATGCCCTCCATTCTGCCATACTTCTCCAACGACGACTTAAGCGTCAATGGCCTAGAGACCTCCTTAGACAGTGACAGTGATTAGATACAAATGAGAGAAAATCAGTGACTAGGGAGTGTCAGCACTGATTGTCCCCTCTTGACATTTTGACATTGCCATTATCTCTCTATTAGTACTTTTGCTTGTTGTATTTATTTTTATAAATTTGTGGATATCTATTTGTAAATAAAAAAATAAATAAATAAAAAAGCGAGATAATTGATTAATTCGTGGTGGGGAAGTACTGTACCGGTGATTCACCGACGACTTTTTATAGATAATTATTTTATAGATAATTGCATTTTTTCCCTTCTCATGTCGGTTCACTATTTAGAGCTTAGTAATTAATCATTGATAATAAGTATTTGTTAATTATTTTATCATTAAGAATAGAGCCCATTTTTTTTTTTTTTTACATTTTCCTCTTCATTTTTCCTTATTTTTTTCTACCCTTCGTTTTTTGTTAGGATCAGGAAAGAGAAAGGAAAGCGGATGTGCTGGTGGCTGGAAGATAAAAGACGTATGAAAGAAGAAAAAAAAAAATTTAATTTAAAATTCAGCAGTAATTTACACTCTTATTTCGGAAATTGCTTTTCAAGATAGCAGCACAAGTCAACAGATAGACTTATTTTTCAAACTAAGTACTAAAAATTAATCTAGTAATCTCTTCTTATTACTTTCCTAGATATACGAGTATAGGGGAAGTTATGTAATCTCAAATTTCAGAAATATGATATTGAGTTTAGACAGAAATTACATATTTTCTGACCTGATTCCAATAATGAGAAAAAAATAGTCGTCACTAGATCATCGGCAATACTTCCCCATAATGAATGAATTAATTAACTTGTCGTTCATCACATGGCAGTTTGGGCTAAAAATCAATAGTTGGCTTACATAACGGCTTTAACTACGAGGTCATATCGCCTACTACCAGAGCGCTCTTTCGTCATTCTGGTGGACATGAGACCGACTCTACTGTGGGAGTCCTAAATTTTGCCTACCCTAAATTTTTATTCACCTAGGGCAGAGGTCTTTAACGAGTACCTTACATCGTACAGGCTCGGGGCCATCGCTTAACGTCCAATCCGAAGGACGGCGTGCTTAAGTTTATTTTACCTCCCAGATATAATAAACTAAGGGCCTCGGTCGGGTTTCGAACCCACGATCTTGAGCTCAGAAGGAAAGCATGCATACCACAGGAGTAAGGGACATTTTCAAGCAGTTCGATAAATTAATTTTAGAGGAAGAGCGAAAACTTATATAGCCAATGATTCACCGGCAATTTTTTTATTCTCTGCCCGGGTATTACATGAAACTCGATTACTTAAAGTAACCATTATTTCAGAATATCTTATGGATAGTTTTGCACATAAAACGTTAATTCAGTGCATTTAATGTTTTTGAGAAGCTGAGGAAGAGGGAACGAAACTTGTTCCTTGGCGTCAGAGGACAAAAGCCTAATTTTCTTTATTCGGGGAGAACAGAAATGGTTTAACATAAATTAAAGATAATTTCACTATGTCCCTCAAGAAAAGGGCGTTAGAAAATTGCAATGGGCTGTAGGAGGGCGAGTCCTGGACAACGTCGGGTCAATCTTTTTACCAGTGTAGCCATATGTAGTACATATTTTCATTACCACTTATTATTATTTCAACCTAATTTTTTTAAGATACTAATGTTGTGGTATTTTTTTTCAATTTTAGTATTTTTCCACCCCTCCCGTGGTATTATGCCGCTTTGAGATCTGGCTACTCTACTTTTTCTTTATTCACGCAGTATACGAGTACGTAGTATAGGGGAAGTTATGGAATCGGGCAGAAATTCGATGTTCAGTTTCAATTCGACAAATGAAAAAAAAAAAAGGCGTCGGTGATCCTCATATTAAATTGTGTGAGTCGAGACCCATTCTCTTCGTTCGATTTCGCGAGAAATGATTAAAAGCCTTTTCATGTGGGGTTTTGAAGTTAAATATAAAATTTCATGTCTTTTTTTCAATTTGAGCTCCTTCTAGATTTCGTCCCTCCACCTCCACCTCCCTCCAGCCCCACGTGTGATACAATCGATATTTTGTAGAATCGATTCTATCCTGGAATACATAATAATTGTTATTATAACCTGACACGGGGAGGTTACAGTGGTGATAAGGTAACATAACCTGACGAGGATAACCACAGGGGGAGGTTACAGTAGTGGGATGGGTAGGGGTCAAAGGTTGTCACAGATCCCTCCACCTCCTCCTCAATTCACCAATACCCACCACCACCTCCTCCTGTGATAGAACCGGCCTTTATACTCTACTTCCCTTTTCTAGGCTGATTCCGCTGAAAATTATTAGATTTCGCCCTTATGGAGTTTTGAATTTTAAAATCCCCCTCTCCTTTGACCGAATTGGCTGAAAATCAAGAGGGTTCTGGATACACTTATAAAACTTCATACAAACCTTCATTCACAGTATTCACAGGCACACACTCATACAAACAGAATATGTTTCATTTTTGTAATCAGGGGATCGGTGAAAACTCAACATAGATTACTGTAACTTTCCCTATACTTCTTATAGCTGGGGAAGAAGTATGTATGTGAAGGAGGGGAGGCCTTACCCAATAACCATAATAACTGCCGATTTAATGAATGATTCGACACAAACAAAATTTAGTATGAAAATTCAGAAGTGTCTAAGCACTATGATTTTTAAAAATAAAGAAAACGTATGTTTTTTAAAAAATATTGTCTATTTTCCAAATAATATATAATATGGGAGTACTTTCGGTATTGCTATCATCTTCAGCCACGACTTAACAAATACTAAATTGAAGTTCAACTAGGTAGGTAGTTTACAATCCAAACGGTAGGAAGGTATCCTTTTTCAGCCCCTACGGGGTTTTCTTATCCCTTCTGTATAGTTAATACTAGCAGTAATACCCGGCGTTGCCCGGGGAACTTTGACTTTTCTCCCAATATCTCCTATAAGGCTATTCAGTTCCTCGACAGTACATTCAAGATGTTATAATTTTCAATTATTCATACGGAATAAGGCTTATAGTCCTTCAACTGTAGTAACGCTAGCTTTGGAGCTAAAACTAATTTATTCAAAAAGATTTCTCATTAATCGTTGCAATGGTTTTTGAGTTACAAAGATTGCGTGAGTGGATGCTGGGATGGACCAGGGGTTGATTAAAAAATAGACCTTAACCTTCCGGTAGATAAAACTTATCTATTCAAAAAGATTCCTCATTAATCATTGCAGTGGTTTTTGAGTTACAAAGATTGCGTGGGTGGATGCTGGGATGTACCAGATATTGAGGTACTAATACGCCTATAACCTTCCACAGACGATGACGAACAAATTAAAAAAAAAATAATCAAATCCATCAAGCCGTTCGTGAGATATAGCGGTACAACGCACAGACATTTTCAGCTTGATATATATATTATGATTATTTGTGAAATAGACAATATTTTTTAAAAAACATACGTTTTCTTTATTTTTATCAAGTGTTACACAATATCTCCGCAAAAATGTTAAATATCACTATGATTTTTAGCCTATGATTTTGGAAAGAGAGCGAATAATTAGTTAATTAATTCGTGCTGGGGAAGTAAATTGGTGATCCACCTGGAATTTTTCTAAAATTGGAGGCAGGGAGGGAGCTTTGTCCTATATGAACCCCTAACCTTGTTTTTATACGGTACATCTAACACAATTACCAACCAACTTCCTCTGCGTAACAACTCGGCACATCTCTTTGTTGTGTTTTCAAGAGTTTTCATAAGTAATTCGATTTAAAATACTGAATTTCTATAGTCACATTTTAAAAAATTTAGAAAAACGAATAGGATTAATTGAAAACTTCATTTCATTCTTCAAAGAATTTGGGGTTTCAATGATATCAACATCAGGGAAAAATTAGGATATGACGAAAATATCCCCTACTAATTTCCATTTTTTTAGGCATAGGACTGGAATCCTTCTGCGAGATCTCTAAGAGCACTGCAGGGGCAGCAGTAAAAGATTGGCTGACCAGGAATCACATTCAAAACTCTTTGCGGAACCCTCAGAGAAAAGAAGCCGAGAGCTTCTGAATATGAGCAGAATGGATCTAAGAGCTATGACAGAGCTGATCTTTTGAACAAACACCTACAAAATATGGGCAACGCTAGAAGCCCTCTGTGCAGGAAATGTGGCGAGGAAAATGAGACTCCGGTTCATATTCTAAGCCAGTGAAAGGCACTAGACGGCAGAAGATTTTACTGCTTCGGGTCTGCCATAAGGGAACCGAAGCAGGTTATGGAGGGAACCTGCAGCAGAATTCTGAACTTTATTAAAGATACAGGTCTGCTGTAGGGGACCAACACACACAGGGCACACAATAGACCTTCTCTGAAAAAGTTCAAGAGAAATTAAAAAAAAAACACAATTTGAAAAATCGAAAGAAACAGGGCTTTCCCCAAGCTATTATTACAGAACTTCTTCTACAGTCAATTCGACTCTATAAAGAAAAATTGGGCGCGATTCTGAATAAATACCCAATAATGTGTTGCATATCATTTGAAATGGTACGAGACAACGTTTGAATGTGTAATTTTTTTTGTGAAAAAATAAGAAAGGTAGTGAATTTCAGGTGCAACGCCGCTTAAGACACTAATAGGAAATAAAATGTACACATGGACATAAATAGTTTATACTTACATCAACGTGAATACCTTTGTAAGGGAATATCTTGGTTGGAGGATGATCGTTGGGAGAAAACCTGTAAAACTCTCGTGTTCCTCGGTACCACTTGACGGCGTAGAGAGGAGCGTTCTCCAGGTCATACTTGCACAGAAGGGTCACAGAGCCTCCCTTCTCAACAGCAGGGGGTAGAATCACAAGGGACACGCTACGCAGACATAGACAACCTGCAACACAAGTATTCAGTTATTGATATTAGCAACAATGCGCACACTACAGAGAAAAAATTCATATTTCAGAAATATGATGAGTTTTCACAGAAAACGCGCTTTTGCAGCAGTGTCGGAGAATCAAATGTGGGGTATGGATCAAAGGGTTCAAATTCTTCAAAGGGCTGGTAAAAGTAGAAAGCTCAATTCTCTTGAATCTCTGCACATCAAGAGAAATATCCGCCGAAATTGTCACAGTCTCAATCACCAGATACGAAATCCTATTCTCTTCCTCCACCTCTCTCTGATACTATTTGAGCAGCCCGTAGCGGTGAACAGATTCTGTTACAGCCATCTGCTTTTGTTAAATCGTTAGATTTGTTGTATAATTATTTTTTTTTGTTTTCAATTTAGTCTTTATCTTGTAATAAAAAAAAAAGAATTATATTTCTTTATATTTATTATTAATTTAATGACACATGAAATTTTATTTATTTCTGCCTTTTTAAATGTATTTTATTTTATTCATTTATTATTTGGGTGATTTTCTGAAACTAAGGAAATCGCTGTCCCAAGGACTTTGTGACTGGTGTGATAGTATTTTTGGAATTTTTCTTTTTCCATGAGGTACAACAATAATGGCCTAGGGGACTTTTTCAATCATTTATTATCATTCTAACCCTTGTTCTTATATCAATAAATCTCTTTCAAAATAGTGGGTTCTCAGTCCCTCACTATGTCCCACACTCGAGGTCGCTGTGTTCAACAAGCTCACACCTATCCATAATCACCTAAAAATTAGATGAATGTACATATAATTTGTCAAACTTTTGGTTAACTTGGGGAATTTAGTGTAACATGGTTATAACTGGTCAAAAATAATTAGTATATCCTTGTCCCAAGGGGTTTTCCTCAGTCCCTCACATATGTTTGAAAATGGCGCCAAGGCTATGCCATGTCACTTTTCTACAATTTGAGAGGTCGGCAACACTTATTCACTTCCCTCCTAAAAGTTGCTATTAAACTTACGCCTTGGCTTTCTTATAATCATTTTATAATCAGAATTTCAAGGCTGAATTTGTGGTCGGTCGTTCATCCACCTCAGTCCCTCAACAACCTGGATTTTGTTTTAGTAGGCTATAATTGTGGCTGAAAGTTAATATCTCCCGAATTAAATGGTAACGTGTAATCTACGTTTTACTAAAAATTTCTCAGCCCCTCACATTACCGGATTACGAAATACATTAATCACGAGGCCATTTTCGTCCACCAAGCTCGGAGAATTTGTCAGCTAATGAAATTTTGATTTCCGCCATTTCTACTAAGTCCCTCTAAGAGATATCTCAGTCCCTCCTCCGCCCATTTTTCTCAGTCCCTCACAACCCCTCACATTGACAATTTAATTAAATTCAATCTTTCTCATTAACTATGAATCTCTATGAAGTAATTTCACAGTAATTCATATAAGTAGATGAGACTATTCGAAATGCACCACAAAAATGAAAAAAAATTAAGTAAAAAATTGCTTAACTTTTATTCCCAGATTTCCTTAGTTTCAGAGAATCACCCATTTATTGTAAATATATATATATATATTTTTTTTTTTACTTCCACTTTTTAATTAAATGGATGTTCATCATCTTGTGTGTTCGGGCGATGATAATTATTTTAGTTTGTTTCCTTAAAACCATAATCTCTCTCTCTCTCTCTATTGCCCTTAACGTAAATAAATGATAATATTATTATTAATGTGTTAAGGTCGGTGACGCAAGTGGAAAGTGTCGATATAACTTTTCTCTTGACTGAAACCAATCTTACCTCTCTTAGTTCAGTTGTTCTTTTGGTTGTTTCTTAGCACAACTGAACTTCTGAAATAGTTGCCGAACAAAAGTTTTGTCATTTTATTGTTGTAGAGACTTGCTGATCGATTTCATCATTCGAAAGTCCAAGGCAAAAGGTAATTAGTGAAAAGTGCAAATTGTGAAATACGCTTTGGATTGAAATTAAGTTAGACAAATAAGGGTTGAGAGATTAGAGGAACAAACTAGATGAATAGGGGAGACCGGGGCTGGTGTGGAACAGAGGCATGTAGGGGACGGTCAGAGATACTGTGCCAACAATCTCACTGTACTGACCCGGAGTGGGCATATGCTGATGTGGCATTCAGGATCCTGTGAAAGGTTGCAACATAAGAGCCATTGTCTTTTTCGACCTTCTCAGGAAAATTGGATGAGGAGTTTTCCACGGAATTGGATGTTTTCCGACCTCTGAAGTCCAAAAATGAAAAACAAAGCCCGATAATGTCACAGGCAAAACAAACACGTACAGACATGCTCTATCCATTGTGACCTCAACCGTTGTTATCGTATTATTAGTCTCGTAGTTATTATCGATTGAAATCTGACGGTATTTTGTAACACAAGAAAGTTTGACCGGCCATCTCTGTGCTTAACGAGCGAATAGACATTTTCACGTCAAAATTACTGCCTGTCTGTCTGTGAACAAGATAACTCCCGATAGAACGAATATATCAGCATAAAATTTCATATGTTAAGTGCTAAGTCCATGCCAATTTTGGAGTTAATAGCTACAGCGGTTTGGATTTGGATTTTTGGGCCCACTTTTAGTGCCGTCTACATGTATATAGATCATCAAATTTTGTCTTTTCTGTTCATCAGTAGAACTACTTCACTCTTCAGACTGAGTCCTTGAACCCAACTGAATATTTATTTGATACTTGATCGATTCTGATAAAGTGGATATTTTGAATCCAATAAAAATCTGAATAATTCAACAAAAAATCAGATTTAAAAAGAATGATGTCCATTAGGGATACTTTTTTGAGGTCCTCTTTGCATAAAATAGAAAAAATAGATCAATCAGTTTCTCCGCTACCTACTAGAGAGATCAATGAGATCAATAATATATTGTTTGTTTGAATGTTCACTACGGAGCCTGGTTATGGAAATTGAGGGTCATTTATAAAATTCGTAACTTCATGAGAAATTTCTCGGCACTCTAGTATTTCACAGTCTGAAAAACCAGACGCAGGAAAAAATAAGAAGAAAAAATTGTTAACTTATTGTAATAAGATCCGTCTTTGTCAGGTTGAGTTGCGCGTATGTTGTCCAGCGAGCTTCTGTCTTGTAGAGTTGCGAACAGATACTCCACTGACCTTCTGTCTTGTAGAGGTACAAACAGGTTCTCCAGCAAACTTCTGTCCGATAGAGTTGCAAACAGATTATCTAAAGAGCCTCTGTCAGGTAGAGTTGCGATGTTGTCCAGCGAGCCTCTATCTGGTAGAGTTGCGAACAGATACTCCACTGAGCTTCTGTCTTGTAGAGGTACAAACAGGTTCTCCAGCAAACTTCTGTCCCATAGAGTTGCAAACAGATTATCTAAAGAGCCTCTGTCAGGTAGAGTTGCGATGTTGTCCAGCCTCTATCTGGTAGAGTTCCAAGCAGATTCTCCATTGAATTTCTGTCTGGTACAATTGCAGATTCTCTCCCCAAAGAGCCTCTGCCTAGTGTAGTTGCAAACAGGTTATACAAAATCCATAAGTCAGATTCTCCTGCTACTCACTGTCAGATTGGGCCACAGACAGGTTGTCCAGCGAGCTCCTGCCCGTAGGAGCTGCATTATCCTGAAAAGTCTACATTAACGTTTCGGGTTGTTATGTCTTTCCATGATCTGTAAAAATGTGATTGTATAAGAAAATCTTGATAAGGTCACATCATTCATATTTTCTACTTATTTTTATTTATTATTTATATGATGAAAAATAATAGGTATCAACAATTATTATCAGTAACGATCCGTTACTTCCGATATGTAAATGTTACTTTAGCTGAGTCGGGATATTTTCAACTTTTGATGAAACCATTTTTACTTCCCCAACAATACGAAGTAAAGGGGAAGTTATGTCAAAAATTCGATGTGGAGTTTTCAACGGAATTTCATGTTTTCCGACCTCTTGACTCCAAAAATGAAGAAAAAATGTATGTCTGTTTGGTCGTCTGTGAACATCATCGAACTGCCGATGTAATGAATGTATCGACACAAAATTTAGTATAAGGATTCAGAACCCACTATGTATGTCAACTATTGTGTTATAGGCCAAACGGTAGATAGGTCTTGCGAGGGAAAGCGAAAACGTAATTGATGAATTCTTGCTGGGTTAAGTACATAGACGATTGATTCACCGTTTTTTTTTTTAAATCGGCTCTCTTAAAAATTTTAAAACCCTGATTAATTGAATTCTGTGCGTTGAATTAGACTGTCGATATGCCGCTTGGTGATTGAAGGATCAACATTCGTGGGTTGACATGACTCCATCTTAGACCATGTTTACTTTGGTTAATTGGAGTTACACGGATCAACATAATTATGCATTGTACATGCGCAGTTTACCGTCAATCCATTTCACATTAAATGTTAACTGACAATATATTTATTTATTAAATTGTTATGAAATCCTCATGAGTTTATGAATTCACATATAAAATTTTGTGCCGAGATATTCATTACAACGGCAGTTATTAGAGTTTTTGTTTTAATAACATGGTAATAGGTTACGTCATAAGAATGTTTACATTAAGATTGTTTATAATTTAGATACTTCAACAGATATTAACTCTGACCCACACGGATTAGAATTAATAATACTACTGAAAAGTAAAAAATAAGTTTGTTTTATTTATTTATTACAAATTCCACAATATGTCCGCGTTCCTCAACTTAGAAGTTGTTAAAAAGTAAAAAGAAATGGATAAATAAAAACACTGGAAAGTATGTTACAAAAATAATAACATTATACAGTAGATAAATTATATAATAAATACAGTTGATAAATATTTTAATTAATTAAAATTAAGGTAATCATTTTTGATAACTTATAAATAGTAACGCATAGCAGCGAACATTAAAATATATTTTGTTAATGGTAGTTCATATGAAAAATTATAATAATGAAAAATAAAATATTGCGCAAGTTGTCCCTCCGGGAGCCATGGTGGCCGTGCGGGTTAGAGCGTAGGGTTTTAGTCGCATGGTCTCATCTTAGTTTGCGGGTTCGAATCCCGTCCGGGAGTGAGTTTTATTTCGTAGATAAAACTCCCTTCCGGGGCCATGGATGTCGTAAATAATTAGGTAAAACACCATTATAAGAGAGTCATGACTAATATGCATCGTACTTGAGGCCAAAAAAAAAAAAAGTTGTCCCTCTCAGAATACCGCTGATGCCAACTCATTAGTATCGTATACACAGTATTGCCAATATGAAATGATTTTGAGAAGGGGAGGGAGAGTGCTGTAAGCGTGGTTGGTATAAGTCCTGTGATGGCCAATTCACACATTTTTTTCAGTACAGTGGTCTTATCAGCTTCGGACTCAACTTCTTTAAGTTGTGAAAGAACACTATTCTAGACTTTTACTTTCAGGTTTTTATCTAGATACTCTTTACTTTGTACAAAGACAGATAAAGATACGAGGAAAACAAGAAGTCGTTTGGGACGCCAGGGAGGGTCTCTACGATGTGTGGTAACCACAAGCCTGGCTCTGGTACTAAAGAGCCTAAAGGCGCCAAACTTCAAAACAATTTACGTGAACAGATTTAAGGGAGTGCGAGTGGGTTCCCCGCACCGGGCGTCGAGCCAAGGGGGCGTCAAATGGCCTGTATCCTATATCCTCTCTCCCTCACTGTTCTATGCATGCTGGCCCCCGAGCGCTAAAATACACTAACCCTAGGGTGCCTCGTCCACAAGCAAAGTATTGAATAGATCAATAACCTTACTCAAACATTCTTTGGTATAGCACCATAGGTCAGACATAATTAGAATGAAACACACAGCAACAACGGTGCAGAACGGTAAAACGATGTAAGATGTAAAACAGACGCAAGTGCTTTCCCATGTGGTTCCTGAAAATACCAAAACAATTGGATATCCATCATTGGATAACTCAAAATGACAGGACATTCTAAATGTTACGTATAATGCGGCCTACATAGATGCACAGCTGAAAATAGGCTACATAATAAGGCTACTTACAGCTGTTAGCTTATATATTATATGCTATCTGATTAACAGCTGTAAGTTAGCTACATGGCAGCGAGTTTCTATAGAATTTCTTCTATGCATCTGATTAGCAGCGCGAAGTGAGCTTCATGGCAGCAAGTTTCTGTAGAATTTCTTCTATGCATCTGATTAGCAGCTGGAAGTGAGCTACATGGCAGCAAGTTTCTATAGAATTTCTTCTATGTATCTGATTAACAGCCGGAATCCGCCTTGGTCTAAAGAACAATGGCCGTCTCATTAGAGATTTATGAATCCAGTTATGTCATCGAATAAGAAACCGTGTAACCAATTTTATCCAAAACAGTTACTTATGCGTCAATCATATTCTGCACGACGACAGACATAAAAACGAATTATTATGCTCATTGTACGAAAAAAAGTAATAAAAATGTTATGACTATAAAAAAAACGCATAAAATGTCGCGGTGGTGTCCCATGTTAGCCATCTAAAGAGACATTTTTAAATTTATTTTTTTTAAACCTCTCAAAGGGAAAAAGCGAGAAAAACCTGATTGCTGGAAAGCATTATTATTTATTTATAAATTTGTTGAATAGAATATTGTAGTTTTCAAAGAATATGAATTTTCTGTCATGGCTCCTCAATAAAATGTCGTGTCCGTTTATAATTTTTTTGGAAGTTATAGTTTTTATCGATATACAGTTTTGTTTGGTTCCTGTTTGTTCTTTCAGCTTTTGAATATAGGACAGGGTTGGGAAACGTTTTCTAAGTGCGGGCCAGAAAATTTAAAAGCCAGGCGAGAAAAACTAGTTTTTATTGTTGACGGATTACAAAAAAACAATGAGTGTCAAGTTCATTGTTCAATTGACAAGCTCAACCTAAGCCAATTAAGCGCATCCAATGCTTCCAATCCAATAAATTCATTTTGACAAAGACCTCATTAGGTCCCATTTCCTAAACTTCCATTCAATACTGTCATCCCGACAATCCTCCTCGAAGGCTGAGGCGGTGCTGGCCAAGAGACCTGTTACATTATTGTATCTAGGGAATGCTGACACTGGCCAATTTCTCCCCTCAACTATTCTCAACCAGCCCTTCCTGTCCATCTCGGTCTGTCACCACTGCTAGTCAGAGACTGACAAAGTGAGGTGGTACGGAGCCTCCTCTACCTAGTTGGAGGAATGAAGATGGTCTCATGTCGAGGGATCTGGAGCTGAATTTATGTATTCATATTTTTTATTTTATTACTACTTTTGTTTATATTATTTATTTGTTGTATAATTAAATTGTATACTGTGATGTATAAAAATAATATACACATTAAAATGATTAAATTATAAACGTTAAAAAATTAATTATGTATATTTATTTTATATAAAAATCAAATTTCTTTTAAAACAAATTAGTAAAAAAAAAAAACCTGGCCATCAACTGTTTTTTTAGTGTGTGTAGAGACGGGTCGAGGCCTGGGTTGAGAATGGCGACGGTCTGAGTGAAGGTAGAGTGGTGTTTAGGCTTAAATTGTGATGAACTAAATATAAGTGAATTGACGGTGAAATCGATCCAAAAAGAAGGTAGGTACTGTTGTTTGTTTATATGTACATGATATATGACCAGAAATGTATAACTTAATTTTTTTTTTTAAATAGCCAAAGTATAAAACCAAAAAAATTGAATTAGTGTTTAGAATTTAGTTTTTAAGATTTTTCTTTTGATTTTTGTTTAGTTTTTTCATTTTATAACGTAGATGATTTAAGAAAATAAACTCAATATTTGTTCTCGAAAATTCTGTTCTATTCATTCTCCCTGTTGGCCCAGTAAGATAATTTGAAAACCTTTGAATTAGATTTTATATTTTTGCAAAATTTAGAAGACAAGATGGCATCTCTTTAGAAATCCAAATGAAAAGTTTGTTAATTGAATTTTTTTAAAAATATATGTGCACTTTCTTCAAAATTGCACGTCTTGAACTTTTGATACTTTTTAGGGCCTTTTTCGAAAAACTACTGTAGAAATCAAAATTTAGTAAAAGAAAAGAGATAAAATGTTTACAGGCAATGTGGTAATTTATTGTTTAAATTGTTTGTTTATTTAATTATTATTATTTTATTATTATTAATATTAATTCAATTATTATTTTTATTTTTATTTATTTAAGATTAACACTTAAAATTGTTTTTATTTATTACCACAATACATTTTACACAATGTGCAACTGAATGATGCGGACGGAGTTATTGCCTACAGGTCGATTTCTCACCTGGTTCCTTCTTACAGTTACAGTGAGATGAAAATTGGTGTCAGGTGTTGTAACGAAAACAGTGACTATCCAATATTTAATTAACTTTGGGGAGAAATGGTTGAGTGAGGTGAAGGGAAGTGGTTTCAGGAGTTGCAAGGCAAACAGAGCCCAGGGCGTTAGGGCGTGAAGCCAGAGACAAGACACCTACCTTCCAATATGAAGGATTATCTGACATATCAGGGCCATCAGAGCCCTTGACACAGCTAAGTCAGCTGTAAATGTAGGGATGTCCTTGATTTGAGACTAAATGTAACTTTAATAGTAAAAGATGGTTACTACTGAATAAAACACTTAGAACGAGTTAAAAATTCCACTATATTTAAATAAAAGACACAATATATTTCGCTGGTTTGAGCAATGTCAAGTGCACAGGATACAGACTTATGACTGGTGGTAATATTTTATATAAAGTCAAGATAGAGGGCGTGAGGGGGGGGGGGGGGAGGGGTAGGGGGGAGAAGAGTGAGGGAGGGGGAAAGAACAGGAGGGGGGAGGGGGGGAACTACCATACTATATCACAATTTAATCAGAAAAATAATTAAATAATATATCCCAATATTAACCTATTACCTATATCACAATATTACCTATACCTCTATATTAACCTATTAAGTAAGTCTCAATAATAACCTATTATCTATATCACAATTAAAACAAAAAAACTAAAAAATAGACAACAACCAGATCACTGTTTTGGTTTTAATTGTGATATAGGTAATAGGTTATTATTGAGACTTAGTTAATAGGTTAATATTGAGATATAGTTAATATTGTGATATAGGTAATATAATTTATGGTTTCCAGATTTACTTTGTGAAGCTCCATTCTAGGAATAGATAATTAAAATGCACAATTTCTTTGTCAAACTTCACTATATATTCTCAAATACTCAACTAGTTTCGCCGTGTTAAGGCATTATCAAGAGTCACTCAGTTTGTAAGTGACTCTTGATAATGCCTTAACACGGCGAAACTAGTTGAGTATTTGAGAATATATAGTGAAGTTTGACAAAGAAATTGTGCATTTTAATTATCTATATAGGTAATAGGTTAATATTGAGATATATTATTTATATTTTTTTTCTGATTAAATTGTGATATAGTATGGTAGTTCCCCCCCCCCCCCCCCCCCCCCCCCCCCCTGTTCTTTCCTCCTATCCCTCCCACCCTCTATCTTGACTTTTTTCAAAATATTACCACCAATCATAAGTCTGTATCCTGTACATTTGACAATGCTCTACCCAGCGAAGTATATTGTGACTTTTATATAAATATAGTGGAATTTTTGACTCGTTCTAAGTGTTTTATACAGTAGTATTAACAATGAACTTCCACAAGATCTCTGGCGAAAACATCACTAAAAGATGGTTGATAAAACATTTCATTGGTCTCCGAAATATATTTTTAACACTTCGGTAAACGTTCCTACCATTTAGGCATTACCAAAACTTGTGTCTACATATTTATTATCATAATATGATATAACATTTATTGGGGGGACATAGTACGATGGACAATTTGACTGGGTTCGTTACTGACATATATAATTTCTCTATCATTTTCTCTATACCATATTTTTAGACATCTCTAGTTCCTATAACTAGATTCTTGTCCTCGCGAGTTGGCCTCAGGGATTGTCCATTCGTTGGTCGTCTTGAGCAGCTTGCTCCTGCCTTCCATACTTCGCAGTATTGGAGGAATAAAAGGAAACCTCTATTACTCGAACTGTACAGGGTATTATCGAAACTAACGACAGGGGTAGCTAAACCAGCCCAGCAGATACATACTCGTACAGTCATCCTGGTCACAAGAATCTGTGACTCAATCTTCTTGTCTGATAAATCTACATTGCCTTCAGATGTTCTCCAGTGGATTCGATGGACATTCAGGTATTTTCTTTGATATACAGACAGATCTAAAACTGACAAAGGAGTTGGGGCGGCGTTCTTCGACCCCTCCAACAACTTCAGCTCCCTGTTCAAACTTCCTAATATAGCATCCATTAACACAGCAGAGAGCTTCGCTATCTATTTTAGAGGCTCTCAAATATATACAGAGGGCTCAGAAAAGAAGGGCCTTCATTTTTACTGACAACAGGGGTGTTTTGACAACGTTAAATATACTAATGACTACTCTGAGGAAAGACGACCCTCTACCTGGTTCGCGTCAAAGGCAACAGCTCCAACGAGGCGGGGGACAAGCTGGCATCAGACAATGGGAGGTGGAATCGGCCAGTGATATCAGAGCTTATCTCAAGAAGTATAGTGTACCAAGATTCCCACTCAACCATGGTAGAAGACCTACGACAAGCCTAGATCATTTTTCACTACTCTCATTCGCCTTCGTCTTAACCATAATGGGCTCCCTTTTCTTCTGCTCAAAATACACATTCCACCTCCACCATGCCAACAGCAAGTAGAAGTGAATGAGAACCACGCCCTCTTCGCTTGCCCACTAACCAGTTCAGAACCCGAAAATATGTTTAGTGTACTCATAAAAAACAATATAATGCTCCCCAATACGCTCTGACTAACAGTATCTTGAACCAACAACCAAGACATTTTTGAACCACTATTCAGATACATTTCTATTGATAATATAGTCATATAATCCTTCCAAAGGGTTCTCTGGGGATTGGGGGGCGTCAAGTGCCTGAGTTGGCCCGGCGGGCGTATCTATCGGGGTGGGGCGGCAGCGCCGGGCTCTCTGGACTGTACTGGTCTTGGGTTTGCGGAGGGAGGAGATGAGCCCATTCGTGCCGTGTTTCCCTTGTCTTCCTGGCGGGCGCGGTCAGCGTGTCCCATGGGTCTTGTGCTCAGTTCCTCTCGGATCCTGCAGGAATATTTTATGACGATGTAAAAGTATATACTATGTTCATAAGACCCCAAACATTTTAAAAAAAATTATATTAGAGAGCGCACGTAGCACAGACGTGGCGTGCTAGCCTATTGAGCTCAAGTTCGCGGGTTCGAAATCCGGCCGAGGACCTACCCTGAGCACGTCGTCCTTCGCATGGGACGTTAAGCAATGATCCCGAACCTGAACGATGTATTCGTTAAAATACCCCTATCCTAACGTTGGTAGGCTAAATTTAGGACTCCCTCAGTTCGTTCGAGCTCATGTTCACCAGAGTGACGAAAGAGCACTCTGGTAGTAGACGATGTGACGTAATTAAAGCCCGGGCATGAGTCAGAATAACTAACTATATTTAAAAGCAGTTCTTTTATTTAACAATAATGATACAGAATTCTACCTTGTTCTACAAACAACATAGAGAAGAATTCTACTAGAATTCTAGAAACAAAATAAAAAGAGATTTAATTAACCTATCTCATTCCTCGTAACAAATTCCAGACTGGGCCTGCTCCAGTGTATATTAAAGGGACCAGTCACCATAATAAAACCAGATTTGTGGGGTATATTTTATATGACTTGAGGACAGAGAGTGTCCTACATTCCAGTAGGCCCCTGAGGTGGGGCGACTTCAAAGGCTGGCTGAGGTGAGCCTCCGGAGGCAGATCTGTGGGGATGGCTCAAAGGTGGAGGGCAAATGTGCCACCCTTGGTGGATGTGTGCCGTCCATATTCTATGAGGGAGGACCACAATGGACCACCCTTCTCCTTCCAACTGCCACCTCGGCAAACCTGCACACGTTCTTTCACCCTCCACACTTCTATTCAATATTGAGCTAGTTCCAGCAGACTGGAAACACACACAAATAAGGAGAGAACTATTTTCTACAGTCTTTATTTAGACAAGTGACAATGATGGCCATAACAAGACTTAAACCAATGTAGTGTTTAAACTCTATCTCTTCCCCTCTCAAAAGTACTTCATATTGGCATTACAGAGAATATGGCGACAGCGGTTGTTCGTTTTTCATTGTACAGTGGTTAGTATGTCACGCCGTTAATATTGGCGCGATATAATATGTCATATTATGATGATTCCATCCAGGAGGACCAATGTAAATCAGGCGTGGTGGTCTAAATATCAATTTAAAGAAAACGTTTTCATCAAACAACACAAAGCAACTTAAAAACTCGCGCCGCCCGCTGTCGTGGCTCCGTCGTCCTTCTCATGGATCATAGACAACCGCCGATAAAATGGTCCATCGGGCCGGGGGGAGCAGAGCTTGCGAACCGTACGGTGAAAGGATCCGTTGGCGGTATTCACATCAGCCATGCGTGCAATACCAACAGGTCCAGGATGTAGGCCAGTGATTCGGCCGTTGTAAATTGAATTATTCAAGTAAATATTAAAATCACGCATTACTATATCGCATACAATTGATAAAGAAAAATTATTTAAAAAAAAAAAAATTGTCTCTTCTAAAAAATGTATAAATACAAAGAGTACACTTTGAGTATTGCAACGACGACTTAACAAGTACTAAGTGGAAGTCAACAGGTTCACATTCCGATCTGTCCCTTCTCCGGCCCCCTGGATGGAATACATTGAAAATATAATGTAATATATTGAAAATAAAATTTAGACTTTAAATGTATTTATTAAATAGCATATTATGTATTTATTAAGTAGTGTGTAAAGATGATAGCAGTACCGAAAGTACTCCCCATAGTGTATATATTTTGTGAAATAGGCAATATTTTCGTCGATAATGCTGATGCGCAGTCATAACATACTACAGAATTATTATGAACCCCCTTCTTTTCTGCCGATTTTGCGTATCGATCATACATATGGTTTTGAGTTTACATGTGAAATTTTGTGTCGATATCGTACGTACATTCATTACAACGGTATTTATTACAGTTTTTGAGTTAAGCCTCCCAATTCTCCCTTTGTTTTGGCCGATTTGGCTGAAAATGGATGGGTGATATTTTTAGAGGGTTGTGGAAACACATATAAAATTTCGTATCGAAACATTCATTCTATCGGGAGTTATCGTGTTCACAGACATAAACATAGATAGAAATATTTTTTCATTTTTGGAATCTGGAGGTTGGAAAAAATGAAATTCCGTTGAAACCCATCAAATTTTTGCCCGATTACATAACTTCTCTTATACTTCGTTCAACTTGGGGAGTAAAAACTGGTTTTTTTCTGTTTTCCTTAAACTCGAACGTCCTCTAAGTATAAGGAATAATAATGAATCCTGCAAAAGTCACTCCATATCTAAAATCAAAACAGGCTTTCATTGAGAGTTCTTATAGGCAAAACTTAATTTCATAAAGCTTCTTCCAATTTCATAAAGTTTCTTACAACAATGCTCTACGGCTCAGCGGTTCGAATAAAGAAGGACAATGATAAGACGAAGATCAAAGCCGATGAAATGGGATTCCTTCGTGGAAATCATAGACAAAGGACTGGTGTGGTTAGGAACTGACAATACCGAAGAGTAGTCGTAGAAAGCACTGGAGAGATCATCTAAACGGAAAGTAGAATGATCGACTACCTATGGCAGTGCTGATGTACCCGCACCCAAGGAGGCCGGCCGCAGGCTTTTAACTGTACCTCTATTGGAACGAAAAAAGATCTCTAAAGCGGCGCCTAGACGGTCAATACTATTGTGGTAATATATTGTACAATATTATTGCTGGTTGTCCTAGACGGTACAATATTATTGCTGGTTCTCCTAGACGGTCAATATTATTGTGGCAATATATTGTACAATAGTACTTCTGGTTCTCCTAGACGGTACAATATTATTGCTGGTTGTTCTAGACGGTACAATATTATTGCTGGTTGTTCTAGACGGTACAATATTATTGCTGGTTCTCCTAGACGGTCAATATTATTGCTGGTTGTTTGAGACGGTACAGTAAAATAAAATAAAATAGCTTTATTGACATTATTTTAGAACAAAAGCCTCTCCTTTTGGAGGTTTTGATTCTACTGCTCTTTCAACAGAATAAATAGAAAAGAATTTAACGATTGTTCCTAAATTAAATTAAATTATTTCTTAAGTAAAACTGTTACTTCTTGATTAAAAATAAAATAAAAACAAAACAAGAGAAAATAAAAAAAAAGCAAAAAGTAAAAATGAGGGTTATTTCTTAAATAGTACTGTAACACATTTGTTCCATCTTTCTCTGTTGCTGGCCACTGTGCACCATCCATCCCCTATTCTCTCCACTATCTCGTCCCTCCACCGCAGTCCAGGTCTTCCTTTTCCTCTTCTTCTGCCTCTAAGAATCCACTCCGTGCAGACTTTAACCCATCGTCGAGGATCCATCCTTGTCATATGCCCGGCCCATCTCCACTTCATCAAGTGTGCTTCCTTCTGGATGCTTCTTAGCCTCACCTTCTGTAGAACCTCGCTGTTTCTTATCCTGTCACTTATCTATATTCCAAGCATGCTCCTCATCATCCTAAATTGGTTTACTTCCAGACGACGATCCAGCTTCTGTGTCAGCGACCAGGTCTGTGCATCATATAGAATGGATGGATAGACGCAGCTCATCAGGATTTTGGCTTTCAGGTCAACTGCAATATCTCCCTCAAGTATTTTTTTCAGAGACCATCTAAATACTTAGACAGTACAATATTATTTCTCAATACAATTGCTCAAATATTTAGTTTACGTTAAGCACTTCTGTAGTCAACATGTTATAAGTGATGATGAAGGTATTTGTGTTGGCCATTGCGTTAGCTGTTTGCCAGAAATGGAAGGAAAAGCGCAGACATTTATTGAACGATCTGCAAGAATGAATTAAATGTTTTAACTAATTGCTGTTTATCAGCATCTGGATATTTCTCTCTATATTTCAAAGGAGCTGAATACGCCATAAGGGGGGGGGTTCAAAATGTGGCCCAGCTCATGGCATATAAAAAGAGTTTGGGAGGCGAATTTATGGATGAAACATAAATTCTACTACTGGTAAGATAAGTAGTGGACTGTATATTAGAAAAGGAAACTTAAAAGGGCTTACCTCAGGTGGGAGCGAAATTCCAGGAGTCCCAAGCAGGTCAGGAGAGTTCCCCGGCTGAAAGGAAAAACATTGGCCAATGGTCCCTAAACAGTCGAAGAACGTACTTACCTGACCTGCAAGGAATGAGACTTCTGGGGCAGCAGGAGGCAAAAACTATCTGGAAACTAGGGAACACTGGAAGCAAGAACCTTGTCGCATGAGGCTGGTAGAACAAGAAGGTAGAGGCAAAATGGGATAGTCTATCTAGAGAGATGAGCACTCTCTAGTGGTCAGGTGGCTAAACTAATGTAATTGGTTTACCTAAAACCCAACAGGTGTCGCTACAAAATAATAGAAATAAAAAGGCCGCAACAGGAGCTATTCGTGTTGTTCATTTTTTTTTACTCTATTACTATAATCTTTGCTCTTGACCTTGGGACCGCTTTGGGCTGAGAACCTTATCAAAATACAAAATTCATCGGTGAATCACCTGTAAGATACTTCCCCAGAACGAATTAATCAATTAACTTTTCGCCCCTCTTCAATTTCTTACGATTATATAACTTCTCTTATTACGTATTTTAGCTGAGGAAGTAAAACACTAAACCAACAGTGCCCTTCATTAAAATAAAATGAAAGCCATTTATATAATCAATATGGTTGTATAGGAAGTGGAAAATGAGATCTCAAGTAAAATGAAAATGAAAAGGAAAAATTAGTCTAAAAGCGGTTGTGAAAGTTTTGGAAAGACTGAATAAATCGGCCCATTAGGAGCCTAGATGGGGGCTCTGTGGCTTGCCGTTTTGTTGTTCTGCCATTCTACAGACAGCCTTTCTCAGCTAGGGGCCAATCAGAGTAATTATCCTAATTCCTTTACTAAATTTGTTCTTTGCCCACCCTGACCTCCGACAAAGCTGAAGTCAAAGCAAAACTCCGCAGTATTACCAGGAAAAAGGGTCAATAAGAAGTGAGAGAGAGAGAGAGTGAGAGAGGAGGATCTTGACTAATATTTGGAGAGGAGGAATTAGTTTTCCGACCCGTTGTCATCAGATGAAAATATAATTGAAAAGTATTCGGTGAATCATCGGCAATGAACATTCCCAGAATGAATTTATCAATTATCTTTTCGCTCCCCATCTAAAACCATTCGACCGTTTGGGCTAAAAACCAATTCTTGACTTCGGGGAGCTTCTGAATCCTCATACTAAAGCGCAATGACAATTATGGATATAGAACTGTAAAATAGTAAATGGCAATAGGTTCAATAAAAATTTAAACATAAAAGAATATATTTGAAAAAATATAAAAAATGATTAAAAATAAAAGTAAAATATATATACAGTGTAAACTCTATATAGCGACACTAAAGGGACTGCGCATTTTATGGCGTTATTGAGAGTTGTCGTGAAATGAAGAGAAGAAAAATCAATACATATTACATTACATTTAATAGTATTTTACTATTATAATATGTAGATGTTGATTAGCGACTGTAGATTCTAATTGTAGGAATATTGAGGGCCAGTCAAAGATGAAAAAAACACTATTCAGATGCCAACGTTTAGATATATTTTATATCATCATCAGGGCTATGAATAAGCAGGGTTGGGGAGAAGACATGTACACTGGATGGAGTCTCACATTGCAATGTAAGACTCCATCCAGTGTACATGTCTTCTCCCCAACCCTGCTTATTCATAGCCCTGATGATGATATAAAATATATAGAAACGTTGGCATCTGAATAGTGTTTTTTTTTCATCTTTGACTGGCCCTCAATATTCCTACAATTATAATATGTATTTACTAATAAAGTATAAAATTTACTAACAACAAACATTAGTATTGATAGAAATAACAACACTTATTACATATAGTCTGTTACCTTCGTCTGACGTTTTTTGCTGATCCAGTATTTTAATTGTATTTTCTTATGTATTATATTCATATTTCGAGATACTCTGGGATCAACTTGGTTATACAAAAAGTCTAGCAGCCGAGGTAAACACGTGCAAGGTAATCACAACAAACAAAAGAACGAATTTCTTTTAGAATCTTCGGTACTTATGATGCCGACAGTCGAGGTAAATACGTGCTAGACAATAAAGCAACAAAAAACATGAGGGCGCCGGTAGCTCAGTGGTATGCATGCTTGACCTCTGAGCTCAAGGTCGTGGGTTCGTAGCCCGACCGAGGCCCTTAGTTTATTTTATCTGGGAGGTAAAATAAACTTAAGCACGCCGTCCTTCGGATGGGACGTTAAGCGATGGTCCAGAGCCTGTACGATGTCAGGTACTCGTTAAAGACCCCTACCCTAGATGAATAAAAAATTAGGGTAGGCAAAATTTAGGACTCCCACAGTAGAGTCGGGGCTCATGTCCACCAGAGTGACGAAAGAGCGCTCTGGTAGTAGGCGATATGACCTCGTAGTTAAAGCCCGGGCATGAGTCATAAAACCTAACCTAACCTAACAAAAAACATGGGGCACCCATGACCCTTCAGGGTTGAACTGCCCCTTGAAAAAATAAAAATAAAAAAAATAATAATAATAAAAAAATAACAAACAAAAGACCGTACACAGCTGCAGTTGTTATTAATTTCGGCAACTTGAAAGTACTGTTTATTGCTTAGTAATGACGTGTTGTCGTTATTTAGAGTGGGTGTGATGCTACATAGAGTGTATCATTGTATGGACAACAAGGTAAACCAACCAGATTCAAGTAATTTCGATGTTTTAGGGAGTTTGTCGTTAAATCGATTGGCGTTAAATGGAGTTGACACTGTATATAATAGGCTTCATAAAAATTGTATTAATGTACATTATATTTATATGGGATACACTCTTTTTTTCTGAATCGTCTTGCAGATCACGTGCGTGATGTTCGACGTAGAAGCGGTCCTGATATTCGCCTCTGCGCATAACTGGATGAGATGTTCTGCTGATCTTCAATTTCTTGTATCTTCGAGGTCTTCACTGATATCACTTTATTTAGTTAGTTAAAAATTCTCTCTTTAAAAATAGTCATTTTCTTTTAAAAAACTAAAGAAATTTAAAACTTTTCAGACACAAACTCATATAATTAAATAAACCAGCTTTATAACCTTCCTCCTTGCTCCATACGTTCTTTCCAACTGAAACAACTCACATCAGCTGATAAGACTGTGGTTGAAGATGAAAATGACGATTAAAATGTTAAAATTTCCGACTTTACCCAGAGGCCTAGATTAATGTCGAGATTAACAAGGTATTGACGACATTAACCAAATTTCCAACTTTAACAATACCACATTATATATCGCAGTACAGACGAACAGACGTCAAACACTCGTTAATAGGTTTCGACAACCTACCTACGGAACCATGAAAAAGAAGTATGTATCTATGTCAAAGAGAAAACCATCCTTGTTATGGATGTCTTCAGTCCTTCTGAATACATCGCAATGTAACCTATCGGATAGCCATTTTCTATCCTTTGACCAAGAAACCGATTGGAACGAGATGGGATCACCTCCAATCTTCCTTTACCGTACCTACCATTTCATGGGATACAAGTAGATAACACTCTCATGTAGTTCAAGTCCTCTCAAAATTTTCCCCTGGGAAGCATAAAGAACTCCCCCCCCCCCCCCCCCCCCCCCCCCCCTATCATTATTTAGGGGTTCTCTATCAAATTTCAATGGTGAAGGGTAGTGGTGCCAGAGCCGTACTCGTTCTATTCAACCACACAATGACTGGAGTCCTAAAAAAAAAACCTATCCGTTCATCACTTGAACAACTCTTGTTCTGCTAATGACCCTTTAATGATCTCAAATAGGTTGGACAGCATATGACTAATCCATATTTATTGGATGGTTGAACTTTGGGAACTCGTATCGAACTGTTTGTTTTGAACAATTCCCATTTTAGAGTAGCATCAAAGTGTATTGTAATTTGATTTCCTATTTATTTTTATAGGTTTTACTTCACCAGCTATACAAAGTATAGGGGAAGTTGTGTAATCGGTCAAAAATTCGATGTGGATTTTCAACGGAATTTAATATTTTCCAACTTCCAGATACTAAAAATTATTTTTAAAAAACAACATGTGAGTGACGAGGTACTCACGAGAAATGATGTGTAAGATTTGCTGATAAAAATTTGCTGTCGTACACTGATTTTGATTAAAATTTGTTTTATAATGTTACAATAAGAAAAGTAGTATGAGGAATTAAACTTTCAAATTTATTGTTCTTCAATTTCTTTTATACTTGCAATTATAAGTTTTTGATAGTTGAAATAATTATATTTTTTTAAATTTACACTGCTATATTATTTTCTTTTACCACAAATTTTATTTATTGTGACAAATTTAAGCAATCGAAGTATCTTAACCAAAACGTTTCTTACCGAAAGATCATTTTATAGTTCGTAATATTGATATTTTAGTTAAATTCACTACTATGTTTTTTAGAGTTGTTTTATTGTTATTGGTTTTATTATATATTTATCTTTACATTCATTCATACGTGACGAAATATATTACACGATAATACAGTCGAACTATACTACACTTTCTTCGATGATCACAACATAAAAATTCAAATGCAGTCGAAATATACTACACACTTACTTACTCCATGAACGTTGAAAAGGTCAAAAACAGCTGACAGATAAAGGAGTGTGCAGTTGCGTGTGTGCACTGCGCGCACAACCGTCCCACACACACACACACACACTTACGTATGCACATCAACGAGACTTACACTTTGACAAAGCCCTTACCAAGAGCTAAGATGTTAACACATCATAAAAGTATGTGTGTGTGTTTGTGAACACGATAATTCCCTGATAGAATGAATATATCGACACATTTTATATCTGTATCCAGAACCTATCTATCTGAACATTTCAGCTAAATCAACGCCGAAGGGGAGGAAAGGATCAGAGGAAAAGCGCCGATGGATGGGACTAAAAACCAATTCTTGATTCGGGGAGCTTCTGAATTCTCATACTAAATTTTCTGTCGATACATACACACAGTTATTAGGGATTTTGGGTCGAGCCCCCCTCCTCGGGAGGTTGATACTCCCATTATAGAGAAAACTGAAAAACACATATGTAAAATATGATTTTTCGCATTTTCACTGAAAACTGTCCTGAAATGTCGTTTTGAAACAGATATTTTTAGGTATTTTCTCGATTTACACGAAAACGGTTAGTCCTATCAATAAGTTAGTTCTTACCAAAAATGTTCCTTATTAAATTTCAAAATCAACGCCGAAGAGGAGAAAAGGATCAACTCAAAAATCCCAATAACAGCCGATGTAATGAATGTATCGATACAAAATATGTGAATTCCGAAGCCACAGTGTAAGATTGATTGGTTTTAGAGCGAAAACGTCATTGATTAATTTGTGCTGGCTAAGTACTTAACCGGTGCTTCACCGAAGACTTTTTTTAGTTTTAAAATGCATGAATTTGGGCGAAACGTCACAAATAACAATTGAAGAAAACAATTTTGGAGACCAAAAGCCCCCGGAGAAATGTGCAGTTGACCACCTTATATCAATATTCAGAACCGGTATGAAACAAGGAAGATTATTCCTTCACATCAAAATATATTTTTTTAAATGTGATTATGATAGGACTAATGGCGTTAAAATATGTCAACTTACTCAAACAACCTGCTACAAAAATAAGCAAAAAAAAAAAAGACTGACACATTTATGGATGTATTCATAGGCAGACAATGAATTCATATCCGGGGTGGGGGGGAGGGGGGGGGGGAGGGAGGGGCTCAGAAAAAATGTCCAAACGACGTGTTGAGTGGTCCAGTGTCAAAGTTTCTGTAATTCATACATATACAGCTTCATGAATAACTAACGAACAAAAAAACACTGACAAATTGAACATTTGAATCAACTATGAACATTCATACTTCTAGTTAGGATGATAACAACTTTCTGTAAACTGGCCGCCAACTTTCTGTGGTGGTACTTTAGGATAGCGAAATTTTTCGCCCAAGGTAACTTTTTATATTATAAATAGCGTTATACATGTAAATAATTTATTTTACATGTATTTAAATAATTGGGGAAACCAGGGCTGGTCTGCTACAGAAGCAGGTATGTAGGTGAACAAAAAAAAAATGTTAACCAGATAAACAAAATGTCGCGCTACGCACCTTCAGTGTTGTGTGCGATATATAATAATATATAACAACTAATAATCACAACACTGTAACATCCTCTACAATTGGAATAGTTGAATAAATGTTTAAAAGCAGTTATCTCGTGAATGATTCCTCAAAGAAGTAGATTAAGTTGATTTAACTGAGAACATACACAATTTTACGAGATATCAAGAAACCCACATCTTTATAATTCCGAAAGTATTAGAGTCCTGAGCTCCCCAACTTCTTCACAGTGCACAGATGGCTTGGGAGATGATCACAGTACACTTAACTCATTTTACGACTTGACAACTTATTCCCTGGGACCATAGAAATATGCTGTGTAGCCACACTATCGTCTAAATTGTGAGAGCCACCAGAGATGGCTACCCACTGCCTCCACCCTGAAAGGATCTTTGAAATACTGAGGATGGTAGGAAGGATTCGATTCGAGTCTCATTTGTGGAAGGTAAGATTTTGAGTTAAGAGAAGGAGGAGGAGGGAATGTATGAAGGTTGAGAAGGGTTGGCTCTGGTTCCAGGTGAGTGGGCCACATCTATCAAGGTACCCAACAGGCAGAGACCCAGGGGAGGTCTCGTGTCTCACACCAGTCCCAGGACTAATTAAACATGGGTCTTGTCTACCTCAGTCTTGTCTACTTTACCTTACTTCTCTCATGTAGAAAGAGAGACAGACAAATAATGGAACAGCAGAGTCCCTTCCCTTCAAAGCGACTTGTAAACCGTCTCTAGAGCATGTAGTCACGATATACACGTATTTCCTCAAGAATTCGATCCACTTGTCATACGTATACTACTACGAAAATCCAAGACCGAGATGTTTTGACTAGTTTCGCAATAATAACTGTGTGTGTTCAGGCCAGTAGCTTGAGCTACCCCACCTCAGTTCCCCAAGTGTGGTCCAGAGATGGCACTGTTTATGTTAGGTTTAGTGTACCCCTCCCACTTGTTGATTAGGTGAGGATTAGTATCATATCAGTAATCCCGAGTCGTATAGTTGCCTCCCCCTGAGGTAGTTCTAGTATGCTCCCCGTTGCCTACACGGTCCCAGTAGCCTCTGTACTCCCGTTGCCTCTACGGCCCCAAGTTCTTGTCTCCTCCCCGTTGCCTATAAGGCCCCATTAGTTGTCTCCATAAGTTGCCTTCCCCTGAGGCCCCTTCGTACTGTTGCCTAGACGGCCCCAGCATCTGTACTCCCGTTGCCTCCCCACTGAGGCCCCTATTTTGCTTGCTCCAGGTATCAAGGTATTTAATAGAATAGCAAACGCTGGCCAGCAAGTTGTATTTTGTTTGATGCCACTGGGCGAAGACGGCTCAGCCTGGAAGTAAGTAAGTGCGTTTCAACATACATACATAAGTCCTGTTACCACCTATGGTACAGTCCACTTGTTCAACCCCCCCTCCGTACGCTCCACCTGATTCCGGATAATATTGGCCGTGGCGCGTAGAGTGTGTATAAGATTGAAACTCGGATGTACTATCTTATATTAATGTTTGTTTGATTTTGACCGAAATATTTATGACAATCAAAAATCTCTACAAATAAAAGTTGTAGAGAGAAGTGAAAGATCCATTTAATACGAAATACCTATAATATATCGCCTACTACTAAAGCGCTCTTTCGTCGCCCATATGAGCACGACGCTACTGTGGGAGACTAAATTTTACCAACCTAAGTTTATTCACCTAAGAGGAGTCTTTAACGAGTAGGTACCTAACAACTTACAGAACTCGGAACTATCGCTTTCGGGGCATGCTCAAGGTTTTTTTCCCTCCCAAACCTCTGAGTTACCGGCGCCCTATTTTATTAAAAAGGATAAAAAATGAAGATGAAAAAAACCAACTACTCTTTTTACAGATTTTTCCCCTGCCTTTCCTCGCCCCTTACAAATTCATTTGAAATTGGCATTATATTGAGTATAATGAGTGATCTGTAAAAACGTGGTTGGTATAATAATAATGTTGCTGATCCTTTGAGGATGTGCATTCTACTGACTAGGCCTCCCGTGACAGACAGGAGGGAGGATTTCTTCGGATGGAGGGTAGTTAGTAGGATGCAAATTGGGTGTGTCTTGTTAGGTAGAGGGGTGGGACTCATCTTGGCAGAAGCTCAGCTCCGTGTTCTCTGACAGAATCACCTCCTTTCTACCCACTAATCATTCCAACCAAACATGAACAGACCTTACCCACTTAGATAAACGAGGAAAATACATGTTAAACCCCTGGCGGGGATGGTTTCAAATATCATTTAAATAACCACTTCTAACAGATCCTTTAACCCCATGAACCCCGAAAATATTTGTTATCTTTAATTTTAAATATTTTGTGTATAGACCGGCAGTGGAACCCAAATAGGAAATTTCCAATTAACCGAGCTACGATCCCTTTGGCGGTTCTATGGAGAACCACTCCAAAATATTAGAGAATAGATTTTTTTTTTTTTTTTTATTTATCCTACAATCTACGATTAGCCAAAACGGTCAATTTTTTTTGGCGGAAAAGCGTAAACATAATTGCAACATTTTCGTCCTGGGGAAGTTCATTGGCAGGGAATCACTATCATCCGATTTTTTATATATATTTATTTAAGTTGTAATGCAATATGCAAAAGTGTGGATTGAGAGAGATGAAAGGTTACGAAAATCTCCCAAGACATGGTGGAAAGGATTTGCTTACTTGTAGACTAACTCAATAAAAATATTTCCGCGTGTCAAAGAATATCAGACGTCAAAACCACTCAAATAAACACAAATAGAATAATGTAGTTGAATCAAAAAAAAATGTTGGAAAAACTCAGAATAAATAAAATACAATAAAATAAAATCAGTGAATTATCGGCTCTTTACTTAACGGGTCTTTAAAGAGTACCTGACCTCGCACAGGCTCCGTACCCTTCGCTTAACGTTCCAACCGAACAACGGCGTCTGAGAATACCCGGCAATGTACTTCCCCAGAACAAATTAATCAATTAACTTCTCTAATCCCCCTCTCCTTCGGCCGATTTGGCTGAAAATCGATATGTTCAGTCCTCAAGGGGTTCTGAATTTACATATAAAATGTTGTGTTGATACATTCATTCTATCGGGAGTTATCGTGCCAGACACACTGAGAGACCGAAATGTTTTTTTTTTATACATATTTGGAATCTAGACGACGGAAAAAAAGAAATTCCGTTGAAAATTCCGCATCGAATTTTCGATCTTTTACATAACTTCTCCTATACTTCATATAGCTGGGCAAGCTTCGGCCGGGTTTCGAATCAGCTATCTTGAGCTCAGTAAGCTAGCGTGCCTCTCGAGCTACCGGCGTTCAATTTAATATTAAATGAGTAACAAATACGACAATGACAACTAAAAAACCATTATTGAAA
This sequence comes from Aradus depressus, assembly GCA_963662175.1. Classification (NCBI taxonomy): domain Eukaryota; kingdom Metazoa; phylum Arthropoda; class Insecta; order Hemiptera; family Aradidae; genus Aradus; species Aradus depressus. The sequence goes on from OY759215.1 coordinate 32,862,480, forward strand.
GTATCAAAGAAAGTTGTCAACGACTGTTTGACAATTATGTTGACATGGCATAATACAGAGAGGATCATCGTATCTGTTACACAATGACAATACTCGACACTCCATCAAACACAGCATAGAACTTTTATTAAGTGTACCGTTTGTATCAAAACAAGGGACTTAATTGAATACAGTCGGTCTGTATTCATTACTGTCATTCATCAAGAAAAACTTAATACGACAAATTATACTGCTCTTTGTTGAATATAGGATTGTTCTGATATAAACCGTAATTATCAATCAGGAATTATAGTGAAACTTGGTGTTGGTATAATTATTATATTATATTTATAATATTATACTGCAATATAGACAAGAAAAAATATGTAAATCTATCCGTGGTGCCACATCACACTTAGATGTGTTGAAAAATCGTCGGTGAATCACCGGCAATGTAATTCCCCAGAAAAAATTACTCTATTAACTTTTCGCTCCCCCTCCAAACCCAATCGACTATTTGCGCTAATAACATTTGTATTATACATAGTGGCTCCTGAATCTACATCCTAAATTTTGTTTCTTGGTGGTAACCAGATGTAGTGGACTTGTTAAATAATTAATAAGATGTATCAGTCCAACAGAATTTATTTTAACCACAACTAGTGTTTAGTCAACATCGTTCATAATGTAAACACACGGCTAATCCCTCTCTGAGTCTGATACTCAGCCCCATGCTATAGTTGGCCATGAATGGACCTATTTTAAGTTTTTATTTATTGCCGTATTTTATTACGGCCCTCCTTCCTTTTTTGGTTTTCTTCAACTTCTATTTGGACTTGCTATCTGCCAGTGTCCCCGTTCAGCTTTGTCTTCGTTCGTCCGATGAACTTGAATTTAATTTTAATTTTCATCGTGAGCTCACGTTAATATTTTCAGTTTTAATTATATATGGGGTATTCAAACATTGTTTCTTACGGAACTATAGTCCATAGTCGATTATATTTTTTATTATATTACTTTCAGTGATTATTTTTTAACAATTATATATTCTTTTATCCCTAATTTCTTTTTAAACTCAATTTTATTTTGATTAACAAGATTTATTATTTTTTGCGCCATTGAATATATATATATATATTTTTTTTTTACAATGTTCTCAGTATTATTTTTTTTTGTGTCCCCTTTATTTTTGTTCTCCGTTTCCCTATCATGTGCTTATCCAATAATTAAGAAGCTCCGGCGAAATTAAATTTGATTTGAGGATTTCCCTATTCAAAAGGAATAGGGAGCCTTGAATTAATCACCTAGTTTCGTGAGTCAAGCCGACATCATCAGGTGGTGAATCTTATTGAAGAAGAGGTCAAAGGACTGGACACCTGGTCCATCTGGTCTGATAGGTGTCCAGTAGGGTGGAACGACATCTGGTCCCTGATAGGTGTCCAGTAGGGTGGAACGAAAATGGCCTTTTAAAATTTTTTTTAGTTATTAGTTTGGTAATAGTGGAGAAAAGTTGCCTTTTAAGTTCAAAAAGAATTTTAAAAAAATTGGTTTCAATACTACAACATCTTGAGGTGCCGCAAAGAGCTTAAAGTTTGTAAAAAAAATTGAAAAAAATGAAAAATTTTAAATTTTGATAAATTATTTTTTATGAATTTCTCGTACATATAATGTTACATAAGATGGTTTTAAATACATATATAAGCATTAGAATTGGAAAAAATTATTAATTATAAAATATAATAAAAATAAAAAACTATTTTGTAATGTTAAACTTTGTATTTCTTACTTCTGTATCCTTAATGATTACAAATGTTACAGCTGCAAAATGTTTGTTTCTACTTCATTGCCACATTAAACTGGACCTTGCGGCACCTCAAGACGTACTCCAATATTTTTCATATTTTTAATTTATCTTATCTACACTAAAAGGCAACTTTTCTGCGCTATTCCAAATTAAAAATCACATAATCGAGACATGCAAAAATCTTTGAAAAAGTTCCAAAAAAGTGTGTTTTTATAAAACTTTAAGGTCCTTGCGGCACCTCAAGACGTACTCCAATATTTTTCATATTTTTTATTTATCTTATCTACACTAAAAGGCAACTTTTCCGCGCTATTGCAAATTAAAAATCAAAAGGTGATTTTTTCGTTCCACCCTAGTGTCCAGTCGTTTGACCCTTTCTCCAATAAGATTCACCACCTGATGATGTCAGCTTGACTGACGAAACTAGTTGTGCTTAAAATAAATTCTGTTGGACTGATACATCTTATTAATTAATTGACTAAATTTTTGAGTCAAATTCATTACATCGGCAGTTATTAGGGTATTTGAACTGAGAGAAGAAAGAGGTAAAAAATTGGACTCTATAAGAAAGTTCTGTTATTTTTACTTGATTATAGCTTTAGTGTAAGGACGTACGAAAATCCGAGATCGAGTTTTCAACAGAATTTGCCGTTTCATAGTCCCCTCTTTGAAAGATTGTGAGAGCTCACAATTGTAGCAATGAAATTGAATTTTGAAATGAAGATGTCACATATAAAATAAAATAGCTTTATTGACATTCTTTTAGAACAAAAGCCTCTCCTTTTGGAGGTTTTGAGTCTAGTGCTCTTTCAACAGAAGAGATCAGAAAAGAAATTAACGAATGTTCCAAAATTAAATTAAATTATTTCTTAAGTAAAACTGTTACTTCTTGATTAAAAATAAAATAAAAACAAAACAAGAGAAAATAAAAAAAAAGCAAAAAGTAAAATGAGGGTTATTTCTTAAATAGTGCTGTAACACATTTGTTCCATGTTTCTCTGTTCCTGGCCACTGTGCACCATCCATCCCCTATTCTCTCCACACTCTCGTCCCTCCACCGCAGTCCAGGTCTTCCTTTTCCTCTTCTTCTGTCTCTAGGAATCCACTCCGTGCAGACTTTAGCCCTTCGTCCAGGATCCATTCTTGTCACATGCCCGTCCCATCTCCACTTCATCAAGTGTGCTTCCTTCTGGAGCCTTCTTAGCCTCACCTTCCGTAGAACCTCGCTGTTTCTTATCCTGTCACTTATCTTTATTCCAAGCATGCTCCTCATCATCCTAAGTTGGTTTACTTCCAGACGACGATCCAGCTTTTGTGTATGTCACATATGCTAACGTAGATTCATAATCGGCCGAAGGGAAGATGCTATCATTGTCGAAATTCATGAAATTCTCAACATCCAATTTCTATAAATATAACTTACTTTATACTTTGTGTAGAGAATGGTTAATAAAATATTGATGTTAAGAACAATATGGTATACACAGTGTGATATAAGTTGAATGTATACGAGTAGTGTAGTGCTGCCTCTATTGAAGTGCTCTAAGTGTTGCCCAGAACTCCGGGGACCACTTGCTAAGAACAGGGAAATTCTCTTCAGACCCCACCTAAATGTGTTTCCCCTTAGGTTCGTCCCCTTGGGAAATCTACCCCCACCTTACAGTACTTCTCTCTTCAGAAGGCATCTCCAGTAAGGCATCTTATTATACCGATTTGTAGTTTCACTAAATCCATTTATTTCATTAGGTATTTTCAATAATAAGAAAGGAAATGGGAAGAAAAGTCAAGAATGAACTTAAATGAAATAAAAATCGGGTGCGTGCAACTCCGATGAGTGGCGAAATGAGCGTGGCAACGTCTGAGTTACGAGATAGCGAAAGTGTCAAGAATCAAGTATAACAAATCATTTCAATAAAATTTTTGAACCTTGAAACAATTTAAAAACAATATAGAAAGAAAACATTCATAAGCATAATAGTGAAAAAACGAGTTTATTATTAATATTATTAATCTGTATATATCTAATAATAATATTGGATAACTAGGTTATCTGTATATACAGAAAGTAACAACTGTACTATAATATAATCTATAATCTGTATTAGTAGTAACAGCTGTCTCTCTCTCGGCACATGCGCGATAACTGTGTTCCGCGTTCCGCGTGGCTTTCGTTACGGCACATCGTTTTCGTGCATGAGGGCCCGGCCTACCAAATTATAAGACGTTGTCACGTCAAAACATAAGTTTATTTATCGTATTGTCTAATTTCACCAACTATATTTACAGAGGGCGCCGGTAGCTCAGTGGTAAGCGTGCTTGACTTCTGAGCTCAAGGTCGTGGGTTCGTAGCCCGACCGAGACCCTTAGTTTATTTTATCTGGGAGGTAAAATAAACTTAAGCATGCCGTCCTTCGGATGGGACGTTAAGCGATGGTCCCGAGCCTGTACGATGTCAGGTACTCGTTAAAGACCCCTACCCTAGATGAATAAAAATTTAGGGTAGGCAAAATTTAGGACTCCCACAGTAGAGTCGGGCTCATGTCCACCAGAGTGACGAAAGAGCGCTCTGGTAGTAGGCGATATGACCTCGTAGTTAAAGCCCGGGCATGAGTCATAAAACCTAACCTAACCTATATTTACATGGGAGTACTTTCGGTATTTCTACCATCCTCAGCCAAAAGCATAAGAGATAAGACTAAGTTAATATTACAGAATGTCAGCCTCTCGAGGAACCCCTTACCCCTCTCCTGGTGTTCCCCATGACGTCAGACATTCCTATCTAAGCTAAACTGTCAAGCTGTGAGATATTTTATGACAAGGCGGTCACAATTTTTTTGCAAATGTATGGACTCTAAGATCTAGGTAATATTATAGACTATAAAAGTGTTTCCTATGTATTAACAATGAACAGGCGAATAATATAACATAATAAAAAAATCAAAAATAATTGGTTCTAATCACAAACTAATTAAAATTATTATATTGTAAATTAGAACCAATTATTTTTTTTACTACTGATTTTTTTAATGTTATCAACACACTAATTTTGTTATACATTCATTCTATGCTCAGTGGGCGTCAAGTATGTTACGATTTTTCGTTTGCGTTATGGAGGGGGAAAACATTGCATCTACGTCAAACGTCCTGCTATAACTAAGTGACGAAGTTACATTTCAAAAACAAATATTGTAAGTTTTCACGTATTCGAATCCTTCCGCGGTACGCCGTATTGTGCCGCTCGGCATGCCGCATTGAGTCGTTCGGCATGCCGCATTGAACCGCTCGGAACGCCGCATAGAGCAGCTCGGCACGCCGCATTGAGCAGCTCGGCACGCCGCATTGAACCGCTCGGCACGTCGCCGTCCTACCCTACGTATAGTTGGGGTATACTGACACGCTACAAACTGGAAGCTATCAGTTGTCCTGATCCCATATCTCCAGGTATTGAGCCGCTCGGCATGCAGCATTTAGCCGCTCGGCACGCCGTATTGTGCCGCTCGGCATGCCGCATTGAGGCGCTCGGCACGATGTATGGAGGCGCTCGGCACGACGTATTGAACCGCTCGGCACGACGTATTGAACCGTTCGGCTCGCCGTCCTACCCTACGTATAGATGGGGTATCCTGACACGCTACAAACTGGAAGCTATCAGTTGTCCTGATCCCATATCTCCAGGTATTGTGCCGCTCGGCATGCCGCATTGAGCCGCTCGGCATGCCGTATTGAACCGTTCGGCTCGCCGACCTACCCTACTTATAGTTGGGGTATCCTGACACGCTACAAACTGGAAGCTATCAGTTGTCCTGATCCTATATCTCCAGGTATTGTGCCGCTCGGCATGCCGCATTGAGCCGCTCGGCACGCCATATTGAACCGTTCGGCATTCCGTCCTACCCTACGTATATTTGGGGTATCCTGACACGCTACAAACTGGAAGCTATCAGTCGTCCTGATCCCATATCTCCAGGTATTGTGCCGCTCGGCATGCCGCATTGAGCCGCTCGGCACGCCGTATGGAGCCGTTCGGCTCGCCATCCTACCCTACGTATATTTGGGGTATCCTGACAAGCTACAAACTGGAAGCTATCAGTCGTCCTGAACCCATATCTCCAGGTATTGTGCCGCTCGGCGTGCCACATTGAGCCGCTCGGCACGCCGTATTGAGCCGTTCGGCTCGCCGTCCTACCCTACGTATAGTTGGGGTATCCTGACACGCTACAAACTGGAAGCTATCAGTCGTCCTGATCCCATATCTCCAGGTATTGTGCCGCTCGGCATGCCACATTGAGCCGCTCGGCACGCCGTATTGAGCCGTTCGGCTCGCCGTCCGGCTCGCCGTCCTACCCTACGTATAGTTGGGGTATCCTGACACGCTACAAACTGGAAGCTATCAGTCGTCCTGATCCCATATCTTCAGGACCCGGTATATAATGTTCCATCTTACCGGCCCATCAGTCTCCGCCCTCCCCATCTTATATTCTAACTTCTCCAAGAGCTACCACTGAAACAGATTATACTTATCCTTCATTCCTAGAATATTTTATCCAACGCCAATTTAGTTCGATCTGGTTGATGTTGGGCATTTCTTAAAGCTCAAACGATTCCTTTGAAGATCATAGTAATAACATTTATTTCCGTTATGCCATTAAATGGTAATGGAATAGGTTATATAATAAATATATACATCAAGATAACGCATAAATTAGATACCATGGTGGCCGTGCGGGCTAGAGAGTAGGGTTTTGGTCGCATGGTCTCACCATGCGACCAAAGCCCTACTCACCATGGGTTGCGGGTTCGAATCCCGTCCGGTAGTGAGTTTTATTTTGTAGATAGAACTCCCTGCCGGGGCCTTGGATGTTATAAATATAACTATATAACACATTGACATGGCTAATATGCACCGTATATAAAGCCAAAAAAAATAATAATAATAAAAAAAAAAAAAAATACACAAATATTAACCATAATATGTACTAACAATTCCTAGTGTTATCATTATCTGTTCATTCGATATTTTTATTTATAAAAAACATCTTTATTTATCTATAAGTTTTTCTTTCCCAAATATTTACTTAATTTTGAGGTTTTATAACAATATTTGTATTAATGCAAAAAAAAAATGAAGAATATATCAATAATATAATAATATAGGTTAGGTTTAGGCTAGGTTTTATGACTCGTACCCGGGCTTTAACTACGAGGTCATATCGCCTACTACCAGAGCGCTTTTTCGTCACTCTGGTGGACATGACCGCGACTCTACTGTGGGAGTCCTAAATTGTGTTTGCCCTAAATTTTTATTCGCTTAGGGCAGGGGTCTTTAACGAGTACCTGACATCGTACAGGCTCGGGACCATCGCTTAACGTCCCATCCGAAGGACGACGTGCTTAAGTTTATTTTACCTCGCAGATAAAATAAACTAAGGACCTCCCTCGGTTGGGTTTCGAACCCACGTTCTTGAGCTCAGAAGCCAAACACGCATACCACTGAGCTACCGGCGCCCTCTATAATAGTATATATATGTACATCATTTGATATATAACATTTTTTCCAGAGATTATGTGAAGCATTTAATAAAAAATGAAGAAAAACGTATGTTTTTAAAAATATTGTCTATTTCACAAAATATAAGTAAAATATGGAAGTACTTTCGGTATTGCTACCATCTTCGTCCACTCAAAAAATACATTCAAGTCTTGGCTGAGGATGGTAACAATACCGAAAGTACTCCCCATATTATATATATTTGTGAAATAGACAATATTTTTAAAACGAATGGAAGACACTTTTCCAAGATTTGCTGTTACTTCCTTGAACGGGAAATGAAAAAAGTTATTTTCCGCAAAAGAGGATCTCAACTCCCGGATGTTTTCACTTGATTTTATATAAATAACAACCCTAGAATATGACTGGCATGAATACAGGTAAAGTCAAAAAGGCAAGAAAAAGAGGAAATGTGAAGAATACAGGGACGATGTAACTTGTCAAACGTATAAAGTTAGTAATGTAATTTGATGTGAGGCAGGATCTCTGAGATTGTAGGACAGGGGTCGGCAACCTTTTTGTACTTGCGGTAGTAATATCCTTTGTAGTCAAGTTCGCCAGGTATTCAAAATGGGGCGCATATACATTCCCAGCTGTACGATGTATAAGGGAAGTTATTGTCAGAAATTCGAAGCGGAATTTTAATGTTTTCCAACCTCCGAATCCAAAAATGAAAAAAAAAAAGTGTCTGTGTGCCTGTGAAGACAACTAACGTAGAAACCACACTCTACGGGTAGTAAGCAAGTATTAGTTTGTTTTGTTACTTTTAACTAAGTCTAATGGTTGTCTAGTTGCATATTTATATTTTATATGAATTCATAGATGTGGCACTGATGATGACAAAGTTGCGTTGAAAACCCATCTGGTCAAAAATAAAACAGTGGGAAGACAAAGTCTGGAGAAAATCTCGTCCCACGTCAAACTATCACTTATGGCCAATATAATAATAATAATAATAATAATAATAATAATAGCCTTTTTATTTGCTTCTTTAAGATTCACAATAATAATAGTAATAAATATACTTCTATACAAATTGGAAACTAGACCCATCTTTGGGCATAGGCCTCTCCCATTTTATTCCATACACCCCTGTCCCAGGCCGACCTGGGCCAGAGACTCCCTGCTAACCTAGGGTCTTTAAATGTTTAGTAAGCATTGTTAATAAGTAATAATAAATCTTGTTTATTTGGTATATTTACAATCAGTTAAAATATAACTATAAGTAGATTTGATGACAGTGAGTCTTATTGTTAATAAGATGACTCTTAAAAGGATTAAGTGTCTTAAAAGTCTTAATTGTCATATGGAGTTAGTGCTTAAGTCTCTGAGTATCTTAAAGGGCTATAGTGCATATATTCGTTTCCTTGATTGCACATTTCGCAATCCGAATATTTTTTTTGCACAATAAAATTTTAGACATTTTAAATTGAGCATATTTGACTGTTATTACTTCCTTTTCTTGTTCTTTTCACTTTCATGTTTTCCGACCCAATGATTCCAAAAATTAAAAAAAAAGAGGGGGCTTAACACAGAAACTCTAATAACTGCATTATATTGAACATATCATTAAATGTATCCACATGAAATACTCGTAATATATTTTATTTGAAAACCCCATAAGGATCAGAGGGAGAATCAAGGGGGGTTCTTGACTCAAGACCCCTAATAACTGCCGAAGTAATGAATTTAGTATATATTCAAAAGCCCTTATGTAAGTGGAAAACTGATTTTTAGACAAAACGGTCGATTGCTTTTCGGATTAATGACGAAAACTTCGTTGGTTAATTCGTTCTGGGAAGTGCTTTTCTTATTACTTTCTTACACCTATAGTAAAAGGAAGTAACGTAATCGGGCGAAAATCCGAGATCGAGGTTTAAACGGATTTTCACGACCATGTGTGTGTAAGTGATTGGGATGTGAGTTTTTTGATGGTTTTAGTAATTTATTTTTTTAATTTTATTTACTAAAATATTTTAATTTTCATTCAAATTTCAAACTCTTTTATTTTATCAGGTATGGTTATTTCAAACTCTTTTATTTTTACTTTTTATCCTCGAAAGCCGGCTAGCTAATACAAATAAAAATCTGTGAGAGGTCAGACTACATTTTATTTGACAACCTGTGAAACAATTTTAGACGTTTCTTTGATTTACCTGAAAACGGTTAGTCCTATCGAAAAATCGAAAAATGCCCCTCATAAAATTTCTAATAGACTGGTGTGGCTTTGTTTTGAGATAGAATCAATACGACAAATGTTGTAGTGCGTCAAACAATGAAAAATATATTTCCTGAACATGAAAAATTATAAAACTTAAGGAAAAAAAATATATATGAGATGTGGCCATTACAGGGCTTTCTTATAGCAACCACACATACAGATCAGTATCTCCCTGGTCCTGCCGGGACAGATGACGGAGGCTGGCTACCTGGCTTTTGGTCGGTTCGTCTCCTCCTGGCGGAGAATCGAAAAAGCCTTCTAACCCGGCACCGGGGGCCCCGCCGACCGACGCGCTGCTGCGGCTGCCCCCGGCTTAGGGAAGCAGGCAGAAAAGAACCCCCGACAAAATCCCGAGCTCACTCGGTATAAAACGCCGAAAACCAAGGACGACCATGGACCGTAGCCATCGAGCCGGTCTACGACCGTCCATAGCATCATGTAAGTATTGTATATTGTAAATAAACTGGAGAAGGTTACCCATTCCCCAACGAAGATAGGGTGATGTGACCGACCCCCCTCATCTATCTATCTATCTGGCGCTACAACCCTAGTGGGTGCTGGCCTCCTCAATGAGCCTCCGCCATTCGGCTCTGTCCTGTGTTGCTGCTTTCCAATTTCGCTGACCAAGAAGCTCTCTCGCGTCAGCTGCCACACCATCCACCCATATTAGCCTCGGTCTGCCTGCTCTTCTTGATCGGTACAAAGGCTCCTCAAGGACTGTTCTTGGCACTTCGCCCTCTTCCGTTCGGGCTACATGGCCTGCCCAACTCAACCTACCCAACTTCACCACCCTCACTACATCAGCCTCACCAAACAGCTCGTAGATTTCCCTATTCTTGCGAATTCTCCAAACCAGTCCGTCCTTCACAGGGTCGAAAACCCTTCGAAGAATTTTCCTTTCAAATATCAACAGGTCCTTCTCGTCAGTCTTGGATAGGGTCCATGTTTGACTGGCGTAGATAAGGACTGGACGGATCAGGGTCTTATAGAGCCGGAGTTTGGTATGCCTGCTCAGTAGAGAGCTTCGCATATGCCTCAGCAATCCAAAATAGCATCGATTCGCTGCCGTAAGTCTTTTCTTAATTTCGGCTGATGTCTCGTTCCTGGTGGTGATTTGAGAGCCCAAGTACGTGAATTCTTTGACCCTCTCGAAGGAATATGGGCCAATCGATATACTTCGGCTATGGGGGTTCGCGTCTACACCTGTGTACATATATTTAGTCTTGGACTCATTTATTCGGAGACCCATTGCGGCTGCCGCTTCCTGCAATCCCAGAAAGGCACTCTCAAGAGCTGGGTAAGACCGTGCAACAATATCCAAGTCATCGGCGTAGCCGAGCAGTTGGACTGATTTTGAAAATATTGTGCCCCTTATTCGAATACCGGAATCCCTCACTACTTTCTCTAGGGCTAAGTTAAACAATAAGCAAGCTAGGGCATCACCTTGCCAGAGGGAAACTCTGAAGAATAGTCCGACTGAATGCGTACTTTACACTGCACGTCTTGCATCGTCATTCTGACCAAGCGAATCAGCTTCGAGGGGATATTCATTTCCGTCAGGGGCACCCAATAAAGGAAAAAAAAAAAAAAAAAAAAAAAGATCCGTCTCTCTCCCCCTTCCTCTTCTCATAATCATTTCATATTGACATTACAGCGTATAAGAAAGTCACTCACATAATTACACTATGAATGAAACAAAAAAATACTGCTGACGCCAACTCATATATCCAGTAATACCAATATGAAATGATGTTGTGAGGAGGAAGAGCACGTTAGTGTGAAGGGAGGTGGAGAGAGAGAGAGGGTGATCTGTAAGGGTGGGTGGTATAAGAAAGTCCTGTAATGGCCAGATCACAATTTCGTTTTAATCCAAAAAAGTCAAAAGCAAAAAATAAGGTCAAACGTTTACTTATGTTTGCCTTTTTTTTTTATTTTTTTTTTTATCCTGACGCAGAATAAATCTTCTATAAGAATTTTGTTCAGCCCCACCACCTTGCATAAATTCATGAAAATAATTCTTCTCTCTTTTGCCTGTAAGTAAACCCCGATTAAATGCAAATTAATGCAAATTTTATTTGGTAGAGCTGGTTCTAAAGCAGATGGTCCTTTCTTCAATTGTTGGAACAAGCGAGGAAATGGGAAAAAGAAGACCTGCCGTACACAGCACTTGAATAATTAGTAGAAAATTCTAAGAGGGGGAGGCACTAATGCAGATGAAATGCTTCATCCCTTCGTCACACCCTCTCTCATTGTACACTGTAGTCCACCCTCTGAAACCAGGTAAATTTTAATTGTATGCAAATTGTGAAGATACATACTTTCCAAGAAGAAACATAAAGCAATATGTCTTAGCAGTAGACCTGATGAAGGATTAAATTAAAGGGTGTTCAATGTGATGAAAAGGTACCTCATCAACGTGTCTTACAAAAAGATGAAGTAGTATACAAAGGTCTCTGGAACATTATAACCTCATGTTATCTTCCCACTGGTAATCCGCTGCCTAGCTATCGATCCATCGTTGCTCACTCCACCCAGGTATCGATGGTGCGTGCCATTACCTGCGCAGCTTATATTTGAAACATTAATGGTCATTAGAAAAATATATATATATATATTTCCCCTTTTAACATGATTATGATAAGAGGAAGAAAAAAAAAATTCGAAAAACTTTGTTTCTCTCTTTTTGACAGAAGTATAACTCATAAAATAATCAACTTCTTTAATGCCCTTCCTCACTTTTTGAAAGCAATAGATACAATAAAAATTTTAAATTCAATTAAAAATGTTTATGGTAGAGGAAAAAAATCATCAAAAATCACTGCTTTAATTTTGGCTTTCATTTTTATTTTCTTGGCATAGATCCTCTACCAATTTGTAGACGTTTTCTTTCTTAATATAATAAGTTCCTTCATATTTTGTCATATTCAATTTTCACTGATGAATGAAAAGAAACAGCCATATAAATCCTAATGATACTAAACATTTTCTGCAAAGATATGAAACAATTAAGAAAAATAATGAAAAGATTAATTTTTTTTTTTCAATATTGTATATTTTACAAAATATATACATACAATATATTTATTCCAGCATCACTTTTCCCATTTACTTTTTTTTTTTGCTCATTTTAAAACTTAGCAATTACAAACGTATCGAGAAGCACTGCCATCATTAGTATCTATAATATCTATGTTCTTAACAACACTTCTGCTTTCCTTCTCTATCTAGTGGTGCCCCCCGTCCTCGGCAACAAACCTCCCCGCTTCATGATGGACGAACAGACCGAGATCGTCCTTAGACTCAAGGAGGGACCAGAAACTCCCTAGGTATCTTCTGAACTAGGAGATGAACTAGAGAACGTAATAGTAGAGTAGGTAAATATATTATTCTTAGTTGATGTGTTTTGTGTTGTCAGGAAATCTGATCTACCGGTTAATTTAAATTTATTTTAATTATTATCATTAACATTATTTAGTTGTATACTATTTACTTTTCTGATGATTGTATTGTTAATTTATTTTTATCGTTAGATATTGTGACTCATGCCCGGCATTTAACTACGAGGACATATTGTCTACTACCGACGAATGAGCGCTCTGGTGGACATGATCCTGACTCTGATGTATGAGTTCTAAATTCACCTTCTTGATAAAAAACCTAAAAGTCTCGAACCAGCGATTTCGAAGGGCGTCTCTATCAGCTCTCTAGGCGGTGTGAAACTTAAATCACGATCTTGAAAAGTCGATTATACTGTTTGAGATAAGAATTGAACAGATGAGTTATTGTTGGAACTCTAACAGAATTTCAACCCGGGAAGAGCTCATTTGCATGACAACAGGCTCCTGTTCTACAATCGTATAAAAGTTATAATAATTTCATTTTAGACAGTCTGATAGATAAAACTGATTTAGACAGTCTGATAGATAAAACTGATTTAGACAGTCTGATAGATAAAACTGATTTAGACAGTCTGATAGATAAAACTGATTTAGACAGTCTGATAGATAAAACTGATTTAGACAGTCTGATAGATAAAACTGATTTAGACAGTCTGATAGATAAAACTGATTTAGACAGTCTGATAGATAAAACTGATTTAGACAGTCTGATAGATAAAACTGATTCTTCGTGGAGTCAATTTCTCGTCAAAACAGTTCAACAAAGGTCACACATTTAATTTATCATTGTAATTACGCCTTAATGATTATCTCCAATTCCCGGATCAACCATGAATACCAAATGAGACTCCTAGTTAAGTCTAAAAGGTAGGATTTGGTTTAAAATGGGATCACGTTAGGATCTGGTCAGGGAGGTCTGGAGTCAGCTCAAGTTAATCGGTTAGTTCCGGGCCATTTTGTACAACCGACCCGGTTCGCTTCTCCAGAACCGAGAAAGAGGGTGAAAAACCCTTCTTATTGTTAAGTCACTTGTCTCTAAGTTCTTCTTAAAGAGTTTTACCTCCCAGATCACTGCAAATCGACAATTGCTTAGCGAAACACATCAAATTAAAATTCCTTCGAGTAGGATAATCAACTTTTTTTTATGTGATTACATTACAAGACTTTCTTATACCAATCATACTTTTATTATCATTCTCCCTCACTTTATTTCATTTGGCATTACTGGGTATATGAAAGTAATCATATCATATAATAATATATATATATATATTATATAATAGATATAATCACATCTGTACAGTGGATGAGAAATGTATATAATTTATAAGCTATTTTATGTACAAAATTCTATGACATATCCAATTACCATTGTGATAATAATTTTAAGATTAATAAATAATAATAAACAATAAGAATTACCACATTTCCTGTAGAAATTTGATCTCTTTTCTTTATTTAAATTTTGATTTCTACAGTAGTTTTTCGAAAAGGGCTCTAAAAAAAATATTATCAATAATTTAAGACGTGCAATTTTGAAGAAAGTACACGTATACAAAAAAAAATTCCATTTAACAAATTTCTCACTTGGATTTACGAAGAGATACCAATTTTTTAAATAATTTTAAATAATATTAATTCTAATCCAAGGGTTTTCAAATGATATTACTGGACCAACAGGGAAGATGAATAGAATAGAATTTTAAAGGACAAATATTTGGGTTATTTTCTTTATTTACATAATTTAATTAAAAAAACTAAACATTGAACAAACAAAACAAAAACAGAAAGAACAAAATCATAAAACTATTTCTTTTTTTCTTTTTTGTTTGGGCATATAAAAAAAATAAATGATTAAAAGTACCCTCTTGACGCCTCTACCACACAATTTAGACCTCAACTCTTCTTCACATTTCAATTTCACCTTTAGTCAACTTTTATATAATTGTTCAACTTCACTAAAAACAAACATCTCAACTTTAAGTGCACTGTTCCAGAGCTAGCTCACGACTCCTCTCTATTTTTTTCATAGCTGTTTTTTTAGATTTCATTTTTTTTTTTGATGTCCTTTGTTTTTTTAAAAACATTGATATATATAATAAAAAAATTACCCTTTTTTATTGCGTCTTTTAATATTCATAAAAAAAAATGTTCCGTAGTCAAGGTGATTGTTGTTTACATCACACCATATTATGGTTTTCAAGTAATAAATATTATTAGTATTACTAACATCCCCTATGCGACATAGGAAAATGCCACCCTCTGAACACACAGCTCATCGGAAACTGGCCTATTCTATGGAAGAACTTTTCTCCAACAGATCCTTTGCCTTCATGGTCTCTAGTCTGTTATAGAATCAACAACTGACAACATAAATAATTTCTGGTAGCCCTGGAGATGGAGATAAGGTGGGGATGATCCTGCCTAAGTACTGTTAACCTTTGAAGTGACTTCTTAAAATTTCCTTAATTGAAGGGTTCGTTGCCAAAGAGCTTTCGAAGTTACATCATTAGAACTGGCTCAAGACATGACCCCAAAACCGGTTCATAAATCAAAAACTGTTCTCGTACTTATTTTTGATGTACTTGGACCTATGAATTGTCCTTTTCCCTATTTCCAAAGTAACCTATCAATGGTTATACTTTTTATAATTATAATTACTTATTATAATCATACTCATTATAATTATAAAATACATTAGGTACTACTTTCCTAGCAAAAATTGAGTAACTGAGTGTTCGCTCTTCCTACAAAACCAACCGACCGTTCGGACTAAGAAAATAGTTGATTTGAGTTTATTAACCCTCCTAATTCCAGGTGGGGTCCCTATCGACCCCAGACGTAACATATGTTGTTGAAATGGATATGAAAAGTTCATCAGTTTTCATGAGGTTTTGTGACATTTATCCTAACACTATCAGGAAATATTTGACTATGTTTTTAATTATGAATAATTACATTATCAATTCATATTGGGTCATACATTATGAAAAACCATGCTGGGATCCCTCGGGGGACCCCACCTGGTATTTTATGCGTGAGGTTCCCTGCCCCCAACAATTCTCTGAATCGACCTTGCTCCCACTTGTGTCATCTATAGAATTAGCAGAAGAACTGATAGACAGAAAATTGACAATATGTGGTACACTTCGGAAAAACAAAACATGCATCCCACCCGAATTTCTACCATCAGAAACACGACCACTGCATTCATCAGTGTTTGGCTTTCAAGGCGAGTCAACCTTGGTCTCTTTCGTCACACACCCTAATAAATGTGTGGTACTTTTCTCCACTGAACATAATAATGACCCAATATGATATTGATAATGTAATTATTCATAATTAAAAACATTGGTCAAATATTTCCTGATAGTCCTCAGATTTGAAATAATAGCAATACGACTAAAGTTATAGGGCCCCGAAAAATGTAAACTAAATTTCTTCAATAAAAAAAAAAAGGGTCTTTTATCAAGTTTAGCCTAAAAACAGGATACTCAAGGTTGGTTTAGCATTACTTTTTTAATAAAAAAATTAAAAAACAAAGATTGTTATAATGTTAATTTTAAATTGTTAATTCTTGATGCACATTTTCTATTATGCTTGTTAATTTAATATTTTTAGTCACTGATGATGGGAAGAAATAACCCGAAACGTTTGACCATGTAACAAAAGAAATTTATTAATAAAAATAAAAAATGGGAGTAAGAAAGTAAAAGCTGCTTCAATATAAAACCTATTGTAAACTAAATATCAAATCGGTCTATATCAAATATGAGGAGCATAGAATCAAACCCGGACAAACGAAAAAAATCAAAAATTGAGATATTGGCGGTTTTTTATTAAATCTGGTGCTGGGAATTGAATGGTGGTACCGCCTAGTGTCAAAACCGGGCAGAAATATTATTAAATTGAGTTTAAAAGTAGTACCTATTAACAAAAGCGGTCATATTTTTAAGTACTTACTTTTGTTTGTTTTTGGTATTTCGATTGATGCATGGTGTGATTTAAAATTAATTTTTTATCTATTTTTTACGATTGAAAATTCAAAATTATTATTTCAACACAATTATGGAACCAATAGTTGAAGAAACAACACCTGAAAATGCGAGAAAAAAGAAACGACAACCTGAAAAATGGAAAGTTAATGTACGGAAGCAACTCTTGTAAGTTACCTACCTATCATGTTTATATCATAATTTTGTTATTATATTTATAAAATTATTAATGTGTTTCCTATTATAATATTAATTTAAAAGATGTAATAGTGTTTTGATTATTTTTGTTATATTTTTTGTTGTAGATATTCAGTTAAAACTATGCCAACAGCTCCAACTTGCAGCCATCGAGGTATTATGACTTGTAGCCTTTTAAAAATGACAGACATCAGGCAATTCCATGCAGCATTTTATGCAAATCCAACCAAGCAACATCAGGACACATTTTTGGTCAAGTATGTAAAGAAATTGGTTCCAAAATCTACAGGTAAACGAGAAATTACCTTACATTTTTATGTTGAAAATCAAGTAGGGAACTCATTGAGAGTATGTCGCCAAACGTTCATTGATATTCTTGGCATAACCAAACACAGAGTTTTGGGAATATATAAAAATTTTAGAAGCAATGAGAACTCTTTAGTCCCTAAAGAGACTAGGGGCGGTTGGAGATTAGAACGGTTGTTTTCTTCAAAACGAAATTCGGTAATAAATTTTATTACAAAATTGAAGGGTGTTGAATCCCACTACTCCAGAGAAAAAAGTAAGAGAGTGTATTTGCCAAGCGAACTCAGCACTGCAAAGCTCTGGCGCATGTATAATGAAAGTGTTGAAGTTAATTTACAAGTAAAAGAATCTTACTTTCGAGAAATTTTTAACACAAAATTCAATCTCTCATTTTCCACCCCAGCTACAGACGAGTGTAGCAGATGTCTTGAGCTCTCATATAAAATTAAAATGGCAAAAGACGAAAAAGAGAAAGAGGATTTGAAGTTAGAAAAAAATTTGCATAAAAGAAAAGCAAAATGTTTTTTTCAAATGCTAAAAGAAAAGCCAGAAAAATGTTTGCTCCTTTCTTTTGACTGTCAAAAGAACTTGGTCCTGCCAAAAGTCAGCGACCAATCGGCCTATTATTCAAGGCAACTATACTGCTACAACTTAACTGTTGTACGTGGTCTATCTACTGGAAACCTAAGGCCTCAAAACGTCTCAGTTTATACGTGGACAGAAAATCAAAGTAAGAAATCTTCAAATGAAGTAGCTTCCATTGTATACAATGAACTAAGAAGTACTGATGTAAGTGACTACACATCTGTACGATTGGTCGCTGACGGCTGTACAGCCCAAAATAAAAATATACAAATGCTAACTATGTGTGGCTACTGGTTGGCAACAGATGCTCCAAAAACGATTGAAAAATTGGAGCTTGTCTTTCCCATAACAGGTCATTCATACATGCCAAGTGACAGGGTATTTGGTCTTATTGAAAAGCAATTAAGAAAAATGAAAACAATAATTGATGTAAGTGAATACCATGAAGTATTTAAACAATTTGGTACTATGAAGGAAATAGGAAAAGACTGGAGACCTTATAATTGGAAAGAGGAAGCCGAGCTATATATTAAAACTCCTGCTCAACTGCACTTTAAAATAATGCAGTCGAAGAGGTTTATTTTGAAAAGATCATTAAAGGGTCGAATTCTAATTAAAGGAGAGCCAGGTTATAATTTGGACACTGGTGTTTTTAAAGCCTTGGAAAAACCCGGCATGAATTATTCTATGGTGAATCCATCACGAATCGAAATAGTAAACGCTGTAAATATTAAAAAAGCCAAAGATGTTGAAAAATTGCTTAAAAAACATTTTGGTGATTCTTGGGAGGAGATGGACCATCTAAGCTGGTACAAGGATATTATAGACAAAACTTTGAAAAAACCTGATCAATCGAACAGTAACGCTGTCGTTGAATCTCAAGAGGGGCCAGTAGAGGATGGTGAAGCCACAGGTGGCGATTGTGACCCCGTTGTTGAACAGTGCAATGATAATAATTCAGATTTTGATGATGAAGAATGTGAAGCTGATGAGCAATGTGAATGTTTAGATCCAAATTACGTTGAAGACGAAGAAATTTACTGTGCTGCCAGGGGTGTTGTATGAAAATGACTAGGTACTGCAAGATTTATACAGTTATTTCAATTTTAAACTTTTTCTTTTATTGGCATAATGAATATCTAATATTTTTATTAATAATAATTATTTTATTATCTTTGTATCTAATAATATATTATTATATTTTAATATGTGTGTGTGTTTGTGTGTGTGAATACCATTTTTGCAGAGTAGGGGATAGATGATAGAGCTTAATTTAATCAAAATGAAAGTATCAATCTCAAATTGTATTTAAAAAAATTAAAGATAAACCTGAAGTAATTTAATTAAGTTCTTTAGACTGATATTTGAAAGAGATTAATTAAATTAAGCTTAATCTACTAATATGCTTACTTTTATCTAAAGAAATTATTGGATTATAAAGTTTTATGAAAAGATAAAAAATGAGAGCGAGGCGACGCGACGCGACGATACAACCTAAGTAACAAACGTGGACATAATTTCTCATGTTGGTGTCAAACACGGACATATACTCATGTTAGTAACAAAAGCGGACATGACCAAACTTTAAAGTTACTTTTAGTAATTAAAAACAAATATTTTTGTGGAAAATGTTTTTCAAGTTGCCTTCTTTAACTTACAAAATTAAAAAAAAAAAAAAATTATGAAGGTACAGCGAATACTTTAACCTCAGCAGAAAAATGCTTATATCTCAAAACTACTTAAGTACCCTATGTCCGGGTTTGATGCTAGGCTCCTCATATATGTAAGTAATTTTTAAATCATCTCTTTGTACAGCGTTATCTTGAGAGTAGACATTCTTATATCCAGTAATGCCAGTATGAAATAATTTTGAGAAGGGGGACAAAGATCTATAAGCGTGGTTGGTATAAGAAAGTTCTGTAATGGCCACATCACAATTTTCCTGTATAAATCCTATTGCCTAATTATTTAAATAATCAAAATATTATTTTGCCATTATTAAATAAAAAAAAGATTTTCCCTCAGAGCTCTTTATTATTTTTATTTACTTCCATTTCCTTTTTGAAATGTTTTTCATTGGAACAATACTGGAATTGTAAAAAAAAAAAAAGTATTAGAAGTTAAATATTTTGTTGACTTCATAATATTTTTCAAAAGATTAAGGAAGATTTCAGTGAAAATGTATTTTTCTCCTCGTTTTTATTTTTTTAATTTCAGAGGAAAATTCTTTTCTAAAGGGAAAGGATTATGAGTGAGCTGAGCACTTCTGGATAAAAAGTATTTATTTATTTTTTCCTTGTAAGTTTTACAAAATTACAGTAATACTGTCCCAGAACTTCGTAAAATTCGTCTAAATAAATAATTCACACTACAATTAGAAATTCTTCATTTTCTATTTTTCCAATTTTACACGCTTAATAGCTAGGCCAGTCCAGAAGAAAACTTGACAAACACAAGATATGAGGAGAAACACACGACTGTCTTTATATAACGATTAATAGGTTAGGTTAGGTTTTATGACTCATGCCCGGGCTTTAACTACGAGGTCATATCGCCTACTGCCAGAGCGCTCTTTCGTCACTCTGGTGGACATGAGCCCGACTCTACTATGGGAGTCCTAAATTTTGCCTACCCTAAATTTTTATTCACCTAGGGTAGGGGTCTTTAACGAGTACCTGACATCGTACAGGCTCGGGACCATCGCTTAACGTCCCATCCGAAGGACGGCGTGCTTAAGTTTATTTTACTTCCCAGATAAAATAAACTAAGGGCCTCGGTCGGGTTACGAACCCACATCCTTGAGCTCAGAAGTCAAACACGCATACCACTGAGCTACCGGCGCCCTCTAACGATTAATATATATTATAAATAATATATTTACGAAGGTGGAAGTAAAATAAACTTAAGCACGCCGTCCTTCGTATGGAACGTTAAGCGATGGTCCCGAGCCTGTCAGGTACTCGTTAAAAGCCGACGAAACAGCGCACTGGTAGTAGGTGATATGACCTCGTAGTTAAACCCCGGGTCATAATAACTAACTAGTCATAATAACTAACTATAATATATTAAAGGGCTCCGGTAGCTCAGACCGTGCTTGCCTTTTGACCTAACTACACTTTACAGGATTCAGCTTATGTTTATGACCTAATCAAAAATCTTTACGAGTAATATTAGTTAAATTTATATGAAATAAAAGAAACATGCAAAATATCGAAAACTGGACGACCTGTGAAAAATCATATTTCATATAAATAATGTATTTTAGTTTTCTCTACAACTATTACTCGTAAAGATTTTTGATTAGGCCAAAAACAGCTGAATATTGTAAAATGTAGTTAGGTCCCGGGGGAAAGTGGTCTCAATTTTCGTTCAATTTCAAAACATAACCAGACCTAAGTTAGATCTTGTGACCTCTTCATTCCAAATTTCAAGTTCATAGCTACAAACGTTTTTGCGGTAGAGAGCTCACAACTTTTCAATCATACAAACACACACGCACAGACAGACATCGTCGCGAAAATGGTATTCAGGGGACCTGGAATAGTAAAAT
The DNA here is from genome assembly GCA_963662175.1 of Aradus depressus. NCBI lineage: Eukaryota > Metazoa > Arthropoda > Insecta > Hemiptera > Aradidae > Aradus > Aradus depressus. The sequence goes on from OY759215.1 coordinate 32,884,064, forward strand.
CAGTTAAAACCTCAATCTCGGATTTTCGCATGATTACAATACTTTCTTATACTATATAAGAAAGTAAAAAATAAGAAATTTATAAGAAAGTCATTTTCAGAATTACGCTGTACAATGAAACAAAAAATACCGCTGATGCAACTTATTATTTTTATTCACCTAGAGTACCTGACATCGTACCGACTCTCGATCATCGCTTAGCGTATCTTCCGAAGGATTGCTCAAGATTTTTGCTAGGGATGGGTATCGACCAACAAAATATAGATTAATGACATAGATTATTATTTTCTACGAAGTAATCGATATACTTATTAAGTGTTGGTAAAATAATCGATTAATCGAACTCACAAAAAAGTTAATACAGTCAACCACAACTCACAAATGACAAAACACAAATGATTAGATATTAGAATTAGAAGTAGAACTATTAGAAGGTTACTTTTTACTTATCACCAGTTCACCACAGAGGCACTGTGTTGTATCGATAGTCTCCTCCCACTTTTTTAGGCGAGTTGCACTTCGGATGAATTATAATTAATTTATTTTTTATTTTTTTTTCTCCTTTTTTCGGATGAGTTGTAATTTTAATTAAAAATTTAATAATCGTTAAATAATCATCGATTATCCGATTCATCGAACCCATATGAAATCGATTAAAAACCACCGATTATTTTACCAAAACATCGAGTATTTCGATTAATCGGTTAATCGATACCCATCCCTAGTTTTTGTACCTCCCAGACAAGAAAAAACCTAAGGACCTCGGCCGGGTTTTGTGCCCATTATCTTGAGCTCAGTACGCTACCTCTGAACTTGTGACGCCCTCTTATGCCTCGTTTACACTATGTAGCAAAACAGTTTTATAGCTGAGCTATGTAGCTATGGCTAAAAACGTTTTATTGTGTAGCTGTAGCAGCTGTATGAGGATGTACTTGATGAAATCAACCAGTTTACTTCGAGATGGCAAGCACACGACTGACGAGCGTCTTCGGGCGAGAGCTATATAGCTGTGCTACAACAAAAAACGCGCTTGCAGCTCAGATATATAGCTCAGCTGCATAATTCCCTTTGACCGACAACCGATGGGAAACTCATTTCCAGCTACATATATAACTCTTGAATTGAACTATATAGCTGTTTTCGGGTGGCGTTTTCAAAAACTTGTAGCACAGCTACGTAGCTCGGCTATATAGCTCTTTTGCTACATTGTGTAAATGCGGCATTAGACATGTTCAAATGTTACGTTGAAGTGTGCTAGTCGATATATTGGTCTGTTCATGGTGTTGTAGTAATAAGTCCCAATCTTGAGTTAAATGTTCTTTGACGGGTCTGACGAAGCAATTATTACAAATAGAGTTACCCAGTCATGAACAAGAGTATTTACATTGCGAAAGTTCATCCCCTTTCCAAGAACACTAGCTCAGGGAAGTTCAACCAGAAATACTACCTCTAAGACTTTCTAAGAACAGATGAAGAAGTCATTACAAGAATTCATTTCTTCCTTTTGACCTTCATATATGTACTTATCTTCTAAGGAAGTATTGTATTTGCTGCTAACTTATAAAGAAGGGGGGAAAAAAAAGTATTGTAATCGTGCGAAAATCCGAGATCGAGGTTTTAACTGATTTTTACGTTTGAAGGTGTAATATAATACGCTTTGACCATTTTCGCGATAATTTCATGTGTATGTGGTTGAAAAGTTGTGAGCTCTCTAACGCCAAAACGATTGTAGCAATGAACCTGACATTTGGAATGAAGGGGTCACATGTTCTAACTTAGATCTGATTATATTTTTGCCGAAATCGTACGAAAATTGAGACGACTTTACTCCGGGGCATTTTAAAAGTGACCGCTTAGGATTATGATCTAATGATAAATTGATAGTTGTAGAGAAAACTAAAATTCATATTGGATTCGATAAAAGACGGGAAATGAAACCTGCCCACGTGCATTGTACAGGGTGGCCCAGATAAGCGGACCACAAGTGAAATAACTCCTAAACGGTTACAGATATCAAAATTGTGCATATGACTAAAGTTGTAGCACTCGCCAAGAGCTATAGTATGGCGTTCTCGAAAATACAAAAATTACCCTTTTAATGGCTCAAACAGCCCTTCGAAGGGCGGGGTTCCCTTTTGACCATTAAGTTTTATTACATTTTATTAAAGTACTAAAGAAACAAGGAAGAACTGTGCAAACAGATTTTTGATACGTCAAGTAGCTCTCGAAAAAAAAAAAACGTTTAAAGTTGCACGTTTTTCTTATTCTGTTCTTTGGCGTCTAGCCGCAAATTCACCTTTCCGGAGATTGATCACAATCCTCTTGAAAACTTTCCTGCTCGGGAACGTCTCCGAGGATACTTTTCTGCGTAACGCCCGGCTGCAGCACGATAATTTTCCGCGCACTCACCAATCACCAACACCATATCGACAATTTCGCTATAGGAGTACATTGCAAATGCTGTAAATAAGTAATTCCTTATCACTGTAAGTCGTTCTCTCTTAATCCTTAAACTTCACTAATACCTTTCTAATTCCTTTGCATCAAAATACATGAGTAATAAGCGGTGGTAGGGCCTCGTCATGTACAAATTGAATTAGGTAATAATAATTAATTTGCAAAGTTTGTTAGAATTTAATAACTTTAGAATAAGAAAAACGTGCAACTTTGAACTTTTTTTTCTGAGAACTACCTACTTGACGTATCAAAAATCTGTTTGCACAGTTTTTCCTTGTTTCTTTAGTACTTTAATAAAATGTAATAAAACTAAAGGTCAAAAGGGTACCCCGCCCTTCGAAGGGCTGTTTGAGCGACTAAAAGGGTCATTTTTGTCTTTTCGAGGACTCCATACTATAGCTCTCGGCGGGTGCTACAACTTTAGTCCTATGCACAATTTTGATATCTCTAACCGCTTAGGAGTTATTTCACTTGTGGCCCACTTATCTGAGCCACCCTGTACATGCGCGCCCGACCAAATGTTAAACTATAATATTTTTCAACCATATCGCTTACTTTTTTCAATATTTGACTTAATCTAAGTTTTACAGTTGACAAAAGCAACTCCCAAAGAATCCAAATACAATCTTCTTTGTGAGTGCTGTTTTTTGACTGATAGTTATAGGAATTCCTGGTTCTCTTCTTTTCTTTATGGATCCCTCCGGGCACCAAGTCCCAGCTAAGGACACTCACTATTCGGTTGAAGCCCTGGGGAAATATCCCTTCATGTCGACCGCCATCAAAGTAAGAAGGTGCCTACGACAAGGGCAGAGAGTCCCTTCGGGAGAACACGACGGAATATCAAATATACCATTATCATAAAAACTTTCACTACCAATAAATTTCCGATATGTAACAAGGGTCGATAAGGCATACCTACCTGCATATGTTTGTAGGGAGCATATTCTTGAAAATGAAACATGAAAATCTTAAGTAGCTATTTCACTTTCCAAGTGATGTATAGGAAAGTTATGTAATTTGCGAAAAAATTGATATTGAGGTTTAATCCGAAATTTATTACTTTTTTATACCTATAATATGAGGAACAATACTTATTCGTGCGAAAATCCGAGATCGATGATTCAACTGATTTTTACGTTTCAAGGTCCCCTGAATACGTTTTGCCCATTTTCGCGATGATGTCTGTCTGTGCATGAGTTTGTGTTTGTGTGTATGTGATTGAAAAGTTGTGAGCTCTCTGCCGCAAAAACGATTGTAGCTATGAACTTGAAATTTGGAATGAAGAGGTCACATGTTCTAAATTAGGTCTGATTAGATTTTGGCCGTTCCCCCCAGGACCTAAAGTTGTGAGCTCTCTGCCGCAAAAACGATTGTAGCTATGAACTTGAAATTTGGAATGAAGAGGTCACATGTTCTAACTTAGGTCTGATTAGATTTTGGCCGTTCCCCCCAGGACCTAAAGTTGTGAGCTCTCTGCCGCAAAAACGATTGTAGCTATGAACTTGAAATTTGGAATGAAGAGGTCACATGTGCTAACTTAGGTCTGATTAGATTTTGGCCGTTCCCCCCAGGACCTAACTATATTTTACAAGATACAGCTTATGTTTATGTTATGTATGTGTTTATGCGAATTCCTGAGAGTATAACCCAGTAATGCCAATACGAAATAATTTTGAGAAGTGTTTCATGAACTTGTCGTGACATTCTGTCACCGTAACAAAGTAATTTTTTCAGCTAATATAAATCTGGAGAGTACGTATTCTTTTAACGGTTACATGAGGCTTGATGAGTCGTTACTAGTTCGACACCAGGATCTAGATAGCTTTCAGAGCTTCTCTTTATTTCCTCGTCACCGCTACGGTTTCTGTACACCGGTAACATTTTCATCCTACTCACTGCACTAAATACGTCACCTTGCGCCCCTTGTATCCGTAACAATGTAACATGGATACATAATCTCCATTTCTTTATCTAAATAAAGTCCTGAAGAGTATATATTATTTGATGGTTACAAGGGGCTTGATGATTTAGATCGAGGCCAGGATCTAGATAGCTTTCAGAACTTCTCTTTATTTCCTCGTCACCGCTACGGTTTCTGTACACCGGTAACATTTTCATCCTACTCACTGCACTAAATACGTCACCTTCCGCCCCTTGTATCCGTAACAAACTCACATGGATACATACTCTCCATTTCTTTATCTAAATAAAGTCCTGAAGAGTATGTATTCTTTGATGGTTACAAGGGGCTTGATGGTTTAGATCGAGACCAGGATTAAGTAGCTTTCAGATCTTCTCTTTATTTTCCAGTCACCTCTACGGTTTGTGCACACCGGTAACATTTTCAACCTACACACTGTACTGAATACGTCATCTTGCGCCCCTTGTATCCGTAACAATGTAACATGGATACATACTCTCCAATATTTTATCTAAATAAAGTCCTGTAGAGTATGTATTCTTGTGACGGTTACATGGGGCTTGATGAGTCGTAACTAGTTCGAGACCAGGATTTAGATAGCTTTCAGAGCTTTTCTTATTTTTCCCGTCACCTCTGCAGTTTGTGCACACCGGCAACATTTTCATTCTACTCACTGAACTAAATACGTCACCTTGCGCCCCTTGTATCCGTAACAATGTAACATGGATACATACTCTCCATTTCTTTATCTAAATAAAGTCCTGAAGAGTATATATTATTTGATGGTTACAAGGGGCTTGATGATTTAGATCGAGACCAGGATCTAGGTAGCTTTCAGAGCTTCTCTTTATTTTCCAGTCACCTCTACGGTTTGTGTACACTGGTAACATTTTCATCCTACTCACTGCACTACATACGTCACCTTGCGCCCCTTGTTTTCGCAACAATGTAAAGTGGATACATACTCTCCATTTCTTTATCTAAATAAAGTCCTGAAGAGTATATATTATTTGATGGTTACAAGGATCTTGATGAGTCGTAATTAGATCGAGTCCAGGTTCTAGATACCTCTACGGTTTGTGCACACCTGTAACATTTTCATCCTACTCACTGCACTTAATCACTCCTTGCGCCCCTTGTAACCGTGACTATTACTCAGAGAGTTGTGTTTTAAGAGTTAGTGTTTTTATGGTGGTGAAGATTTGGGTGAGGCCATGTGTAGAAAACATGTAGGGCAGGAGAGTAGATCTGGTGTAAGGGCTCCTTCTGGGGTTGTACATTGAGACTTGTAAGAACCTACGTGAAATGTTAAAAGTAATAAAGGACAAATGCATGTACAAGGCTATTGGAAATGTTCGAAGTTTGGTCAATAGATGAGGTCAATGTGACCATTATTGATGATGAAGTATCGTATTTAGTTTAGGTGGAGAGGGAAAACTTACTGTGAGGATAGAAACATTTTGGGGATGGGGGTCTTCTGACTACGCCTCATTGGTTTTCTGTTTTATGAATTATATTTTTTTAGGGGGGCCTCTACGTCGGTGGAAAAAACTTTGGTGGGGGCACCATGGTTAGTTCTCAGGATAGTTGAGAATGTTTTTCTATGGTTAGGGAACATCACATGGGAAGGGGATAAGATGTGCGAGGGGATGACTCCTTATTGAATGACGTCACTTCCTTTGCCACAACGCTATCATACCCTTTCTACCGATGATCCAGCGCTCAGGTGTTTTAATGAATAAGTCCGATTTTACAGGTAAATATTTTTTTTTCAGCTATTTACTATATATTTTTATTCTTCTCAATAGCTTTACAGCAGCACTTGATAACCGGAATTAGTTGAACATTTTTCCTGCATGAAAAACCGTGGAAGAGGTGAGATTCCCTGGTTATTTAGAAAACCTATGATTCCAGGTGATGGACAAGTCTAATATTATTTTGTCTTATATTGGCCAAAGGTTTCCATACATCATCTTATTCTGTTCTTGTTTGTTTGTTTTTGATATATCGTCTGAGGTGCGTCCCAAGTTATTCTTGGTGTCTGCTTGATCATGCGTCGAGTTGCAGAACGTTCGGAATTTTTTTTCGGTAAATATTTGTTTTTTTCACAATCGTGTAATAATATAGTATAATATGTATATAATATATATTTGTATTCTTCTGAATATTATTACAGTAACATTGTAAAACCGAAATTAGATGGAAATTTTTCTTCATAAAAAACCGTAGAAGAGGTTGCCTGGTTATTTAGAAAGTGTATTGTTCCAGGTGGTCGACAAGTCTTCTTACATCAATTTTATTCTGTGTTTGTTTGCAGATATATTGACTGTCGGGCATTCCGAATTATTCTTCAGGTCTGCCGCGATCCTACGCTGAATAATAGAACGTCCGGAATACTGGTAAATTGTTTTTTTTTCACATTCATATAGTACCTACCTACCTTTTCGTTTTTGTTATTATTTCTGCTTACGAATACAGACAAGTGGGGTGACTCCTTTATTTTCGAAAAATTATTTTGTCGTTTATAAGCTTAATGTTATCTAGTTTATGAGCTAATCCAAACATATATTTGTTTTTCACAATTTTTTTAGTATCTTCGTATAAGTCATTTCTACTGATGATACTGGGGATAGGGGGTGAGACTCTTTGATCATCGTAATATTATTTTGTCTTATATTGACCAAAGGTCTCCGTACGTCATCATATTCTGTTCTTGTTTGTTTGTTGTTGATATATCGTCTGAGGTGCATCCCAAGTTAACTTCTTCAATTTCAATTCTTCATCGCCTTGATCGTTTGTCCAGTTGCAAAACGTCGGAACTTATAGGTAAATAATTTTTTTTTTCATAATTGTGTAATAATATATTATAATATGTATATAATACATATATTTTTCTTTATAGCTTTACAGTATCTTTGGATATCCGGAATTCGTTGACAGCGATTCCTGCTTGCGAAACCGGAGCATAGGTGGGACTCCTTATTATCTATAATTTATTTTGTCGCATCATGTTCCAGGATATTCTTTCATTTTTCATTCCTCAGGTTCTCCGAGCTTAATTGTAACTTTCTTGTTCTTTTTAATTCTTCTGCATTGTCATACAGTGGCATTCGAAGTGAGTCATTTGCGCTTGAGAAATCAGGGAAGAGGTGTAATTCGATCAATAGTCATTTTTGCTCCAATGCCGTAGAAGTTCTTCGAAAATTACCTTCATCTTTTCTTGTTTTTCGAGATATGAGGTGCATCTCCATGTAGTCCATGTTTCAGCGATGATTTAGTTTCATGAGGAACTCCGACAAGCAGGTAGTTTATTTTTGTCCTTCCACATATTTTAAATGTTTCTTTTATTCTATTTTGTAGCATCTCAGCTCATCTGGATGTAGGATCTGGAATCCATTGAAAGTAATTTTTGCTTGAGCAACCTTGGATAAGGTAAGATTTTTCGATTATACTCGTATGTGAAGTATTATTTCTTATGTTAACCACAAGTGTCTGAATATTATTTGTTCTGTTTTTGTTTACATGTTTATCATCGGAGGTGCATCCCTGGTTATTCTCCATATCCTTCATAAATCAGCAAAAGGTTAGTTTGATGAGAAACCTTGGTCTTACTGTTGTTAATTTTCTACAACATTTATTTTCCTTTCAAAAGAATTGCATCTGCTTTGAATACGAAGTATTCATTGTTGCTTGACGAACCGTGGATGAGGTAAGATTCCCTGATTATCTACGAAGTCAGTGATCAGTTAGTTTGGTAAGAATCTCTGATCTAACAGGTTTCCGGTATTTGATGAAAGTCTTTTTAACATGATTTTTCCTGATTATCTAGGCATATTTTGTCTTATATTGGCCACAAGTTTCGGTACATTATCTTATTCTGTTCTTGTTTACAGATATATCGTCTGAAGGTGCATTCCAAGTTAATTTCATGAGAAACTCCGCTCTCACAGGTATGTTTTTTTTTTGTCCTTTCACATATTTAAAAAGTTTCTTTTATTATGTTTTATGGCATTACAGCCCAGTGGCGTAGCGTGGGTGTCAGCCGCCCGGGGCGGAAGAAAATTTTGCCGCCCTCTTATTTAGGTATTTCAATTTAAAAGACTATAATATACAGTAATTCTAAAGAACTTTTCGGCAAGAACAGGCATCATTATTGTGTATTGTACAGGTTACAAATAAAAAAGTCATAAATACAGTGTAAACTTTATTTAACGCCACTCGATTTAACGACGAACTCCCTAAAACATCGAAATTACTTGAATCTTGGTGGTTTACCTTGTTGTCCATACAATGATACACTCTATGTAGCATCACACCCACTCTAAATAACGACAACAATACGTCATCACTAAGCAATAAACAGTACTATCAAGTTACCGAAATTAATAAGAACTGCAGCTGTGTACGGTCTTTTGTTTGTTATTTTGTTGCTTTATTGTCTAGTAGTATAGTCTCTATTGTCCATATAATTTTATATTTTATTAGTAAATACATATTATAATAGTAAAATACTATCAAATGTAATGTAATATGTATTGATATTTCTTCTCTTCATTTAACGACAACTCTCAATAACGCCATAAAATGCGCCCTTAAGTGTCGATATATAGAGTTTACACTGTATATCCAAACAACATTGCCATCCTACCAGCTGATAATTAAATAAGTGCAGACCATATGATGGTTCAAATATTTACAAGATATTATTATTATTTATTGTGCAATTTTGCTGCCCCCTAAAGGTGCCGCCCGGGGCTTTTTATATTGGCTACAAGTCTCTGTATATTATTTTCTTCTCTTTTTGTTTGCCTATTCATATGTCGTCTTAGGTGCATCTCTAGTTATTCTTTTCAGAGGTAAGTCTTTTGAGTAGAAACTTCAAAACTGACAATTTGTACATTTTACAACCTTTTTAATATTTTTAAGAGCATCACAGCCCTTCCCTTAACCTTTCATTAACATTCCGTATATTTTTTTTCCACTCATGAAAAATAGAGTTAACGATATTATTTTTTTATTACGTTATAGACAGTAAATATTTTTCAGTAAGCTTTTTTTTTTTCCCCCCTTTATGTACGATTCATATTAGCCATGTCATTGTGTTATCAAGTTATCTATAAGCACACCCCACACACACGCAATGAAAATTAAGACCAGTTTACTCCGGGCCTAAGTACATTTTACAAGTATACCAGTATACCCCTTTGTATTTATGACCTATCTGATCAAATAAAAGTTGTAAAATAAATAAATAATAAATAGTATTGTTATAACTAATCACACTTGTGTCAGACTCAAATAGTTAAAGCTGTATACTTATATGTATATCTATTATTTTTTTTTTTTTTTTGGCTTAATGTACGGTGCATATTAGCCATGTCAATCTGTTATATCTAGTTATTTACGACATCCATGGCCCCGAGAGGGAGTTCTACGAAATAATACTCACTCCCGGACGGGATTCGAACCCGCAAACCATGGTGGGACCATGCGATCAAAGCCCCACGCTCTAGCCCGCACGACCACCATGGCCCCCATATTTCAGTAATAGTTATGAACAGTATGTATGTAAATCATTACTTCCCATTAGTTTCTTATAACTGACCGGGTAATGCACTCGCAGGAACACGGAGAACAGATTATACCAGGGAAAATTTGCTGGAACAACGGTTGGGAGTGCTTACAGAGGATCACCTTACTTGAACTAAGTTGAAGTTAGAGGCATTTTTAATGAAGTTTATGTATAATATCTCAGGGCAAGGGGACCAGTTTCCAAATTCATTGTCCCATTAATTTGAAGTTATTAAATTTCTAATTCCTTAAACCAATTTCAAACTTTTATTGGGTTTGGATAGTTAATGGGAGGGGGGGGGGGGGGGGGGCAAGCTGGTGAATTGATTATTTCGTTAGTCAAATAAGGTTGTAACGCATCGTCAAAATTTAAGGAGAGTAGAACTTCCTTTCATTATAGTCTAGTTTAGGCCGAACAAAGCGGAAACCCCACCAAGTGTCTACAAAATCATGTTCTCTGAAATAAGACGAATCTTCCATGGGTACTAACACGGACAGGTCGAAAAGTGAGGAACATGTAGGCTATGCTGCCAACCCAGTCGACCGTTCATACTATATTTTGTGCAGATAAATTCATTACATCCATTTGGCCTCTGTGAAAAACCCTTGAGAACGCCGTCCTTCGGATGGGACGTTAAACTATGTTCCCGATTAAATGCGATGTGATGTACTCATTAAAGACATCTTATAGCTCAGTGGTATGCGTGCTTGCCATCTGAGCTCATGTTTGTGGGTTCGAAACCCGACCGAGGCCCTTAGTTTATTTTATCTGGGAGGTAAAATAAATTAAGCACGCCGTCCTTCGGATGGGACGTTAAGCGATGGTCCCGAGCCTGTACGAAGTCAGGTACTCTATAAAGACCCCTGCCCTAGGTGAATAAAAATTTAGGGTAGGCAAAATTTAGGACTCCCACAGTAGAGTCGGACTCATGTCCACCAGAGTGACGAAAGAGCATTCTGGTAGTAGGCGATATGACCTCGTAGTTAAAGCCTGGACATGAGTCATAAAACCTAAACCTAGTCTAGTGTCCATACTGTATACGTCGAATGTGCCACTGATGATGACGCAGTGTCGGACAAGTGGGCAGACATCGTCTTATTTTTCTATGAGAAATCTTGTCCTATAAAGTCTTACTATGACATACGAAAAAAAAAATTGTCTGTGAAACGCGGGCAATGTACTTCCCCAGAATGAATTAATCAACTATATTTTCGCTCTCTTTCCAAAAACAATCAACCGACTTTAATAAGAAGAAATCTCCTACTTAATTTTGTGTCGATATATTCATTACATCGGCAGTTATAAGGGTTTTTGTAGTTGAGTCCCACCATCTGATACCTCCACCCCCTTCGTCCATTTTTTTTTCTTAATAATAACTTTTTTTTAATAATATATATTTTATTTTCAAAGACCTTTAGGATTTTCTTTCCCGATGATATTTCGGGACGATTAAGCGCTGTACCTCAGGTCACAAAAAGCAAAAGATGGAAGAAGAAAAAAAAAAATAATAATACATTTATTTCCGTTAAACCAATACATGGTAAACTGAGCACTTCATGAAGGGCTTGGTTTAGGTAGTATAAACAATGTTTATTAGGGTGGTCCTTAAATATGCCATTTCGCGATTTTGAAACGTGCGCACCCTAGAAAGTTTCTTCAACCCGAAACAAAATTTTTGGCCCAAAAAAAATTTAAAAAACCATTAAAAAACCCGTGCCCCACAAGGGTTGAAATGTTAATGGAATTTAACATAGGATTCAACGACTATTGCTTTCGCGCATGCTTAGCTCCTTAGGTTTTCATTGGTATTCTTAAAACTTATGGTATTTAGAGGTTTTCGAGGTCGCTGAATAAGATGCCGTTGTCAAAAAGTCGATTTTGACAGTTGACAGCTGTCAAAACGCTGTCAACAAGGCTCCAATTTTCAAAAAAGCCGTATAAGAACGCTTTTTATATGTTTTCGCGGTCAAAATTCAATTTCAACACATCCCAGTTTTAGATAGAGTTGTAAGAGAAATTTTGAAATAATTTCATTTAAATCATGCCTTGGGGTAGTTCTTAAAGGCACATAATGCAAATATCACATAGTAAGTTAATTTAAAGAAATAATATTTATTACAACAAATCATGTTGAAACATTATCCCTTTGTTCGAATAAGAACGATCGAACAAAAAAAAAAGTTAATATTAATTAAGACTTATTGCAAGTGATAAAAAAAATACTTTGATAATTTTATCGTTTTATTGTTGTTAGACAGTACAATAATAATTATTACCAATTATTGGTCTTACTTCATATTTTCCGCGTGACAAACGTTTTTCGGTGATCATTCCCGATTTACAAAATAAACTGAAGCTGCTTGTCATCTTTCGAGAAGTTCCCAAATCGGGAATGATCACCGAAAAACGTTTGTCACGCGGAAAATATGAAGTAAGACCAATAATTGGTAATAATTATTATTGTACTGTCTAACAACAATAAAACGATAAAATTAATCAAAGTATTTTTTTTATCACTTGCAATAAGTCTTAATTAATATTAACTTTTTTTTTTGTTCGATCGTTCTTATTCGAACAAAGGGATAATGTTTCAACATGATTTGTTGTAATAAATATTATTTCTTTAAATTAACTTACTATGTGATATTTGCATTATGTGCCTTTAAGAACTACCCCAAGGCATGATTTAAATGAAATTATTTCAAAATTTCTCTTACAACTCTATCTAAAACTGGGATGTGTTGAAATTGAATTTTGACCGCGAAAACATATAAAAAGCGTTCTTATACGGCTTTTTTGAAAATTGGAGTCTTGTTGACAGCGTTTTGACAGCTGTCAACTGTCAAAATCGACTTTTTGACAACGGCATCTTATTCAGCGACCTCGAAAACCCCTAAATACCATAAGTTTTAAGAATACCAATGAAAACCTAAGGAGCTAAGCATGCGCGAAAGCAATAGTCGTTGAATCCTATGTTAAATTCCATTAACATTTCAACCCTTGTGGGGCACGGGTTTTTTAATGGTTTTTTAAATTTTTTTTGGGCCAAAAATTTTGTTTCGGGTTGAAGAAACTTTCTAGGGTGCGCACGTTTCAAAATCGCGAAATGGCATATTTAAGGACCACCCTAATAAACATACATGTAATATAATACCAGGGAAGGGATAAGATCACTGGATGCTTAGGTACCTAGGTGTAAAACACCAGCCCACCTCACATATATACATTTCTCCTATTTTTTCTCTTTAAAAGTGTTAAATAAAATAAAACTAAAGCTTGCAATAGCTAGTTTGTTCCGTAGTATGACGGTGGCGGACAAAGACTCGACTTCAAGTTGCCCCGAATGAGTGGATCAGCGGTTATTCGGGGCGTCGAGTTGTTCGGACTGTTCGCCTCCCCACCCCAGAACCTCATGCTCATTTGGAGCGGGTGCGAGTACCCGCCATTTTTATACGTACAGTGTATGTTGTGTAGTTTGTCCAAAGTGTACACTTTGAGTGAGGGAAGGAGAGCAGGTTACTATGGTCCTTCTCGGACTACAGACTCTCAGACTTCTAAATTATTCCACAATGAAACCAGACACGAACCACCTTCATCAGACCAAGACACTCTTATTTCCTTTATTTTCCAAACACCCCGTCTGCATTTCAAACAACCCCCACTCAATATTAGCAACCTTGGAGGGCTTCACCCTCTACCCTCCCCCTTATCTCCAGTATTCGCTTCAATAAATAATAAAGTATTTTTACTTTCTCAGTTATACGAAGTATAAGAGAAGTTATGTAATCGGATGATTAATTTCCTCAGAACGAATTATTCAATTAACTCTCCCCCGCCAAAACCAGCCGACCGTTGATACTATATTTTGTGCAGATAAATTCATTACATCCATTTGGCCTCTGTGAAAAACCCTTGAGAACGCCGTCCTTCGGATCGGACGTTAAGCTGTGTTCCCGAGTACATGCGATGTGATGTATTCATTAAAGACACCTATCCTTGGTCGAGGGCGCCGGTAGCTCAGTGGTATGCGTGCTTGTCTTCTGAGCTCAAGATCGTGGGTTCGAAACCCGACTGAGGCCCTTAGTTTATTTTATCTGGGAGGTAAAATAAACTTAAGCACGCCGTCGTTCGGATGGGACGTTAAGCGATGGTCCCGAGCCTGTACGATGTCAGGTACTCGTTAAAGACCCCTGCCCTAGGTGAATAAAAATTTAGGGTAGGCAACATTTAGGACTCCCACAGTAGAGTCGGACTCATGTCCACCAGAGTGATGAAAGAGCACTCTGGTAGTAGGCGATATAACTATAAAGCCCGGACATGAGTCATAAAACCTAACCTATCCTTGGTGAATATACATACGTAGGCAAATTTAGGACTCTGTCACTACTGTCGGGCTCATGTCCCCCAGAGCGACGAGAGAGGGCTCTGGTAGTAGGGGATATGACCATGTAGTTGAAGCCTGGGCATAACTCTTCTATTATTTATTCATTTAAAAAAAATGTATTATCCATTTCATATGTGTTTAAAAATTATAAAGAAAAACGAATGTTTTTTTTTTTTAATATTGTTTATTTCACAAGATATATAAATTATATGGGAGTACTTTTGGTGTTGCTACCATCTTCAGCCTCGACTGAGTCAGTATTTGTTAAGTCGACTTAACAAATACTGACTCAGTCGTGGCTGAAGATGATAGCAATACCGAAAGTACTCCCATATAATTTATCTTGTGAAATAGAAAATAGACAATATTTTTTAAAAAAACATTCGTTTTTCTTTATATTTTTCAAACACATATGAAATGGATAATACTTTTCTTTTTTTAAATAAATAAATAATAGAGAAATTATACCCAGGCTTAATGTTTCACAATATCTTTGCGAAAAATGTGAAGTATCATCATAATATGTGTTTGTATTTTAAAATTTAATATCGGTTGAGCATAACTTTATAAGCTTTTTTGATGTACAAATAATGTATCCAATTACCATTTAAGTATTTCACAATATCTCTGCGAAAAATGTGAAGTATCATCATATGTGTTTGTATTTTAAAATTTAATATCGGTTGAGTATAACTTTATAAGCTTTTTTGATGTACAAAAAATGTATCCGGTGGGAGGGAGAATAATTTGTAAAAAGGGGTTGATATAAGAAGCTTATATTATGGCCACAACACATTTTTAAATTATTTAAAACAATTAGAATTGATAAATTATTAAGGAACTTAAAAAAAGGAAAATGAAAATTGTATTTCTAAAAAGATTTACCAAGGAAATGGGGAGGGTTGTTTCAGGTGGTGGCCAGCTCACAAGAAAACTAATAGCTTCGTGAGCCGATGGAAAGCGATATCATTTTATTCAAGGTAGAGTATCTCTAATATTAATGTTTCCCCATTTATTTCTTTAAGGTTTAGTAAAAAGAAAAGAAGAGAAAATGATTTCTAGAGATAATATATTTCCTCTTTTAATGAAACTGACAAATAGGAGAAGGGAGGGGTGGGGGGGTTTAAAAAATGACCTACCTTTTGTATGAGCAAAGAGCGGAAAATCAGAAGCTAAGTCGTTAGTCATACGAGAAGGATCTACGAGACAGAAAGGTCCTCAAGCCGGTGAATCATTATTTAAGTAGGTACTTCACCAGATCGCAAGTTATGTGGAATTATGAAACTCTAAAAGGCACTTTACACGGTCAATAATACTGACATTCCTGATATTGTCAGTATTTCCTTCAATCCTCCTTCATTTATCAACCTCACACGATCATTCCATACTGTGAGTATTTTCGTCCTAACTTCGAGCAGTTCTAGCCATCGGGAAAATGGCATGGTATGCATGCTTGACTTCTGAGCTCTAGAACGTGGGTTCGTAACCCGACCGAGGTCATTAGTTTATTTTGTCTGGAAGGTAAAATAAACTTAATCACGCCGTCCTTCGGACGTTGAGCGATGGTCCCGAGCCTGTACGATGTCAAGTACTTGTTAAAGACTCCTACCCCTACTCTAGGTGAATGAAAATTTAGGGTAGGCAAAATTTAAGACTCCCAGAGTAGAGTCGGGCTCATGTCCACCAGAGTGACGAAATAGCGCTCTGGTAGTAGGTGATATGACCTCATAGTTAAAGCCCGGGCATGAGTCATAAAATCTAAACCTATATTAAATAATAAATAAATGGATAATAAAAAAAAGCGTGCCTCGCAATAATTATGGCTTCTTCTACAAAGCATATTACTGTGCGCAAGAAATGGATGAAAGAGTGGTTATTAACCACTGGTTAATGAATCGTGAACAGTACTCACACACTGTATTATTAAAAGAAATTCTCATTACAGATACAGAGGATTACAAAAATTACTTTCGTTAAATTGTTGACAATGGTAAAACCTTTCTTATTTAACATTTTGTCATCTATCTTCTTCATTATTTATTTCTGACAAAAACGGAGACTCTTCTTCCATTATTAAAACAAGAATTAATAATATTTCTTGAATTAAAACTATTCAGCACACAAAAGAACAATGCACTCGGCACCAAAATTTCTCAATATTGAAGTACTCACCTAAATTGACCTCACACTATCAGTATTACTGCTCTGACTATTATCTCCACCACTTTGTAAGCGTGTCCTCAGACCATGCCCACATATTGAAATACTGATGCCTGGATTTCAAATTATTTGGATACCCTTCAGTATTTTCGTCATTCAATCATTATTGCATTGTCTAAAATGTTATAAATAGGAGATTTGTTTCTTCTGGCAAAAGGTAAAGACTTTCACAACCATAGTTATGTTATCGGTGGAGTTTTCACCGGAATGTCCTGTTTTCGGAGCCCGTGATTCCATAAAAGAGAGAAAAAAAAAAAGTTGTTTAATCATCGGCAATGAACGAATTAATCAATTATGTTTTTGCTACATAGGGCTTCTGAATCTTCAAAAGAAAATAATGTGTCAAAAAATTCATTACATCGGCAGTTATTATGGATTATATAATAATAGGAAAATGTTCTTTAAATTTACAAACAAAATTTTGTGTCGATACATTCGACAATTCTTCGGATACAACGGCCATTATTACTATTTTTGTGTTAAGCCTCCCCTGGATCCCCCCTTTTCTTGTGGCCAATTTGGCTGAAACAAATAAAATTTCATATTGATACATTCATTCTATCCGAAGTTCGCAGATACACAAATAGAAATATTTGTTTGTAAATCTGGGGTCGGAAAACATGAAATTCCGGTAAAAACTCAACGTCGAATTTCTCACCGATAACATAACTTTCCCTATACCTTGTATAGCTGGAAAAGTAAATACAAATTGTAAATTGTTTTGAAATGTTGAAAGGGGAGTTTTAAGAAATAATAGGGACTTTAGCTCTTAGTCGAACTTCCTGGGATATTAGATTTCACCGGATTCGTTTTTTTAACTTTTTGTTTATGAAGAATAAAACATTATTCAAAAATTTTTTGAAAATCTTCTCATTTTCATTCCTACCAAATGTGATTCTTTATTGATTATTGAGTATCGTGCGGAGCAGCAGCCGGCCCTAGCTAGTATGTGCTGAGGAACGCTGGTCACCCCAGCTTGTAGTATGGGGTTTGTGAGGAACAGCCGGCCTCCTAGTTGGTATGTGCAGAGCAACGCGGGCTAGTTCGTGCGGAACAACGGCCGGCCTCCTAGCTACACTAGTATGTGCCGAGGAACGCTGCGCACCCCAGCTAGTATGTGATCTCCTAGATAGTACCAAGCAACGCTGGGCACGCCAGCTAGTACGTGCCGACTAACGCTAGAGAGTCGGCATCGAACCGCGCTAATGACCAGGCGGCGATACAGAAAAAACATATTTTCTTAATATTACCTAATTAGGAAGCCCTCTTTACGGAGATAAGCCATTACCTCTACTTAATCATTCTCTATGAATTTTCTTTTTTAATGAGCAAGCTTTTATTTTAATTTTCTCTAAGAAATTTTTTCTTTATACCTTTTAAGGTTATAATACTTTTTCTTTCTAATTATGATCAATTATTCCACAATTATTTGAAGCACTAACGATATATAAGAGGGCTCAGAGTGCTGAAGGGTGGAACTCTGGTCTCAAATATCAGAGAAGGGAAGCAAAAGTGTAAATATTTTGGGCTAAATAATGTGAAGATGGTTGATGTACTGAGAAGTGATTATTTGGATGGGGACTCAATATTCCATGAAAAAAGGATTCTGATCGACAGAAGGAATTGTTAACCTAAAGAATACATGTATATTATAGATACGGATGATGGGAGTGCTTTAATAATAAGCTGTAATAATACATTATATATTGTTAATTATTGAATAATTGTATATATTTTTTATTTATTCAAGACTTTTATATTATTTATAAATTTTAAATTTTGTTTTTTAAATTGTTTTTCCAGACTGCCTGATGATGGGGCCTAGCAAAATTATAGGACACATCTCTGTTGAGCAGCGCCTATGATATTTGTCAACAATCCTTTGGCTGAGAAGATTCTAGGGATATCAGGCAGGATTTAGACGAAAAAGGAGCACTCTAGACCAACTCTTTGTCATAAGACGAATACATGATAAGCAATGGGAAGATAGTCGAGTCATACACGCTCTGTTCCTAGAGGTTGAGACATCATGACAGAGTTCGGAATCCGATTAAAATTTTGAGGAAAATCGGCCAAAGGATTAGGGGGGAGGGCTTAACACAAAAACACTAATAACTCCCGTTGTAATGAATGTATTGACTCGAATTTTTATATATGGATTCAAAATCTCATAACGACGTCAGCTATTAATTTTCAGCGGAATCGGTCGAATGGAAAAGGAGAAACAGGGAGAGGTTCAACTAAACCTGATAACTGCCGATCTTATGAATATATCGACACAAGATTTAGAATTCAGAATGTAAATCAACTATTTACTTTCATCAAAAACGGTCGGTAGGTTTTAATAGAACACTTAATTTGCACTAGAAAAATATACTGCCGGTGATTCACCGACGAATTTTTTGTATAATTTAAGCAAACATAACATGACAACATAACGACTTGACAACATGCTTGCCCCAGAATGCTACATAGAAATCATAGAAATGCCGTTCACATTTCAAGTTTCAAAACATTATTGGGCTCATAGAGTGAGTGATATCAATTTCCCCTATTGAAGTTTATTCTAATGGTGTTCTGGTAGTAGGCGACATAGTTAAAGCCCAGGCATGAGTTACGAAAACAAACAATAAGGCTACGGTTACTGTGCATGCGAATTCGGACGAGTACGTCCGAAATCCTCGTCAGAACAAGGCGGTTACACTGTGCGCGTTTTCTGATATTCTGATAGTCAGTACGTTTCTGCCGCCCAGCAAAGATGGACGAACTTGATGAATTTTATTTTCTTGAAAGTCCGTTAATGAAGTTATTGTTGTTAATTGGTGGAAAAACGACGTCGTGCATGTTCTGACCAGTTCGTCGCAGCCAGTGTAAACACTCTCATTGGAAAACAGGCGTTTGTTTGTTCGGACGAATTCGTCAGAACTCGTCAGAACATATTTTCGTCAGAATTCGCATCCATAGTAACCGTAGGGTAAGTAAGAAACTAATTAACCACACCATGCAATTTCTGAAAACATACCTACATCTGATTATACTCTTCAATTCTTCCGCATCGATCCAATTATAATAATTGCAATGTTGAACAGCGCAAACATGCAACAGTTACTGAGAAATTCCACTTCATTTGATTCTGAAGTAGTCTTGTTTTAGTTGTTATGTACACATTGCGTAGTCTCAATGTTATACTAACCATGAACCATTAGTTAGGCAACACGACCCCAATGGCAATAAGTATCAAATTGTGCCATAATTATGTCATCAACTGTAGTACAAGATTTCAATATCCTCAGATTTTACTTCCCCAGCTACACGAAGTTTTGTGAAAATGTGAAAATTCGATGCGAAGTTTTCCAACGAAATTTCTTGTCTACGGGTCTTTGTGTGTACCTGTGAACACGATAACTCCTGATAAAATGAATATATCGACACGAAATTTTATATGTGAATCGAAAACCCTCTGATGACACCTATTGATTTTTAGTCAAATTGACCAATGAAAAAGGGGGATTAGGGGGTGACGCAAAATTTTATAAAGTGTGACCGGCACCCCATAAGGACGACATATTAATTTTCAGCCTTATCGACTAAAGTGAAGGGGGATTAACTCAGAAACGATTGTAGCAATGAGCTTAACATTTAAGATCAAGATGTCACATTTGCTAACTTAGACCTGAATTTTTTTTTAGACAGGTGCTTGATTTACGCAAAAACTGACGACAAATGTATCCTTAAAAAATTATAATGCCCCAGATTTGAGATAGGACCAATACCACCAAAGTTATAGGGCTCCGAAGTATGTAAATAAATTTTTGTAGGAAAACAAAATTTAAAATATAACGCATGGCACTGGAATTTGAGAAAAAAGTTTTTTTTAAATATATTTTTATTGATAATTTGGAAAATAATTAGAAATAGTTTATTATTATGACTCATGCCCGAGCTTTAACTACGAGGTCATATCGCCTATTACCAGAGCGCTCTTTCGTTACTGTGGAACTCTACTTTGGGAGTCCTAAATCGGAGGGATCTTTAACGAGTATCTGACATCGTACAAGTTCGGGACCATCGCTTAACGTTCCATCCGAAGGACGGGGCGCTTAAGTTCTTTTTACTTCCCAGATAAAATAAACTAAGAGCCTCGGCCGGGTTTCGAGCCGCGATCTTTAGCTCAATAAGCTAGCAAGCATACCACTATGCTACCGGCGGAATCAGGGGTTGGAAAACATGAAATGCCGGTAATAACTCAACATCGAGTTTCTGATCGATTATATAACATCCTCTATACTTCCCATAGCAAACAGCTAACATGTTATAAAGTTTTATTTTTTAACAATACTCCTGGAATGAATTTTTGAAAATGTCGGTTGTTTTTTCAGCAGGAACTCTTCTCAGTTCCATGCAACTAGGGTTGCCATCCGTCTGGGTTTTCCAGGACATGTCCTGATTTTTTGGCTGGGGGGGCTGTCCGGGGTACTTTTTTCAAAATGTCCGGGTTTTTTATTTTTGTTTTTTTTTTTATTAAAAAGTTCCAAACATTTTATAAAAAATGGTTCTATGGATGTATTTTTATTGTTTTACGCGTATCTGAATGGAATCAAATTTAATTTTAATAATTGCCACTAGGGTGTATCGATACTTTTTTTGGGAATCGATTTGTATCCCACCTGTTTATTAACTATATTAGGTTAGGTTTTATGACTCATGCCCGGGCTTTAACTACGAGGTCATATCAACTACTACCAGAGAGCTCTTTCGTCACTCTGGTGGACATGAGCCCGACTCTACTGTGGGAGTCCTAAATTTTGCCTACCCTACATTTTTATTCACCTAGGGCAGGGGTCTTTAACGAGTACCTGACATCGTACAAGCTCGGGACCATCGCTTAACGTCCCATCCGAAGGACGGCGTGCTTGTTTATTTTACCTCCCAGATAAAATAAACTAAGGGCCTCGGTCGGGTTACGAACCCACGACCTTGCGCTCAGAAGTCAAGCACGCATACCATATTAACTATATTGTTTTTAGTTCATGCTGTATTTGATTCTCAGAAAAAATTGTCCGTTAACAGTTTTCTTATTCTAAAAATTGCTTGATATAATCAAACGTGTGGTTTATAATCAAATGTGTATAAAATGAAATATTTTTTGCAAAGATATAAACCTATCCTCAAGAAAAAGATATAGTTTGTTCTAAATAAAACTTTGCACGTTTCAATACAATAAAGATTTATATAAATTTTAAAATATTTAGTAAAAAATTTTGAGTCTGATCTGTCCTGGTTTTTAATGAGATAAGTCCTTGTTCTGTCCGGGTTTTTTACCGCTTCAGTCCGGGGTTTCAAAAATTTGAGATGGCAACCCTATATGCAACCCTCCACGCCTTACATTGCAGACATAAGAAGACACTTTTGGAAGAATTGCCAGAAAAATTTGAAGCTAGCAGAGAAGCCTAAGAATCTCATTGTAAAAAGAAATAAAAGTAGAGTCTTGTTTAACATTTATTTTGTCTAATTCCACAAACTGTTATTGTTCAACTTTGTGCTGAAGCCAGAACAGGTAGGTACACTATGTAAATATCTTTAGTCGAATTAGACTGTCGAAATATTATATTTTAACCAAATTCTTTGCTTTTAATTATTTATATTTATTTTCCATTACCTATATCAACATAGATCGTAAAAATATATTCGAACATTAATCACATTTCTACCTTCAGCGGCAATGTACTTCCTCAGCGCGAATTAAATTTCGCTCTCCCCTAAAACCAATCGATATTTTCGGCTAAAAATCATCAATAGTCGACATACACAAGGACTATACAATACAGTCAATACAGTTAGTAACATCGGCAGTTATTTTGTTTATTTAGTTTAGGCAGTTATAGTTTTTCAGTTGAGCCAATCTCCTCTAACCCCCTCCTTCCCTACGGCTGATTTGGTTTAAAATTAATAGGTGTCGTCCTTATAAGTTTTTCGATAGACATATAATATTTTGTGTAGATCGATTTATTCTGTCAGGAGTTATAGTGTTCAAAGAAGATATAGGAAATCGGAAATTTTATAGGAATAACCGTTTTCATGAAAGTGAATCAAACGTCTAAAAAAATCTATTTCAAAACCTAATTTTAGAAATTTTTTTCGGTATGTATCTCAATTTTAGATATCAATATTAATTTTTATCAGTTTGGGCTGAAAGTCAATAGTTGAATTACACATGAACTTCTGCATCTTAAAACTAAATTTTGAGTCGATACATTTATTACATCGGCAGTTATTAGGGTATTTAAGTCAAGCCTCCATTCAACAGATTTCGCGGAAATTTCATAGGGTTTTGAATTTAAATATAAAATTTCAGGTCGATACGTTCACTATATAGGAAGTTATTGCGGTTTATTCCGTATGTAAAGTTTCTCCCCTGATCACCCCTTTCCTTTCGGCGATTTGGCTGAAAATCAATAGTATTTCTCCATAGAGAGTTCTGGATACACTTATAATATCTTGTGTTGATACATTCTTTCAATCGAGAGATATTGTGTTCAACGATGCTCAACCAACAGACAGTTATTCAATTTTTTAATGAGGAAGTCGGAAAATATTAAATTCTTTTGAAAAACCCCACATCGAATTTTTGATTACATAACTTCCTCTATACATCGCATAGCTGGGGAAGTAAAAGGTGTTATTATCTGAAAAATATTCTTCTTCTATTTATTATTCAGCAAGAGTTATTTTGAGCTCCTCACAATAAAGCATATTTTATCCTGTTCAATTTTTCTATTTCCATTAAATTCGTACAAAAGAAATGAATAAAAGGAGAAAGAATCAATGAATATAAAACATATCAAAGAAATAAAGAAAGAGGCCAGTGAAGCATGGCTCAAACTGAAGGGCAGTACTGGATATTGTTCTGGCTGCAATCCTCTCCAGTCAACTTTTGAGCAGGATATAGCTCAAATTGAGTAGCTCAATCGTTGACTCTCCCCCAGTAGTATAACAACCTATCAATATATCAGTACTACATTCTACATATAATTTCAACAACAACAACAACATGTATTTGCACCAGCAAAATACAGGGACTACTTCCTACGCAGAAAGTCTTGGTCCCCTAAATTGAAAGTCTTCGGTGAATCACCGGCAATGTTCTTTCACAGAATTAATCAATTAACTTTTCGCTTCCCCTCCAAAACCAGTCGTCCGTTCGGGCTAATAATTATTATTTTAATTATAATCAATAGTTGACTTACATATGGTCTTCTAAATCCTCATACTAAATTTTGTGTCGATACATTCATACAACGGCAGTTATTAGGCTTTTGGAGTTGAGCCTCCTTACAGGGGCGTAGCCAGGATTTTTGGCAGGGGGGGGGGGGGGGGGGGGTAAAGTTAGGCAACGAGAGATTAGTTAGCGTTGCAGACTTTTTGTTATCAACTTGGGAGACTCGGACCTCTAAAAGTTCCCCCTGAGGTGACCACTGACTGTAATACTTAAGTTGACTTTACATGAGCAGCAAAAATGCAAAGTGCAGCAGCAGCAAATGCACGCTGTGGTTTCTGTGCTTTTATGTAAAATCAGCTTTAAGTATTAAATAAATGACGATTTTCAGAGAGAAAATGAAATGATCGAATTCATATATATTTAAATAAATGTAATATGACTTGTTTTGTACATGTATATTTATGAAACAGCTGATTGCTGATTTAGGCATCCTCTTGGTAACTTGCAAGCAATCCATTTTTATTAAACACTATTTTTTTAGTTTATTTAATTTTTATCTTGGTTTTTTGCTCTGGCTACGCCCCTGCCCCCTTCTCTGATTCTCCCTCGCCTTTGGCTGATTCCGTTGTAAATTAATATATGATGTCCTTATAGAGTTTCGAATTTACATATGAAATTTTGTGTCGATAAATCCATTACAACGGCAGTTATCAGAGTTTTTGTGTTAAGTTCCTAAACCCAATTTCCCTTTAGCCGACGTGGTGTCGTCCTTATGAGTTTCTGGATTCACAACTAACAAAATGTGCTACAATTTATTTTTTCTATCATATAAGCATCGTGAACACAAACACCCACAGACAGATTTTTTTTCTCATTTTTAGAATCAGAGTGATGAAAAAAATGAAATTCCGGTGAAAACTGAACTTCGAATTTCTGACCATAACTTCTCACATACTTCATTTATTTCTGGGGAAGTAAAATTATGAAAGATTCTATTTTTCTATGGCAAATTGTCAGACAATTCTCACTACATCCCTACAAACTTGATATGTAAATAAAATTTATGAACAGTTCCTATCCCAACAAGAAGACGGGGAAAAAATTGTCCGGTTATAAATTACTGGGAGGTAATAAATTAATAGGCGTTGAACAGCAACACATCTTCTCAATATACAATCGAATATGGCAATATGTCGAGCAATTATTCAAGTGAATTGTCAGGCGATTTATAAAACACAATTTTACATGGGTTTATTCGATATATTGAATGTTTTTTTTGGGCCTTATGTACGGTGCATATTATCCATGTCACAGTGTTACCTAGTTATTTACAACATCCATGGCCCCGGAGGGAGTTCTATCTACGAAATAATATAATATTTACTCACACTCCGGTCTGCCATATTTTTGTTAAACCAATATTGCCAACTTCTGAAAACAATAAGGCTGCGTTCAATATAATTCAAAATTATTCTGCTGTTACACAACTGTGAGGGAATGACTCGTTTTTTAAGTACAATTTTAAAAATATATATTGGGATTTTTCCTTTTGCCGTTTTTGAAGTATATACACATTTATATACAACCAGTACTATTATATATTAATAAATAATAATATAGCAGATAATTTTTAAGAAACTTTTCGAATTAGATGCTTGAATATATTCGAATTTGTCGGTTGGGACACAATGAGGGAATGATTTTTAGGGTATCTACTTAAACATATATATTTTTTATTTATGATAAAAGAGATAAATTTGTTTCATAATTTGGTACGCCTAGTGATGTATTTTCGTAAAAAAAAATTAACTTAATGATAACTTACGATTCCGTTTCACAAGAATCATCAAAGACATATACCTATTTCGAGTTTTTTTGAGAATCAGCGATGTCGATATTAGGTATCGTTCTTTTGTGGCTTTGAATTTACACAAACGATTTCGTAACGATACATTGACTATATTGACAGTTATTATATTGTGTTTGGCTCTGGATACATACGTACAATTGCCTGTTCTATTCTATCGGGAATTGTCTTGCTCAAAGGCACACAGATATACATACATAATAATAATTGTTTTCTTCCAATCATGAGGTTGGAAAACAGTAAATTTCGGTGAATACTCAACATCGAATTTCCGTGTCATTCCTGCGATCTGTGGAATGACAATATAATAAATAAAAACAATATATGTTCAACTTTTGATGTATATTTATATATACTACATGTATATTTATATGTATTAATTTATGTATACTTTCCGGCAAAGATAAAAAACTCCCTGCCCAGGGTTTCGGATGCATTTGTGAACCATCTGAAGAATAAAGATAAAAATTACCTTTTAGATTTAGCCGTTTCAACACCTTTTATCCCAATATTTACAACCCAGATCAACTCCAACCATACCTAAACCTGAACGCTCCTTTCTCACATCTCAAAACACTGGCACAACTCCGTCTATCTGGCAAGTACTATATAATAGTTACAAAAATAATGTATACACCCCAAGAATTTTGTACGATCTGCAACAAAAACGAATTGGAAGACTTATACCACCTATTAATATCCTGTCCGATCTACTCCCCCATTAGAAGCCACTTCCTGCCTCAGAGTGTCAGTATAGACCGATCCAGCTTTCACACATTACTTCTGGCCCATAATAAGAATGATATCTCAAACATTTTTCATTATATAATCAGCGCTCTGAAACTAAGATCATTCATTGTTAATGAATAATGTATTTAACTTCCATAGTATATTACTATTAACTTATTACAACTTCTTATTATAACTTATTATTAACTTCCATAGTATATTACTTATTTTACTTATATTTTATTTATTCATGTTATTTATTTAGCTTGTTAAAGTTTCCTGTAATTATGTAGGTATGTCATTTTTGTCCAGCTGACCAATATATAATTTTGGAAATGTTAATGTTAATATTGTAAAAGTAATGGTCACTGACTCAATTGTATAGGGATGATCCCTTTAAACAATACAAATTATTATTATTATTATTATTATTATATACTTTATATTATTATTCTTGGTTTCCTTATTATTATTTTATTTTCTCTTATTTTGTGTATATTGCCATTTGTTATTTTGTATTTTTTTTATTTTTTTTTTTTATACTTATCGAATTTACTTATGGTTCTATTTTAACTGTTTGTAAATAAACCAAATAAAATCAAAAAAATAAAATAAATAATTAGAATCAAAGTGTCGGAAAATAATGAATTTTTGGTAGAAACTCAACATCCGATTACAAAACTTCCCCTTTAAATGGGGAAGTAAAAAATAAAAAAGTTGGATAACGACTTACTTAACGACGAATGGAGGAGCTTACCAGAGGTAATTCGATTTCACAAAAAGGAGATTATCCCGAGGGAGAGCACCAGGTTACGGTAACAGATTTTTTTACACAAAAGAAAGTTGAAAAGGGAGTTAGAAGCCTGTTTATGAGATGACTTGGTAGCTTTACATCAGCTGTAGCCGTTCTGTCTTTATTCGAACCATTAGAGTGTTCAATATCCCTTCAACCTGAGTATCGATGTACAGTTACTAGGTAGATTATCGAGTTAGTTATTATGACTCGCCTACTAACAGAGCGCTCTTTTAAAGAGGCGTATAGACAACGAGCAGAACATTAGTCAGTGCGCATGCCTGGGGATGAAGTGCGCAGGCGCTAGACGAACAAGGTAGGCTCGGGGTCTGCTCCACCTGTTGTCGGTTTTTTGACGAACCATCAAAGGAATGTTCGGCTCGTGCTGCGGTGTGTGGACTGGTACCAAGCCGAACTGTCCCAACTTGACCCGAGCACTGTTGTTGTTTATAAAATTATAAAATGAAATACAAACAAACGTAAATTTGTTATCTACAGGTTAACTTGTGCAGGTTATGTTCGTTAGTATGGTTGTGGAGCATCCAAATGCTCGGCTCATCTCTGTTCGTCTTGGAGTGTGTTCGTTGAAAACTGAGCACTTGAGCACTGCTCGGTTCGTTGTAGATGTCTGTACTAGCCTTTACTCTGGTGGACATGAGCCCAATTCTACTAAGGGTGTCTTATATTTTGTTTACCAAAAATTTGTATTCATCCAAGATAAGGGGTCTTAAAGGAGTACCTGAAATTGTACAGCTTTAGGGCCATCGCTTAACGTCCCATCCGGCGAGCTTAAGTTTTTTTTACCTCCCACATAAAATAAACTAAGCGCCTCGGCCGGATTTCGAGCCACGATCTTTAGCTCAATAAGCAATCAAGCATACCACTGAGCTACCGGTGCCCTTGGTAGAATATCGATATACCAATTTAGAACTATACAGTTTAGTTGACTCCGTAATTAATCCATAAATTGAGCTACGTCCAGAACATAGTCAATAATGACTAAAATTAAACCGATATTAGCATTTCAGCACTTCATTACATCGGCAGATATTGGCTTTTTGAGTTGAGCCCCCTCTGACCCCCTCCCCCCCCCCCCTTCATTTGAGGCTATTTCGTTGAATAGTGCCGTCCTTATACGGTTTTGAATTCATATATGAAATTTTGTGTATATATTCATTACAACGGCAGTTAGTAGTGTTTTTGAGTTGAGCGTCATCCCTAATCTGTCCTTCTCTTTATTTGGCTGAAAATCGATAGGTGTTGTCCTTATGGGGTTTAGGTCACATATATAAAATTTCGTGTCGATACATTCATTCTATCGGGAGTTATCGTGTTCACAGACAGCAATTTTTTTTTCATTTTTGGTATCTGATGAAATTCTATTGAAAACTCCGCACATATATTTTTGACTGATTACTTTCCCTACACTTCGTATAGCTGGGGAAGTAAATTCGATACTTCGATGCTTACTGAGCTCAAGATCGCGGGTTCAAAACCCGTCCAAAGCCCTTAGTTTATTTTATCTGAGAGGTAAAATAAACATAAGCACGCCATCTTTCGGACGTTATGCGATGGTCTCGAGCCTGTACGATGTCAGGTACTCGTTAAAGATCTTTAGGTGAGTAAAAATTTAGAGTAGGCAATATTTAGGACTTCCATAATAGAGTCGGGCTCATGTCCACCAGAGTGACGAAAGAGCGCTCTAGTAGTAGCTGATATGACCTCATAGTTAAAGCCCGGGCATGAGTCACAATAACTACTTTAGGAAAAATAAAAATATTTTCTCTCTCAACAATACTAGTCACGATTACGATACCAGGAAGAAAGAAGACTTTCGAATAACTAAACATTGCTCTTCTCTTTTTGAAAAAAGTATAACACATAAAGGAATTAATTTTTTCAATACCCTTCCCCACTTCTTGAAATCAATAGTTGCAATAAAAAAATTTAAATTTCATCTAAAAACGTTTATGTTAGAGGAAACCTTTTACACGGAAGCGGAATTGTATTCTCACTGTTCAAAAAGAATAATATAATCACAATAAAGAATCGTGTTTCAAATACAAAAACATTATTAGTTTCAAAGCTTTCATTTATATTTTTTGGACAGAGTTCCACACCTTAAAGGTCAGTCCAATGTACGTTATTGTTTTATTTATTCATTTATAATTTTTTATTTATATATTTTTATTTATTTATATATTTTTTTTTATTCATTTATAAATGATTAAATTTATTTATTTTTTTATATATTATAGTAACATTGTTTTCTTCTTTTTTTCTAGATCTCGCACATTAGGACCTGATGATGGGACGTAAGAACGTCCCGAAACATCGTTGGGATAAAGGCACTTCCGAAGAGTTTTTTGAAAAATAGTTATCTTAATTTTTATTAAATTGAAAAATGTATTTATTTATTATAAATGTATCTATGTGTTAATTTTTTTATATAATCATATATTTCCAAGTATTTATTTGCTCAGTTTTTATTAATTTTATTTTAATAGAAATAAAAGACGTTGTCTTCCCACTGTTTTATTTATACCAGAACCGGTTTTCGACGCAACAGCGTCATCATCAGTGGTTCATCCCACCACACAGCACAGCGGTTGGCCAGTTATCTTCCAACCGCTGTGCTGTATGGTGGGATGAACCACTGATGATGACGCTGTTACGTCGAAAACCGGTTCTAATAGTTTTGTTATTACTACTAATAATAAGTGTGTTAGACTCAAGTCCATAGTTATAAATCTAATTTATGAGCTATCTTAATGTACGAGTATAAATTCTTTTGACGTATCCTATTACCATGTATTGGTTAAACGGAAATAAATGCATTATTATTATTATTATTAATTAACTCCATACTTGGATATCAATTAAGACTTCTTACATACATCTAACTCATGCTGATGGTTATGATGGACTGCGAACAAGTCTATGAAACCAAACAGGAATGAATTGAACTTCAAAACGTTAATATCTGAACGACAACGGGAAGGAGAGATGAGTTGAGCTACGTCCGGATCGTCGTCAATAATGGCTAAAATGACACCGATATTAGCATAGGAGATGATTAATGACTTGATGTCATTAGAGTGGGGAGTTGTATGACTGATAACGTGAGTATGGAGACAGACTAAAGGAGCCATGGATAGATAGATAGATAGCTCCTGCTTGGATCTAACATCCACATTGTGTCTCTTTGTTTCCTTTCTTGTCAGAGCTGTTTCTGTTTTCTAGATCAGTCGTTAAATTTCTTTTGGATAATTCTTAAGTTACCCATGTATCAGCAATTTCTGTAATTAGTACGTGAGGAGAGATTTTGAAGACTACTAAACAAACTACAATCTGCTTAAAGTTACTAATCGGGCAACGCTGGATAACTAATTAGTTGTAAGTAATATTTCAACATCAATGCGCGGTCTGTAGGCACGCAAGTGAACTTTCCACAGGGACCATTGAAATATCAACTAGGAACGAGCCATATAATTTGTTTCTGACCTTTGCTACAACCCAGGGGATCGAATTCATCTGGTTAAGGCAACTGGGACCAAAGATTTGATTGGGATCAAAAAAGTTAATTTGGTCCGAGGAGTAAATTTTTAAGGTATGGGAGATTAACGAGTACCTGACATCGTACAGACTTGGCACCATCGCTTAACGTCTCATCTGTAGTTGGGTACTAGTGAGTGGCTGTTATATGGGCCTTCGGCTTTGGGTAACTTGAGTACAAAACCCACCCCTGAATAAGTCATTCAGTGAGCTTTAGTTGTCACACATGTGAAAATCGTAATCAGATTTCCTGGTTTTCTCCAAACTACCTTTCAGAAATTTATAATTAAAGCTCTGAAATTCATGTATTCATGTACATAAACTAAAATAAAAAAGACGTCGGTGAATCACTGCCAATGTACTTCCCAACACGAATTAATCAACTAAATTTTCTCTATATATCTTCATTACATCGTCAGTTATTAGGATTTTTGAGTTGAGTATCCTTCTTTTGATTAACACGTCTATTCGGCGGATTTCGCTGAAAATTTATAAGTGTCATGTAATTTTGAATTTAAGTACACATTAAGTACATGTGCACTAAGTAAAGTTTTTGTTCTGTGCCCTCCCCTAAACCTCTCTTTCCCTCTGACCGATTTGGCTGTAAATTAACAGATGTGGTTCTTAAGGGGTAGTTGGAACACATGTACAATTACATGTAGACACATTCATTCTATCGGGAGGTATTCTGTTCACAGACACACACAGAGAGCATATTTGTTTTTACATTTTTTGAATTAAGAAAAATCGATTTTCTGACTGATAATATAACTACCTCTATACATCGTATATACCTGGGAAAGTAAAAATTGACATCCTGCCTCCTTCACAAAGGATTTAGTTACTTTGAAGTTTAGTCACGTTCGAAATTTGAATTAAGTTTTAGAGGGGTGCCTCTAATTAATAAAAGTAATATAGTTTTATTCCTTTTTCTTTTTTTTTTTAGGGTTTGCTTTTTCATTTAAATGAAAATTTCTAAATCCGTTATATTTCCTTTTATTATTCTCATCAGACTTGGTGTAGATGATTATTTTGCGAATTATTATGTAGAATTGTGAAAACTCAAACGAATATTTGAATTTCGTATCAACTCGAAATTAACCACGTTGAGGACGCGTCAATACCTAAATGGTCAGTAGTCACTTTTCGATCATTTCCCCGCAGGAGCTGTTTTTCCTAAATAATATTATTTTTTATGACTATTATTGGATTTAAATAATAAGAAAAATCGTATTTACATGTCTATTAACATTTAAATGTACCATTATACAATATAATAAATAAAGAAGAAAGTATGTTTTTTAATAATATTGTTTATTTTTAAAAATGTATACAATAGATGGGAGTACTTTCGGTATTGCTACCATCTTCAGCCACGACTTAATAAATACTGACTGTATTTACGTGACTGAAGATAGTAGCAATACAGTACTCCAAATAATTTTGAGAAATAGACAATATTTTTTTATTTTACCGAAGCTGTTGCTTATCTCACTACTGTCCTCAATGGCTGCCTCTGCTATGGCTATTTTCCACATCATTGGAAAGATGCTACGGTCATACTAATACCGAAGCTAGGAAAGCCAAAGCATGACCCAGCTACAACAGGCCCATAAGTTTGCTTAATAGCCTGGCAAAATTATTTGGAAGAGTTATCTACACTAGGCTTCTAGGGTTTCTGGAAACGAATAGCATACTTCCGCAGCACCAATTTGGGTTCAGGGCTAAGCATTTCACAACCCATCAACTTCAAAGAGAAAATTATTTCTGGTTTTGAGAAGAAACAATATTCAGTAGGATTATTACTCGATGTAGCTGGAGCCTTCGAAAGCGTGTGGCACGACGGACTGCTCAGGAGGACTGGGGTAGATTTATGAAATAGTCTCGGAGTGTAGAACTTTTCAGACCCAAGTCTACTCCAGTCTCGGTGAGACGAAGCCGATTCAAGCGGGTGTTCCCCAGGCCAGGGTGTTATCCTTAGTCCCATTCTGTTTAACCTCTACTGTCATGACATGCCTGATCAACCCACAGTGCTGTTGGCTACCTACGCTGATCATACTTTACTAATATCACAACACCGAGACCTGTCTTCTGTCGTTGATATCCTACAACCATGTGTGGAAGTCTTGACATATTGGTTCAACAGGTGTAAACTTAAGCTTAATGCTGCAAAACGGAGGCCAAAAAACATACAATAACTTCGATGATTTGAAAACAAGGTTCTCCGTTTGGCAGTAACCGCACCCTGGTTCGTCTACAATACTTTCTTAAACAAAAAGTATAACTTATATAAAGGTATAGTTCTTAAAAAAATAATAAAGAATAATAATACAGAAGATAAGTTGGACACTGTGATTGCAATGATCTTTGTGCAACAAAATAAACTTGGAGATAGTCCTGTCCTAATGAGAAAGTATTGCCAGCCAGTTTGCTATCTCGGTGTACAGAAACACAAAAGTAGGTATGGATACATCTCTGAGCTAAATTTACTAAATTTTGTCTTGAGTTAACTAACTTAAATTTATTGTTAAGAGAAGAAATATTTGCTTCCTTTGTGTGAAATTTATTTTGTTCTAAGAAGATAGAAGAGAAAGGTCTGAAATGAATTTACGTTGTTCTTCGAAGATAACAAGAGATTGTGGCCTCCACCGAGTATCCTCTTTACCTACATAGTTCTTCTGCTTTTAGGCTCTAATTGAACCTTTTTTACTTCTCCAGCTGTATGAAGTATAGGGGAAATTATGTAATTGGGCAGAAATTTCGATTTAGAGTTTTCAATGGAATTTCATGTTTTCCGATATCCTGTTTCCAAAATGGAAAGAAAAAAGATCTATGTGAGTGTGCGTCTGTGAACTAGATAATTCCCGATAGAATGAATGTATAAACACGAAATTTTGTATGTGTTTTCGAAACCAGATTAGGATAATACTTATTATTTTCCAGTAAAATCGGCCGAAAGGAAGGGGGTGATTAGAGGGGCGGCTTAACACAAAAACTCTAATAACTGTCGTTGTAATGAATCAATCAACAGAAAATTGTATATGTAAGTTTAAAACGACCTATTAATTTTGGTGCGGAATCAAAATATGGGAATGGGGAGATAACCCATAGCCCCTTTCCTGTTAAGAATTTTGAGACGTCACACACCCTATTTTTCAATTGGCTTTTAAGAATACAACATGTGAAAATCCAAGCGATTGTGGCAAGAGCCGATCAACGAGTAATTCTTCTCGTGGATTCACAATCCGCAATCATATTCGAATTCGAAAGTATGATATTCTGTCTCCTTAACCCACGAGGCGACGCCCGAGTATACTCGTGACGGGACTTTTCGGAGGAATATTGTCGTATGTGGCTGCAGTACTCTACCGGGTCAGGAGGGAGGTCAGTTCACCAGCTAATGAAAACATTTAATACTGGACAACTGTAACCAACTGATGGAAGTAGATTTGGCGATGAAGATATGCCCTTCAGAATGGAGCATGGAAAGAAATAACATTATATGAAAATGAGATGATGCCGACTAAAGTTTGCGTAGTTTGTCATAAACATAAATTACGCAAAAGAAACTAGGTACGTAGGTATATGAAAAGTGCAATGTACAACTTTGTATAATAGATTACGGGAAAAGAATATACGGAAAGAGGAGCTGCAATGGACTAGCTAGAACAGCTCATCACCAAGCGGCTGATGAAAAGCAAGAACCAGACAATAAAGTAAGATATAAGATAAAGGATCACATAGTCCACACGACGAGAAAATGCTGGAGTCCTCTGGAAAACTGGGAAGGGCGAATGCCGGGGAATCTACCGCAGAGGGAAGGCCATGGCTACCTGAAGAACCGTTTGGACGTAGCTACATCCCTCCCACGTATCTGTCATGGACGTATGGCTTGCATTAGTGGGCATTTAGAAAAATAATTTAAAACAGTGACAACCATATAAGGAATGTAAAAAATTCAATACGAAATGAGAAAGTAGCTAAAATCTAGCTAAAAAACTACTCTTCTTCAAGAGGAAGGATAGCCCGAACTGTTCGTGTGGCGGCGCCGAGACTGCAGAACATGTGATCTTTGATTGCCCGCTGTACGACAGGTCTAGGGTGGAGTTGATCCGCGCTACAGGATCGTATCTGGGATTGATCCTGCCGGAGTTGATGACGGAGCCCAACTACCCGGCGTTCAGCCGGTTTTTCACCTCCTGGCGGGAACAGAAAAAGTCCTTCTGACCCGGCGCCGGGGGCGATTGACGGGGCGGCCCGAGTTCTACCCCCGGCGACCGCGATGTAGAAGCAGCCCCACTCCACCGACCTCGAGCTCTCTCGGCGCCACCAGGCAGCCGCAACCCAAGGAGGTCAGGGAGCGCCAGTCTGTCCCGCAAGGTCGCCCCCAGACACCCCTAGCAAACTGTAAATAATATTTGTATATTGTAAATAAAACCAATTTAATGTGTCTACCTCTTCCCCGACGAAGTTGCCGGCCGGGTTATTTGCCGGAGCAAAAAAAAAAAAAAAGCCACATTGTACATTGATGGAATATTTTGGCTGGATTGCGACGCCCCAGAATAAAATATTAAAACGAAGGATTGACAATGTGGCTTAAATCATATTAACCATTTTGAAAGTGGCAGAATACTTCAGCTGGAAAGTAAGATTACAATATTAGAACGAAGAACTGACTATGTGGCGGACAGATTATGTTCTGGCTAGCAGAATAATACGGCTGAGTTAACATACCGACTATGACATATCTAAAGGTCTCATTCAACGATCCTATTCATGAGTGGCAGGTTTCTCTGGGTTACTTCTTGTATCATAGGGTGAATGTTATAAATAAGGTGAGAGTGCCAGAACTGATTAGCGAGGGGGATTATTCGGATAATCGAGGTCGGTTTGTTCGAGAGGTCCCCTCGCCGTGCTAAGCGGCTTATCTGCTTTCTTTTCGAAACCGCAGGCCAGCCACACCACATTCCCACTGATCTAGATTTGTTCTGTTTCAACCCCAAAAGCAATCGGATTAAACGGATAAAGCTTCATAATTCATGTGTATGTCGAAATGCCTGGTCCATGGAGTTGGTTTGGTTTTCATTTTGCCAGATCTATTCACTGGGGAGATCATGAATTGCTTGAGAGGAATCTAAAATCAACTTTGTTTTTGAAGATACTCTGAGAGTAATATTCCCAAAGCATGAACAACATTGGTTTAAGTTGGCAAAAGTGGAATATATACATATAGTATACTCCTACGGTATATCCCATTTATCACGCCTTGTTCTATGTTGCTCCTTGTCCGGGGCTCTCATTTTCAAATCACTGCGAATATCGTATCGTAAGTTTTTGCAAAATGACTCTCTTTTTCCCTCTCAAACTACTCTTTATAAGAAAGCGATGTGTTGGAAAAACGATCATCCAGGTATCAGGAGGGATGGCATGTTTCAGCTCCCCAACAAGCTAGACACGGTCGATAGCTTGACTCACATCAAAAAATGCTGCGCAATAATAACTAAGCGGAGGAAATCTCATCAACTAATCTGTGACATTGTTGAAGAGTTGAGTGATCGTGTTCGTCGAAGAGAGGTAATAGGCGACCGAGGAGAATTTTTTCAAAGACTTTAGAAGGAGCATGATGAAGATTGCATCGCAAGCTGCAAACCAGTTGAGGATGCAACTGTTTGGTGACCTTGCCCGTGTACGGGAGTGAGGATCCACACACGGGTTGACAGAAATGAGACCATATTGAAATAATTATCCAACTGGTCGCGAGTGATCGTTCTTCCCGGTCGCAAAGTGGTTTCAGTTGCATGGTTGCGCACATGAAACGACACGAGTGATCAACAAATGAATATAACATTTGTTGGAGAGGTGGAAAAACATGTAGTACTCTACAATTATAAACTTTTTTTTTTTTTTCTGCTTTTTGGCCCTACGTCCGAGCATATTGGCCAACCCTACTCCAAGTTTTAGAAACCGAGGGAAGAACGAGGCATGGGACCAGAAGAAGCAAGCGGGCCCCAGCCCGGCCGAGGACAGCAGGAGACACCGCCGGACCACTTCACCCATAGTTACAGCACATAGAGGCTCAAAGCTGAGTAATGAATGGTTTGGGAGACTCCTGAAGGAAGGTGTGCATGTGGTGCTGGCCGTACAGACCTTCGGAGCTCCTGGGTCTAAGACCTGTTCCCCGACGGCACCCGCGTGCCCCCAGCCAGACCAGCAACCCAAAAACTTCCTGGGTACTCAAGGAAAGATATAACGGATAAAGCATAGCAAGAGGTGATAGCCGAAGTAAACATGTCAGGTATGTAAGAGGTATTTATTTGATTTTCGCACGATTACAATACTTTCTTATACAGAGGGTATAAGAAAGTATAGTAATAAAGATAGTACAGATAGAGAGATTTATTTTTATTTTTTACTGTACTACAATGTCATATCGCCTACTAGCAGAGCGCTCTTTCGTCACTCTGGTGGACATGAGCCCGACTGTGGGAGTCCTAAATTTTGCCTATCTAAATTTTTATTCACCTAGGGCTGGGGTCTTTAACGAGTACCTGACATCGTACAGGCTCGGGACCATCGCTTAACGTCCCATCCGAAGGACGGCGTGCTTAAGCTTATTTTACCTCCCAGATAAAATAAACTAAGGACAACTAAGATATAAATATATATATATATATATATTTTATTTATTTCCATTTTTTTATTTTTGTGTTATGGTTACAACAATTTTAATATTTTCCCGCCATAAAGCTTGTTATCTTTAGTGCAATAAAAAGTTTATCTATCTATCTCTAATAAAAATAGTACAGAAAATAATGTTGATATTTAGATTTCAATGATCTTCGTATGATAACTATTTTGAAAGTCCTGTCCTCATGAGAAAGTATTGCCAGCCAGTTTGCTATCTCGGTGTATATAAATACGAAAGTTGGTATGGATACATCTCTGAGCTAAATATACTAAATTTTTTAATAACAAACATACATAAATCACCGCGAAAGTAGTTAAAAGAATTTGGGAGACCTCGAAAAGTGATTTTTTTTTTTTTAGAAAAAGTAGACAAAGTATATGAAGAGCACGGGGAAAGAACCAGGTTTGTCACTTTTTTCTCGAATGTGAGATATCGCCACTACAGTATAGTATATTAAACATATTTCACGATTCACCATCGTTAAGGGCTTCAAAAAGACGGTTTGTCACTACGAAAACGGAAGCTGAAAATATGACGTGCGGGGAATTGATAGATACGGACTTTCAAACATTAAATTTCAACGTCTGGTGACATATTATAGAAACACTTACCCGTAAATTTCCAACATAGAATATCAAGACCAACCTGAAACAGAACAAACAAAATACACATTATATATTTTCTTTATATGAATCAGGGTTAGGAGATGAAAGTAAATGTGATGTGCGAATGGGAGGAGGGGAAGAAATAGTTCAAAGCAACATCATTTTAAAGGCCTTGACGACATAATTGGAAAGAATGTAGCTTTTAGGTTAACAGAGTGGGACTCCGGTTATACAGTCTCTCAAGTTAGGAAATTAGGCTGAATAATTTCGCCAATTTTTGTTCGAATGGCTTTGGATGGGACGTTAAGCGATGGTCCCGAGCCTGTACGATTTCAGGTACTCGTTAAAGACCCCTTACCCTAAGTGAATAAAAATTTAGGGTTGGCAAAATTTAGGACTCCCATAGTAGATTCGGGCTCATGTCCTCCAGAGTGACGAAAGAGCGCTCAGGTAGTAGGCGATATGACCTCGTAGGTAAAGCCCGGGCATGAGTCATAAAACCTAACCTAACCTATAATACTATCCCAGTATCATTAAGAAAATATTTAAAAAATAAATATATATATACAGTGGCTCCTGAATCCTCATGTATCGAAACATTTATTACATCGACAGTTATTAGAGTATTTGAATCGAACACTTCTCTGGTCCCCCGTTTTCCCTTTAATTGATGTCGCGGAAAAATAATAAGTGCCATTTTTATGGGGTTTTAAATATAAAATTTCATATCAATACATTCATTACATTGACAGTTATTGGAAATTTTGAGTTGAGTCCCATTCTGATTCCCCCTTTCTTCTGCCGATTCTGCTGAAAATTAATAAGTGTCGCCCTTAGAGGACTTCAAATAAACTTAATTTTGTATTGTAACAGAACTTTTTTATACCAATCACTTTTTCTATAGGCACCTCTCCCCTATCCCTTCCGCACAAATTCAAACTGGAATTACTCGATATAAAAAAAATTATTATGAAAATTCAATCAATAGGCCTACTCTGGCCGCGGTGACACAATCAGTCATCGGAAAAAAAAAAAAAAAAAAAAAAATCAATGCTATGTCTTACAATACTTTGTTCGTATTGGTTATATCTCAAATCCGACGGCATACTGATGGTTGAAAATTTTATAGGAGACATTTTCCGTTTTATGACGGCTTTTGGCACTTATCTCGTAAACCTTCGAAAATATCGTATTTCGTACTAAATGTGCCTTTTAATTTTTTCTACAACTTTTGTTTGAAGAGATTTTTTATTAGTCCATAATTATAAGCAGTATCTTGTAAAATGAACTTAGTCCCAGTAGTAAAGTGGTCTAAATTTAGTTCGATCTCTTCATTTCAAATTTCAAGTTCAAGGTAACAATCGATTCTGAGTTAGATCGCTCTCAAGTTGACATGCTCAATGACATACACAATGAAAACTCGATCTCGGATTTTCCCATAGTTACAAAGCGAAGTATAGGAAAATTTGGGATCAGGAATTGGTAGATGGTGTCTGGAGGGGTTGCTATCTGAGACGTGTTGGTCACGTAACTGTAGATAAATCGAATCCACCTATTAGAGGTGTAGAGTACATACCAAGCAGCTCACATAGAGAGCAGCACAGTTCCTCATTACATTCGTCTGGTACTTTTAGTATTAGCAGCGGCACTGCCTCAGACCACCTCCCAGCATGATTTGAATAATCTCCAAGGCCTCCATGACAAAAATCGAAGTATGTTTCCAGGACTGCTAAAGGACGTTAAAATCCCGTTTATATCCTCTGTTGTCAGGACATGATAACCAAGAACTGCATTGTGATGCCCCACCATTCATTCAACAACCATCGAACGAGAAATTTCCCCATTTTTTTTATCACACCATATCCTTTGTTGTCAGGTCAAGATAACATAGAACTGCATCGTGATGCTCCACCACTCATTCAACAACCATCCACCGAGACATTTCCACACTTTCTTTATCACACCATATCCTTTGTTTTCAGAACACGATAACAAAGAACTGCATTGTGATGCCCCACCATTCATTCAACAACCATCCAACGAGAAATGTTCCCACTTTTTTTATCACACCATATCCTTTGTTGTCAGGACACGTTAAAAAAAAACTGCATCGTGATGCCCCACCATTCATTCAACAACCATCCAACGAGAAATTTCCCCACTTTTTTTATCACACCAAATCCTTTGTTGTCAGGAGACGATAACAAAGAACTGCATCGTGATGCCCCACCACTCATTCAACAACCATCCACTGAGACATTTCCCCACTTTCTTTATCAAATCATATCTTCTCATACCACAACGTCTTCCTTATCCAGACTAACTCCCTCTGGAACTCTCTCCCTCTCCAGATTCGCCATGCTCCTACTCTTCATTCATTGAAATCGCTACTTTTTCGGTAACTTTTAACTCAGCAAACCTCTGATTCCTAAGGCTAGAAAAGTCCTACGGGATAGTCTCTCTCTCCTCTGGACAGATTGTTACTTTATTGTTCCATATGCCCAGTTGCAACTTGGTTTTCACTTGTTACCACATGTTTCTAATATGATCCCGACAACATCACATACTAAATATATATATTTTTACATCTATAATTACTCATTATTATTATTTACATTATTATACTTACTTTGTTTTTATTACCTTTTTAATTGTTTTATTTTATTCTCATTGTTTTAATTTAATTATTGGTCGTTATTAACAATTATTGTTTCTATAGTCAATTCTTAGAGGCCTTTTTTTTTACTTTAAGCGATGGTCCCGAGCCTGTGCTAGGACAGACACTCGTTAAAGACCCCTTCTACTTTAGGTAACTAAACCCAGGTAGGCAAAATTTACGATTCCCACAGAAGAGTCCATCAGAACAAGGAAGGAGCGCTTGGTAGTAGGCAATATGACCTCGTTGTTAAACCCCGGGCATAAGTTACAATAACTAAAATTTTAAAAATAAATAATTGTCTTGAACGCTCCACTTGCACACAAACGATAAGTAAATATACAAAGTTATTTGGATGAAGGTTCTCCCTGACACTGAAACCAGCTGAAGCTTACTAGCTGTTCTGAGCAACTTTCCCGAGGCATTCAGGACCAACTTGGATTTTCCAAAGATTGAAAACTTTTTCTAGGCAAACTTACCCAGCTCAAGAAAAAGTGATGTTGCCAAAAGAAAAAAAAAAAAAACAAAGAATTGATTTAGCTTCAACAAACATTGACTTCGAGGCCCTGATGGTACTCGGAAAAGCTTTTCTTTATCGTACAAATAGAAAATTCTGATGCATTGTTTTATGAGTTTATATAGAGCATTATAGCCCATACTAGCAGTAAATTTAATGGAAAAGGATCGTCACAGTATGTGTATCGTGTCAAGTGAAAAGAGCTCACCCCGAGATGATCTTCCTCCACATGTATCCACTCACTGAATACATTTACTATTATACATATATGCATATATATATATATATATATATATATATATATATGTGTGTGTATTGTGATGTATAAAAAAAAGAAAATACACACATTTTAATTACTAATAATAAAAAAAAAATTAATTATATTTATTTTTCTATAGAAAGCAATTTTCTTTTAAAACAAATGGGTGAAAAAACAAAACACGACCATCAGCTGTTTTTTTTAGTGTGTGGAGTGACGAGTCGAGGCCTGGGTTGAATGGAGACGGTCTGAGTGAAGAGCCCACAGCGTCCTAGATAACAGTAGTAGCTTAACTCGCATCTCATTTCCGACTTGACTGGACCAAAGATCACTCGCTATCAGCCGATCGGAGAGTCATTGCTAGCCAGGCGGAGCTCAAGGTAGATAGAGGGGATGGAGAGAAAACCGCCATTTTGCGCGTCAGGTTGACCGATCTAAACCATTTTATTGCTCACGAGCACGTATCTTGTTAAGATTGAAAACTGCGATTCAATTATAATATTGTCAATTTCTTTATTGCTATTTTCGTTTTTATAATTAAAATAAAAGTATAAGAGAAGGAAAGCCTTAATTAATGTTTTGTGTTAATATTCCAGGGATAATTATATCCAAGAATGTATCCAAAACAAATATTCTTGCCTCTCGTTTTCACGTTTGAAATGTGCAGTATCATTTTTCTTTTGATGTTAATGGCTTTTAACAAATTACATTTATGTACACCGACTATACTTACCTCAAATATATTTTCGAATCTATTTTCATAATATTGAAAATTACCAATATTTGAATTCATATGTATTTTCTCGATGAATAGTCACAAGTGAGGTGGTATAATTTAGATAGACAAAAGAATAACCAACAAAAATAACCTCTCTACAAGCTCGTCGAATTATCGAAAACTAAACTATCGATCACTTTTTAATAGTTCCGCACTCGACCGCCACATCACTTCCCACCCTAGTGTCAACGATTACCAAAAACGGCTGGAAAGTCGAACAGGTCGGCCGGACGACGTCTTTCTAACGAGGGGGTTCACAAAACGGTACGTTTTGGACTGTCAGGCGGTTGATGTTGCTGTTGCTGAGACTGTTGTGGCAGTTGCTGGGTTCGTTGTGGTTGAATGAGTTGCTGCTGCTTTTGAAGACCTGGCGTGCCTGTATCTGAGGTATACGCAGTTTTTTTTTGGTAATTGTTATTTTGCTAAATCTCAATGCTTATTAAGACTTATTTATTAACACAAGTGAGGTATATTTTAGATAAAAACTCTAATAACTGTCATGAGAATTTATCGATACAAAATTGTATATGTAAATTTACAGCCAGGTAAGGACGACACCTAATATTTTTTAGCAAAATCTGCCATAGGGAAGGAGGGATCAGAGAAGGGACGTTCAACTCAAAAACCTTAATAATTTCTGATGACATGAATGTGTCGAAATTTGTTATTAAGAATAAAAACGTCAATTATAGAATTTTAGACAAACCGGACGATTTGCTTTAGAGAAATAGCGAAAACTTCGTTTAGTAGTGCAGATAACCGACGACTTTCCCATTATTTTGTTTTACAAATAAGGCCATGTTTTTTTCAAATGAGCTATGAGAGACCAGAGATCAGTCCTGAAGGGCTGCACCAATCGTTTAAGTAACAAATTACCACATGATAACATTCATTCAGGGACCATGGTGGCCGTGCGGCCTAGAGCGTAGTGCTCTGGTCGCATGGTCTCCCCATGGTTTGCGGGTTCGAATCCCGTTCGGGAGGGAGTTTTATTTCGTAGATAGAACTCCCTCCCGGGGCCATGGATGTCGTAAATAATTAGATAAATCAGTGACATGGCTAATATGCACCGTACATAAGGCCAAAACAAATCAAACAACAACAATATTTTAGTTCAGCATTCGACCGCCACATTATAATTATTTGTTCTATTTTTTGTGTAAGATATTTTTCTGCG
Source organism: Aradus depressus (assembly GCA_963662175.1). Classification (NCBI taxonomy): domain Eukaryota; kingdom Metazoa; phylum Arthropoda; class Insecta; order Hemiptera; family Aradidae; genus Aradus; species Aradus depressus. The sequence continues at coordinate 32,927,461 of OY759215.1, forward strand.
CACACTATTATGAAAACAAATTCGGTTACTCTTAGTGTTCTCTGAAGTATATCCATATGTTTATCTACGCCATTACGGAAGTTAGAATCACATCAGAATTCTAGAAGGCAGATGGATTTACATTATGTACACTCCAAATCCTTTCAAACCCCACTTGATTATGTAGAAGACAATTTCATTCTTGAAGAGATGAAAGTTTCGGAGATCATGTCAGAATCATTCTAAATTTACAATTTCATTTTATAGTCCAACTCTTTGTTGTTTCATCTACAAATGGCCATTCGGGAACGTTCTGCAGGTTCGACTGACTCCCTAGCAACTGATTCGCACCCTCTACTGTTTGCTTTTCGATACTGTTTTTACCTTAATTGTCCGAACTGTTTTTCTTCCTCAGCTATAAGAAGTATATAAAACCAGTGTGGATCACTTAGTTTCTTTACTTCAGTGATAGATAGCAGCACTTTAAGTTTAGTCCACAAATATTTTGTGCATATATTTTCAAAGTCACAATGGATTATACGGCCTTCAAAACCTTTATAGAACACAAAAAGAGATCACTCATCCAACACTATTCTAAAATTTCAAATATAAATAAATATTTGGGGCCCATTTATGGAGATAAACAAAATGTACTCAATTTTCAATTGCCATTTTCTTCCTGTTCAGTTTAAACCAGTTGGTCCGCTCTGGCTCCAAACTCCTCATATATATTATATACTACATACTATTTCGGTTCAATTCCTCAACAAGATGTTCTATGGACACGAGCAAGTCAAACATTCATAAATCCATTATATTACACAAGAATCATTTATTCACAGATTTAAAGATTCCATGTGAATGGCTGAGTGTTCTAAATAATTATTCTTGTTTTTGGCATGATACTAATGATTGTTAGAACATGTACTCTGCAATAACCTCTCTTTAGGTGGTTATCATCCATGGTTAATTATCATCTCTGGAGCGAGACCGGGTCATTTAAAATTGAACGATGACCCTACACCCTTATTAACACAAGGGTCATTTGACGAAGTTTATGACCCTCTTCTTCATTAGATACTGTCAAGAAAATTTAGATGCGGAAAATGAGGTTTGGTTTGGTTTTTGGAGCTGGCTGGGTCAAGTAGGGGTTCTTGCTAATTAGGACAAAAACCACATGAAAGTTCTGGGACCCGGGAGGAAGGGAGTCTTCAAAAACCTCAACTACAGTGGTTCTTGTAACTAGCTTCTTTGAAGAGTAAATTAAGTTTGGCATATATGTCCTACAAGACATAGTATTTATTTTACTTCGCTGCTACTATTTTACTTACAGCTGTAGGAAATATACGGGAAGTCAGTCAAAAATTCGAAGTTGAGTTTTCACCGGAATTTAATTTATCCGACACTCTGTAGAAATGAAAGAAAAGTTTGTCTGTATGTACATGTGTGTGAACAGATATGAATGTTATGTATCGATTTTTCGATTTCGATCCTATAAAGACGGCACATAACCTGCCGACGTAATGTATTTATCATAGAGTATTCAATAATCTGCCTTGGAGATGGCACAATGCTTCAGTGTGGTGAAAAATGTTGGGGAGGCTACGTCTTCGGATGGCTACAACATATCACTGATTGGTGGTGGTTAATGATAGTTTGAACCAGAAAAAAGTTTTGGAGGAGGGTGCCCTGGCTATGGCGCCATGCCTGGGGATGAAGTGCGCAGGCGCTCGACGAACAAGGGAGGCTCGGGGTCTGCTCCACCTGTTGTCGGTTTTTTGACGAACCATCAAAGGAATGTTCGGCTCGGGCTGCGGTATGTGTGGACTGGTACCAAGCCGAACCGTCCCGACTTGACCCGAGCACTGTTGTTTATAACCAATATTATAACCTTCTCAAATATTTAGGTTTTTGGAAGTGCACATTCTTTTTTTTTTTTAATTAAATATATATTTAAATATTATTCAATAAATTATATTTTATTATGGCTTTTGAAGACTGGTCTCAGGAGCTTCAAATTCAGTTTGCTCAGGCTATGAGACAGTACCCAGTCATATGGGATTTAAAACACAAAATTACATTTTAATAAAATAAAGAGATTGGATGCTTGGGAGGAATTATTCAAACACTTTTCCTAAAAAAGTGTTCATTTTAAACAATTTACATGTAAAAATAAATTACGTATCATAATAAATTCGTATCCGTATTAATTGTACTACAAATATGTAAATTAATTACGTAAGTAGCTACCTACCTTGAGTATTTTCTGATTGAAGATTTTGAATAGTAATCAAATGATATACAAATAAACGTAAATTTGTTATCTGCAGGTTAACTTGTGCAGGTTATGTTCGTTAGTATGGTTGTGGAGCATCCAAATGCTCGGCTCGTCTCTGTTCGGCTTGGAGTGTGTTCGTTGAAAACTGAAAACGAGCCGAACAGTGCTCGGTTCGTTGCTCGCATGTCTGTACTAGCCTTAAGCCTCAAACTAAGCTTGACCATTAGTTGAGTTATTCTGCGAGAAATAGAGCTATTTCCCGGGAAAGCTAATTTCTGGTTAAGTGGTAAGGATAGATGAGTGGGGGGCGGAGACGAGGGTGGGGGGTGAGCTATGAGAGAGGCGTGTGTTTGTTAGCCCCAAATCATGTTGGACGGCTCTTGTGTAGTGGGCAGCACCCGCAGGCTCCAGTGGGTGGCTATTAGGTAACGTAGTGTCAGCCGGGGATCGAGGCCCAGGTTCCCGGCAAGATTGATGAGATGTAGCCCCCGCTACACTCCTTTCCCTCGACCACTTCATCACCCCCCTCCCTATACCAACTGCCTCTAAACTTGCGCAAATACATAGTTGATGGTCCGCCGAAATTAATTTATAAAAACCATTTTGGTGAATAACTGGTAATATACTTAATATGAAGATGGTTGATGTACTGAGAAGTGATTATTTGACAGGTTGTTAAATAAAATATGGTCTGACCTCTCACAGATTTTATTAATTTTTGCTGGTCGGCTTTCGAGGTTGCCCTCAATCATCAGGGACTGTGATAAAATAATGAAAAGAACATAATTTAAAATGATATAATAAATCAGGTTTAAAAATTTTAAAAAACGTATATAAAACTATACCTACATACATATAAAAAAACAATTTAACAATTTAAAATTTCATGGATGGGGATAGATATGTTATTTCTGTTCCCCATCTGAGTCAGAACTACAGAACTAGGAGAGTTTTAAATTGTTTAATTTTTATATATGTTTATTTTAATTTTTAAACCTTATTTATTAAATCATTTTAAATTATGTTTTCAAAATTATTTTATCAGACTGGCTGGTTATGAGGACAACCTCGAAAGCAGGTAGCAAAAATTATATCTGTGAGAGGTCAGACTATATTTTATTTTACAACCAGTGAGACAATATACTTCCCCAAAACGAATTAATCAAGTGTTCGATCTCCCTACAAAACCAATCGATCTTTGTGCTAAAAATGACTTACATTTTACTACACGATTAACTACACGATTACCACACGATTTTACTACACGATTACTACACAATTTTACTACACGATTTTACTACACGATTTTACTACACGATTTACTACACATTTTACTACACGATATTTTTTTTTTTTTTTAACGCTTCGGCTACTATGGCCATTAGCGTTACTACACGATTTACTACACGAATGAATCCTCATATTATATTTTGTAGCGATATATTCATTACATTTGTCATAAGAGTTAAGTCAATAGATTCATTTCAACAGCAGTCAATAAGAATTTGTATTAAGTCTCCCCCTCTAATCCCCCATTTATTTGGTCAATTTGGGGGCAAATCGATAGTTGTCGTCCTTATCGGGTTCTGGACACACATAATGTCGATACATTCATTTCAACGGTAGTCAATAAGGTTTTGTATTAAACCTCCCCCTCTAACACCCCATTTATTTGGTCAATTTGGGGGCCAATCGATAGTTGTCGTCCTTATCGGGTTCTGGACACACATAATGTCGATACATTCATTTCAACGGTAGTCAATAAGGTTTTGTATTAAACCTCCCCCTCTAACCCCCCATTTATTTGGTCAATTTGGGGGCCAATCGATAGTTGTCGTCCTTATCGGGTTCTGGATACACATAATGTCGATACATTCATTTCAAAGGTAGTCAATAAGGTTTTGTATTAAACCTCCCCCTCTAACCCCCCATTTATTTGGTCAATTTGGGGGCCAATCGATAGTTGTCGTCCTTATCGGGTTCTGGATACACATAATGTCGATACATTCATTTCAACAGCAGTCAATAAGAATTTGTATTAAGTCTCCCCCTCTAATCCCCCATTTATTTGGTCAATTTGGGGGCCAATCGATAGTTGTCGTCCTTATCGGGTTCTGGATACACATAATGTCGGTACATTCATTTCAACGGTAGTCAATAAGGTTTTGTATTAAACCTCCCCCTCTAACCCCCCATTTATTTGGTCAATTTGGAGGCCAATCGATAGTTGTCGTCCTTATCGGGTTCTGGATACACATAATGTCGATACATTCATTTCAACGGTAGTCAATAAGGTTTTGTATTAAACCTCCCCCTCTAACCCCCCATTTATTTGGTCAATTTGGGGGCCAATCGATAGTTGTCGTCCTTATCGGGTTCTGGATACACATAATGTCGATACATTCATTTCAACAGCAGTCAATAAGAATTTGTATTAAGTCTCCCCCTCTAATCCCCCATTTATTTGGTCAATTTGGGGGCCAATCGATAGTTGTCGTCCTTATCGGGTTCTGGATACACATAATGTCGATACATTCATTTCAACAGCAGTCAATAAGAATTTGTATTAAGTCTCCCCCTCTAATCCCCCATTTATTTGGTCAATTTGGGGGCCAATCGATAGTTGTCGTCCTTATCGGGTTCTGGATACACATAATGTCGATACATTCATTTCAACAGCAGTCAATAAGAATTTTTATTAAGTCTCCCCCCCTAATCCCCCATTTATTTGGTCAATTTGGGGGCCAATCGATAGTTGTCGTCCTTATCGGGTTCTGGATACACATAATGTCGATACATTCATTTCAACGGTAGTCAATAAGGTTTTGTATTAAACCTCCCCCTCTAACCCCCCATTTATTTGGTCAATTTAAGGGCAAATCGATAGTTGTCTTACTTATCGGGTTCTGGATATACATAATGTCGATACATTCATTCTATCGAAAGTTATCGTGCTATGGAATGATTCCAAAAATGAAAAAAAAAAAAAAAAAAAAAAAATTGCTGTTTTGCATATGATCTGGGAACACAATGGAATGAAGGTATCGTCACGAAATTTTATGTGTATCCAGAACACCATATGGACACCTACTGATTTACAGCAAAAACGGCCAAAGAGAAGGGAGATAATAGGTGAGAGACTTAATGCAAAAACTCTATCAATTGCCGATGTAATGAATGTATCGACATGAAATTTTATATTTAAATTGAAAACTCCATGAATACGACACCTATTAATTTTTACAGAAATGGCAGTAGGGAAAATGGAGATCAGGGTGGAGAGGCTCGATTCTAAAATCCTCACAATTGCCGAAGTAACAAATTTATTGACACAAAATTTAATATGAGGTTAAGAAACCTCTATTAATTTTATAGTTGATTGATTTTGGAGGGAGAGCAAAACCTTGCCGGTGATTCACCGACGAATTTTTATTTTCATTGATTGTGTTGACGAAGATGACAAAAAGATGATAATGAACATTACCTCGAGGTGGACAATTTGAGACCTTTATAATGAGCTAGAGCTACATGAGATCCACAATAGCTCTCTAATTAGTCTCTTTTTGAACTCCGACGCCAAGGGGAGTCTGTCTTTGGAAACGTGAGTTTTTCAACCAGTCAGTTAATGACGTAGCCCAGGATATCAGTAGAGGGGTTATACCAAATTCTACACAGTGGCAATGAGCAAGGAAGGGAAGTGCGCGAACCTCTCCACCCATACTTCCCTCTCCGATTCTCACTCCTCAACCCCTATCGCGCAACAAAATTTTAATTTAATTTTTTTTACAAGTAATAATTGTAACCCACTAGCGCTCTGAAACTTCTAGAAATCAAATAAAGAAACAACAAGCAGGTTCTCGGATGTGTGTGTTTCGCCTCTCTGCAGCCTCAATCAAGGGAAATTACTGGGCCGTGTATTAGGACTCAACAAAGGTAGCATTTGTAATTAAGCGCGGCCCTTGGGGGCGCCGGTAGCTCAGTGGTATGCGTGCTTGACTTCTGAGCTCAAGGTCGTGGGTTCGTAACCCGACCGAGGCCCTTAGTTTATTTTATCTGGGAGGTAAAATAAATTTAAGCACGCCGTCCTTCGGATGGGACGTTAAGCGATGGTCCCGAGCCTGTACGATGTCAGGTACTCGTTAAAGACCCCTAACCTAGATGAATAAAAATTTAGGGTAGGCAAAAATTTAGGACTCCCACAGTAGAGTCGGGCTCATGTCCACCAGAGTGACGAAAGAGCGCTCTGGTAGTAGGCGATATGACCTCGTTGTTAAAAGCCCGGGCATGAGTCATAAAACCTAACCTAAGTGCGGCCCTTGAGGTCCACACGGCAAACTTCCCAGCATGGTATCAATATCATTAATAATAATATCACAAAACTTTTTTTTTTTTTATTTATTCTACAATCTGTACAAACAATAACAATAAGCAGAAGTGATGACTAAGATGACATGATAAAATAATAAGTGATACAATAAGCAAACATATACAAAAATAATAAACAGAATACATAATAAAATGAAAGAGATAAAACAAAAAAATAAAAATAAAATAAAATAAAAATAACTAAATAAAATAATTAAAAAATATATATCACAAAATAATTAAAAAATATATATCACAAAACTAGGCATTTTATTCAGTACAGTACTATTAATTGAATTTATCTATATAACGATTTTTAATTGATATGCAAATGCACATAGGTCACATAGCTTATGTTTTTTTAAATTTTGCTTTTAAAACTACTACATGTAAAATTTCAAGACACTCCGATAATCTGTTAATGAGGTTAAACTATTTTTATGCTCAACCTCCACTCACAGTCCCCCCGTTAAGAATTTTGAGACGTCACACACCCTTTTTTTCAATATGGCTATTAAGAATACTACATGTTAAATTTCATCAAAATCCGATCATCCGTTGATGACGTAGCACTATTTTAATGTTTAACCCCCCTCACAACCCCCCTTCCCCTTAAGAATTTCGTGACGCCACATAGTCTATATCTCAAATGGCTCCTGAGAATACTACATATGAAATTTCATCACGATCCGACCTACCGTTTATGAGCTAGCACTATATTTATGCAAAGGGCCCCCCCACAACCCCCCCTCCCCTTAAGGATTTTGAGACCTCACACACCCTATTTTTCAATAGGCTATTAAAAACACTACATTTGAAATTCCATAACAATCCGACTATCCGTTAACGAGCTAGAACAATTTTTATGCTTAGCACTTCTCATAACCTACCCACCCGTCCAAATTTTCAGACGCCATATAGCCTATTTTTCAATCTAGCTCTATAGGATGCTACATTGCCACCAGAAAAAATTAGATCAGATAAATCTTTTTCAAGAATTCCTAAAATCCACTTTTTTAGCAGTATTTTTGTTGTTCAAACAAAAAAACTGGTGAACCGAATTTAATAAAATTCCTTTCAGATCATACTTACGTTGATACGTTTCGATTGGCACCAAAGCGGAGTCGATATCATATTTCGTTCGCAAGATATCGTGCAGGAAAATTTACCAAGTACGTACACACACACACTTATTTCTAAAATTAGTGTAAAAATAATGTAATGACCTTGAAACATAAAAATATTATGAAAATTCTGATTTCTATTTTCGGACTCATTACAATAACTTCCCTATATGCTGGGAAGTTAAAAACACAAGCGAGCGCCGGTAGCTCAAGCAAGAGTGCTTGCTTACTTTGCTACTCAAGATCGAGGGTTCGAAACCCGGCCGAGGCCCTTACGTTTTTTATATGAGTGTTGGGATGCGACGTCCAGCGATGGTTATTCATTAAAGACATAAAAATTAAGGGTAGGTAAAATGTAGGTCTCCCGAAGTACAGTCAGGCACATGTCCACCAGAGCGAAGGAAGAACGCTCTGGTAGTAGGCGATATGATCTAGTAGTTAAAGTCAAAATAACGAACAAACCTTTAAAAAAAAAAACATGTCAATTAATTCGTTAGAACATAAGTTATTAGAGTGTTTGTGTTAAGCCTCCCCCTTTTCCAATTTGGTCGATTTGGCCGATAATCAAATATTTATTTTATCAGAAAATAAGAAATTCAGGCGAAAACTCAACATTGAATTTTGGACAGACAGCTATTGATTTTCAACCAAATCGATCAAAGGAAACGGGGGGGCTTAACTCAAACTGTCGATGTAATGCATGTTTTTACACGAAATTTTATATATAAATGCAAAAATCCAAAGGACGATATCTATCATTATGAAGGGAAAGCGAAAATTATTTGATTAATTTACGGATTCACCGACGACTGTTTTCGGAAATTTTAAAGCACTAGAACTTAAAATACCAGCCAAGAAAGAAAATCTAGGAGATTATTTCAAAAAAAATGTATTTCCGGGACCAATTTGGCTGCTTTTAATATAAAAATAACGAGGTCTTGTGTCCATATCTTCCAGATATTAATAAAAGTTTTCGTAAAAATTTCAATAAAGTCCTTTGTAGAGCCTCTCATACCCCAAAAAAATATTAAAATAATAACAATTCAAAAAGCTGGGAAACATGAGAAGTTATGTTGGTATTTCTTTATATTCAAATTATGGAATAAATTACATTGCGTCATTAACTAGCGGTTTCACCTGACGTTGCCCGGAAGTAACTTTGGTTCTAAGAACTCCTTATTTTCATCTCAGATAATCGATCTAATGTACCTAATTTAAAAAAATTATAATATATAACAACTCCACCACAGACAAACATTAGTCAAGACATTAGAAGGATATAGAAAGCTTCAGTACCCAGTCAAAAGTTATTCAGATTCAAATTACGCAAAAACGTCTTCAAAATTAATGTTTCAGCTTTAGATGCGGAAGCAATGACAATGAAAAACATGCTTCAATCCAAAAATAGTGATATAAATGCGGAAAATTTAAAAAAAAACATATGAAAAAGAATTGTTACTCTAACTTGTACAAGTTGCAAGAGTAGTTCTTCTACTCGCAGTAAGTTCAGCTAGTTTTGAAAGAAGTTTCTCTGCCATGTGGCGGATAAAAACGTGGCTGAGAAGCACAATGCTTCAGGAACGATTCTCTCATGTGTCACTGTTGCACATAGAGAATGAAATAGTAAAAAATAAAATTTAATCTGAAAAAGTGTTGGACCGATTTGCTGAAAAAAAAATAAAATGAAGACATTCCATTGAGGATACTTACTACTACTACTTATTGTATACGACTGGATCATTAAACTGATGAAAATTTTAATTGTTGATAGGTATTTCTTATATTTTGTGTTGATTATTTTGTTATAACATGCTAATATTATAACAGAGAATAATGTAAGCTACGCCAATGTCTCTTTGTTAAAATTTGATTTCTTTTCGTTACCTACCACAAAAAAAAAAATCATGACTACGCTCCTGACTATAGGTATATGAAAAAAAATAGTAAAACCTATAATTGGGTAGAAATCAAACCGAAGGCAAGAAATTCTCCATAGAAGATCAGACAGGGTTTGGCCTGCTCTACCGGCTGCGCAGCAGACAATCCAGACTTTCTATTGAAAACAAACTGACCATTTACAAGACTATAATAAGACCCATATGGACATACGGACAGGAACTATGGGGTTGTGCTAAACCATCTAATATCAAGAGTATCCAGTCCTTCCAATCCAAAGTCCTAAGAACAATTGTCGATGCTCCCTTCTACGTGTCCAACCTTACCCTGCATAATGACCTTAAAATTCCTTTTGTTATTGACCTCATCAAGTCCCGCTTCTCCAAATTCCACTCTAACCTTTCCTTCCATGTCAATCCCGTCGCTCGACACTTGTCCTCCCGCTCCCACCCAGATAATCCCCCCCGAAGGCTGAGGCGGTGCTGGCCGAGAGACCTGCTAGCTTAAGATATATACTATATAGTCACTGTCATCAAATTTACTTATAGTTTTTTTTTTTATTTTAACTGATTGTAAATACCAAATAAACAAATAAACAGAAGATCAGACGGGTTGGGGGTGGATGTGTGAGATGTTTTGACTGTTCCGACCGGTCCGCCATTTTATTTTCTCAGCTGTACGAAATATAGGTGAAGTTACGTAATCGGTCAGAAATTCGATAATGAGTTTTCACCGGAAATTCATGTTTTCCACCTCCAGATTCTAACAATGAAACATAATTTCTGTCTATGTGTCTGAGAACAACAAAAGAATGAAAAATGTATGAATGGACATGAAATTTTAAATGTGAATCCAGAATCCTTTAACGACAACACCTATTGATGTTCTGGCAAATCGGTCGAAGGGAAGGTGATATTAGGGAGGAAAGACAGAAACTCTAATAACTGCCGTTGCAATGAATGTATTAACACGAAATTTCGTATGTAATTTCAAAGCCGTATAAAGGACAACACCCACATATTTCCAAAGAAATCAGGAGGAGAGTGCGATCAAGGGTGGGGGGCACTCAAAAACTTCCATAACTGCAGATTTAATGAATGTATCGACATTCATTTATATTTAAATTCAAAACCCCATAAGGAGAGCTCCTATTAATTGTATTGACACGAAATTTCATGCGTCATAAGAGGTACAATAATTTTACAATAAGGTTCCTTAACCTTATGCACTAAATACAAATGAAGAATAATCAGTTAAATTAAAAACAATGCTACTGCTTAAGAGTAAATTTTAGAAAATTATTAAAAAAACAAGAAAAAACAAATACAATGTAACTGAAATAAATTAATAAACATACAAAAACAGAGATTATAATTTAAAATCGTGAACGGATATTTTTGTGTTTCAATTATTACAATTGTTTAAAATACACTGATTTCCTAGATAACTCTTAAAGAAACTTATTATAGCTAAGATTACCTATAACACACTTCCATGCTAACATCTTTCATACAGAAATTAAGTAAAGAAACACGTCTTCTTTAATGAAGTTGAACTATTTCAAAGCCAAGTTCGCTTCAGACCACCTTTACTTAATATTCATATCCCATTTTAAAGTTTGTTAGCGGATTTACTTTTGGTATGAATACATAACTAGAGATAAAAGCAAGCTTATATTATACGCGGTATTTATTATGATCTCTCTACCCCATTAGATGGGCAGAACAAGGTCGACTTCTTTGTCGAATACATTTGTTCAATTTGAAAGTTCTGTGTAGGTTAACTTCAAAGTTAGGGTTTAATAATAGTAATAATACTATATGAGGGGATGAAAAGATATTATACGTTTTACTGTGTAATAAGTGAAAAAAAAAAAGCATTCACATTTTTACTTTCCCAGCTATACAAAGTATAGAGGAAGTTATGTAATCGGTCAGAAATTCGATGCTGAGTTGTCAACGGAATTTCATGTTATCGGACCTCCTGTTTCCAAAAATAAAAAAAAAAAAGGCTGTCTGTCTGTGTGTGTACACGATAACTCCCGATAGAATGTATGTATCGATATGAGATTTTATATCTGTATCCAGAATCCTCTAAGGATGATACCTATCGATTTTGAGGCAAATCGGCCGGAGAGAAGAAGTGGAATAGAGGGGAGGGTAAACAGAAAAACTATAATAACTGCCGATGTAATGAATACAATGTCACGAAATTTCGTTTATAAATTCGAAGCCTTAAAAAGACGACACCTTTTAATTTTCAGTGAAATCAGTCGAAAGAGAGGAGAATATTAGAGGTGGCTCAAATCAAATATTCAAATAAATGCTGAAATGTATCGAAACAAAATTTAGTAAGAGGATTCAGAAGCCACCATGTAAGTCAATATTGAGTATAGCTCAAATGGGCGATTGGCTTTGAAGGGAGTGCAAAAACGATATTGATTCATTTGTGCTGGGGAACTACAAAGTCGATGATTCACAGACAACTTTTCATGTAAGGATTTTCAGCCAAATCGGCCAAAGAGAAAGAGGAGGAATTAAGAGAGAGGCGAAACACAAAATCTCTAATCATTGCTGTTGCATTGAATGTTTTGACACGAAATTTCATATGTTCGAAATTCAAAACCCGATAAAGACGACACTTATTAATTTTCCGCGGAATCGACAGATGCGAAGAGGATCATAGGTGGGGGCTCAATTCAAAAATTCTAATAACTGCCAACATAATGAATGTATCGACGCACAGTTTAGTAGTATGAGGATTGAGAAGCTCAATGCCCCGAAGTATAAGTGTTCAAAGTTTCAACTTTATAGGTCATCTAGAGGCTTCTGAAGAGTTTGGAAGGACCGAAACACAATAGGCAATTATATATAATATATAATCGCCTAATGTCTGACAATAGTCTAAAGTGTCTCATGTAAATGCCTATAATTTTGTTTTTAGTTTAATCCTTTTTAATAAAAAAACTACCAATGATAGTATATAATCTAAGGGGTTAGTTCCGCCAGTAAATATGTTACTGTTGTCATACCTTTCGGTGGATACCGTCGTCACTGGCTGCTGGTAGTGTTTGTTGTGTCGTATGTTGGCAATAGTCTTGTGTAGTTTAAGGGTTTTGTTAGTAAAACGTGTAAGTAATACCTTAGCCTGACTGGCTGTGTCTGGTATATAATCTAAGGGGTTAGTTCCGCCAGTAAATATGTTACTGTTGTCATACCTTTCGGTGGATACCAGTGTTTGTTGTGTCGTATGTTGGCAATAGTCTTGTGTAGTTTAAGGGTTTTGTTAGTAAGTTTTGTTAGTACCAATGATAGTATGTTATTATGACTCATGCCCGGGTTTTAACATGAAGGTCATATCGCCTACTACCAGAGCACTCTTTCGTGACTCTATGGGAGTTTCATTCACCTAGGGTAGGGGTCTTTAACGAGTACCTGACATTGTACAGGCTCGGAACCATCGCTTAACATCCCATCTGAAAAACGGCATGCTCAAAGTTTTTCACCTCCCGGATAAAAACCAAAGGGTCTCGGCCGGGTTTCAAACCGGCGATCTTGAGCTCAGTAAGCAAGCACACATACCACTGAGCTACTTGGGGCCCTCCTGTCAATAATAAAAATATATTTTAAAATTCGTTTTAATTAGAGTTAGAATACTACTTTGAAATCTCTACAGAAAATTATCGTATTTTTTTGTTATAATCTTGTTATAATTTTGATCATATTATTTCTATCTCAAATCTGAGGATGCATAGACGATGGGAAATTAAATCGGGAGCCCATAGGACCGTTTTCGCGTAAGTCAAGCAAACATATAAAAAAAATTTGTTTCAAGACGTCATATTAAAATAATAATATAAAATATGCCTCTCCAACTTTCATTTGAAGAGATATTCGATTAGGTCCTAAATATAAGCGGTGTCTTGCAAACTGTACTGAGGCCCCGAAGTAAAGTGATCTGAATTTTTGTTCAATTTCGGCCAAAATATACTCAAATCTATGTTAGCACAATGTGATATCCACTTATTAAATTTCAACTTCATAGCTACAATCGTTCCTGCTTTGTAATGTATAAAAAAAATACACACATTAAAATGTTCAAATTATTAATATTAAAAAATTCATTATATATATTTTTTTTTAAAAAAGCAAATTTATTTTAAAACAAATTAGTAAAAAACAAAACACGGCCATCAGCTTTTTTTTAGTGTTTGGAGAGACGTGTCGAGGCCTGGGTTCAATGGAGACTGTCTGAGTGAAGATGGTGTTTAGGCTTAAGATGTGATGAACTAAATAGAAGTGAATTGACGGTGAAATTGATCCAAAAAGAATAAAACGGAAAAAAAATTGAAATAGTTTTAAGAATTTAGTTTTTAAGAGTTTTTCTTTGTTTCAATGTTTAGTTTTTTTATTTTATAAGGTAGATGATTTAAAAAAATAAACCCAAACTATTTGTTCTCGTAAATACTATTCTATTCACTTTCCCCGTTACCCCAGTAAGATAATTTGAAAACCTTTGGATTAGATTTAAATATTTTTGCAAAATTTAGAAAAAAAATTGCATCTCTTTAGAAATCTAAATGAAAATTTTGTTAATAGAAATTAAAAAAACAAAAAATTACGTGTACTTTCTTCAAAATTGCACGTCGAACTTTTGATATTTGTTTAGGGTCCTTTTCGGAAGTTACTGCAGAAATCAAAATTAAATAGAAGACCAGTTATAAAATTTCTATAGGAAATGTGGTAATTTATTGTTTATTTAATTATTATTAATTCATTATTATTAATTTTACTTATATTTTTTTGATTTATTATATTTTACATAATTTCTATTATCACAGCTTAGAGCGTTCACAAAGCTTCAAACACAGTTCATTTGTGAAATTTTTTAAAAAATAACATTTGGAACAAATTAGTAAATTTGAAACGTCCCCCTCATCATCAAGTGGCTATTAGGAGCAAACGAGCTTGCCAGAAGTTTGTTCTCTTCTAAATTGACATCTAAATGGGTCAACGCGGGAAAAAAATCAAACCATTTATCAGGAGTTAGAGATTTGACTGGAGAAAAAAAAAATTATACAAAAAGATGTTTACTGGGTGACAGGAATAAAAAAAATGTCTAAGGATGAGAATAACAGCATTGAAAAGTGGGAGTTTGAGTTGTTGACAACATAGCTCATAGACAGGAGGGACTGGGCATAAATATGATACATTGGGGGCATCGTAAACATGGAGGACTGATGAACGACAAACAAGGCTGGGGCATTTGTCATGGCGGCTCCAGGGCCTGGGTGAGCATTGAAACTCTTGGGATTAGTAATATGGAAGCCGGAAATTTCTGAATTCTTCAATTTTTATGGAGAATAATCTATAATTATTATAATATATATAGTTAGTTGCCCGGACTTTAAATACAAGGTCATCTCGCCTACTACCAGAGCGCTCTTTCGTCACTCTGGTGGACATGAGCCTGACTCTACCCTGGGAGTCCTAAATTGTGTTTACATAGGCTTACTCAACTACAAAAGGGGTCTTTACCGGAGTACATGACATCGGACAAGCTCGAAATTATCGCATCCAAAGGACGGCGTGCTCAAGTTTTTTTCACATACCTGAGGGTCACGACTTAATCTCGAAAAGTACTTCATCGATTTGGATAATTCATTCAAGGTTGGGAAGCTTGAGTGAGTTTTTGACGCGGGTTTAGCACAAAAACTACTAAACCGATTTCATTTTCTCGTTAAAAATGTTGAATCTCTCACCCTGATCCGTCGATTTGATATCAGTGGCGAGCTCACATTACAGTGAAAAATAAAAATGTTTTCCAGTAAATTGTAAAGTTAAGAACAAGGGGGCAAAATGTCTTTCTTCAAATCAACTAATTATACGGTAGCACAAGTGAACAAATAAATTAACCTTATCTCAATTCTCTATATTTTTCATAGCTCTTTTTTCAAGTCTCTCAAGTCTCTTTTTTCTCAATCAATAGTAGATAAATCGGACATATTCAGGCTTCCAATCTCCAACTCTGAGTTCGATGCCGCCATCAGCTCCAAAAAAGATACAGCTCCTGGCAGAGACGAAATTAGTTATCAGATGATTAAAAGACTTCCTTATAACATAAAACATTCCTTAATTGCGTGTTACAATAAATCCTTCCGATTAAAAGTAATTCCGGAAGAATGGCGCGAAATACGAATAGTACCGATACTAAAACCAAACAAAGACCCGCAGGAAATCACTTCATACAGGCCCATAGCTCTCTTATCCTGTCCAGCAAAAGTTTTTAATATAATTATGAAGAAAAGATTCGAATGGTTTGTGGAATATCACAATCTTCTCAGTCCACAGTGTCTGGGTTTCCGTAGCGGCCGATCCACAACTGATGCCCTTATGATACTCACATCTTCAATCGAGATAGCATTTTCTAAAAAACAAATACTTATGGCCCTATTCATAGACATAGACAAAGCATATGACAAAGTAAATATTACCAAACTAATAAACGTCCTCGATAAATCAAAAATCCCACAGGAGATAACGGTATGGCTACATAAATATTTATTTAAGAAAACACTATATATAAAGACAGATGAAGGGGACGTAGAGATGGACTCATACAAAGGACTGTTACAGGGAGATGTTTGGTCACCAATCCTCTTTAACATGTATCCTAGAGAGCTACACGAAGAGCTAGATGAGGGCATCAGTCTACTGCAATACGCCGATGACATAGTGATCTTCACAACACAACCCACAGTAGACCAGGCCATCACCAAACTAGAGGCGGGACTCAGTACTCTCTCCAACAGACTGGACGACTTGAAACTCAGGATCAACATTGACAAATCGACACTCGTACCTTTCACAAAGAAGAGAAACATCAACCACAACAACATCAAATTACAATATAGTCATATCACCATACCCGTTGCTAAGGAACACAAATTCCTTGGTCTTTGGTTAGATACAAAACTTTCCTTCAAGAAACATATATCCCATACAATAGCAAAATCACAAAAACCAATAAATCTCCTGAAATGTATAGCAGGAGGTTTGAGTTGGGGGGCACATCCCACCAACATGATCCACCTATATAAGAGCTTAGTTCGACCACTGCTGGAGTATGGCTGCGAGGTTTATGGCTCCACCAGAACACCCCTCATTCAGAAACTTAGTGTAATACAAAACCAGGCCTTAAAAATTTCATTGAGGACATTTAAAACAACTCCTATCAATGCCGTTCTGGTGGAAGCCGGAGAACTTCCACTTCCACTCAGACGTAAATTACAGTTAAAAAGAAAACTTACAAAAATACACGCCGACAAATCACACCCTTTCAACGATTTAATAAATAGACAAAAAATCCACTTGAACAAGTACATTCAAAATACACTAGCAGAACTCAGGCCAACATTACAGACACTACATCGGACCGACAAACCGTTCTTATTTATTGCGCCCATCCCACTATCAAACCTTATCATAAAATCCAATCCAGACATTAGGACAATCAAAACATCCAAAAACAACTTAGACCCCACAATCCTAAAAGCCAACACAATAGAAATGATTAACACTCTTTACGATAAATGTCACAAACTCTTCACAGATGCTTCAAAAACACCAGAGGGGACGGGGATAGGTATCTTCGATCCCCAAACAGACACTAACCTAACAGAAAAAATCTCACCACATCATAACGTCTGTACCTCTGAACTGATTGCTATCCAAAAGGCCATAGACTACTCTAAAAGTATTACATTTTCAGAAGAGATAGTTATATTGACCGACTCTAAATCCGCCTGCCAACTACTACGCAACTTTCACCTCAAAACTCGCAGCAACTACATACTCTCCACAATAGCTACATCCATTTACCAGTCAGATAAGAACTATTACATTCACTGGATTCCTGGACACATCAATTTGACTGACAACGACAGAGCTGACCACCTAGCCAAGCGAGGAACGGCAAAGGACACAGTGACACTCAGAATCGACTTGACCTTAGAAGACACCCTTTCCATCCTACAACACCAGACACTCACGGAATGGCAAACCAACTATACTGACAAATCCCAAACCAAAGGACAATTCCACTACAGAGTACAGAAGACAATAACGACAAAGCCATGGTTCCACCCACACAGTAAGACACTGACGACTAAACAAATCATATACTTGACACGACTGAGGACCGGACATGCCAGAACAAACAAATACTTACATCTAATCAAAATAAAACCATCCCCCAACTGTGAACACTGCAATGAGACTGAGGACGTAATCCACATTTTCACTAACTGCAAAAAATACGACAACCAGAGACAACATGAGACACTACTATCCAACGAAAACACATTTCTTCAAACAATAGCTAACATTAATACCATAGAAAACATTAACAGACTCATTAAATTTATTACCAAATCAAAAATAGAATTATAGGATCAATGGACTCCTACATACTCGCTCCGGCTTTATAGGACTACAATTAGTCTTACGGCATAAAAAAAAAAAAAAAACAACTAATTATAAATTCAGCAGCTCGTATTACTTCCCCAATTATACGATTTTATTTATATTCACACTGATGATGACACAGTTGCGTTGAAAACCAGTTCTGGTCGTGGGAAGACTTCTTTTGTTTCTATGGGAAACATTTTTATAAGGACGAAATCTATTGATTTTCAGTCAAATCGATCCAGGAAAAAATGAGGGATTAGGGTTTTAACACAAAAACTTTAATAACTGTCGTTTGTAATGAACGTATTAACTCGAAATTTAATATGTAAATTCAAAACCCCAGAAGGACGACAACTATTATATTTTAGCGGAATCGTTCGAAGGGTTCAAATAACTGCAGAAGTAATCGATGTATTGATACAAAATTTAGTGTGAGCATTCAGAATCCTAATCCCTTATGTAAGTCAACTATTGATTTTTAGACTCAAATGCTCAGGTTTTGGAGGGAAAGCGAAAAGTTTATTGGATAATTCGAGTAGTGGAAGTACATTGTCAGTGATTTACCAATAATCATTTGGAAATTGGAGGGGGGGGAGGGGGGGCTGCATACGCTAAATACGCTCTCCCAAACATAACTAGAGCTACACTGAATATGATGATAACTTTGGACCCTAGAGACAATCCCTTGGCTGTGAAGGGCTTAGTTGTGCCCTGTGTTGAAGTTTCTAAATCCTTATAGGCCCTATGGGAACTTTAGCTAACTGTATAAGGTTAGTTTGCTGCCTGGACCTAGTTCTAATCTTATATCCATAGCCATATTTGGCTAGAACTTCATAACATCTATTCTGTGAAGCAGGCAGTGGTTGAGATTATAATGGAAGCGTCTTCTAGCGATCAGGTATTCACGCGAAAACATTCGAAATGTTACGAAGTGTTGAGTGGTAACTGATTTTCTGATATTATTGATCAAATCCAAAAAGCTTGTACAGGAAAGGTGCTCTTCAGAGGCTTTAGACTGTGAAGTGATAAGTCAGACTACTTTTTACTTCAAATCTAAGATTTCAAAAATGAAAAAAAAATGTACCTGAATGAACCGCGTTCTTACCAATTCAGCTCCTACAGACCTTTTTTTTTTTTTTTTTAAATCTTTACAAAATAAGACAAATGATAAATAGGCTACCTCCTCCCAGAAGACGGAGTCTGAGTGTGGGAGGGGAGCAGTCAGCTAGGACTGTACAATCATTGTTAATAATTAAACATATTGTTACATATTTTTCTATCTTTGAATATATCAATAGAAAAGCAAATATATATACTTTGTGATAAAAGCTTTTTTATTTGAATTACCACATTTCCTGTAGAAATTTGATCTCTTTTCTTTATTTAAATTTTGATTTCTACAGTAGTTTTTCGAAAAAGGCCCTAAAAAAATATTATCAATAATTTAAGACGTGCAATTTTTAAGAAAGTACACGTAAAGAACAAACAACTTCCATTTAACAAACTTTACACTTGGATTTACAAAGAGATTCCAGTTTTTTAATAATTTTAAATAATATTAATTCTAATCCAAAGGTTTTTCAAATGATATTACTGGGCCAACAGGGAAGATGAATAGAATAGGATTTTAAGAGAACAAATAATTGGGTTATTTTCTTTATTTACACATTTTGATTTAAAAAAACTAAACATTGAACAAAACAAAAATAAAAATAAAAACAAAAGAACAAAATCATTAAACTAAATACTTAAAACTATTTCTTTTTATTTGGGAAGATTGAAAAATATAATGATTAAAAGTACCTCCTTGACGCCTCTACCACACAATCCATACCCCGACAACTCTTCACACTTCAATTCCACCCCAGTCAACTTTCATCTAATTGTTCAACTTCACTATATTAAAAACAACTCAACTTTACAGTGCATGGTTTCAGAGCTAGCTCTCGACTCTACTCTCTCCATTTGTTTCACTAGCTGACCCGACAGACGTCGTTCTGTCAAAAGCTATTGGACTGGATTTTCTTTTTTATTTATTTTTTTTACTTGGAACCACAGCAAGTTCCTACTTAAGAACGCCGGGCACCTTAGATAATATGCGCCTTGCAACTCCGTGCAACCAGCTATTAAGTTCTTAGGGCCGCTGGGCAACACAGATAGTACGTAGTTAGGAACGCAGGGCACCGCAGCTAGTATGTGCCTTGCAACAGCGGATGCCCTAGGTATTTTGTGCTTAAGAACGCTGGTGAGAGCTATTATTTACCGTGCAACGGTGCACCTTCAAGGTAATACATGCTTAGGAAACCCACCCTATAAAATTAGGGCTATATCCCATCTTTAAGAAAGCTCCATGTGAGATTCATTCAGCATTAATGGACCCCCGCCCCTCCCGTCCAAAATGGTCACAGCCAATTTTTAAATATTGCTTTTGAAACTACTATTTAGGTATATGATTGCCCCCCCATACCCCCCTCCCGTTGACAATTTTGAGACGTCACATATCCTTTTTTTGTTTTTGTCTTTTAAGAATACTACATGTGAAATTCCATGACAATCCGACCATTCGTTAATGAGCTACAACTATTTTATGCTAAGACCTACCCCCAAAACCCCCCTCCCTTTCAAAATGTTGAGATGCCACACACCCTATTTTTTTATTCGGGTTTTAAGAATACCACATGTGAAATTCCATGACAATCCGATCATCTGTTAATGACCTATCAGTATCTTTATAATTACGCCTACCCCCACAACTCCCCTCCCTTTTATGACGTCACACACTTTATTTTTCAATTTGACTTTCAAGAATTCGACATGTGAAATTCCATGACATACCGATCATCCGTTAAAGACCTATCACTATCTTTATATGTAGGCCTACCCCCACAACCCCCCCTTCCGTTCAACATTTTGAGATGTCACGTACCTACCGTATTTTTCAATTTGGCCTTTAAGAATACTACATGTCAAATTTCGTGACAATCCGAACAACCGTTAATGAGCTAGGACTATATTTATATTTAGGCCCCCCCCCCATAACCCCCCCTCCTGTTCAAAATTTTGAGATGTCACGTAGCGTATTTTTCAATTTGGCCTTTAAGCATACTACATGTCAAATTCCATGACATTCCGAACATCCGTTAAAGACCTATCACTATCTTTATATGTAGGCCTACCCCCACAACCCCCCCTCCCGTTCAAAATTTTGAGATGCCACGTACCGTATTTTTCAATTTGGCCTTTAAGAATACTACATCTGTAATTCCATGTCAATCGGATCATCCGTTAAAGACCTATCACTATCTGTATATTAGGCCTAGCCCCCCCCCCCCCCCCCCTTTCAAATTTTGAGACTTCACTCATCCTTTTTTTAAATTTGGCTTTTTAGAATACTACATGTGAAATTCCATGACAATCCGACTATTAGTTAATGAGTTACCGGTATCTTTATACTAAGGCCTACCTCCACAACCCCCCCTCCCGTGCAAAATTTAGCCAATCATTTTTATTATATAGATGTAGATATGTAAAAACTGAATAAAACGAAACAGTAAGAGTTGTAATTACGTTTTATTCAGCCAAGAAAATAACATGCACTAAAAACTGAATAAAATGAAACGGTAAGTAAATGATTTTAGGGTGTCTGAGATCGATTCACTTGATCGATTCATTGTTCACATCGATTATTAGGACCCCAAACATCGATTCTTCGATTAATCTATCTCAGATCGCCATCCCTAGAATTAACAGCTAAGAACTCTTCATAAGAACCTTCCTCGGACTTCAACGAATATTTGAAAAAAAAAATTAACCGAATTGGTCATGACAGTAACTCGATAAATTAATAAAGTAGGTACATATTAAGATAGGAGAATCCCTAAGAATGAAGGAAACTAATGTAGAGAAGCAATACATAGAAAAGAAAGAGAAAAAATAAAAATAAAATAAAATAAATAAATAAAATAAAATATAATAAGAAATATTCTCGTAATATAGAATAAAAATAAAATAAAAATAAATTAATAATAAAGTGCTGATGGAATGAACCTGACAACCCGGTGACCTGTCATTGAATTTTAACCAAGTGAGAGGAATTGAATTTAATCTTGAGTCGAAAGTGCCCACTGTATGTACGAAATTGTAAAAAGATCGAAATAAAAGACTGTTCTATTTTAGACCAGAACCGGCTTTCAACTCAACAATGTCAACATCAGTGGCACATCAGTATAGTATAGAGTCTAAATGGACACTCGTCCCACAACGTCGTAACTATCACATATGATTTTCTTATAATGTGACTACTTTTTACTCTCCAGGTATATGATCGATCTTTCTGATCTATCAAAAATTCAAAAGTTAAATTTTCACAGGAATTTCCAACCCACTGATTCCAAAAAAAAAACAATTTCTGTAGATCTATGCGTTATTTTCTATAAACACGACAATTCCCGGTAGAGTGAATGTATCAACAACAAATTTTATATGTGTAACTAAAACCCCCTAAGGACCAACAATGATTAATTTTCAGCGGAATTGGCTAAAAGGAAAGGTGAGATCAGAGGGGGGCTTAACTCAAAAACCTCAATAACTGTCAATGTAATGAATGTATCAACATGAAATTTCATATTTTAAGTCAAAAACCCAATGAAGACATAACCTGTCGAATTTCAGCGATATCGGCTGTAGCGAAGGGGGGTTCAGGGGAGGGGGCTGTTATGAATTTATCGACACAAAATTTAGTATGAGGATTTAGGGGCCTATATAAGACAACTATTGAATATTAATGGTCGACTGTTTTCGGAGGGGGAGCGAAAAGTTAATTGATAATTTATACAAAAATTAATACACGAAAAGTTCGGCAGAAGGAAAGGAGGGAGAAGGGGGGATCAGAGGACTTAATTCAAAGGTCCTAATGACTGCCGATATAATTACATAATGCTGGGGAAGTACATCGTCGGTGATTCAACAATATTTATTTTTTAATTTTTTTAAATGTATTTCTGGAGGTTCCGCAGAGTGAAGAAAGAAGGAAGAACTTTTAAGACAGGAGAAAGAGGGCGGGTCAACAAGTTACAAAAATTGTTATACGTGATTTATGGATGGCCCCTACAACAGCTCAATCATAAATAAATTTACAAATTTTTGAACTTTTTTCGTCAATTTCAAATTGATTCATGATGCAGTCGTGAACACATGAAGGTACCATTAACCAAGAATGACTTTAGACAATAAAGAAAAGTCGTCGATAAATCACCAGAAATGTACTTCCCCAGAACGAATTAATAAATTAACTTTTCGGCCAGCCTCCAAAATCAGTCGACCGTTTGCACTTATATTCAACAGTTGACTTACATAGAGACTCCTCAATCCTCGGCAGTTATTGAGGTTTTTGAGTCTCCCACCTAATCTCCCCTCCCCTTTGCTCGATTTAGCTGAAAATCGATAGGTTTTACCGTTAAGGGGTTTTCGACCCATATATAAAATTTTGTGTTGATACATTCATTCTATCGGTAGATACTAGTGTTTTTATGTTGAGTCTCCCACCTAATCCCCCTCCCCTTCGGTCGATTTAGCTGAAAATCGATAGTTTTTACCGTTAAGGGGTTTTGGACCCATATATAAAATTTCGTGTTGATACATTCATTCTATCGGTAGATACTAGAGTTTTTATGTTGAGCCTCCCACCTAATCCCCCCTCCCCTTTGGTCGATTTAGCTTATAATCGATAGGTTTTACCGTAAAGGAGCTTTGGACCCTTATATGAAATTTCGTGTCTATACATTCATTCTATCGAGAATTATCGTGTTCACAGACACACAGACTTATAAATTACATAACTTCCCCTATACTTGGTACATTTGGGGAACTAATATTCGCTACTTCCCTCTTGGAGCAGACTTAGCGTTGGTTTCTTTGCGTTGCTAGTCTGTCACATCTGGTCTCAGATTTACACCCAATTTTGCATATGTTAATTACTTCACCAACCCAACAGTTTTTGTTATGACCCAACTACTAAAAGTCACAAAAAAATTAATAAGTAAAGCAAACAACATTTCTTAGTCAGTTTTATTGTAATTCTTAACAAATTTCCTTTTAATGAATAGAAAATTAAATTTTGTAATTAAAAAGTAATTATTTAAAGAAAAAAAAAAATCTATTGTTTCCGTGCTATACACAAAAGTTGAAAACATTGAGAATATACAAAAGTCCGTTGTTGATTAGTCTCGTACAAAGTCTTGGTCACAGAATAACAAATATAGGCAGAAGGGAAAATCAATGGTGCAGCGCGCCCCTATTTACCAGACTGAACTAACCGGCGCTATGGCGGGAATCTGGCAAAATTCAAATGAAGAGAATCACTTTCTCTTTATTTGTTACCATTTATTAACAATTAATTTATGTTAATTCAACAATAAAGAGAGTGAAAGAGATGCATTAAAAAATTATTAAAAATAAGAAAGTAATTTATTAACCAAATATATTTAATATGAAATTTAGATTAGTTAACTTTTTTTTTCTAATATCGAAATTAAGAACGTTTTATAGTTACATATATTTAATATATATTAATATTCATATAATTTAAAAGAAGTCTTTGAAGAAGAATGAAGGGCTTATAAACCTATAATGAACGATTTACAAAAAGTTTTTTCAGAGTTTAGTCATTAAACTACTAAACACAATTTATTGACAATAATATTCATATAAAATATATATTAATAAAAAAAAAATATCAACAAATAAGCTTAGGTCCATCAAAGCAAAGTCGACAAATGGAAAAGCTCCGATAGACAGAATAGGCAGGAGGAGGTATGTTTGATGCGGCTCCGTGTAGGCCACTCGCCTAACCCATGGCCACTTCATAAACAGGGCGATGGCCCCGGGTGACAGTGAGCCACATCCTGGAGGAGTGCCCTGGATATGAGGATATACTAAAGGCCATGGGTTTGCAAAAAAGGAACATGAGATGCTCGGAGACGACACTCATCTATCGAAGCTGTCCTAAGCTCAATGAAGACAACCTACCTCATTGAATTTATTTAATCGAGTGTACGGCGTCAAAAATCCTCAAATATTGGACGCCGATTAATAAAAATTATTCTATTCTATATTAATATTTACATTTTTCATTTAACAAATTTTACATTGTACAAAATTGAGAACGTTTTATAACTACATACAAATATAGGTTAGGTTAGGTTTTATGACTCATGCCCGGGCTTTAACTACGAGGTCATATCGCCTATTACCAGAGCGCTCTTTCGTCACTCTGGTGGACATGAGCCCGACTCTACTGTGGGAGTCCTAAATTTTGCCAACCCTAAATTTTTATTCATCTAGGGTAGGGGTCTTTAACGAGTACCTGACATCGTACAGGCTCGGGACCATCGCTTAACGTCCCATCCGAAGGACGGCGTGCTTCAGTTTATTTTACCTCCCAGATAAAATAAACTAAGGGCCTCGGTCGGGCTACGAACCCACGACCTTGAGCTCAGAAGTCAAGCACGCATACCACTGAGCTACCGGCAATTGAGGTGCTCATAACAAAAACAGCCCTAGTCAAAAATAACTAATTTTCAGGAAAAAAAAAAAAAAAAGTTTGTGCTTTTTTCAAGTTCAAGTAATTCAAATGATTTTTTGCTGATGCTTAGTTAGGTATATTAGTAAACTAATGACATGAATTTTGCCAAACTCTACTATGCTTAAGGGGGATAGCCAACCCTCGACCATTGCATACCCCCTGACAAGGGTTGTTTTTGTATGAAATAAAAATGGGCGCAAAAATAAATAAAACTTGTTTATCCACTGTTTTAATAGAACGTAGTAAAGTAACTTATATAAAGCAATGATGGCAGATGTGGTACAGGAAGATTTTGCATAAAATCAAAACTTATTAGTGGAACTGTTCCCCGTGTAGCTTTTTCTTTAAACTCTTTTTTCATTAAAAAAAATGCTTTAGCTTTTCTTAGGTGCAGTTCTTTTTCAATCTCTAAAGCATTTTTTTTTTTACTCCTGCAGGCCCAAAGAGCGTATTTCTCTGTCATCAAGCTGCTACGGTCCAAAGCCTTGTCAAGGAACCTGAAGTATAGGATCTACAGCTCCATGGTAAAGCCCGTTCTGATCTATGGGTGTGAAACCTGGACCCTGACCTCACATCTGGAGAAACGTTTCCAGACGTTTGAAAATAAAGTGCTGAGGAAAATAGCAGGTCCGGTCAAGGATAAAGAAACCCAAGAGTGGAGGATCAGAACCAACAGGGAGCTGAGGGACATCTTCTGGCAACACCCGACCGTAGTTGCAGATATGAAATCACGGCGCTTAAGATGGGCTGAACATGTGGTGAGAAGCGGACCGCAGACAGCCATAGGACGCACCATGGACGCTCAGGTCCAAGGAGCCAGATCACGAGGAAGACCACGGCTGAGGTATTGAAGGTGTCCAGGTATAGCTTATATGGTACATTGATACAATATTCTCTGAGAAACATTCCGTGCAATTTCTTAACATCTAATGTTTGCTGCAGGTATCTCTTGTTTGGATTGTTTCATAAGGAGTAGTGCGAAGTTCGTGTCTTAAACTTGCGAATATGCTCATTTACCAACTTCTTAATCGCTTCTGGGGCTGCAGTAGGCCAATTTTCATGTCCATGGGAGACTTCTGATTTAATGCCAGAGTACCTTGAAGTTTATAGATCCGTTTGTATTCACACGAACTTTATAGTAAAACGAATTAGCATGCAAGTATCTAACCTCATCGTCATGATCTTCAGAATTTCTTTCTAAATAATTTTCTTGCCTTTGTTTTCTGGATCTGCGCTGTTTCACTGATGAACAAGTTATAAGACCAGTGAGGTGAGAATCTTGTGATTCCATTTCATAAAAACTTTTAAATAATTTTTCACGCTCTTCAGAAACATTTTGAAAGCAGTTGTATCTTTTACACCTGTAACAAAAATAAACTATAAGGACCTAAAAAAAAGTCATTCTTAAGGCTAGCTTGTATGTGAACCTTAGCAGGGGTAGGTATCTCGTCTTCCATGACTAAATACATTAATTAATACTTACAAGTATTATACATTATTTATAAAGTATAAATTTATATTTTAAAACAACTGAAATGTATAAACAAACCTGCCATCTTGTCCAATGTATTTCCTTACCAACATGGTTCACATGTTCCAATCCTTAGAAATTTTTCGTTTTAATTGAATTTTCTTTTCGAGGTTAAGTACTCTTTTTTTCGGCCACTCAAATTCATCACTCATTGTTATAATAAAATTATTTTATATTATAATAACAAACGAACATCAATTATGTCAAAAACAAACACACAAGAAATGTTACAATGATTAAGACTAGCCACACAGGACTGCCAAATTTCCATCAGAAAATGCCCTTTTCAGTTGACATGAGTTGTTTTTGCAGAACCGGTCAAATTTCTCTGGTCAGTAACTCTAAACAGGGGCCGTTCTTATTTGCACTCTATTAACAGGGTTATTAGTACCATCTTCTACTACAAGAATGCGCTGAAATCTCAAAAACGTAAAAAATTGACAAGGGCTGTTTTTGTTATGAGCACCTCAATTGTAAGATGAAAACATGAAGAATTTGAGACCTAAAATCTGCTAAATAACCCTTATTATGTCTGATATTTTCTAAAATATTTATCTTATATACTTGAGTAGGCAATAATGCCCGTACGTACGATATTATCTCTCTTTTTGACTTTTATTGAAAACTAAAACAGTAAGTGAAGTAAAGAATGAAGAAACCAACATGGCGAATCAGAAACTTTATGGCCGTTATTTAAATATCTTGTATATCTTGGGGTCGATTGTGGCGCAACTATTGACTGCACTAAAAAAGTCGTCGGTAAATCACCGGCTATGTACTTCTCCAGCATTTGGCGTACATACTGTCGCGTAAATGGTAGTTCCTTTGTCCCTTTGACAAAGTCAGTTAGACAGTTCACTTTTCCGTTGACCCATGTCGCCTGTCTCTTGAATTCCCATTAAGATCTAAAGCTCGCCTAGTCTCTAAATATCTCTCGAGATCTAGAGAAGCACTTACTACTAGTGCTGGCTTGATATTTCCAGCCTTTACTCTGGGACATGTAAACTGTCCACTAAATCTCACCAACACTAGCCATGTTCTGCGACCAATAAAGACTAGGTTGACGGGTCACAGTCCAGAGGTTCTCCCGTCGTCTTCCTGGCTACTAGCACTTACCCCTTCTTCTCGGGTCAGCAAACATCCCTCTCTTAGTATAAAATCAATCCCTTCTTCACCCAATCTCGTCAATCCTTATTTGCTCTTCATTTCTCCTTGTCTGATGCTGAAAAGAATATTCTTATTTGTATCGTTTCTCTCAGCGCTTTGCATAGTCTTGATTATATAACTTCCAATCAGGTAGTCAAGAGAATACACTGCGCTAAGCCGGAAAAAATGTTCTTTTTATTTTGGTTCCCGATTCCGGCCATAACGGAATCGCAGGCAATGAGAATGCGGACAGAGCGGCGAAATAAGCACACCATCATTCAGAAGCTTTGCCAAGTAGTTTGTCTGCAGCACAGAAAGTGTCTCTCCTCCTATACACAGAATCGCCTCACTCATAGCTTCCTGTTTGGCAGACAGGACCCGCCGGAGTGTAATGCCTGTGGAGTGGTTCTGATCGTCCACCACATCATCGAAGAGTGCCAGTCTTATACTGGTGAACTTGAAAAAGCAGCCCAGGATTCCATGGAATTTTTTTGAAGCTCTGGGTGATGATGGTGCTGCCTCAGAAGCCCCTTTTTGAAACTAGCCGTCCCTCTGATCCCCCCTTCCCTTCTGCCAATTATGCGAAAAATCAATAGGTGTCGTCTTTAGCGGGTTCTGGTTACACGCAAATTTCGTGTCTATACATTCATTCTATCTGGATTTATCGTGTCCACAGATAGATTTTTTTTTTTTTCGTTTTTCGAATCAGGGCGACGGAATTTCAGTACAGTACTTAAAAGGGGATTAGGCGTCAGCTTGCCTTCTAAAAAGATGGGTGGGGGATTTCAATGGGCCCCAAAAAAGACCACACGTCATTCTTACTATAATTTTTATTATATTAAAATTATAAATTGAAATAAACTATTCTCTACACGTCGTCTATTTTCAGTCACGTCGAGCAGTGTACGCCCTGAGGGTTAATTGAGTGGATTCATATGTGAATGTATCCACTCATATGTATGCAAAAGTGCACACATATGGATGTTAACTAATTGTTTGTGTGTATCATATTTTGTTGCAAATAAAGTTTACAAATTACAATTGTTTTCAGGCAACATTTGTTGAGGAGCACATTTTGACACAAAATATTGACGATTCTATTTTTGAATTTAGGGACGGTGTAACTTATACCATGTAGCTTGTTATAAGATTGAAACCATTTTCCTCTTCTCCGCACCACAAAACTTTCTGAAACAAACTTAGTTGAGGTTCTTGTAAGATTGTGTGGTTATTTGTGGTTCTTTCCTCTCCTCAAATAGGAAACTGATTAGGCTGTATATACTTGAAATAAATAAAAACAAAGACCTTGTTGAACTTTGAATTTTCATTTCGAATTTAGAGTCGGGCTCATGTCCACCAGAGTGAAGAAAAAGCGCCCTGGTAGTTGGCGATATGACCTCGTAGTACGGCGTGAATCATAAAACCTAACCATAAAGTGTATTGATTTCGGCTTACGCCATCGTCAACAAAAAAGTTCAAAAGAGTCATTGAAGTTTGCTAGGTTGTCATATTATACAATTGAGATTACTACGATGACCATTGAGTTGGCAAAAATATAATAAAATCAAGATAATACATTTTATTATATTATTGACAACACAAATATTTGTAAATATTATGCAAAGGTAAGACATCCCCCCTAACCCACGGTATTCGGCAGGGGTCACACTATATAAGGGAATCTTTAGGTAACCTGAAATTGTATAAATATGACCTAGCAAACTTAAATGTCAATTGAGTCGCCCAATTGCAAAAGGGAGGATGTCCTCATGATCAAATTTTTCACCAGAAAAGTTTTAGTGTTATGAATGAAATTTTATTTTAAACAAAGCAGAAAAAAAGTTTGTTTTGTTTCCCCAAAGCCTACCAAATCTATTTATTAGGTAATTTTGAAATATTTGATTTTTTATTTTGAACCTAGTCCCTTTTGCAATTGGGCGACTCACTTTTGAACTTTATGCTGACAATGGGGTAACCTAAAACTGGTACAATTCTTGTATATATTTTTGTGAAATTAGACAATATAAAAATTAAACTAGTCCTTTGTTTTTATTCATTTTATTAGCTTTTCATTGTATCGACACAGTCTATAATTGTATTTCAAAAATGGTTCATATCGGTTCAGCGGTCTATTAACAACAGAAATTCTCATTGTAAGGAAAACATCCATTTTAGGAAACTGCCTATAAGGGAGGTTATGTAGGTCACAACCGATTTTTATATAGGTCACAACAGATTTTTATATAGATCACAACAGATTTTTATGTAGGTCACAACAGATTTTTAAGTACACCAAATATTTCCATTGCATCTTTCAAAACTTGAGAACAATAGAAAACGTTTATCTTTTTTAGCATGTATTTAGTAATTACCTTCCATGGAGATATTTGCAATCGGGACATTTTTAGTGAGGCGCCGGTAGCTCAGTGGTATGCGTGCTTGTTTTCTGAGCTCAAGGACGTGGGTTCGAAACCCGACCGAGGCCCTCAGTTTATTTTATCTGGGACGTAAAATAAACTTAAGCACGCCGTCCTTCGGATGGGACGTTAAGCCATGGTCCCGAGCCTGTACGATGTCAGGTACTCGTTAAAGACCCCTGCCATAGGTGAATAAAAATTTAGGATAGGCAAAATTTAGGACTCCCATAGTAGAGTCGGGCTCATGTCCACCAGAGTGACAAAAGAGCGCTATGACCTCGTAGTTAAAGCACGGGCATGAGTCATAAAACCTAACCTAAACCTTTAGTGAGGCACTCTGTTATAATAGATAATTTTCCTTTTGTTAAGATCTAATCCAAAAATTGAATTGCTAGTCTGAATAAGGTTGTATGGAATTCACACTTTTTCAAAATTACAAATTGAAATTTGTATGGAAAAATATTGTATACAGTCATGATAGTAGTAAAACGAAGAAAGGGAAATTTGTTTCTGCACTGTTGGTATTCTGAATGCTGATAAACATGTGAATGGTTTTAACTCTTCTTGTCTCCTCGACAGGTTACTCTTAACTAAAGCCCGGATTTCGTGCAGTGAAAAAATTAAAAAAACATTCAATGAAAAGGCCAAAATGTGCAACAAAAAATAAAATCCGGCTATTAACTGCTTTTCTGCGAAAAAAAAAAAATTGGATCTAATTTGTAAATTAAATAACTCTTTTTTCAGCATAAAATTGGATAGGTTTTAAAAATAAATCTATAAAATAAAAAGCCTAAAGGCTTCATTTATAAAAAATATTTACTGAAAACAAAAGTTTTTTAAAATTTTCTTTCACACCCAAATGCTTTCTCACATTACGTGCAGAAAACAGTCTTTCCATCAAACTTAATTTCACGATAATTAATAATCCAACTTTTTAGAACCAATGTGCTCAAACGTAACAATAAATATAGAATAAGACTGAGTTTAGCACAAAATAATGAGAGAGTCAAACTTGAAAATCGTAGTGAGAATTTCTCAAAAAAGCGAACCTTATTCATTTCGTTCAAAACAGCCATGTAATATTTCACGAAACGTTTCTTTATAAATAGCAGTTCAGAGGTAGCGTGCTAGCCTACCTAGCTCAAGATCGCGGGTTCGAAAACCCGGCAGAGATCCTTACGTTTTTATCTAGGGGAAAAAACCTAGAGCAAGCTGTTCTTCGGATGGGATGTAGATTCCGAGCCTGTGCAATTGTGAACAACGCCAATATATCACCGCACTTTGAGTTGGCAGGTTAACGGGGTTTTCATGGAAGAATAAAACGAGGTGGTTCTCGGTCCTTGGCTTCTGATAGTCTGCCCTTATAGACTGGGCACTGTTACACACAGTAGCCCCCACTCTCACACCGTGGTGCAGGGGTGGGGGTAGTAGTGGGGGTGACTAGTAGCGCCTCCTACCCCAGGGAAAACTAATGGTAACATTCCCTCATAAGACTGTGGTAACATTCCCCCATAGGATTGTG
This sequence comes from Aradus depressus, assembly GCA_963662175.1. Lineage (NCBI taxonomy): Eukaryota > Metazoa > Arthropoda > Insecta > Hemiptera > Aradidae > Aradus > Aradus depressus. Next base: position 32,959,769 of record OY759215.1, read on the forward strand.
AGAACATTCCTCTTTGCTCTAAAGGTATGTGTTTTCCAGGATTTCTACACAAAAACGTACTAAGAACAACATGTGTTTTTGGGCTAAGCGCTGTATGGAAATGGGTTCTGTTAAAAGAAGGTATGCGGATGCTAAAATAACAAGATGGAATATTTCTGTAAAATATTATTTTCCTCCAAAAAAAATTTAAATTGAAAGTTAATCATAATATGAACGGCTTGATGGATTTGATTAATTTTTTTTTAAATTTGTTCGTCATCGTCTGTGGAAGGTTATAGGCGTATTAGTACCTCAATATCTGGTCCATCCCAGCATCCACCCACGCAATATTTGTAACTCAAAAACCACTGCAATGATTAATGAGGAATCTTTTTGAATAGATAAGTTTTATCTACCGGAAGGTTAAGGTCTATTTTTTAATCAATCCCTGGTCCATCCCAGCATCCACTCACGCAATCTTTGTAACTCGAAAACCATTGCAACGATTAATGAGAAATCTTTTTGAATAAATTAGTTTTAGCTCCAAAGCTAGCGTTACTACAGTTGAAGGACTATAAGCCTTATTCCGTATGAATAATTGAAAATTATAACATCATGAATGTACTGTCGAGGAACTGAATAGCCTTATAGGAGATATTGGGAGAAAAGTCAAAGTTCCCCGGGCAACGCCGGGTATTACTGCTAGTTATTAATATTTGCTCTCCCAAAATCACACCTGATAGAAATCATAACTTGAGAATGGTTTTGTGGGCACCCTTCGGTCCCTAGTAAGAAGCTACAATTCATACAATACATTTGTTAAAATGGTTCCGAATGGGTTATTTTTTATTGTTTTACTGTATGTAAAAAAGTGTAGAAACAAAGTAATCATGTACAAATAGAAATATGTACAAGACATCGAATCCAAAAAAGAAAGGAACGAAGGAGAAGTCCCCCTTATCAATTCTAGAGAGGGGATGAATTGTCTGCCCTCACGTACTCAGTCCTGCCAATTGTGACTCAGATAACAAGAATAACGTATCTGCCCCCAACCATGAAATTTTGAATTGTCAATTTTTGAGTAGATTTTATATGTTTTATTTATTGGACAGCTTAGAGGTAGCATGCTTTGTTACTGAGCTCAAGATTGCTAATTCGAAACCCGTCCGAGGCCCTCAGGTTTTGAGCATGCTGTCCTTCGGATTGCATTTTAAACTATGGCCCCGAGCCTCCACGATATCTGGTACTCGTTCAAGACCTAAATGAATTAAAATTGAGGACTCCCTCAGAAGAGACGGGCCATCTACACCAGAGAGACGAAAGAGTGCTCGGGAGTAGGCGATATGACCTCATAGTTAAATCTTGGGTATGAGTCACAGTAACTAGTTTTATCATATCGTCGGTTAAATAGAAAAGTGACATATTCCAATTTTTTTCATTTTTCGGATTATTTAAGAAACGGATGTAGAATTCAGTATATTTTTATGTGGCAAAATGTGTCATTATGCAGCTTTTAATCGCTTCCGCTAGAGAACGCATTTGTCACTTTTCCACTCTGTGATATCTGCCATATTGTTTATGGAAATCTGTCATATTGTCAGTCACCGCAGTGAACACACGTATCTTTTGTGGAAAAACGTAATTTCTCAAGTTATATACAAAAATGTATACAGAAAGGTAAGAAAATTATGTAGATAAATATATTATTTTGAAAAATGACACTTATCTTTTAATTTTTTGTTTACTTACGTACATAATCTCAAATAGTAAAATGTCATTTTTTTGAAATGTGATTATGTTTTGACTAAATATTATATTGACAATTGACTCATTTAGAAAAATTACTACACTTCATAAGAAAAATACATACGATTTATATAGAAAAATTACATATTATGTTCTAGAGGGGTTGTTTTTATATATATAAATAACCGTTTCATAAATGACGTGACTGTTAAAAAATCCAAATAAAACGGTATATAATACTTATATGATTTAGTTATACTTTTTAAGAAAATTGCAAAAAAACATCTCAAAACTTTAAATGCCCGTTCTGAACAATTTAGCTGTTTTAGAATATGTCACTTTACTATTTAACCGACGATATATGTTAATTTTTTAAAGCTTTTTATATCACTTTATTTTATGTAACTTATTTATGTACTTAATATTTATTCGTGTTAGCGCGTATAGCCAATATTTGTGAGAAGTCAGTTTGCATTTCGTAAATGTCAAATCGCGAAATCCCGGGATTGCAACTTTTGGGAACCGAAAATTTCGGAATTAAACAAAAACAATAAACCCTAACAACAATTAGCCCCGCCCTGGGCATTCAAATTTCGAAGTCCTGGAGCTAACATTTGAGCTTTCCTATTAGCCTAACTAATTTCGCAAGACTACAACGCAACGACGTTTTATTGTCACAATTTCTAAAGTCATGAATTTGTAATAACATTCAAATATCTGTTATTGACAATGTTCTCACACGCTGGCGACAAACTCCTGGTTTGCCTTCCGGAACCTCTTACCTATGTGATGTCTGTGCCACTTCCAAGTTGGCCCTCTTCAACACCTCTCTCACCTACTAAGTTTCAATTGGTGCTCCCCAGAGTCACTTCCCAACTGCTCAAGTCGCACCCGAGTCGAACCCCGAAACTTTGTTCTCAATTATACGGTCGTTATGTTGCCTTCAACCCCCAACCCTCTAACTATCCAACCAACAGTTTACCCCCAAGATAGTCTAGTCGGACACAATTGTTATTCTCCTATCTGGGAGGGCCGCTCTGGGACTTGACACCCTTCTACTTGAGCACTCCACAAGAGGTTATCTTACATGGTACAGATAGAATTGGAGATAGTGTTGATATAGTGGTTGACATAGATAGGGGCTATTGGATCATTACATCGGTCATTCATTCATTCATAATATCAGTCAAATCACCCAGTGGTGACACTCCCTAGTGATGAGTTCCTCTCATTTGTAACTATTCACCGTCACTATCATTGCTGCTTCTAAGGAAGTCTCTAGACCTTAGACGCTTAAGCCGTCCGTCGTTGGGGAAGTGTGGCAGAATGGAGGGCACGGACTAGAGGATTACTGTGGGAACTAAAAAGGGAAAATAATTTTTTATACTTGGATTTAGCGACTTCGGTGACAAAAGGTACGTTAAGGTAATATGAAGAGTTTTGTTGGAGACGTAATATCCTTATCATTGGCTATATTTTTGAATTTAAATACAAAATTTAATCACGCCAATCCACTTATTCAACAATTATCCACAAACACCCCACAAATCCGCCACGACGCCTCAAGCGGGCATGGCAGAGGGACCTGCTCCAGGAATAGCCTGGACTCCTCATCGGCCACATACCTCAGCGGTACTGCCACACACTTGACACTGTTCAACATCACAATTACTAATGAAAAAAAAAAAAATTACTAATGACAATTGTTGTGTCGTTACTTTTATATCAACGGCAATTATTAGAGTTTTTGTGTTAAGTCCACATCAATTTCTCCCTTCCTTTTGATCGATTTAACTGAAAGTCAATAGGTGTCGTCCTTATGAGGTTCTAGATACACTTACCAACGTTCGTGTCGATACTTGTTTTCAATCGGGAGTTATCGTGTTCACAGACAGGACTGGGGAAATTTAGGACTTCCACAGTGTCACAGTCCCATGCCCACCAGAGCGACGTGTGCTTTGGAAGTAGTCGATATGACCTCGTAGTTAATGCCCGGGCATGAGTCACAATAACTCGACACACAATTTTTTATGTAAATTAAAAATCTCATAGGGACGACATTTTTTGAATTTCCCCTCAATCGGCGAAAGGGAACGGTGAGGGGTCTCAATCCTAATAACTGTCGATTAATTATTAGTATATAATAACTATTTGATTACTTGATAACAAATACTTTCAAGTTTTTCTTACTTTGGTAATATGAGTAATAGTGACATCCAGTTCATCTATTGAACGACGTCGATTAATATTGATATGGAATGTAATATAAATGTAAACACTTATCGATTTAGGGTAATAAACTAGTTCTGTTCCTGTACCCAGATTAAAAAATTAGTGAATAAATTCAGGAATTATGAGAGGAGTGTCCTACATCTTCAACAGAGAGAGCTATGGTGTCTGTAACAAGGACCGACCTGACGACATCCACCACTTCTTCATCGAGTGTCCAGCCTTCAGCCACCTGAGAGAAGCACTGACCAGCCCCTAACCACAAAGACCCTTTTCAACATTAATAACAACAATAAGTTCCTCAGTGGTATGCGTGCTTGACTTCTGAGCTCAAGAACGTGGGTTCGTAGCCCGACCGAGGCCCTTAGTTTATTTTATCTGGGAGGTAAAATAAACTTAAGCACGCCGTCCTTCGGATGGGACGTTAAGCGATGGTCCCGAGCCTGTACGATGTCAGGTACTCGTTAAAGACCCCATCCCCTAGGTGAATAAAAATTTAGGGTAGGCAAAATTTAGGACTCCCACAGTAGAGTCAGTCTCATGTCCACCAGAGTGACGAAAGAGCGCTCTGGTAGTAGGCGATATGACCTCGAAGTTAAAGCCCGGGCATGTGTCATAAAACCTAACCTAACCTAACAATAAGTTCAATAATATCTCCCCTCAGATATTGCGCCAAATCTTTTAAAAATCAAATCTTTTTTTAATAAACAGCATCCTTAGGACATCGTATTTCCCTGACGCTTGGAAGATGGCCAAAGTAGTAGTCTTCCCCAAAGCCGGTAAACCCTCCTACCTCCCTCTCAGTTACACTTTCGAAAGAGCATCCCATCTGCTAGCTAGGTTAATTGACATCACTGAAAATTTTAACAAGAAAAAACACTCAGATATGTTACTAATCGAAATAAATAAAGCTTTCGATACGTTCTGGCATGCCGGGCTTTTGTATAAACTAATATCCTTCAACTTTCCTCATTACTTAGTTCACGTCCTTCGTTTGTATTTACTAAACAGATATTTCGCTGTTTACATAGCACAGACTTATTCCCTTAATTTTAAAGTAGTAGCCGGTGTCCCTCAAGGCTCTGTGTTAGGCCCAAAATTATTTAATTTATACATAAACGACGTTCCATGGACAACAAACACGGACATATAACTTTACGCTGACGACACAGCAATCGTTTCACACTCCTTGAGGACAATCACAATAAATCATAGACTAACGGACGATTATGGACGAATCAAACGGTTTTTACATAAATGGAAACTTAAAATTAATGAAGGAAAAACTGAAGCGATCTTGTTTACAAAAAGACGGCCCCAGAAAGTAGAAAATTTGTACTGGACCTATACAGTAAAATGCCTTGGTGTTCTTCTAGACAGACGACTGACCTTCAGGCAACATATCAGACAGAAAGCAAATACTGTGAAAGGCAGCCCTTAATCTAACCAATAGACTCCTCTTATACAAGCTTCTGTTGCGGCCAGTGTGGGCCGGTCTATTCAAGTGGCACAAAACCTTTTGGTAAAGAAAATAGGGAAAACTCAAGGAGGGAAACACAAAAATATCCGTTCACGATTTGAAATTATAATCTCTGTTTTTGAATGTTTATTAATTTATTTTCTATTCATTTCAGTTACTTTGTATTTTTTTTTTGTTTTTTTTTTTCTTTTTCCTTAAGAGTTTTTTGAAATTTACTCTTAAGTTACATTGTTTTTAATTTAACTGATTATTTTTGATTTGTATTTAGTGTATAAGGGTAATGGTTAAGGAACCTTATTAATAATTGTATCACTGTAGATACGACTGTTATAATAAACTCTTCTTTTTCTTTTAAAAATCCTGAAGGAAATTACGAAAAGTGACTTAAGTGACGTAATATGTGAAGTTACTCAACCCGCACTGACAAATACATTAGTCTATATTGTCACACTATCTTCTGGAAGCTGCGTAGATGCGAGTATAGCAAGCCGAACTCCAAATCTGGAGTACATATATGTAAATTAGACTTAGATTCAGATTCAAATCATGTAAGGCTGCTCGTATGTGTTTATTAGGTCCGGAATTTGACACCACTGAGTGTTTCAAAGGAGCAATGTAGTGAATTTTGGTGTGTAACGGCCATATTGGAAATGTCAGTCTCTCGGCTTTCAAGTAAAATTCGATTATCAAGGGACCTCCAATATCTAAAGGGACTGGCTATGAAGACATCAATAGCACTCCATTTTTCTGTCCATCCAATCCCACTTTTCTTTCAGATGTTTCCATTTGACACTCTCACAAACACCGCACGCTCCGACACACTCTCGACCACAAAAACACCCACAAAGTCTCTCACTTCCCACGAGAACGTCATAATTTCCAATTTGGATAATTATTATTATAGAAATGCCAATTTTGAACCTTTTCTAGTATCGGTGACTCGAGAACCAAATGGTATTTTATTTAGTATTTCTCATAATGTTATACATAGATGAACATTAAGTGTCTCAGTCACTAACTAATAACAGTATCAGAAAGAAACTGATAATGATAATTATATACTAATAGGTCTTTAACTAAGGTCATTGCCTTCTGCCAGTCACTCTGGTGGACATGAGCCTGACTCTACTGTGGGAGTCCTAAATTTTTTCACACCAAGTTTATTCGCGTGGGGGTCTTTAACGAGTACCTGACATCGTACAGTCTCGGGACCATAGCTTAACATCCCATTCAAGGTTTTTTCACTTCCCAGATAAAAAAAAAAAAGTAAGGGCCTCGGTTGGGTTTCGAACCCGCAAACACGCAAAGACAAACATCATCGCGAATATGGTCATAAAGTACTCAGGGGGCCTTCAAAACATGAATATCAGTTGAAAACTGGATCTCGGATTTTCGCACGACCACAATCCTTCTTCCTTATACTATAGCTATAAGAATGTAAAACAATGTGATGTGACAATAAAATGAATTTCTTTATACCCACCACGATTTTACCGATTACTCCCCCCCCCCCCCCTCCCACCTCACTTCCCCCTTTAATTCATATCTCCTTCACTATAACAAAGTCACTATAATAAAGTCAATCACGTAATTACCCTGTTGAGTGAAATAAAGAAACCGACTGAAGTCATAAATTTGTTATGACATTATATGTACTCAGAACTGCCAGATCGAAATGAGAGAGAAGGGAGAGCCAGAGGGGGAGGAGTTATCAGTAAAAAAGAGGTGGTTATAATAAACTCACATTTTATTTTATTGTGAATCTTTTTATGTGAAAAACTATATCAAAGGAAATACATGAATTTCCCTATCGTTTTTCCCCATAGAATTTTCCTATATTTTCCCCATAACGCCAATTAAGAAAAGTATTCTATATTTCAGGAATTTTCACAAATAGAACTCTTCTAATGAATTCTGTAGTAGATTTCCAGTCCATCTTTTTATTATTTATTTTTATTTTCTATACAAATTTGCAAAATGCATTTGAAAGGCTCTGAAAGAATCTGAGCGATTCCAATCTAATCAATAATACTTCTCTCTTCTATATAAACATTTCTTTATTTTCATTTGAGATGTGTCTAATATCCACCGTCAAATCCTAGAAGTCCCCCATTTCCTGGGGTCCTGACTTACTTCTTCCAACAGAACTAATGTTCGTTCACATTGCTCCTGGACGATTTAAAATGAAAGTTTCATGTCCTTCCGGAATTATTAGTTTTTTCGATTATGCAATGTTTTAGGACTATTTTAAGCCTAAAATGAAAAAAATCCCCCGAGCGCTTTTTTTTTTAGCAGTCATAATAAGAATATTTTTATATGTGATAGTAAGATATTGTGGGACGTGATTTCTCAAAACTAGTTTCAACAATCCAATTTAAGGGATCACCTCTTGAGACGCCACCAAGAAACTTATAAACCGGCACCCAACACCAAACAACCCACTGCAGAAGCTGCATCACTGCCTACTGTTCCATAAAGTTTTACAAAATTATTTTTCGTCAATTGGTAATTAATTTTTTGATATTGTTTTTGTAAAAGTTGTTGATTGAAATAAAAATTGTTGAACCTAATGCTTAATTAATATTTTTATCCCCCTTTCATCCTCAATAACATAGAATAATTTAAATTAGGTAGATGTACATAAAATCGATAGTTTTCCACCGATAGTTGCCAACATCATCTATCGCCCATTCCTAGTTGTTACTAAACAACAGTTGTTACTGAAAAGTTGTAAATCAGTGGTTTTACATAAGTTTGTTCTTAGGGTGTAACTGCTAAAGGACAAAGTTATATACAAGCCCTGATTTAGGGTGTAGAGAGGCTGTGAAATATAGCCTCGAATCCGGGGACACCCCTCTAGTGTTAATATTCCATTTCTTTCTTGTGTATATATAATATATATTATATATATGTAAGTAATATATATTTGTATTTTTCAAAACGAAATTTTCTTTTCATATTTTGAAAACAATTAGATTCAATAGTTTCGCTTACATCTTAACACGTTTGGGAAGATATTTACCCCGAACTAAGGTCACCCCATCAGCAACGGCCGAATAGATTAGAATCGACTTTCCTGCTGCAGCTGAAAAAAGAAGGACCATGTTCTCTGCGGTGGCTGAAAAGAGCTGGATCGTAGCTTTATAAGACTTAGAAAGATCAGTCATCGTATTATCACAGAGATACGTATGTTTTTATCATTTCATTCTCGTTACTAATGAAATGTTATTATTCAAGAAAAATTATTTTTAAAAAGCTACACCTCAGAAAACCCAAAAATTAACTTTTTAAGAGATGATGACCAAAATTTCAAAGATTTTAATGAAATTTTCTATCAATGAGTCTCTTATCATTAAGGAAGTAGCCGCTGAATCAAGTTGAAGAAATGAATTAAAATCTATTAACGAAACATTATCATATTTATGGTAAAGGTGCGTTGGCGTAGCTAGGGTGGGAAGGAGTGGGCACCCCCCCAGGAAAGTGTGATCTAATGTACCTAATTAAAAAAAAGTTATAATATATAACGACAACTCCACCACAGACAAACATTAGTCAAGACATTAAAAGGATATAAAAAGCTTCAGTTCCCAGTCAAAAGTTATTCGGATTCAAATTACGGTTTCTTAAAGTTTGGTCTCCAATGAATGCTGGCAATCTGCGAAGTATGAGAGTTTAGAGAACGCGAGAATTTTAATTGCTGATTTAAATTTGTGTTCATTATTTTGTTATAAACTTAAAACTAAAAATATGATTGTGAAATGTAAACTATTGTTTTATTATCATGGTCGTGTTGACCGGCTGCCCCTCCCCCCCCCCCCCCCCCCCTGAGAATAATGCTAGCTACGCCAATGTAAAAGTATACAACAGTATGAAATTATTCAAGTATTTACCTAATTTTACAGAAAGAAGAATTAATTTCAGAATGCGATCTGTGGACTGAAAGCAGAAAGCAGAGGTATAGTAACAGATAACGCGGGTATAAGTTGCAAATCCACGGAAGTCGCAGATCAATGTTAGTTCGTTATCTTTTGTGACTCATGCTCGAGCTTTAATTACGAGGTCATATCGCCTACTACCGTAGCGCTTTGGTGGACATGAGCCTCTCATCTCGTTGTTTCCTTGTTTGTCTTCTGAGCTGAACGGAACTGATGTTACCAGATACTCCGCTCGAGGCATGTGTACTCCAGGAACGCTGTTTCTCCTCGTATATAAATCTCGTTTTATTCTTTTTTCTTATTATGTAATCCAGTTCTGCCCTCAGCTATGTATGGACTTATCTGCAGTTCCACATTTACCAAATATATTTGTATCTCCGTCATTTTTCTTCTCTCTTGTCTTATTTTTCTTATTTATTCTGTTTCTGCAACAAGAGTTCTTCTTCAATTTTATGAATATTCCATTTCTTTCTTGGGTATTTTTGACTTGTTTTTATTGTAATATATATAATAAAAGACTGATAATAATTAATAACAAGCAGGTTCTCGGATGTGTGTTTCGTCTCTCTGCACCCGAAATCAGAAGAAATAACTGGGCCATGTTATTATGACTTTACAAAGGTGGCATTTGTAACTAAGTGCGGCCCTTGAGGTCCACAGCAAACTTCCCAGCATCATATCAATATCAATAATAATAATAACTTTAATAATTGTTTATTCATTTAATTGGATTTAATCTATACATAGATTTTTAATAGATATGCTAATGCACATGAGTAGGCGAAAATGAAAAATTGTAAGATTTTTATATTTTCACTACACAAAATGAACTCAGAAATTACATACGGGACTTTCCGGTAGGAAGAAATTTCCGCAACTGACTTGATGAAATCAACCTTTGAATGGCAAACAAAATTTAACGAAATATAATTCTATCGTGCTCTTAGAAGTTAATAATAACAAAAAAAAGTAGGCATTTTATTCAGTACATAATTGTTTAATCATTTAATCGAATTTAATCTATACATAGATTTTTAATTGATATAAAAAGTCTAGTTGAAATATCGTCCACCATTCCGACCATTCCCACCTCTTCCACTACCATTTCCAGTTTTCCTCCTCTTCCACTCCAGCCTTTTCCTCTCTTTCCTCCCCTTGGGCTCCTTCAAGAATTATTTTATTGGATATTTTTCCATGATGTACGGAATTTTTGTTTAATCCGATGATTCTTCAGAATTTCTTCCCCTGCAACTGCTGTCCTAAATATATTGTTTTGAATTCACACATTAAATTTCATGTTAATAAATGCATTGCAACGGCAGTTGTTAGAGTTAAGCCTCCCCATTAATCATCACCGTTTCTTCAGCCGATTTTGCTGAAAATCAATAGGTGTTGTCTTTAGAGGATTCTGGATACACATATAAAATTTTGTATGGCAAATTAATTCTGTTGGGAGTTATCTCGTTCACAGGCACACGAGACGTACATAAATGTTTTTTTTATTTTTCGAATCAGCATCAAATGTTTAACCGATTAAAAAACTTCCCTTATACTTCGTATATCTAAGGAAGTAATACTAAGTTTCAGGGGACCTGGAAATATAATGCACTAACTTCAAATTTTCAAGATATATGTATAGTAAATATATATAAATATAAATATATGTATATAGAAGTTCTTCCTCTCCGACTACTGTTCTCATATTAGATGTAGTTACGTTATAATTATCCAAATTAGTTAACTAAACTGTGAGATCCGAGTGAAGAAATAGTTAATGTAACTCTTTAATGAAATTAGAATGGAGTTAGCAAGAATTTAGCCGTATTTTTTAACTAGAAAGCGTTAAACGAAAAAGCAGACCATTTGAGTTTTTTAACAAATATCAGAATTTATTTCCTCCCCTGTAAAATGGCTGTTTTAATATCTCTTTTTACGTCTAAACTCCTCATTAATTACCGGCTATACGTCACATTATTAATTACCTCTCCTTCTTTTATTCCTTAATTATACCCTACCTGTATGCAAATTCCCTTATCCTATTATTTCATGTGTTCCTAATTCATTTTTATTTTTTTTTTCTAGCTGCTAATATGAGGATTTCCAGGGATTCTAACGGATGTTTTTTTCTTCTCAACACATAGTTAAAAAGTTCAACAAAAAATGTATATCGGCAATTATACAATTAAAAGAAAAAAATATTCTAAAACAAATTTTAAAAAAAAAGTTGTCCGTGAATCACCGGAAATGTACTTCCCCAGAACAAATTAATCAATTAACATGTCGCTCCCTCTCCAAAACCAGTCGACCGTTTGCGCTAATGTTCAAAAGTTGACTTACACAGGTTCCCTTCAGCCCATACCGCTTAAGTTTGAGAGGTTAAGTCCTCGACTCAAAAACCGTAATATCTGATCTAATGACACACAATTTAGGATGAGGAAATTCACTATGACTCCTCCTGTGCCGCTCAACCAGGAACTACCTGCTTGTAATGTCCAGGGTAACTTTTGGGACCAATTAGGAACTTCTGGAAAAAAATATGTGATGTGGCCATTACAGGACTTTTTTTATACCAACAACGCTAACAACTTAACAACGTTGTGGACGGCCGTGGATCGCCTCGATGGCTACGGTCCATGGTCGTCCTCGGTTTTTTTTTTCGGCGCTTCACACCGAGTGAGCTCGGGATCTTGTCGAGGGTTCTTTTCTGCCTGCTTCCCTAAGCCGGGAGCAGCCGCCGCAGCGCCTGTCGGCGGTCGGCGGGGCCCCCGGCGCCGGGTTAGAAGGCCTTCTTGATTCTCCACCAGGAGGAGACGAACCGGCCAAAAGCCAGGAAACGAGCCTCCGTCATGTCCCGGCAGGTCCAGTCCCAGATACGAACCTGTCCGGCGGATCAGCGCCGCCCTGGGCCCGTCGTATAGCGGACATTCGAGGACTACGTGTTCCGCAGTCTCGACGCCGCCACACGAGCAGGCAGGGCTGTTCTTCCTCTTAAGGGGGCTCCACACGCAACGGAAAAACCGAAGGCATGCCTCAAGGCGCCGGGCCTTGAGGCGAACCTCTATGTGTGGAGGGAGAATTCTGTTGAGGTATTCCTGCGGATCTTACGTCTGGAGGCCGGAAATTTCAATACAAAATCTCATTCGTTTTGCCTCAAGGCCTCTCGCCTCAAGGCCGATCGGACCGTGTGGAGGGGTGGGAGGTAGGCCTCGAGGCGATTCAGTTGTACTCTAGTTGTGTTTAGAAGAGGACGTGTTTGATTAAATCCAGATTTAACGTAAAATCATGGCCCGTGCAAAACAAAATCAAGAGGAATTGATAGCTCTGTTAAGAGATTTGCCGTGCTTGTGGCAAACTATATCAAAAGATTACCATGACCGGACAAAAAAGGAAGCTGCTTACCAAATATTGCTGGAAAAAATGAAAGAAGTGGAGCCTCTAGTCAACAAAGACTGTGTAGTTAAAAAAATTAATAATATGCGTAGCAGTTATCGGAAAGAATTAAAAAAGATCAAAGAATCCATAAGAACAGGCAGTGCTGCAGACGAGGTATACCAGCCAAAATTGTGGTATTTTGAACACTTACGTTTTTTGAATGACCAAGAAACCCCTCGACCATCTCGCTCCAATATATTTTTTTATTACTTTTGATAGCTAACAATAAACCAACAATAGCAAGAGCATCATCTGTTGACGCCATTGCGCGAACACACAAACTGGAGTGCCTTAAGGCTGGCCTTCGGATATTCCGTAGTGTATGGAGACCCCCCACTATTTGGGTTCGCCTCAAGGCCCGGCGCCTTGAGGTATGCCTTCGGTTTTTCCGTTGCGTGTGGAGCCCCCTTTAAAGAAGAAGAGCTTGGCGTTGAAGTCGCCGTGACCTGTTAGCACCTGTGACATCCAATGGTCTAGTTGTATCCATGGGGAGTCAAGTCGCGTCTGGACGTTCGGGAAATAGGCGAAGGTTGTTCGGCTATCTGTCGATCGCGCCCAACGCTGTTGTCATCTTTCCACGATCCATTCCTGGACAATGCCCCTCAGTCGCTCTGGTCTCGCCTGTCCTTGCATCTCCTCCTCCAGGGCTTGACGCAAGGCCACGTCCGTGTCTGCCTCCAGTGGTAAGCCGCGTCTGCAGAAGTACAAGGGGACGGCACCGTCCAAGACTAGGTCTATGGGTGGAGCCCCCGCCAGCACCTGCAGCGCAGCCGTGGAAACTGTACGGTAGGCCTTGGTCACCCTGAGGAGGGCTGCTCTTTGAGCTTGTAGTAGCAACGTACGCTGCCGTTTGGTGGGGCGATTCCACCACGCTTACAACTCTGCACTCTCTCTCCTCTCCCCTTCTCAAAATAATTTCATTTTGTCTCTTTGTACAGCGTAATTCTGAGAGTGGCATTGTTAATCCCAGTAATGCCAGTATGAAATAATGTTAAGAAGGTAGAGAGTGATATATAAGTGTGGTCGGTAAAGAGAAAGTCCTGTAATGGACACATCCCATTTATTTTATTTTTCTTAAATTTTCCCAAATTTTCATAAACCTACCAATTATAAACCTACTTTAATCGGAAAATCATTTTTTCATTATTCGAGGCGCTATAACTTTTTTCGTATTGATCTTATCTCAAATTTAAGGAATTATTGGCGATTGTAATTTTAATGAAGAGCATTTTTGGTGTGAACCAGTTTTTCGATAGGACCGTTTTCGGATAAATCAAGAAGCGTCTAAAAATGTTTCAAAACTACATTCAGGACGGTTTTCGGCATATCTCAAAAACCAGTCTACCTACAAAAAATTGAATTTCATAAAAAATATGTATTTCAGTTTCTCTTACAACTATTACTTGATAATAGTGTTGATTAGGTCAAAAACATAAGCGATATCTTGTAAAATGTACTTAGGCCCCGGAGTAAAGTGGTCTCAATTTTTATCTGATTTCGGTCAAAAACTAAACAGATCTAAGTTAGCACATCCGATCCTTTTATTCCAAATTTCAAGTTCATAGCTTCAGTCGTTTTTGCGGTAGAGCGCTCACAACTTTCCAATCATACACGCCATCGCGAAAATGGTCTATTCAGGGGACCTTGGAATGAAAAATCCGTTGAAACCTCGATCTCGGATTCTCGCATGACTATAATACATCATTATACTTTAGGTATAAGAAAGTAAAAATGCAGGAAGAACGCAACAATAGACAATACTTTTTTTAAATTTACAAATGGCTATTTACAACTGTATAAAAATAAATCCAACAAGCACATGTGCTAATATAAAGATAATGGCAATGTCAAAATGTCAAGAGGGGAGAAATCACCCAGTGGTGACACTCCCTAGTCACTGATTTCCTCTTATTTGTAACTAATCACTGTCACTGCTGCTGCTAAGGAGGTCTCTAGGCCATCGACGCTTAAGCCGCCGTTGGGGAAGTATGGCAGAATGGAGGGCTAGGACTAGAGGATTATTGTGGGAACTAAGAAGGGAAAATAATTTTTTACATTTGGATTTAGCGACTTCAGTGACAAAATGTTCGTTAAGGTCAGTGTGAAGAGTTTTGTTGGAGACGTAATAAGGAGCATTGGCTATTTTACGAAGGATTTTGGATTGAAAGGATTGGATGCGCTGAAGATTGGAAACCATGGCAGAACTTCAGAGTTCAAGTCCGTAAATCCACATAGGTTTGAGTTCTGTTTTGTATATAAGTATAGTTGTATAAACAAAAAATTGTTTTTTTTTTTTGTTCATTTATAATAAAAACAACCTAAGTCCCTTGGCAGTATAAAAGTTGTTGCTGATGTGAGGTTTTTGAATCTGCTTCTTATTTCACATTTATTTTCAAGAAGAAAAATGACTACAAAGGGTTTAATAAAAATGCTCCCAGTTTCCACAAAAAGAACGGGTATAAGGGACCAAAAGCCCCTCTCAGAGGTAAATTACTTTTTGTTGAGATTTCTAAAGGAAAATTGAACTTCAGGGGTCCGTACAAAGTTTGGAAAATACAAGTGTCACAAATTATATTTAGCGTCTGTCTCTGCTATTTTCACGTCTCTACTAATTGTCAACATTTCCATATTTTTGGTTCACTTGCACAACTATGCAAAGTATAGCGATAATTAAGTTGTCGGAAATTCCAAGTTGCGTTCTCACCGGAATTTCATGTTTTACGAACCCCTGATTCCGAAAGAGGTAATTAAGCTTTCACTCTCCCTTCAAAACTAAGAAATCGGTCAAGTGCAAACTATACTTGCACAATTAGTCAATTAGTGCCATCAGCCCCCCTCTTAGATTATTAATAGTTAAATCAATGGTTCAGCAGTTATAGAGAAATAAACAATTATAAATCGCGTTAGAATTTTTGAATCCTGATAATTTTGGCTCAATCTACACCTAATTCTCAATGTTCATGATTTTTTTCAGATTTTTCTGAGCGATCCTTTTGGTGATGAGGTTATGTTTAGGTTAGGTTTTATGACTCATGCCCGGGCTTTAACTTCGAGGTCATATCGCCTACTACCAGAGCGCTCTTTCGTCACTCTGGTGGACATGACATGAGCCCGACTCTACTGTGGGAGTCCTAAATTTTGCCTACCCTAGATTTTTATTCTCCTAGGGCAGGGGTCTTTAACGAGTACCTGACATCGTACAGGCTCGGGACCATCGCTTAACGTCCCATCCGAAGGACAGCATGCTCAAGTTTATTTTACCTCCTAGATAAAATAAACTAAGGGCCTCGGTCGGGTTTCGAACCCACGATCTTGAGCTCAGATGGCATACCACGGTGATGAGGTTAAGAGGCAGCAATTTTTAAGCGTTTTCCCCGAAAAATGTATTAAAAAATTCATTTAAAAAAATTAATTATACATGTTGTTGAATTTATACTTCAATAAGCTTTCATCTGACACCCTACACGATGCCCTTGATTTTTTTTGTTTTTTTAAATTTCCCAATTTACCCCACGAAATTAACCCCCAAAATCAAAATTCAACTTTCTATACTTCACGTCTATTAATGGGCCACCACACTCATATTTTAATTACATATGTTAATTTCAAAATGTATCAGACTGCCTGATGATGAAGGCAACCTCTAAAGCCGGCTAGCGAATACAAATAAAATCTGTGATAGGTCAGACATTTACACCCTGTGAAATAATCACTTTTGACTACATCAACCATCTTCATATTAGTAGTTGATACTTAATTTTTTTGCAGAGATATTGTGAAACACTTGATAAAAATAAAGAAAACGTATGTTTTAAAAAAAATATTGTATACGTACTTACTCTCTCAAAAAACTGTATATTTTATTTTTATTCATATATTAACAATTGTTATCTTTAATTCACTTCATATATGCATTTAATCAACACATAGTATTTCAAATTTTTTATTTTTAAGATCCCAATTTGGGACGAAATGTCATTTTTTATGTTTTTCCATATTTCAAATATTAACTGTACAGAAAGGATAGGAAAACCCCGTGGGGGCTGAAAAAGGATACCTACCTACCTACCTCTAGGATTGTAAACTACCTAGTTGAACTTCAATTTAGTATTTGTTAAGTCGTGGCTGAAGATGGTAGCAATACCGAAAGTACTCCCATATTATATATTATTTGTGAAATAGACAATATTTTTTTAAAAACATACGTTTTCTTTATTTTTATATTAGTAGTTATTATAGTTTTTCTGTTATCCCCCCTAATCGCCCCAACTTTTGGTGCGATTTGGCAAAAAATCAATAGATGCCGTCCTTAGCGGATTCTGGAATCGCATATAAAAATGTGGTCTATAGATTTATTAAATTTTGAAATATTTATACTTTTCGTTTTGCTGTTTTGCTTGCACTAACCATATAGGCCATAATAGTGATGTGTATATACGGTTTTGATGCAATTTGGAAGGACTGGCGTATTGCGGTTAATGAGCAGATACAGTTGGTTAAGATGCAATACATATTGTACTTTCATATACCTAGAGTGTAAGGAAGTATTGTCATCGTGCGAAAATCCAAGATTTTCAGCCAAATTGGACAAAGTGAAATGGGAATTAAGGGGGGGGGGGGCTTAACAAAAAAACTCTAATAACTGCTGTTGTAACGAATATATTGACACAAAAGTTCACATTTAAATTTAAAATCCCATAAGGATGTCCACTTTTCAGTGCAACCGGCAGAAGGGAAATGTGCTCAACTTAAAAAACCTAATAACTGTCGTTGTAATGAATTTATCGAGACAAAATTTAGTACGAGATTCAAAAGCCCCTATGTAAGTCAATTATTGATTTTTAGCCCAAATGACAGACTGGTTTTGGTTTTATACGTTTTTCTAATAACTTCAGAATAAGAAAAACGTGTAACTTTGAACGGTTTTTTTCCAAGAACTACTTGACGTATCAAAAATCTGTTTGCACAGTTCTTCCTTGTTTCTTTAGTACTTTAATAAAATGTAATGAAACTTAAGGGTCAAAAGGGAACCCCGCCCTTCGAAGGGCTATTTGAGGCATTAAAAGGGTAATTTTTGTCTTTTTGAGGACGCCATACTATAGCTCTCGGCGAGTGCTACAACTTTAGTCCTATGCACAATTTTGATATCTCTAACCGTTTAGGAGTTATTTCATTTGTGGACGGCTTATCTGGGCCACCCTGTATGTGGGAGGTAAAAAAAAAAATAGTCCAAAAATATGAAAGTTGAAGTTGAGACCCCTCTATGTGAAACTACTACAGTAGATGATACACCTATCCTAGCCACAGTCTCCGACCTTCTTCATGGCCCAAAGTATTTGTACCTCTATGTGTATTTAGTAATATTGTCAACCTACGTGTTTTGCATACTGTATGTTTGGTATGACAGTGTCAATAGATAACATTGTCATACCAAACACTCTCAGTAATTATTAGGTATGTGGTCTTGTTCCTATTGTCAAGATGTGTGATGTAAAGCCTCCGTTTCTGATTTTGGTGAGTTTTCATTATTTTTATTATTATTATTATTATTATAAACATTACACATTTTGATTCTTAGGTAATTCTTATACCAACAACGCACATAGATCACTTTCTCTCCCCCTCCCCTTTAAAAATCATTTCATTTTGTCTCTTTGTACAACGTTATCCAGTAATTAGACATTATTTTACCCATAATGCCAGTATGAAATTATTTTGGGAAGGGGGAAAGAGAGTGATCTGTAAGCGGGGTTGGAATAAGAGAGTCCTGTAATGACGAAATCACAATTTTTTTACATGGTTATACTTATAGCATAAGGAAGTGTTTTTGGTATAAGAATGTCCGTTAATGACCATTTTTTTTTTTCTTTTTTATAATGTTTTCACAAAACTACCTATAATAAAACCATTTTTTAAATTTCACTGCTACGAGTGACGATTTATACGATTTTTCGGGGCGCTATAACTTTTATTCTACTAATCATATCTCAAATCTGAGGACTTTCAGCGATTAGAAATTTTACGAATAAGATTCACTTTTTCAATAAGACTAACTGTTTTTCGGGTAAATCAAGGAAACACCTAAAAATATGTGTTTCAAATCGACAATTTCAAGACGGTTTTCGGCATGTATCTGAAAAACCGGACGACCTGCGAAAACTCGTAATTCATATAAAATATGTATTTTACCTTTTTGTAAAATTTACTTAGGCCCCAGAATAAAGTGGTCTCAATTTTCTGCTGATTTTGGCCAAAATATAATCAGATATAAGTTAGCACATGTAGCCTCTTCATATCAAATTTCTTAATACTTTCTAGAAAGTCTTGTAGTGGCCAAATCACATTTTTTTAAATAATTTTTTTAATATAATTAAAAAATAAAAATGTATATATAGAGGGCGCCGGTAGCTCAGTGGTATTCGTGCTTGTCTTCTGAGCTCAAGATCGTGGGTTCGAAACCCGGCCGAGGCCCTTAGCTGATTTTATCTGGGAGGTAAAATAAACTTAAGCACGCCATTTTTCGGATGGGACGTTAAACGATGGTCTCGAGCCTGTACGATGTCAGGTACCCCTGCCCTAGGTGAAAAACAATTTAGGACTCCCACAGTAGAGTCGGGCTCATGTCCAGCAGAGTGACATAAGAGCGCTCTGGTAGTAGGCGATATGACCTCGTAGTTAAAGCCCGGGCATGAGTCACAATAACTAACTAAAAATATTTATATAATGAATTAGAGTTAAATGAAGAGCTGTCTTTGTAAAATGTCGGTGCTTTGAAAGCGAGGCCCCACTGAGTTTGGATGCCTGAGGCTTAAGCCACACAAGGTTCATGGTAGATCCGCCATACTCAGTTTCACTTTGAGAACTATGTTGCCAATCTGACGGGATTGTGGCCCTTCAAATATAGAGACGCCATGCTCTCTCATCACATCTTCAACAAGTATTTCTTAATATCACAGGGTTAAAATAGAAGAGCAGGCCCAGAAGGATCCGAAACTTGTACCGGATATTGCAAAGAATACTAGTTAGTTATTAAACCCTAAAAAAGAAGCCATTCTGTGATGATGATAATGAATATTGTCAGATGTGTGGTCTGCAAGTAATGGACAGTATATAACAAGTTCTCGCTATTTACCCAAGACTCAGTGATATTAAGTTGGAATGGTTTGCAAGAGAACAACTAACCAAGGGTGAAATGATGAGGTACTTGAATGGAAAATGTTGCACCTCTCTTGCTAATTATTGTAGACGAGCCAAAAATGTCATAGTTTAACCAGAATTCAATTTTAATCATTATTGTGATCTAATGCTTCTCCTAATATTATATATAATATTACTTATTACTACTTAATCCCATTATTACTTACTATTTATTAATCTTTTTAAGTCGTAATAATTTTTATTATCATTTTATAACATTTATTATAACTAGGGTCAAATATTATGATTCACAATTAATATCTGAAAATAATATTAGTATACCGAACCAAAAGATTATGATTATTTTGATTTAAATTTTAAAGGTCAAAGATATATATATTTATATTGATAAGATCCTTTCTTGTTCATAAATAAAATTTATTATGTACATAGGCGAAGGTATAATTTGATTTTTAAACAAGTTGTAATTGTATTTTGTTGTTCTATACTTGAACGCTAAATGATAGATAAACTTAATTTTTTCTTTATTTGTAAATTATGACGACTACATTCTGACGGTCATCTGACCACGAGGTCGTCTTTGGTGTAAGATTTTTGATTTTCGAATTATTTGTATATATATTACTTGGTGGTAGGCAGATGTAGTGGACTAACTTGTTAAATAAGTAATTTGATTTATCAGTCCAACATATTTTTTTATTTTTACCACAACTAGTTTCGGCAATTTGCCATCTTCAGGTGGTGAATCTTTCTAGAGAAGAGGTCAAGGGACACGTTCGAGTATCAGGGATACACTGAGTGTCCAGCTGGCCCCTGATACTCCAACGTGTCCCTTGACCTCTTCTCTAGTAAGATTCACCACCTGAAGATGGAAAATTGCCGAAACTAGTTGTGGTAAAAATAAAAAAATATGTTGGACTGATAAATCTAATTACTTATTTATTTGTATATATGTATTTTATTTATAAATACAGACATAATAATAATAATAGTTAGTTATTGTGACTCATACTCAGGCTTTAATTAACTTCTACGTCGTACCGCCTACTACCAGAATGCAAAGAGTACTATATTATATTTCTAGGACTGTAGCTGTAGCAACAGCGTAGCCAGATGGTAGGGAAGGCCTCTCTTATTATAATATTATTATATAATATAATATTATTAAGCTCTCGCTCTCCCTCTAAAACCAATTGACCGTTTCGGCTAAAAATCAATAGGTCACGTGAACTGTCTTCTGAGTCCTCATGATAAATTTTATATCGATACATTCATTACAAAGACAGATAATGGAGTTTTTCCCCTAATCTCCCCTTCTCATTGTCCGAATTATATCGGGGAAGTTTCGATGTCGTTCAGAATTTCGACGTTGGGTTTTCACCGGAATTTCAACACAGTAAAATATAAAAAATTTAAGGAATTGTTTAAAATTGTCATCCCAATTTTAATATGCGTACCGCCGAAGCGAGTATCTTGCTACTGTGCTCAAGATCGCATGTTTGAATTCCGGCAGAGGCCATTAGTTGTTTTTCCCTCCCAGATAACAGCAGTAGCCCACGGTTTATTCCTTATGAAATGCTAACCATAATATTATTGTGAATATACTCTCGGTCAGTCTCCACTGCTGGTCAGATCCGGACGGGGGCAGGAGGGTACAAGTGACCCCGTGACTTCCTTTACTTCCATGTACTTGTAGGAATGAGATGGTGTCCCGGGGGCTTTCGGGGATGAACATTTTCCATTTCTATTACATCTCATATTATTTTGTACATTTTTAGTATTATTATTATTTTTTTTTTTATTTCGCGCAGTTGAATTCATATTAATTTTATATTATTGTTGATATTTATTTTATTATTATTACAGATATTTATTTTAGTTATTGTGTATATCATTGTATTTTCGAGTGAAGTATTTATTTTCATGTATACAATGAGTGAACAAACCTTATATCCCCTCCTCCTTAAGCTTTCAGACAGTCTATCCTTAGACTCCACAATATACGGATGGAATAAGCTAGTTATATTTTATTTGATGTTACTCTGTACCTTGATGCTATAGTTACTTTTATTTCTATGAGAAATCTCGTCTTAAAACATCTTACTATCGCATATGAATTCTACGATATATATGGAATGGTAAGGGATGTGACTATGTTATTTGTTAAGAGTTTTATACCAACTATTTATCTATATAATGTATAAGCTATTCTGATGCACAAAATTATATGACATATCCAATTACCATATTATGGTTTAACCGAAATAAATATTATTATTATCTCGCTATCATTAGCCATAAAGCCATGTAAATGAATGCTCGTTATCTAGGGAGACCCAACGCTAGGTGAATTCTCGAGCGGTTGGGAATGAACACATTTGAATTTATTTCCCCAGCTATACAAATGTGAATAATCGGTCAGAAATTCGATGTTAAGTTTTCTTCGAAATTTCACGTGTTCCGACCTCTGGATTCCAAAAATAAAAAAAAAAAAGGATATCTCACTGTATGTTTGTGTCTGGACCCGATAACTCCTGATAGAATGAATTTTTCGACACGAAATTTTATATGTTTAACCAGAACCCCATAAAGTCACTTAACGTTTATCGGCCAAAGGTAAGGGGGGAACAGCGGGGAGGTGGGTGTTTAAATATATATATATATTGTGAAATAGACATTTTAAAAAACATACGTTTTTCATAACTTTTTCAAGTGTTTCACAATATCTCCGCAGAAAATGTCAAGTATCAATAATATAAGGTGTCGCATTTCATTTTCCAGAGACAGTACTAGACAGGTTATAGACAAAATCATAAAATGAGACACCCTATATTATGTCGGAATTTTGTGGAAGGGGCTTAACTCCAAGATCCTAATAACTGCCAATGTATTGAATGTATCAATTTAGTATGAGGATTCAGAAGTTCCTATGTAAGTCAACTATTGATTTTTAGCCTAAACGATCGATTGGTTTTAGAGGGAGAGCGGAAACTTAATTCATAATTTGGTTAATGCCGGTGATTCATCGATGTCACTTTTGACCGAATAAATAACTAAAATATCTAATGTGAAACGTATCCAGGTTTTCTTATTATTTCCTTCATTATAACGGCAGTTATTAGAATTTATTTGTTAAGTCCCCGCTAATGCCTCTGCCCGATTTGGCTGAAAATGCTTAGGTTTTGTCCATCTGGAGTTCACATATATAAACAGACAGAAAATGTTATTTTCATTTTTAAATTAGGGAGTCGGAAAACATAAACTCTAAACATAAACTTGTCAACTTCTTGACAATTACATAACTTCCCCTATTCTTCGTATAGCTGGAGAAGTAAAACGCATATTTAATCGTAATTTCACCTCTATGTTATATTATTATTATTATTTTTTTTTTTTGAAAAAGAGTTTTTTTTTCTAAAGAGTTAGGTATGTTGGGAACTGTCTGATTTAGTGGGAACGGTTTGATTTAAAATGACAGAACATTCTTTTTCAACAGAATTACTTACAGACGGGTCACATTCATCAGATCTTATTAGAAAATAAAGAAAAACTTAGTTAATAGGGAGAATGTGATGTTGATTATACTGTGAGGTCATTTTGTACTCTAATTCAATGATTTTCGTTTATGAATTGCATAGTTTTGTATTTTCATGTTTTGTCAACACGATCTTCGACTGACCATTGTCCGCTCTAGTTATAATTAAATTATTTTTTTTAATTTTAGATTTTAAACTATTGTATTTTTTTTAGTAAATGGTTGGCTTTATTAATAATAATAATAATATTGTTTCCGTTAAACGAATACATGTTAAAAAGATACGTCAAAAGAATTTATACATTAAGATAGCTTATAAATTAGATTTATAACTACTTGAGTCTAACACATCTATGATTAGTAGTAATAACAAAACTATTAAAAAAAGTAAAATGAAATTAATAAAAACTGAATAAATAAATATATGAGTACATTAGTAAGGGGTCCTCACACTGGAAAACTTTCGCTCAAAATTTTGAGCACAAATATTGAGCTTATTTTTGTACAAAATATTGAATGGTCGTGGACCCCTCACACTACACAAAAATATTGCACAAAATTTGAGTGTCGACTAAAAATTCGTGATGGAAGCACGGCGCATCGCGTTGTACTCGGCCATAGCCGCATACGTTTCTTTGCCCAGGGCAAACCCGGAGGTTGAAAGTAGCGTAGTTGTATTGTGTGCAGTGTTGAAGGAGTCTTTAAATAATAAGAAGAAAAGAGTGTGGGTCGGGAATTATTTGAAGAAACGACCGACCCATGCTCATCGTAACCTACTTCGCAAACTGAGCTTGGAAACTTACACTTTTCCTTCTTACACAAATTTCCTCACACTGCGCTCTCATGCTACAAAATATTGACAGGTCCCCAAAAATTTTCTAAACTCAGAAAACTTTTGAACGCCTCACAAAATATTGAATATCCCTTTTTTTGCACAATATTTGTTCTCACATCCTCAATATTTTTGCACAAAACCGACATTTTCAAATTTTTGTGCAAACTTTTTGCCAGTGTGAGGGCCCCTTTACTTAAGAGAGTAAACTGACAAGGGATCATCCTAGGTGTAGGCATGAGAATTACCTGATAGAAGGGAGGCGAGTATGAGGAGAGTAGCGAAAGACGCGTCCATTCTTCACAGGGGATATGCCATGCTCCACGGTGTACACTGGGTAAAGTTCCGACCGAAACTGAGCCGCTCCAACCCCCTCCCAGCCTCCCAACCCTCCCCCCCCCCCCCCCCCTAGCCCAGGAAGCACCCCTAAGCCCCTAAAATTCCTAAGCACCCTTATTTCTACTAAAATTAATTCTACTCAGTCTGTTTATTTTGTTCAGAAAACAAATTTGTCAATATCATCTAGAATTGTCATTTTTACCGGTGCAAGGGCGGATCCAGGATGTTCATCAATGGGGGGTTAAAATTTCGTTGACAGGTTGAGTAACAGTCTGAGTCTGTAAACGAATAATGTAATAAATTCCGTGCGCAAGACTGCACGAGGTCCTTCGCGCATCATTAGAACTCCTTTCCCAATTTAACGTGCATATTTCTTTATCCTTAACGAAAATCACTTATGAGCCTCTACGCTAGGGGGGAGGGAGTAATTCTGCTAACCATCTTCTTACACACCAAAGCCGAGCCGAGCCGGGCCGGGCGAAGCGATGCGAAGCCGAGCCGAGCGGAATCTGCCTGCGTTCGCACCGAAGTCGATTCGCTCTCAGTAGGTTTTCTAGCCTTGTAGTGAGAGGTGCTTCTTTCCTATTCAGTCTCAGTTGAAACGTGGTGCAAAATAATGTCATCAACTTTGATGAAGATGATGTTATTGGATAGTTCATCACTTGATGATGAATGTGTGGCAGAAAGAAGGCGATTCTTTCTTGAATCGAACTAACTAATATTTCTATGTCAACACTCATTATAATAATAAAAAATTTAAAAAACAAAAACCACTTGAAACAATAAAAAAACAATATATTGCGCAATATGATGTAACTCACTGGGCTGAAACACCGAACTAGACTGAATGACGGAAGAAACCGCTTGGCAGAAAACGCTCGAATTGGCGGTAGGTAGTACTGCTCAAAACCGCTCGGCCTCGCCCGGTGCGGCTCGGCCTTGGTTTGAATACTCCCATGTAAACCCTGCGTATTTAACTCTCAAGCGTTTTCCGCCCGGCTCGGCTCGGCTCGGCCCGGCTTTGGTGTGAAACCCCAGTTAATCAGTTCAGTTTGTACTCTCCGTCCAAAATTAATCGACCTAAATCCAATAGGAACTAAAAACCAATAGTTGACTTACAAAAGGACTCCTCAATCCTCATACTAAATTTTGTGTCGATAACTTCATGGCCGATTCTGCTAAAAATTATCAGGTGTTGTCCTTATGGGTTTTTCAATTAACATATGAAATATCATGTCCATACAACGGAAGTTATTAGACTTTTTGTGTTAGGCCCCTCCCTCCTAATTTTCCCTTCCTTTCGGCCGATTCAGCTCAAAAACAATGTCGTTCTTATGGTGTTGTGGATACACACATACAATTTCCTGTCGATACATTAATTTTATCGGGTGGTTATATATGTGTCCCCAGAACTCCTAAGGACGACACCTATGAATTTTCAGATAACTGACCAAAAGAAAGGAGGGCATTAGAGAGGAAGAAAAAAACTCTAATAACTATCGTTGTAATGAATGTATTTACACGAAATTTCTTATGTAAATTCATGGAGATCAAACTCAATAACTGATAATGTAATGAATGTATCGGGTTCACAGACACATAGAGATAGATTTTATTTTTTAGAAAAATATGAAATTGAAATCGGAGAAAATTCGACATCGAATTTCTAACGGTTATATATTTTTCCATACACTTCTTATAGCTGGGGAAGTATTTTGTAATACACTACACCTTAAGGTAACTATTAGCTATAAATATATAAGAATGGTACTATTCGGATATACAGTAAAATCCGGTTATAACGATATTCAAGGGACCAAGAAAAATATATCGTTATATCCGGAACCAAACTGTTATAAGAAGTGCGTCTTCTAGATCTTGAAGTTGGCTGCTGCTGCTGCTTTTTCAAACATTTCTTTGATTTTGTCTCTGTATTTCCAGATTGTCGATTTCGTAGTCTGGGAAATTCAAAGCTCAGACACCAAGTTTTTGATTGTTTCTCCATTCTCAATCCTATTTATGATTTTCACTTTTTCTTCAATAGAAAATGCGCGACGTTTGTTCGAAGTCGATTTTAATTCAATTTTTACACTGTCACGATCCCTACGGAAGCAAAGGAAAGACTAATCTGAAACTAGGAAT
Organism: Aradus depressus; assembly: GCA_963662175.1. Lineage (NCBI taxonomy): Eukaryota > Metazoa > Arthropoda > Insecta > Hemiptera > Aradidae > Aradus > Aradus depressus. The sequence continues at coordinate 32,986,576 of OY759215.1, forward strand.
ATACTCACTAGAAGGGAAGAAGGGAGTTCGAAGAATATTCTACAAGGGGGAGGAAATGGTATGTTTGGAAATGGAATGACTCATTGAGCTCGGAAAGAGTAAACAAGAACCGTTTTTAAAACCCTTTTCTATAATGTTCGTATTTTTCATCCGTTCAAATCTCATACTGTTTTCCCCAATTATGTATGTATGTACGTATATACATACATATTATATCGTTATAACCGGAATGAAAAAACAACTTTTTTTTATGTTTTAGATCGTTTTATACGGAATACCGTTTTACCTAACATCGTTATATCCGGATTTATTTCTTCACTTTTAAATAGCAAAACAAACTAGATACGGGTTTTACATCCGTTATATTCGGAATATCGTTATAAAAAGGATTTTACTGTATATATATATCCGAATAGTACCTTTCTTATCGATGATTATTTAAGATAAACCGAGGCTTAAGGGCGCCGGTAGCTTGGAGATAGCGTGCGTGTCGAGAGTTCAAGATAGCGGGTTGATAACCCGGCAGAGACACTTAAGTGTTTTATATGGGAAGTGCGAAAAACTTGAGCATGCTGTTCTTCGGAAGGGACGTTAAGCGATGATCCTGAGCCTGCGATTTTGTCAGTTACTCGTTAAAGACTACTCTAGGTGAATAAACCTAGGTAGACAAAATTTAGGACTCCTACAGTAGAGTCGGGTTCATGTCCACCAGAATGACGAAAGAGCCCTGTGGTGGGTATTATTATTATAAATTATTTTTATTGGTAGGAATATTGAGGGTCAGTCAAAGATGGAAGAAAACAGGCAACACTATTCAAACGCCAACGTTTCGATATATTTTATATCATCATCAGGGCCTACAGGCCTACTCAGGGGGGGGGGGGTCTAGATTAGAATCACAATTAAACAAAATTAGTGTGTTGATAAACATTACTGAACGTTAAAATAGACATTTTAACAAGTTAAAAATTGAACCTGACTTACTATGAATACATTACTAAACATAAACATTAACAATCATGGAAATAGAAAAATAGGTGGAACATAATAAAGAGTAAAAATTAAACTGACTTACTATGAATAAGCAGGGTTGGGGAGAACGCATGTACACTGGATGGAGTCTTACATTGCAATGAAATGGTACAATAATACAGGGGTGCTGAAGGAAACAGGGGTACAGGGAGCTAGGAAAACCCCGTCATAAATGTCACATTCCAGCCAGAAATGTTGAAAATAATATAAATATAATGATTGAAATTGGAGAAATATGATGTCTGCTTTGGCTAAGTAACCTTTTAATTAACAATTACTAAGGTTGTTGGTGTCTGTATACTCTAATAAACATATATAGATAATAAAAATAGATAATATAGATATTGGAGACAGAACTATAGTGTCAGCACTTGCTAAGTAAATTGGCATAACAATTACTTAGGTTATTAGTGTCAGTGCGGTTGACTGTAAGTTGACTGTATCAAGGGTTTTAGCTATATACACCATTTCCAATGTCAGTCTCTTATGATAATTATGTTCTCTTTGGAGTATTTTAGTGTTTTTCTAGTCAAAATTATGCTTGTTCTGGCTATGGTGTCGGGCTACTACAGCTGCATTACTCTATTATTTTATTATTAGATTTTAAAGTGTCACATAAAAAAATGAAAAATCATCCTTACAAGAAAACGATGATCCCACCTCCCTCTCCCATCTATAACGTTTGTGATCCTTAAGAGGGTTTTCTTCTACGCATTCACTCTATCAAACTCTTGAAAAGAGCTTTCAAACAACATGTCTCACAAACTGCATCATAGCCTTTTGAGTGCCTAAAGGTTATTGGATTGGGCCGAAACGGGAGCGAGGTTACGAGCTTTGCTCTGCCTCGTATTGACATTCCTTGCTCCAGTTGTCATGCTCCAAGGTAGTCTCTTCACACAGCTACTCTTTTCGAAGTTTGTCTTAGCCTACTTGATAAATGAGGAAGGATGCACTCTTCTGTGTTGCAATCTGCTTCTTATGAAAAAATCGTTTTCTAAAGTTCTTCGGCTGAGAAGAACTTCTTTCTAAAGAGTTTTTATTCGCCACAAAAACAGTTATAACTTTTTTTTTTGTTTCCTTAACTAATTAATAATTAACTAAATAATTTTCCTTGGAGCAAATAGTTACGGAATTGTTGATAACTAAAACTGTAATTAAAACTTCGATGACATGTGTTATAAATCTTTCCCTATTGTAGGAGAACGACCTGGGATCTGCATCTGGTCAGTGGAGGTCTTGGATATGTGACATCCAGATCTCCCTGTCCCGTCCAGAGGCTTTGCAGACTCGCACCTGTGTTTCGTGGAGGCACAGGCGGCCCTGTGTGTTACCCATCTGTAATACTGCTTCTTCTGTAAACAGTTGGCACTCTTGAAAGTTCCATAAGCTTGTAGGCGTATGTAGTTCCATGCATGTGCAGATATATCTGACTGCGAGAGATAGAGGAAAGTTCTCGTATTCGCCATGCTCTGCAGGAAAAAACAGCAATTCAAATCGCTAACATTGGTACGCATAGACCTAAACTGGAGCCACATACCTGCAGTCGAATTCCTACAAGACCTCGGTCGGAATATTACTCTGAAACCTGTTTTGTTTGGTAAGCCTTCACCCATTTAGTCAAGTTGTCAATACCCGTTGCATCGGGAAGACAAAGGGAGTAATCCAAGAAGAACCATTGCGACTCGCTGCAGTAGATGACCAGTTACTAACGTAGAGGTGTTCCCGGCTGGCAGGAAGGTCCTACCTATCTCCACGCCACTTGATCATACGATGTGGCAACTCAAAAGGGGATGGAGGCGGGGTAAGGTTTGTGTGAATCCGAAACATAACATTACCACGAGCTCAGATTTTCTTTGGTCATGAAACGTAGACCATATTGTAAGCTTTACTAAAGTTATAGTTTCTAATCGGACAGATAGCGTTACTGATCTCATTAATGTTGCTAACCAGGCAATGCCGCGTAACCTGGTAGTACAGTACATATAGAAAAATTAGTCGAAATATGTGACGAAAAAGTATAACTTTTCTGAAAGGTGAGACGGAGCTTGATACAAATCTAAGGTCCAGGAATTCTACCGAGCTAAAATAACGTATCAGATCTCTCATGTTACAAATCCAATATACAGGGGTTTGAATCCCATCTATCCAATTCATAAAACAACAGAAGTTGTCTCTTCTGTGCAATATTTTTGGAAAGAGAATTGACCCCTCACTTATGCAATCATTGGATCATTCGACTTGTTTTGTTGATAAGAAGTCACCTTTCCAAGATTTAGACTCGAGCCTAAAGGAGATATATCCTGACTCTCCGAATATATGGTCGGAGTAGGTGTAAATGAGACGAAAGGAAGAGAAAGTTATTTGGGTAGGAAGGGAAGGATATGGTGAGAGGCGGTGATAAGAGATGACAGATATGGAAGTACCATTAGAGAGGTCAACAGGCGTCTGACCCTTATATCACCTTACAGCCCTTCCTCAATCATGCTATATGGCACCCCATTGGGATCTACTGATCCATTCTCACATGTGTCTCCTGTTGATCTTTCATCTTACATCGATGCCCACCACTAATCTGGCTCTTCATTAGCTACTAATCTACTATTGTGGAACTAATCAACGTTCTAATCAACTAGCCTAATATGCCGTTCCTAAGAGGGAGGCTGCTCTCACTAGAAGTAGTGGCGTAGTATGGGTCACTCCTTCAGCCTGTGTTCGTGGAGTTTTCCACCTCACGACGACTTCCTCGAGACTCTCTCGTATCTAACTGTCCATGTTGCTCCCTATACTTTTGTATATGGATTATACTTTGTGTAAATCCTTACTGCTGACTCCGCTCTCATTCAGAATATGTCTGTTTCTGGGCTGAACTTGCTGGATAATCTCCAGTAAGCGGCTTCAAGTTGAACTCCCTGGGTATCCCCGAGTAAGCAGCTTCTCTTCTTGGGATGAACGCGCTGTGTAACCCCCAGTAAATGGTCCTCATTCGTGTGCTAATTTCGCTGGGTACTCCTCCGCCCAGTAAGTGGTCCTCTTTCCCTCAGTAAGCCCCTCCCGTTCTTGGGCTGAACTTGCTGGATAATCTCCAGTAAGCGGCTTCAAGTTGAACTGCCTGGATATCCCCGAGTAAGCAGCTTCTCTTCTTGGGATGAACTCGCTGGATACTCCCTAGTAGGTGGCCCTCCTTCCCGTTCGGAACTCCCGAACCTACAAAGAGTTCCGGTACGCTGCCACACATACACTGAGGGATCCTTACCCTACTTCTGACGATCTAGTGCTACGCAAAATGACATCACCACATTGAAGGGTCGCTCACTGAAAATGATAAATGGATGCTGGGGCAGGTTTTCTTCTTTATCCATCATATCTATTTAATAAATTGTGTGGCACTGAATTTTATGGAAACTTATTCTGGGAGACCCCGTCATGTAAAGTGTTTTATCACCCTTCTTAGGACAAGAAAAGGGGGAAGAAATTCTCACTCATATAAAAAAGAAAAACTTTTTGAAATAGTCTGCGCTTATTTGTAACTCCCAACATTTTGCACATATTCACAGAGGGACATTTATCTCTTACTTCTCCGTATTTTTCCTGTCCCTCGGTGGGTGAAATTTCAAAAAGTAAATACAGACTCATATTGTTGCTTTTAACTGGTATTTTCAGGACAATTTCTCCTAAAAATAACACCACTTCTAATTCTCGAGTTCACAAATTTTAGAATTTTCTCGCTTTTTGGGATTCTCTCGTTATTATACAATGAAAATTCATCCCCTATCTCTACTGAGTTTTTAAAAAAATAGCCAGATTCCAGACCTACTTAAACCAGTTCATATTTTCACATTTACGCTCTTTCTGTCCCATTTACGATCAGTAACCCCCATTTAAGATTGAAACAACAAGAACGATGATTTGGATTACACTATCGTTGCTACATAGTCAATCCTATCAAACTATCCATAGAGAATAACCTGACAGTCGACAAGATCATCTCTTAAGATCTATATAGTCTAATTGACTAGAACTATGGGGTTGTACTAAGCCATCTGACTTCAAGCGAATCCAGTCAATCTAATGTCATATGAACCATGCTTCCTACTATGTTTCCAACCTCTTTCCTTCCATGACAGTCTCGTTGCTAGATCCTTGTCATCACGTTTCCATCCTGACAACCCTCCCCGAAAAAAAGATATGGAACTGGCCGACAGACCTTCTACAATAAAATAGCAAGTGCCTTGAGAGTGTTGGCAGTGACTAGTCTCTCCTCTCTTGTCGCTTTTTCAGTTGACCTGTTCCATTCAGTCTATCTCCACTGCTAGCCAGATGAAGATTTATTAAATGTCGTCCTTATGGAGGGGGGAGGGGGGGGGGCGTGCCACCCCCCTGGCCAGAGCAAAAAACCAAGATAAAAATTAAATAAAGTAAAAAAATAGTTTTTATTAAAACTGGATTGCTTGCAAGTTACCAATAGGATCTTCGAATTTCCCGTGCGTCTGATTCCTAAATCAGCAATCAGCTGTTACATAAATGTACATGTACAAAACAAGTTACATTACATTTATTTAAATATATAATATATATATGAGGGCGCCGGTAGCTCAGTGGTATGCGTGCTTGACTTCTGAGCTTAAGAACGTGGGTTCGTAACCCGACCGAGGCCCTTAGTTTATATTATCTGGGAGGTAAAATAAACTTAAGCACGCCGTCCTTCGGATGGGACGTTAAGCGATGGTCCCGAGCCTGTACGATGTCAGTTACTCGTTAAAGACCCCTGCCCTAGGTGAATAAAAATTGAGGACTCCCACAGTAGAGTCGGGCTCATGTCCACCAGAGTGACGAAAGAGCGCTCTGGTAGTCGGCGATATGACCTCGTAGTTAAAGCCCGGGCATGAATAATATAACCTAACCTAACCTATAATATATATGAATTCGATCATTTCATTTCCTCGCTCAAAATCATCATTTATGTTATACTTTATACTCTTAAAGCTGATTTTACATGCGCAGTAAAAACGCAAAGCGCAGTAGCAGCAAATGCACGCTATTGGATGTGAGTAATTTAATTCTAAAAGCACAGAAACCACAGCGTGCATTTGCTGCTGTTGCACTTTGCATTTTTGCTGCTCATGTAAAGTCAACTTCAGTATTACAGTCGGTGGTTACCTCAGGGGGAGCTTCTGGAGGTCCGAGTCTCCCAAATTAATAAAAAAAGTTTACAACGCTAACCACGGAAACTGCGGGCTGTGCCCCCGGAGTCTATACCTCCCACTCTCGTAGCCTAACTTTGCCCCCCCCCCCCCCCCTGCTCAAAATCCTGGCCACGCCCCTGAATGCACATATGAAATTTTGTTGAGTTGAGCCTCTCCCCTATTCTCCCCCTCACATTTGGCCGATTTGGCCTGAAAACAATAGGTCCTCAGAGGCTTCTGGAAACAAATATAAAATTTCGTGCCGATACATTCATTCTATTGGGGTTTATCGTATTCACAGAAATACTACGTATGGGAAAGTCATATATATTTAAAAAGCTTTACATTCGATAAAAGCCCTTTGGCCTCCATTCCTCCCAGTCGCCCACTCCTAGTGCCGCTATCTTACAGTAAGAGCCAATAATATATCCTTTCATACCCGCAGATCCTCCATAAAACGCTGCAATACAAAATTACTTGTATTCATAATTAACATTTTTCTTCAATTTGTAGAGATAATATGGAAAAGGTGTATAAGACATTACATTTAGCTACCTCAGACTCAGATTACCTTGTTCCATGTTCAGTGATGCTCTGAGCTAAGTCTTATGTCGTTATCTGTAGCCTGCTAGGGTGGAACCTTAACGTTATTAGAATTGTGGCTGCCCCCCCTCTATTGGAAATGATGTTATACCCACAGCCGTCTCTTCTCTTTTAACTTTACCATTATCATCCGGTCCCTCTCCAACTTTTCCCCTCGCCTCCATGGCTCTGATAACCCCGAGAAAAACCGATATTGTATTTGAAATGAGACCTTCTTATGAAACCAGTAGCTCCAACCCCCGAGACCTTATTTTTTTTTTTTTTCCCACCAACCCTTATTGGTAAAATAGCACCATGGAGAAAGGGGGGGGAAAAAATCTCTCCAGAAAAAAAAAAAAAAGGAGAAAAAAGCCTTTACTACTGGCGTCGATAAGCGAACCTCCTCCCGCAGATGTTACCGTTTAAAAAGTCAAATCACTAAACTCATAATACGTTTTAGCTCCAAGTGATAGAAAATTATAGCAAAGTAGTTATTATTATTTATAATAAAAAATATATCAAAATTATTGTTTATCTTTTTACGTCTCTTAACCTTTGACTAAATTGTTAACTAATAAATAAATAAAACAAGCTTATTTTTTGAAATGTTGTCTATTCCACTAAAGATATTCATAAAAATACAACTACCGGTTTCGGCTTCACACCATCTTCAGATCTAGTTATGAACTAAGTTAGTTTGCAGAGTGCGACCCCTCCAATACCTCTCTGGTGAAAGGTGCCACTTCAATTAGGGAATCCCCCGGCTTAACCGTTAGCTACATCATGAAATATTTGACAAAACACTAATTTTTCTCTTAATTTACATAAAATAACATCTTTTGACTAATAAGTAAAAAATAAAACTAAAAAACATAACAGATAATAACATATATGTGGAAACCTATAATAATAACAAACATAGGTATATGTGAAAATAGAACCAGTTCAGGGTTTTAGCAAAGGGGAATGGTTAAAATAAATTTGGTCATTCATACAAATGTTCCTTTTGGTAGCTTTATTTATTTCTAATTGTTCTAAGCTATCAAGTAGCCTGCTTTTAGAGCAACAATGGAGATATTTTACGCCTGTAGATGGGTCAAAAGTGTGGCTATTGTCGATAATGTGAGTCGCGAATGTAGAACGGTTGCAACTTAGAAGTTGTAAATTGTTAACGTTTAAAACAAATAAAGGGGCAAACTACAGCAAAAATAAATAAAATATGACCTTTAATCTGCCGATTAATAAAAAAAATAAAGATATATATGAATAATATATAATTACGCCAGTCCAGATTTTTTATAGCAATAACTTCACGAAGCATTCACTAAAACTGAAATCCACCACGTGCACTCACTGCACAATGTTGCCCCACGTGGACACTACGCCAAGTTATCTTGCACTGTCCTTTTTTCGTGTGTATCGAAAAAAGGCGAAAAAACAGATAGATTTTTGATGGTGTGTACGAGTAGCATGCCTGGATTGACTGGTTGGGTGTATAGATGGGTAACCGTGGTGAGGAGGTTCGCCCTACCGCCACAATCTAATATGTGTTTATACTTTAAGATTTCATGTAAAGCCAGTTGCTCGATTCTCGTCATCCCATTCCCATCTAGATAATCCCCCTCGAAGACTGAGATGGTGCTGGCCGAGAGACCTACTACTATAAATTTAGCAAATATATTTAGGAAGTGCTGGTGGTGACCAGTTGATTTCCTCATATACTCCAGGCACCCTCAGCTCTTCATTCCTTCTTCGTCTGCTGGACAGTGTACAAGCAAATCAAGAAGACTTAAGCTGGAGGAAAGGGGACGGCAGAGAACCCGTGTGTTTCCAGAGATCTCGAGCGTAAGGGCTTCTTTAGGGCATTAACTCATTTTATTATTATGATTTATTTTTATTATCATTATTGCAATGTATTATAATTAATGTTTTACTTTATTTTGTATATAAATATATTATATTATAATATATTTTTACCCATATTTTTGGTACAGTACAGAAGAATAAATCAAAATGTGTGATTTTTATGGAAAAATAAAATAAAAAATGTTCTCAATATCATCAAAAAAATTATTATTTTCATTATATATTATTATGTGTACTTATTTTTATTTATTTGTATATATTATTATATTACAGGAAAATTCTCACATTTTATTGCTTATTTTCCCGGACCAAATAACATTCGATAGTCGGGCGATCTATATGTTGCTCCCTTAAATGGATGAGCTCTCTCCCACGTAATGTTCTCCACAATCCTGATCGACAACACCATTTTCATCTGTTTTCCATGAGCACAGCGCATAACTCACTCGGAGCATTCGGTGAATCAAGAGGGAAAAAAGTAACTGGGAAAATATAGAACTTTCTGGAAGGCATTAAATACACTTGGAAACCCATAAGAGAAGAAAAAAAAATAAAAAGAAGGGAGATTCCCATAGCAGGATTCACAATTTCGTTATTTTTTTTTTTTTTTGATAAATCATATCGCCTAGATATAATAAAAATTTATAACATATACACTTGACTAATGTGCGTTTCCGATTATATTTCTGCGATCTGTTTCGATATAGTGAAAAACTAATAAATTAGGTAAGTAAAAATTTTAAAAAATCAGCATGCATAATAACCCGTTTAGCAGGGACCGCCTCGAGAACTGGAAGATGGAAAGTGTTCAATTAGTTGGTACTCTGAGGGAACTAATGGGTTGTCCGGAAATAAATGCAGGTTTTCATGTTTGCATTAATTCACCTCTCTATATAATAAACTGTTTACGTTTGACGGATTATTTCTTTGGTTGTAAACATTTATCTATCCTCTTCCAAACAAAAATGTTTGTTTACCTCTGTAGCATTTCACTGCTTGGAAATAATCCAGTTTGTACTAAGATGCCAAAGCGTGATTTTCTCCTAATTTCTTTTTACGAGTTTAAACTCGGTCGGAACGGGGCCCAAACGGCCAGAAACATTGTTTAGCAAATCGGCCGTCGCTGACCACCTCAGTTTGCACTGCACTTCTTAGCGGAAACAGAAACGAACCTTCTCTAACCAGACAACGACAACTCTAAACGTTCTGGACAGTGGCTCGACAAAGGAGTAGCGGCACATTTTCCAAAGCCCCCAAACTCATCAAAAAAAGGTAATGGTTACTGTTTGGTGGGCTTCGTTTTGGGCTGATTCACCCCAGCTTCTTGAATCTTGGCGAAACAATCAATGCCAAAAGGTATTGTTCTCAAATTGATGCAATGCACCAGATATTGGCATTAATGAAGCCATCTTTGGTCAATCGGAAAGGCCCTATTCTGTTACACGACAATGCTCGGCCCCACGTCTCTCGTGTGACCTCACGAAAATTGTTAGAGCTTGGTTATGAGACTCTGCCTCATCCATCCTACTCTCCAGACCTCTCGCCAACCGACTACCATTGTTTTAGACAACTGGACCACTTTTTACGAAATAAAAAATTTCTTAATCAAAATTCGATAGAAAATGCGTTTTTAGAATTTGTTAATACTAAAGATTCAAAGTTCTATTCAGAGGGCATAGAAAAGTTACTAACTCGTTGGCAGAAATGTATTGAGAGTAATGGAGAGTATTTTGATTAATAAAATTTTTTTTAAATCATTTACTTTATTTTATATATTTTAAAACCATAAACCTGCATTTATTTCCGGACAACCCATTATTTAGGGAAGAATTGTAGTGATAGCATCTGAGGCCAACAACAGCGGGTACATCAGAGACGTAGATTACATTAGGGACGGTAGTGACATGCTGCTAATGCAGACTGTGTTCAGAGGGAGAGATGTTAGGGTTGAACAGCAGGCCCTGAGAGCGACCCTAAGGCCCAGGATCTGTTCTCTATGTAACCTGGGGGCTGTGGAGGACACGGTCCACTTACTGGAGATCTGTTCTGCCCTGACAGAGGGGGAGACAGAGATGCAAGTTTACCGTTAGATGAATTGATTTTAGACCAATTTACCCTTAGATGAATTTGTTTTAGACGAATTTATCGTTAGATGAATTTGTTTTAGACGAATTTATCGTTAGATGAATGTGTTTTAGACGAATTTATCGTTAGATGAATTTGTTTTAGACGACTTTACTTACCGTTAGATTAATGTGTTTTAGACGAATTTCCCGTTAGATGAATTTGTTTTAGACGACTTTACTTACCGTTAGATGAATTCGTTTTAGACGAATTTATCGTTAGATGAATTTGTTTTAGAAGAATTTACCAGCAACAGCAGAAGTCTTTACATCAGCTTCAGTGTAGCATTAGCTTTCTGATATCCATCTCTCCCTCGGGTTTAGGGATAAAGACAACTCCAGCTTCTCTCCAGTTGGGTGGGGTACATATCCCCGGGGATTAAACAGGCCAAAGCCCCTACAAATAGAATCTGATCACGGGGGTGTTCAATGTACCCCCCACTTCATCCCTCCAGGATCATTATGGGATATATGCCATCAGCTCTAGGAGCTTTATATTGATGAAATCTATTAAGGGCAGCTCTACGTTGGTGCGCTCTACAAATTCATTCTGTATTGGCAAATATTTTTTGGGCGCCAGATAGAAACTTTCAAACGTTATACGGGCCCATCTAGTTTAATAGGTAATAAATGTCACTGAACATTTTTATCAGAAGCACATATTTTATGTTAATGGGCAATTTTTTCGAAGAACATATAGTATAGGTAGTTGTAGGAATATTGAGGGTCAGTCAAAGATGGAAAAAACACTATTCAAATGCCAACGTTTCGATATATTTTATATCATCATCAGGGCCTACAAACATGGGGGGAAATCAAGATTAGAATCAAAAATAAACCAAAATTTTTTTTTTTTTTATAAACATTACTGAACGTTAAAAATACATTATAACAAGTTAAAAATTGAAACTGACTTACTATGATTAATTACTAAACATTAAAATTAAATATGAATACATTACTAAAGATAAACATTAATAATGGAAATAGACAAATAGGTGGAACATAATAAAGAGTAAACATTAAAATGACTTACTATGAATAAGCAGGGTTGGGGAGAAGGCATGTACACTGGATGGAGTCTTACATTGCAATGAAATGGTACAAAATAATACTAGGGTGCTAAAGGAAACAGGTACAGGGAGCTCGGAAAACCCCGTCATAACTGTCACATTACAGCAGAAATGTTGAAAATAATATAAATATGTATTATTGTGGTTGTTTGTGTCTGCATACTCTAACACATATCTATAGATAATTAATAAATAATTTAAAAAAAATATATATATAAACTAAAATAAAAAATATAGATAATTTAGATATTGGAGACAGAACTATGGTGTCAGCTCCCCCATGTTTGAAGGCCCTGATGATGATATAAAATATATCGAAACGTTGGCATCTGAATAGTGTTTTTTTTTTTTTCCATCTTTGACTGACCCTCAATACTCCTACAATTAGAATCCACAGTCGCTAATCAACATCTAAATACAAATAGTGTTGTAATTTTGAATATGCCGGGCATTAATTAATAAGTACCTCGCAACAGTTTAGAATATGTGTTATAACTAGTATTTTTTTTTGAATCTGAAAAAAATTATATATTGTAGTGGTCCATATTTTAATATGGTAATATATATATATATATATAGATAATTAATAAATAATAAAAAAAATATATATAATACACACAAAAAAAAAAAAAAATTATAATACACAAAAAAAAAAAAAAAAAAAAAAGATAATTTAGATATTAGAGACAGAACTATGGTGTCAGCTCTTGCTAAGTAAATTGTATAATTTTTTCTATTCGTCAAAATCGTTACCGTTTAATTTCTTACAATTTTCTTTTATTTGTTGTTGCAGTAAAATACTGAACTCAAATTCCGGTCCACGGACAAATCACATATATCGATGGTGATAACCTCATGTGTGATGTGAACACGCAGTAGTGTGATGCGTCCATATTTCTTACCTTATTTACATTAAATGGTTTATCGTTTATGAAGGTAAACGTTTGTTTAATTTTGAAGAGAAGCGTGAACATGATTACGATTTCATTATTTTATTTTATTTTTACATTCCATTTTGTCAATTACAAATTATAATGCCTCATCCTACGGCAAAAGTGTGGATTTTTAACACTAAGAACGTTTGGATCTCAGCGACTTGCAAAAAGTGTTTTAAAATAGTGAAATATTGTCGGAATACGAATAGTCTCCAGTAGTTTTATATCCTTAGTAAAAATAAATTGTATGTTTATTTTATAAGGTTTTTTATTACATTCAGTATGTTTTTAATAATATAATTTTATCTTATTCGATTTGATTTATTTGTTTCTTATGCCCACTACAATATCTCATTTACCTATATCCTTCAAATTGTATTGTGTTTTTTATTATTATATAGGTATATATATATATTAGACATGGTTTAAAATAAATTATAACGAAGTACTCGATGCAATACGATTTTTATTTAAATTTATATACATTTATAGGTTTTTTTTTAAATTAACTGTAACGAACTACACGATTCAATCGATGCGAGTAGGTATCGATACTTTTTATTCGATACTTGAGTAGTATTGAAAGTTTTATTCGATACTACTCATGAGTAAAAGTATCGATACTTTGTGGTATCGATATAACCCTACTTACCCCATCACACATCACAGCGGTTAAAAAACAACTGGCATAGCTCTAAAGGGTGGAGATAGCTAGGTTCACTCTCTCTACATGCAAAACCATTCATTCAATAACCAAAACAAGTACCTATTATTAGAATGAATGATTTTGCATGTAGAGAGAGTGAGTGAATCTGGCTATCCCCACCCCATAGAGCTATGCCAGTGGTCTTTTAACCGCTGTGCTGTGTGGATGGGGTAAGTAAGTTTATTATTTTTTATCTTCTTACATTGTACCCTGATGCTTTAAGAGTTATTCATAATTTTCATTATTTGTATATTTTATTATTCTATCATAGATGAACCACGGATGATGACGCTGCTGCGTCGAAAACCGGTTCTGGTCTAAAATAAAACAGTGAGAAGACAACGTATTTTATTTCTATGAGAAATCTCCCACCACAACATCTTACTATTACATATTCAGGGAACCTTCAAAATTAAATGTTACATTTGATTTTACAATTTGTTTAAAATAGAATCTAATATTACTTGATAATAATGGAGAAAATAACAATTAAATGAATAGTAACACATAAAAATGAAATATTATAGTAAGTGATTGTGACTCATGCTGCTTTAACTAAAAAGTCATATCGCCTACTACCAGAGCGCTCTTTCGCCGCTCCGGAAATAGGCGATATCTACTAAAGGAGTCCTAAAACGGCCTATCTTGAATTTTTTATATAGAGTAGGGCACTTTAACGAGTACCTGACATCGTACTAGCTAGGGATCATCCCTTAACGCCTCTTATGAAGGACGGCATGAAAACCTAAGCGCCTCGCCCGGGTTTCGAACCCGCGATCTTGAGCACACTAGGGTAACTCGCTACCCCTCTGTAATATAATATTTATACGTAAAAACTATTAATAAGAATTAAACAAACCGTTTCTACTAGAAATCAATAGTTGATTTACATGGGAACTCCTACATCCTCATATCAAATTTTGTGGTGATAAATTCATTACATCGGCAGTTATCAGGCTTTTTGAATCGAGCCGCCTCCCTTGAACCTCTTCTTTCCTTCGGTGGATATTTCTGAAAAGTGTCGTCCTTATAAAAAACAACATTTTTCCGATCAATACATCTGCAATATTAGAGTTTTTGAGTTAAGTTGTTATAGGGTATTGACATATAAAATTTCGTGTCGATACATTCATTCTATCGGCAGTTATCGTGCTCACAGACAAAAATGTTTTTTTCCATATTTGTAAACTGGAGGTAGGAAAACATGAAATTCCGTTGAAAACTCCACATCCAATTTCCTTTATACTTCGTATAACTGGGGTAGTAAAATGATATAATAATAAATGGACAATTCAGCTGTAACAGTCTTCATTCCTTCAATCTCAGTAATATCTTACTGAAAGGACTCGTTCTTGTCCATTGTGACTTGGTTAATCCGACCAATTTGAAAGTAGCTCAGTTGAAAAAGACAGCTTTCAGTAAAGACAGGGTCGGGTGGTAGCCACAAGTCATCTAGAGGATTAGCTCTAACGAAGGGCTTAGCGGGGGACAACCAGCAATGTCCGGGTCTCTTACCCTCTTGGAGGCTACTCACTGCTCTAGAGTTACTTGGAGAGAAAATACCGCACACTAATCGGATACAAGCATACATAAAACGAACTTATTTTTGAAATTGTCTATTCCAAAAAAATTCTATATACATATACTACCGCGCCGGTAGGTCAGAGATTCTTTCCTTCTCAGATCAAGGGATCGAAATCCCTCAGAGGATCTTACGTTGCTATTTGCATAGTGAAAAGAAACCTTAAGCACTCCGTCCTTCGGGTGGGATGTTATGCGATGATCCAGTATACGATGTCAGCTACTCGTTAAAAATCACTATCCTAAGTAAATAAACCAGAGTAGGTAAAATTTAGGACACACACAGTAGAGCTAGGCTCATGTCCACCAAAGCCTGAAGCTTCTACTTCTTTTATTTGATAGGTAAATAAAACTTTGAGCCCCCCGTCCTTTGGATGATACCTTAAAGTTACGGTAAACAGAAAGCAGGCTGCCCGCGCAAACCAGTGTGATAGCAGTCGCAACCATGCGCATATTGCATGATTTTTAACCAACTTCATTACATTTTTTTCTTTCTTAAATTCGTGTATTATTTTTTTTTTTTTTTGCTTTGATCAACATGTCCAGCAGTTCCTCAGACAAAGAAAAATCACTTCTTCTGTTCGCTTTGAGTCAATCATGACGAAAAAGAAAATGGGTCCATGAATTAAATGTAAAAAGAGAAGATTTGGGAGAGTTTCACCGACTGTGCTGTGAATTGAGTTCATTTGAAGACATGTTCTTCACATATTTTCCAATGTTTCAAGAACAATTTGAGATCTTTCATACTCATCCATTTCATGAATAATTAAGTGAATAAATAATTAATAAAAACAACAATTTTCATTAATTTTGGAGTTTTCATCCAAATTTATTAAAACGAATTGAAAGAAACATCGGTTCGTTGAAAAAAAGTGTTTTATTTACGTACATGTTCCGACAACTATGTTTCCCTCTTCATCCCTCTTATTTTCTATGACAATGTTTCTTAATTATCCTTCAAATGGGTGCAAAGTTTCAGTTATGTAAGTTGAATAGTTCTTTGGACCCCCCCCCCCCCCCCCCTTAAGAAAACGTCACAAACAGGGAAAGTTAATAGTATTTAACTGAAATCTGGTGGTTGTTGATATAGAATGGTAAAACGAAAATTAGAAAATACCAGAGATTGAAAACATTTATGAAAAGCTCTCAACAGAAATATTTCATAACCCCATTTTCTGAATTTTTAAAAGAAAATCAAATCAATACAAAAAACAAAAAATATTTATTCATTTTTTCATTGTTACAAGAAACCCCTGAAAGGATTTTTTTTTTTTTCATCTTAAGGCTTTAAATTCAAATCCTCATTTCATAAAAAGCTGGGTTCTGTTAAGCTTATTACTTTCAAAATACATATTTCTTACGTAAATAATTTTTGGAATTTATTCCTGAATTGTGGTGGAGTGAAGATTTTAAAGGCCAAAGGGCTGGGGAAAGAGAAAGACGGTAATAAGATGATGGCTGATGTAGTGAGAAGTAATTCACAGGTTGTAAAATAAATAAAAAAGTTGGAAACAACTTATCGCACCCTCTCCAAAACCAGTCAACTGTTTGTGCTATCTCAAAAACCGGAAGACCCAAAAAAATCGTATTTTATATAAAACAAGCAGCTTTAACTTTACACAGGTTAGTAACTTTAAGCAGGTTAGTAACTTTACACAGGTTGGTAACTCTAACCAAGGGTATATGTACCCATCGTTATTCGTTGGCATAAAGTTTCCTTCTTTTACTTCTTTAGCACCAAAAGAAGGTGTTATAACTTCTAATACTTTTCATAAAGTCAGTTAATAATAATGCGAACCTAAAATCAAACTATTTAGTTATAGTAGAACAACTTTTCCCCCAACACAACATAGGTAAGTCCTTAAATTGCTTTCATTTCTGATTAAAGTTAATGGTGAGTTATATCAAAGGCACTTAATTAACGTAAAGTATCATTAGAATACATTTATAGAAAGTTGAATTGACATTCATGCCTAAAGAAGTTGAAAACACAACACAATAAACAGGCACAAACACTCGTTAACAGGCTTTCCATTCAGCGACTTCGCAACCATAAGTAGAGAACTATTGACATATTCGATTCGATACTACATACACAAAAATAAATATTTTCTTTTAGGATTTTTTTTTCTTATAACCACCGCGGAAATGTAAAGAATTCATAGAAAAAAAAAATTTGAAAATCGGTTCAGTAGTTTCTAAGATTAGCCCAAACATCAAACATGTCTCTTTATACATTAGTAAGATATGTATTTGATGTTCCCTATAACTATTATTTAAAAAGATTTATGATTAGGTCAAAAACATAGGCGGTATCTTGTAGAATGTACTTAGGCCTCGGAGTAATAAGATCTCAATTTTCGGCTGATTTCGGCCAAAATGTAATCAGATCTAAGTTAGCACATGTGACTTCTTCATTCCATATTTCAAATTCATAGTTACAATCGTTTTTGCGGTAGAGAGCTCACAACTTTACAATCACATAAAACAGGTACATCATGTCTGTACAGACAAACTTTATCGCAAACATGGTCAAAACGTACCTTGAAATGTGAAAATATGTTGAAACCTCAATATCGGATTTTCGCAAGATTACAATAATTCCTTATGCTATAGATATAAGAATGTAAAAATTGAAATATTAGTTTAAAATATTTAATTATTTATTTATTTACGACATATTTATCTTGTGATTAGCAAGTGCAATGCGAATTCAGGATTGACATGAGCATCGCTGTGGAGCTGAGGTACGTGACCAACGGGTAATCTCTCTTCCATGTCCGCTTGACGCATCCTGGTCGATTTGTGAGGAGAGAGTCGGTAAATAGTTGTCCAATGAGTGGCTTGTCGTGAAAATGTTAATAGGGGGTGCTGTTAACAAAGGATACGTTACGGTTATAATTAGAGCCAGGATTCCCGTGCAATTGCATTTTTTTTCACTTCCTTGAAATCATTAAATAACAATTTATTTTTACAAATTAAGGCATCCTGATTAATATACATAAATTTTATTTTGCACGAAATTGCACTTTTTAACTTTTTTGGCAAAATTGCACGTTTTATTTGTAAGTTAGTTTGAAAATGTATACATTTGTAAATCGACAAATTTATTTTTTTAAGAAAAAAAACCGGATATGACCAACTCAAAATGTACAATGCGGCCATAAATGGTGAAGATATTGGATTGGGTCTACAACCTGACATCATAAGCATATTTGTCTCTGCGTTCCTCCACGTCCGCTATCAGCATTCCCAATGCGTCTTCGGCGGAGAAAAACAGTTAATGCCAGGATTTTATTTTTTGTTTCTGATTTTTGCAAGTTTTTTAACTTTTTTACATGAAATACGGGCAATGAAATTTCTAATGTGTGCGAATTATAATGAATTGTAGTGAAGGAAGGCATTGTAATTTTGATTTTTCAGCTGATCCCGATATCTCTTATATCGTAGCCGAGGTTTTAGTATGATGTCGTATATGTGAATTGTATTCTCAAGTGATAATGTCGATCTTAGGTCCAATGGTTGATTTCAGTCGTCCAAATCGTCAATTTGAAGACCTCAAATGAACAGACCATTTTAGTATTGCATTATATCAGTCTGATGTGGGTTGTCCAAAACGTCTGTTTGTATTGTTAGTTCGATAGAACAGTGTCAGACGCAGGAATGGGCTGGTTGTTAACGTAAACTGGTGGGCAAGTGTTGTGTCTGATAGTGAATGTTGTTTGTTATGAATAAATATATTCTAGAAAATAAAATAGAACAAAAATGATAATATTAATAAATACAGTAGATACAGTTTTTAATTATAATATACAATATGACAAAGATGTCTTTTTCACGACGATATATCGGAACGTTCTTACGTCCAATTTTCAGATCACAATACGGGAAATATAATGGCCACATCTATTGACAGGAAATTGTTTATATACATCGTTTACAGAAGTATTTACAATAAATATATACATATACAAAAATATATATACCAATATATTGATTTTCAACCAAATCGGACAAAGGGAAGGTATCCGAAACCCTAATAACTACCGATGTTATGAATGTAATCGCATGAAATTTTATTTTTAAATTCAAAACCCCATAAGGACGGCATGTAATGATTTTCCGCGAAATCGCCCTACGGGAAAGGGAGGATCAGAGAAAGTAGGCTCGACACAAAAACCCTTGTAACTAATGATACTTAACATTCTCTGCAGAGATATTGTGAATATATGGGAATACTGTCGGTATTGCTCCCATCTTCTGCCAGGACCTAACAAAAACTAAGTTTACATGCCGAACTGTTTTTTTTTCAGCCTCCACGGAACTTTAAAAATAAAATTTCGTCTCAAATTGAAATCTAAATAATAAAAGAAAAATTTGAAATAGTATCATTGCTGATACTATGCCCTTATAACTGCAGAAGTGAGGGCTAGCACTGAGCTAAAGTTCGCGGGTTTGAAACCCCGCCGAGGCCCTTAGTTTTATCTGGGAAGTAAAATAAACTTAAACACGCCGATGGGACGTTAAGCGATGGTCCCGAGCCTGTACGATGTCAGTTACTCGTTAAAGACCCCTAACGGAATAAAAATGTAGGGTAATTAAAATTTAGGAGTCCCACAGTAGAGTCGGGCTCATATCCACCAGAGCGCTCTGTTAGTAGGCGATATGAACACTTAGTTAAAGCTCGGGCTTGAGTCATTATAACTAACTGCCGAAATAGTATGAATCTATCGATACAAACTTTAGTGAGAGGATTCAGAAGTTCCTATATAAGTCAACTATTGGGAAGCGAAAACTTAATTGATTACTTCGTTCTGGGGAAGTTAATTTACAGTGATTCACCGACGACTTTTTTTTTTTTTTTTTTTCTTGATTATAATAATGCATCATAACAGCTGTGCTTCAGCATGACAAACGACATTGTTAAACATAAAACCAATTTGCAGTACCTTATGTGAAGGTAAGGTGGTCCTAAAAAAAAAAAAAAGAAAATAAGTACATGCTGTAAAAGTGTAAGAGATAATCAAGGGCTTAAAAGAAGTGGTATATAGGCAAAGATATGGAGGAGGTAAACGGCCATAACCCAAGAAGGTTCTGGGGGAGTTGCCCGTGAGGATTTATACGATAAACGTGAAGTAGGAGCAAATATATGTAGACATAAAGAGTGGTCGGGGACTTGGTTTTGAAAGTTGGGGCCCCCCCGTAAATCTAGAGAGTGTGGTGTTCCGGGAGGTGTGTGGGGGGAGGAAAAAAGCAAAACACGAGAATCGAGGCTCGAATATGTCATCTCTATTGACAGCTCTCAGCTCTTACCTCGAATTTAGTAGGAATATCCTCGCTATAAACTATTAACTAAAAGAAAGTAAAGTTAAAACAATATTCTTATATTTTATAGTAATTTTAAACAATCTTCTACTCTTATTTATTTAAACTTTGGAGCTTCGACGAATGAGGTCATTAGCGCCTGCAGAACTTGGATATTCGCTCGGTGGGGGCACTTGCGGGTATTTCTTCTGATTGCTCTGAGAGCAGCAGCCCATGGTACCGCTCTGTACTCTTAATAGGCGTATAGACACGCGAGCAACGAGCCGAACATTAGTCAGTGCGCATGCCTGGGATTGAAGTGCGCAGGCGCTCGACGAACAAGGTAGGCTCGGGGTCTGCTCCACCTGTTGTCAGTTTTTTGACGAACCATCAAAGGAATGTTCGGCTCGGGCTGCGGTGTGTGTAGACTGGTACCAAGCCGAACCGTCCCGACTTGACCCGAGCACTGTTGTTTATAACCAATATTGTTTGTCCTCAAATATTTAGGTTTTTTGAAGTGCACGTTCTTTTTTTTTTTTAATTAAATATATATATATATATATAAATATTATTCAATAAATTATATTTTATTATGGCTTCTGAAGACTGGTCTCAGGAGCTTCAAATTCAGTTTGCTCGGCAGTACCCAGTCATATGGGATTTAAAACACAAATTACATTTTAATAAAATAAAGAGATTGGATGCTTGGGAGGAATTATTCCTAATTTTCCTAAAAAAGTGTTCATTTTAAACAATCTACATGTAAAAATAAATTACGTATCATAATAAATTCGTATCCGTATTAATTGTACTACAAATATGTAAATTAATTACGTAAGTAGCTACCTACCTTGAGCATTTTCTGATTGAAGAATTTGAATAGTAATAAAATGATATACAAATAAACGTAAATTTGTTATCTGCAGGTTAACTTGTGCAGGTTATGTTCGTTAGTATGGTTGTGGAGCATCCAAATGCTCGGTTCATCTCTGTTCGGCTTGGGGTGTGTTCGTTGAAAACTGAAAACGAGCCGAACAGTGCTCGGTTCGTTGCTCGCATGTCTGTACTAGCCTTTGGGGTTCTATCGATACCACAAAGTATCGATACTTTTACTCATGAGTTGTATCGAATAAAACTTTCGATACTACTCAAGTATCGAATAGAAAGTATCGATACCTACTCGTATCGATTGAATCTCGTAGTTCGTTATAATTAATTTTAAAAAACCTATAAATCTATATAAATTTAAATAAAATTCGTATTGCATCGAGTACTTCGTTATAATTAATTCTAAACCATGTATAATATATATATATATACCTATATAATAATAATAAAAAACACAATACAATTTGAAAGATATAAATGATATATTGTAGTGGGCATAAGAAACAAATAAATCAAATCGAATAAGATACAATTTTATTATTCAAAACATACTGAATGTAATAAAAAAACCTTATGAAATAAACATACAATTTATTTTTACTAAGGATATAGAACTCCTCGAGACGTATTTCAACAATATTTCACTATTTTAAAACACTTTTTGCAAGTCGCTCAGATCGAAACGTTCTAACAAAATGGAATGTAAAAATAAAATAAAATAATGATATCGTAATCATGTTCACGGTTCTCTTCAAAATTAAACAAACGTACACCTTCATAAACGATAAACCATTTAATGTAAATAAGGTAAGAAATAAGGACGCATCATGCAGACTGCGTGATGACATCAGACATGAGGTTATCCCCATCGATATATACGAGTATCATTTGTCCGTGGACCGGAATTTGAGTTCAGTATTTTACTGCATCAACAAATAAAAGAAAATTGTAAGAAATTAAACGGTCAACGATTTTGACGAATTGAAAAATTTATATAATTTTTTTTAATTGTTGAAATTTGAAACGAGTACCTACTTTGAATCGATACAAGTAATATCTATTCGTACCTACTTGGTACCGAAAGAAAAGTATCGATACCAAAATTACTTGTATCGGATAAAAGTATCGATACTTTACTTGTATCGATAGATCCCTATGTACTCTTTTACATCGTTGTTCTCTCCCTGTCACTTCAAGAGCGGCAGAAGGGGGAGGGTACCAACCTCCTATTATATTTTATTATATAAATCGATATTCTGCGAGAATTGCAGTAACTGCATCCTATACGGAGAACCAATTTTTAATACTGCTGAGGCAATCCTTCTCTGTTTTGGCTTGCTATGCAAGTTTCCAATATGTGGAGAACTGATTTTGGTTCCCTGGCAAAGAGAACATTTCGGTGGCGTTTTTCGCGTTAAAATGTGGCGTTAATCACGTGTGTCCGATTCTCAGCCTTTGCAAAACCGTTCTTTCCATATGGCTGATTCTCCGGCTAAATAACACAACACATCAAAAATATTGAGAATTTCAACGTATTTCAAGAAATAACTACCTAAAATTATACACGTTGTAAGGAATTGTTATGGGGGCTATCATGAGCCCGTCTCTACTGCGGAAGTCATAAGCTTCTACTGAATTAACTTTAGCGAATACCTGAAATCATTCAGACTCTGGACCTTAACTTCCGCCAACCTCTGGACCCGCCAAAAGGATGGCGTACCTAAGTGCCTCGGCTGGGTTTCGAACCCGCGATTTTGATATAAGTACGCTAGTACGTTACCTCTGAGCTATCGGTGCCCTCACGAACCCAATTGGTGGACTGCATAGCGGTACTATCATGGTTGTGAGTGGCTAATCCCAAGAACTGATATACATCCTGGGACTCCTAGCCTACAGTTTTGTGAATCCCCTACAACGCCGGATACCACAGCTACTTTAAAATATAACAAGAAAGTGATATGCCTTTCTCTAACAGTTTTTACTTTCAGAAACTTTCCAAGGCACAAATTAAAGTGTCTGTTCTTTGAAAATTATTAAGGAACACATCAATCAATAATTCCGAGGTGGCTCCTACAAATTAGGTTAGCAGAGTCTTGTTCCACTTTATTAGATTATATGAGAAGCGAAACTACTATCCTGGAGTCCTCTGGATCCAAGTATCTCCAGGATACTGTGTTCCTCCAGGCTCTCCAAGCAAGCTGGCAAGTAACAGGTACCATAGCAGAACCTTTTTTGAGGTTAGCGGGAGTTATATTTCTTCCTTGTATTATTTAGACTAGCTGTAGTATCTTCGTTATACCAAAGATAGAAGAAAGTAAAATAAGAAATAATTTAAAAGAACATTTAAAAAAAGTCGTTGGAAATTCACCGGCCGTGTACTTCCCCAGGACGAATTAATCAATTGATTTTTCGCTCCCCCTCCAAAACTAGTCTCCCGTTTGCGCTAGTATTCAACAGTTGATTTACATGGGGACTCCTAAATCGTAATACTAAATTTTATATAGCCGATATCGCTGAAATTTGACATGTTATTTTCTCATTGGGTTTTGATTTTAAATATGAAATTTTATGTGGCCCCATAAATAAATAATAAAAAAAAAAAAAAAAAAAATGTCCCTGGTATATGGGATCTAATAAATTAGGACCCAACCAAAAAAAAAAAAAAATTTATGTCAGTAAATTCATCAAGTTATTGGGGTTTTCGAATTGAGCCCCCTCTGATTTCCCCTTCCCTTCTGCCGATTCCGCTGAAAATTAATAAGTGTCGTTCTTTTGAGGTTTAGAATTCACAAATTTTGTGTCAACATTAGAAGTTATTAGACTCATTGAGTTAAGCCTCCCCCCTAATCCCCCTCTCCTTTTGCCGATTTTGCCGAAAATCGATATCGTGTTGTTTTTTATAGATTTTTGGTCCAACATATAAAATTTCGTGTCGATACATTCATTCTATCGGGAGTTATCTTGTTCACAGACTCACAACCATAAAAAAATATATTCTATTTGAAATCTAGAGGTCGGAAAACATGAAATTCCATTGAAAACGCGGGATCAAAATTTTGACCGATTAAATAACTTCCCCTATACTTCTACTTTTTTCTATGTTAAATGGACTCACGGATCTCCGTATGAGGGTGGGTGGTAACGAGACCAAGATCCGCTGTAAGAGTGCCTCTTACGGCTCACTTGGCCGAATCCAATCACCGTCTGCCTCCTCCTTTCCGATAAATCCATTTTTTCAAACAGAAAGGCGGTCTTATCAATTTGTTTTTATTATATTTCCGGTCGTCGACTCCAATATTTATCGGCTCTTTCTCCTGACCCCTTCTAAATCCGACTGGAAAGCGGAAAAAAAGGGTTTAGTTTGTCTGAGGATATAGAAGTTGATATAAATTGTATATACCCCGGGATAATTGTGGCTAGAATAGAACTGCTATTTTGTGTAAAAAAAAATAAATCCATCGACATTAAATTTTGCACACAAATTAGCTTATAAATTATAAAATCAACCTGAACAATAATAATAGAAATAAAAGACGTTGTCTTCCCACTGTTTTATTTTATACCAGAACCGGTTTTCGACGCAACAGCGTCATCATCAGTGGTTCATCCCACCCACACAGCACAGCGGTTGGAAGATAACTGGCATAGCTCTAAGGGGTGGGGATAGCCAGGTTCACTCACGACTCAGTGAGTGAACCTGGCTATCCCCACCCCTTAGAGCTATGCCAGTTATCTTCCAACCGCTGTGCTGTGTGGGTGGGATGAACCACTGATGATGACGCTGTTGCGTCGAAAACCGGTTCTGGTATAAAATAAAACAGTGGGAAGACAACGTCTTTTATTTCTATTAGAAATCTCTTCCCACAACATCTTACTATCACATATGAACAATAATAATGAAAAAATAAAACATCTCAGTTAAAGGTGTTTGAAGGAAAAAACAAAACACGAGAATGGATGCTCGAATCAAGGCTTTCTGAGCTATATGAAGTACAGGCGAAGTTATGTAATCGGTCAAAAATTGTATGCGGAATTTTCGACGGACATTCGTGTTTTCCGTCCTCTTGATTTCGAAAAAGAAAAAAAATATGTCTGTGTCACGATAACTCCCGATTTTAATGTAAGTTATGAGTAGAGACAGGATTTTTATGCAATTGCATATTTTGTAAACCACCACATACGACCCAGGAGATCAATTATCTTTTCGAATCATGCATCTAGGATACCATAGACTAAATTTTATACCGTTTATTTTTGCATATTTCGCGCAAAATATCAATATTTTAGAAGTCAATTTTTGAAGGTAGAATGAAAAAAAATAAAAAGTTTTATTAAGTCGCTATATTAATAGAAAACGTAAACCTATAAATCATTGACATTAGTGAAAACGCATTGCTCTTTTATGGTAGATTCGATAAAAAAACTTGAAAAGAAAGGTATACCGGTAAATGAAAGCCTTTCTATAGTTGAAGATGCGGAAATGAAAATCGATTCGATTCCAGGCATAACCGGTAATGTACTTGAACAAAGAATGAGGTACTAAAAAAAAATCTTGGGTTAATAAAATTGAGAACCAACAATAAAAATCCTTTTCGGCAAGGAAGACACTGAACTAAATGAAAATGACATGTGGGACCCAAAAAGTTCCTTCAAATTTGCGCCCACTACGTCTGCGGATGTGGAACGCTCTTTTTCATCGTATAAAAGAATTTTAAGTGACCGCAGACATAACTTTACGGAAGAGAATTTAGAAAAATACTTATTGTATGTTAACCTAAATTATTCGCAACTGCAATAAAACTTTAAATATTCTTTATTAATTTTTTTACTACATTTGTATTATTACAATAATTATTACGTAATACCGTATGTAAAATGTTGTTAATATATAAAAAAATAATAAATTGTGTATATTATTTAATAAAAATACCCTGTTTTTTTTCAATTTCAATTTTTTACTGCATAAAAACACATATTTCGACATGTTTTACAGCATATTTTTGCATATTTTAATATATTATATTACTCGCATATTTCAATATTTTAAACTGCATATTTTATGACATATTTTGGTAATTTTTACTGCAAAAATATCCTGTCTCTAGTTATGAGGGCCCCGGTAACTCAGAGTTAGCATGCATGACTACTGAGCTCAATATCACGAGTTCGAAACCCGGCCGAAGTACTTGGTTTATTTTATCTGGGAGGTAAAAAAAAAATGTTTTTGTCTGTCTGTTAACATGATAACTTCCGATAGAATGAATGTATCAACATGAAGTTTTATATGTAAATCTAGAGCCCATTAACAACAATATCTGTGATTTTTAGCTGAATTGGCCAAAGAGAAGAGGAGCATTAGACAGAGGCTCAACACAAAAACCCTTATAACCACTGCTGTAATGAATGTATCGACACAAAATTTAATATGTGAATTGAAAATACCATAATGACGACACTTACTAATTTCCAGCAGAATCGACTGAAGGGAAGGGGAAGAACAGGGGGGCTCAATTCAAAAACGTTAACAACTGAAAATGTATTGTATTTATCGACACAAAATTTAGTCGCTATGTGAGTCAACTATTAAATATTAGCGCAAACGGTTGACTGGTTTGGAAAGGGGAGACCAAAAAGTTAATTGATTAATTCGTTCATAATAAAAAAATAAATAAAAAATATTCTACCACCATTGCTTCAACACTACACTGGTTTTTAATTTGCATTCTATATTGAATTACAACATTCTCTTTGACACTTTTGAAATGATAAAGTTAAAATTAAAAAAGAATATATAAACCAATTTTATTCTGCATTAAAAAAAAAAAAATTTTAATTATCCCCCTTTAGCTAAAAAAATTAAATTAAACATTTAGGATGAGGAGGGGTGAGGAATTGTGAGTGACAAAGTGAAACGTTAGTGCTAACCCTCCCAATTACGTCCGTTGACAGCAACTCTTCATCTTCCTCCATTCTGACCTCTTTTAATTATATTTTTCTACTTTCACAGGTATATATTCATATATTTCTAAAAAAAATATTGCCCCTAGAGATAATTTTCATTTTCTAGAAACTATGAGAAGTGTGGAAATAAAAATAAGGTATATAGCCACTGAAGCGGCTTGGATATGGAGATGAGCCAAAAAATGAAATGTACAACGTCATCAGTCATTGCAGTCCATTATATTATACCGTATTACCGATCCGCCATTTTATGTTTTCAGGATGCCATTGTTTTATCACTTTATAACTTGATGATTTAAAAAAAAAAGATTGTTCACTATCCTGCACCGGCCGTACGAAACGTCCCATAAACAAAAACGTCGCACGTGAGTAAAATACAATTTTAAACATTCAATTTCACTAACGAAATGGTTATCCATTTGTTCCAATAAACTTTTATCATTTTTCTTAATCATTTTTGAATCCTCCGAGATCCAAAATTCCTCTGCCCCTAATATAACTAAATTTTTTCGCTTCCTTCTTTCATTGATGGAAGATTAAGGTCTAGAATGGTATGTGAACCCAGGACGAAACCTCACAATTTTAATTCCTTGGTCATCTATCCCTACTGTTTTCCACCCACAGGTGGAGGGCATGACCTCGACAACCCTGAGGGAGTGAAGCATCTTGTTGGTCCACTTCTAGAGGGGGGGTTTGGACCTGTGCCAAGGGTCTGTTCGCCCTCATAAATCCGAGGGTAGGTTCAATT
The DNA here is from genome assembly GCA_963662175.1 of Aradus depressus. Lineage (NCBI taxonomy): Eukaryota > Metazoa > Arthropoda > Insecta > Hemiptera > Aradidae > Aradus > Aradus depressus. Next base: position 33,014,558 of record OY759215.1, read on the forward strand.
AGGGCATCCTTATCCCGCGGGCACAACTGCAGGCGCAGAGTTTAATTAATTATTTTTATCTTCTTATACCTTTAGTAGTATTCGACAATAATCGTGCGAAAATCCGAGATCGAGATTTTTGCGTTTCAAGATCCCCTGAACACATTTTCGCGATGATGTCTATGTTTAAAACTTAGAAAACGCTCCAACTGGCATAATATTCGTACCAAGAACCTCATTATGGTACGTGTCCATCAGAGAGAAAAAGTCTCGAGAGATGTCTCGAGAGACGAGTCGCAGATGTACACGGGCCTGAGAGAGGTGTCAGACACACGCGCGAGAGTGAGTCGGAGAGAGTGTCGGAGAGCGGCAAGTCTCAGGTGGACACGCCTACTTCCTTCTCTTGAGGCACAGTCTCCAGTCTCCCGACAGCGCTTGAAGAGTCCAGCGAGTCTCCGACACTGCCTCCGTTAATTAGTTGTTTAGTTTAGCGAACAATGACGGATAAAGTTTTTATTACAAAACGCAAGTGGTCTGACGAGGATGTATTTAAATTAATGCGGCGGACTTTCATTGCGCCACTCACTATTTACTATTTCATGTGTACTGTTATCTTCATAACCAGCAAAACCAGGGTACAAATAATAGTTCGTAGTAGAAATTAAAAAATTATGCAATGCACATACTGCAAGAGTAATATCTTTTACTTTATCAGGTGCTAAGTGTATTGGTTTCCGAAGAACTCTGAATTTTGAAGACATAATACCAAACGCGTTCTCTATAATGCGACGTGCTCTGCTCAATCGGTAGTTGAAAATTCGGTTTGGTGCTAGTAGATTTCGGAAACCGTACGGCTTTAATATATACGACGTCATAGCAAAGGCATCGTCAGCTACCATTACGTATGGTACTGGTAAACTTCTTCCCGGTAATGGTTCTGGTACAGGAAGCGGTAACCGTTTACTTTCCAAGGCATCGTGTAGGGAGCAGTTAGTAAAAACACCTCCGTCTGAAATTCTACCATTGCAACCAGTATCCACATAAATAAACTTATAATTCGCGTCCGCGACGCCAATCAACAGAGGCTCTGTCGGAGAGAAGTCTCGAGAGCGAGTGTCGCCAGTGGACACGGCCCTGAGACTTGTGTCCGACACTTGTGTCTGACACTTCTGTCGGAGAGAAGTCTCGCGAGCGCGAGTGTCGCCAGTGGACACGGCCCTGAGACTTGTGTCGGACACTTCTCTCTGAGATGGACACGTACCCTTAGAACGACACCTATTGATTTTTAGCCAAATCAGCCAAAGAGAATAGGGATTAAGAGGAGGGCTTAACACAAAAACTCTAATGACTGCCTTTGTAATGAATGTATTGACACGAAATTTCATGTGTAATTCAGGGGACCTTGAAACGTGAAATTCTATTGAAAAATCGATCTCGAAATTTCGCACGATTACAATACTTCCTTGCACTATAAGCTAAGACCTTGGTTATAATAAAAGCCTTATCAGGGTTTTTGAGAAGAGCACCGCTCTGACTTTTCCCTTTCCCGATTTTGTGGGTAATTTAATATGTTTAGTCTTTTTGGAGTTTTGAAGTTACGTATGAAATTTCATGTCAATACATCCATTACATCAGTAAGTTATTAGTGTTTTTGTGTTAAGCCCCCCTTTTAGTCCTTTCCTTAGGCCGATATGGCTGAAAATTAATAGATTATAGATCAATATGAAGTTCTGGATACACACTTAATAGTAGTAGTAAAGTCTTTATTAACATAATAGAAAATTACATACAAAACATATATACATTAATGTGACCTTTTATGAAGACTCAATGGCCTAAGCCGTCTTGAGGAGTCTAGATTTACATAAATAATATTATCTTATAAACTTATAATCTTCTAAACTTAATCACAACCAATTTTTCTTTCTAAAATCAAGTAAAAATAAAATTATATATATTTATATATGTGTATCTTTGTTCCTATTCTTTATTTATTTAATTCACAGTTTCAGAGATTGTATGCCTTTTTGCAATATTTTACCAGTAGTTGCCAATCTTTACCATTTAATAATTCCAACATAAATGAAGTATCGATGGTGTTTTTAAATATTTTATTTTTTAAATCATCATATTTGGGGCAGGTAATGAGGAACTGATGTACAGGGGATGTAACACATTGGGCATACTAAGTCCATATCTTCGGAGGTATATTGATTGATAGGTGTATAGCTTAGATGCAGCAATAATAATTATTAATCTAATACTTGACAATGGTAGGTCACTCTGTAGGTAACTATTAACTGAATAACACACTTAATATTTTTTGCCAATTCTTTCATTCTGTCAGGAGTCATCACACACAGACAGTTTACAACTCAAAAGTCCCGATAGCTGCCGATGTAATGAATATATCGACATGAAATTTTATATTTAAATTCAAAACTCCATAAGGACGATACTATACAATTTTTTCAAAAATCGTCAATGTCAACCTTTTAGTTTGCGTTTGCCTCTATGGTCGCGCCGTACCTAGATACAAATACAGTGGAGTGTCTTGACAGAAGTCGAACTTTGTCCGATACTCAAAGAAGCACCAACACTAACAGAGTTGCCAGTGGAAATTGGTTTCTCCAAGTCAAAAGTCAAATGTGAAAAAAGAAATTATATTAAGTTTCACTCAGACCAACCTACTTACAGATTCCTTTTGGTAAGGAGACGTCTACTTCTGTCACATAGTAGAGCTTGCAATCCCTCATCATGTTAACTTCCAGCTGTACAAGGTACAGGAGAAGTTGTGTAATCGGTCAGAAATTCGATGTTTTACTGACCTCCTGATACCAAAAATTAAAAAAAAAAAAAAATTCAGCCAATCGGTCAAAAATAAAGGGGTTTAGAGGGGCTTAACTCAAAACTCTAATAACTGCTATTGTAATGATTATATTGACATGAAAATTTTTATGTAATTCAGGAGACTTCCATTACAAAGACTCGGTTATTTTTGAAAAAAAAAAAGTATATTTAATAATGCAACACGTGCGTTGAAGAAAAAAAAACATATACAAAAAGTCCTTTATTAACTTTTTCATAGATTTTTCAGAATTTATATTGGTTGGGTTCATTTTTCGTGAATGCTCATCCTCGTCCGTTCGCTTCTATCCACTGCAGGGTTGCCCAGGTATGTATAGTGGAAAAATGGCATCAACGTTGGTCACGAAGTTTGTATGACCAAACGACCACTTTCCGGAGGTACGGGCACGTCTCGACTCGACATTAGTACATCCTGACCTCTGGATGTCCCAGTTATTATCAGGTCACGGATATTTTAACTCAAGACTTAATTAATAGGGAGAACAACCTCAACTGTTTATGCGGGAGCATCGAGACTGCAGTACATGTAGTTTTCGAATGTCCGTTGTACGACCAGGCCAGGGTGGAGTTGATTCGCGAGACCGACGATCATACCTGGGGTGGACCAGTTGCACCTGGTGACGGAGACACACTAAACAGAATTCAGCCATAAATGTTCTCGTATTGATCCTTATTCAAATCTAAGGACTTACTAGCAATTGCAAATGTTATAAAAAACAATTTTGAACCAAGCAAACGTCTTAAACATATGTTTCAAATCTACATTTCAAGATGTAGGTTTTTCTCGAAAACCAGACGACCTGTAAAAAATTATATTTGATATAAATTATGTATTTCAGTATTCTCTACAACTATTACCCAAAAAGATTTTGATTAGGCCCTAAACATAAGCTGTATCTTGTAGTTAGGTCTTGAGGGAAAGTGGTTTCAATTTTCCTTCGATTTTGGCCAAAATCTACTCAGATTTATATTTGAACATGTGGACCCCTTCATTCCAAATTTCAAGTTCATAGCTACAATCGTTTTTGCGGTAGAGAGCTCCCAACTTTTCAATCACGTAAACACACGCATACAGATATCATCGAGAAAATGGTCAGACCGTATTCAGGGGAACTTGAAACGTGAAAATCAGTTGAAAACTCGATCTCTGATTTTCGCACGATTCCAATGCTTCCCTATACTGTCGGTATAAGAATAGTAAAAAGTGTCATCTGTTCTTCAGATTCTTTTTAAAGGTAGGATTTTGTTATTTATACATACGACGCTCCGAGTTGAAGTGAATCAGCGAGAAATTTAAAACTAATTTTCACTTTGAAGAGAAAGCAGTGTGCTGGTTAAACATGTAGAAATGCTGAGTTCGTCGGGAATTAGAAAATAATTTCAACTTCATACAAATTTCATTAGATTCAACCAGCTAATCCCGGACCACGAAGAATAATTTAAAAGCGTGACACTTTCCACGTTTGGATCAACCCCAACGAGGCCAGTTCATGTATACAATTTTAATTTGGCAAATCTATTTATTGTAACGCATGGCAACACATCAAAATATGTTTTGCCATGCGTTACAATAAATAGATTTGTTTTATTATTTTTAGGAGGGAGCCGGTAGCTCAGTGGTATGCGTGCTTGCCTTCTGAGCTCAAGATCGTGGGTTCGAAACCCGACCGAGGCCCTTAATTTATTTTATATGGGAGATAAAATAAACTTAAGCATGCCGTCCTTCGGATGGGACGTTAAGCGATGGTCTCGAGCCTCTACGATGTCAGATACTCGTTAAAGACCCCTGCCCTAGGTGAATAATAATTTAGGGTAGGCAAAATTTAGGACTCCCACAGTAGAGTTGGGCTCACGTCCACCAGAGTGACGAAAAGAGCGCTCTGGTAGTAGACGTTATGACCTCGTAGTACTTTTTATTTTCTGTTCAATTTTATTATATTGTTATTTCAAGTTGAATAATAACATGTAATTATTGTTATTCTTCAACAGAGATAATGTAATATCTGTATACATTTCCTCTTTTTTTTTCTTAGTTAGTAATTTTATTGAAATAAGTATATTTAACAAATTGTAAATTATACCCCAAGTGAAGGGAGGGATTAGGAGTGGGGGCTCTCAAAAACTCTATGAACTTTTGATGTAATCCATAAAGAAAACACTTATTTCAGGAAAATCAGAGCACACACAGCAACGTAGGTGATGAAATGCATCGAGACGAAATGGAGTCGACATGAAGGTTTCTTAAGTCCATGCGCTTTACGACTGACTTCTAGCCAAAGCGGTCGATTGGTCTTCGAGTTTAAGAGAGCGAAAATTTAATAGATTAATTCTCACTGGTGAAGTACATTGCCGGTGATTCACCGACGTCTTTTTTTTGTTATTGTTTTCGTTTACTATCAGACCGCTGTTTCGTCTCTCTGGTGTATATGAGCCCGACTCGACTGTGAGTGGCCTAAATGTTGCCTACCCAGGTTTAGTTACCTAGGGTAGAGGTCTGTAACGAATACCTGAAATCGTACAGGCTCGCTACTATCACTTAACTTCCCATCCGAAAGACGAAGTGTTCAAGGTTTTTTCACCTTCCAGATAGACAACTTAAGGAGCAAGAAGCTTGCTACCTCTTGGCTGGGAGTTAAGTTGGGTGGCTTTTTAAATTTTTTCATAAAGACAGTTTAATAATATTCTTAAAGAACGATTTTTAGGAGGTTATCTTAAAACTTGAATTCGGCATGGCAGTGTAGCGTAGGGATCTTCAATTTCAACTCACGGAATATTGAGGGAGAGTTTACAATGAACCTGAATAATTTATAGGTTTATTATTATTTTTTTTTATTTTTTTTTGAGGGGCTTCTATAGAAGGAGAATTTTTTGAAGTAATAAGTTATGAAATTTTCATTCTAATTTATTTTTACTGTATCTAAACGCAACTGACATTTAGATCCTACTAAAAGCACCGCCACATTTATTATACGTTCTTTGAAACGCTTGTTGTTTGTATTGGTTTTATCTCACATCCAAGTGAACTTAGATAGTTGGAAATTTTATAAGGAACATTATTGGTAAGAACTACATTTTTGGCAGCAATAACCGTTTTTGCGTAAATCAAGCAAACGTTTTAGTACGGTTTTCAGCATTAAATTCGCAGACCGAGCGAACTTTGAAAAACGTTATTGCCAATCCTAATTCTCAATTTTCATCCGATTTCGGGCAAAATCAGAAATACGTTAGCACAGGTGACTTCTTCATTTCAAATTTCAAGTTCTTAGCTACAATAGCTTCAAGTTATAGCACTCACAATGTTCCAATTGCATACACACACAATACATCTTTATACTAAAAGTATAAGAAAGTAAAAAAAAATCACGAATTAATCAATTAACTTTTCGCTCCCCCTTCAAAATCAGTCGACAGTTTGGACTAACAATCAATAGCTGATTTACATTAGTATCGACGCAAATATGGACCAATGTTGGTTCTTTCAATTAACCGTTCTGCTGCGTCTCTGCCTAGCGCAGTTCGTGACAAAAAATGTGCCTTTTCTACATAAAATAGGTGGTGATGCTTTTCAAACACTTCTTCAAGAGGCTCATAAGTCTCTTCTTGGAGTGTAGAGTTGAGTATTTTGTTTTCCATTGATTGATGTGATGGCTTGATGGAGGAAGTGTTTCTTCTGAATATATTTCAGATTTTTCTAATTTTGAGCGGACGAATGGTGGAGTCTTGATTTTTGACTCGATGGGTACTCGTTTCAGAGTTTCCGTTATTTGTAGCAGAGGTTTTGTAACCAGTTCGAATGTTTTCTTCAGTGATTCATGAGTGTCTAGAGCCCCCTTCTTAAAAGTTTTTAACTTTTTTCTCAAACCTTTAGAGGTCTCTATTCGTACTACTGAACGTTTCATTTTAAACTGAGCTGTAGCAGTCTACTTAGGACATTGACTCGAGGCCCCTTAGGAGCGTCATTTTCTGGGACAGGGTCAGGCCTTGTTTACTTTGTTTCAGAACATGACTTTTATACCTACTTATATAAGGCCTTTTATATATATACTAAAAGTCGATTAAATCTTTACATCGGCAGTTATTAGGGTTTTTGAGTTTAGCTCTCTCCCCTGAACCCCCGCTTCCTTTGGCCAACTTCTCTGAAAATTAACAAGTACTATCCTAATAGGGATGTTTTCGCCAGAGATCTTGTGGAAGTTCATTGTAAATACTAATGAATAAAAAACTTAAAAACAAGTCAAACATCCCACTTTATTTATATGAACACAATATATTTCACTCGTTAGAGCATTCTCAAGTGTACAGACAGATACAGACTGTCAGTCTGTATCTGTCTGTACACTTGAGAATGCTCTAACGAGTGAAATATATTGTGTTCATATAAATAAAGTGGGATTTTTTGACTTGTTTTTAAGTTTTTTATTCATTAGTATCCTAGGCTTTTGACTTTCGATATAGTTATTGCATTAGCAGTTATTAGAGGTTTTGAGTTGAGCCCCCTTCTGATCCCCTCTTCCCTTCTGCCAAAAACCACAAAAAATTAATAACTGGCGAATTTTGAATTTACATATGAATGTTTGTGTCGATACATTCATTGCAACGGCAGTTATTCGATTTTTTGTATTAAGCTTTCCCCGAATCGCTCCCTTCTCTCTAACCAATTCGGCTAATAATCAATAAGTGTCGTTCTTATGATTTTCTGGATGCACAAATAAAATTTCGTGTTCATACATTCATTCTATCATAAGTTATGATCAGAAAACATGTATAGTGATAGACTTTTTTTTTTTCATTTTTGGAATCTGGTTGTTCCTGTGAAAATTTAACTTTGAAATTTTGACCGATTAAATAATTTCGTTTAGCTGGGGATGTAATAAACGTTTCGAGAGGGACGAGGTTTAAAAGGTGCTTACAATGGTTAGGCAATAAAGCTAGAGCTGGCTCTCGTTACAACGATCATGATACAAAACAATCCATGTACTAGGTAGGAGAGGGAGGTGGCTAATGCAGTTTGTCAGGCTAGATAACCCATTGGTTGCAGATGCCATTACCCTGTGGTTGCACAATGCCCTAAACAACCACAGCCAGCTAACAAACACCTGATCCACCCTCCTTCAACCAACCACCCTCTAGACATTTCCATCTCTGCCTAAAGTAATTGGGGAGGGTTTTAATGCAGAAATGTCATTCAGCAACACGATGTATAGGGGAAGTTGTGTAATCGGACAATAATTCGATGGGGTGTTTTCAACAGAATTTTATGTTTTCCAACTTCTAGATTCCAAATATGAAAAAAAAAAATCTTTCTGTCTGTATGTACGATCACGATAACTCCCGATAGTATACATTTATAGACACGCAATTTTATACAGTGAAGCGTCGTTAATCCGGATCGATCGGAACCGGGACACATCCGGATTACTGAATTGTCCGGATTTTCAAATGTGCTTTCAATAACTGTATACATACGTATATGTATCGACTAGAGGATACATGACGCTCGGGGGTCTACTGTATTGCAAAATAGAGGCTGAAGGGTTCGAAAAATACAGTACACAAAATATTTTAATAAACTATATTGAATAATTAGAGATGTTTTCGCCAGAGATCTTGTGGAAGTTCATTGTGAATACTAATGAATAAAAAACTTAGAACGAGTCAAAAAATTCCACTTTATTTATATGAAAAACACAATATATTTCGCTCGTTAGAGCATTCTCAAGTGTACAGACAGATACAGACTTATGACTCATAAGTCTGTATCTGAAATATATTGTGTTTTTCATATAAATAAAGTGGAATTTTTTGACTCGTTCTAAGTTTTTTATTCATTAGTATATTGAATAAGAACATGCACATTACGTAATTTAGATTAGTAACTCTACAATACTTTTTAGAAAAAAACAAAACAAGAATCTACAATAATTAAGGGAAACTTACTGGGTAAAAAAGTCCTTGTTTTTTCTACAAGAGTTAACGTACGTTTCTTTGCAGCCATGTCTCTCAGCCTTTTAAGATGTACCTGTCGTGTCGCCGTCCCCTCAGGTTGCCTCTCAATTATTTCTGGTTTTCCCCCTTTTTTTCGGCCATGTCTCTGTGTTATCTTGTTATTTACGCATCCAAAAGCAAGATTTTTTTTTTTTTTTGGTTTTTTTATTAAAATATTGAGCAGCTCATTGTTTTATAAATGTTGACAATGACTGTTCAAAAATATATATTCTTGAGTTGTCAAATTTTTGTTAATGAGGGGAGAGGTTATAAGTTCTCTAAATTCTAAAATTTTGTTTTCATAAACAAAATAACAACATTATAGCCAATTGTATGGATTTGAATAACGACTAGTCTCATGGTTCCCGATGGATTCGTCTAAAACAAATTCGACTAATGGTGAATTCTTCTATTGATAAATTCGTCAGAAAACAAATTCGTCTAAGGCCTGGGGCACATTTGCAATTTTTAGTTGAGTGTCATATGAAGTGCTATGGATCTGCGCACACATGCAACTACAACTGATTAACCAGTTGCAGCAACTAAACAGTTTGTGGTCTGGCTCAAACTTTTTTAGTTGCATCTAGTTGCGCAATCGCCTTGTGACACATTGGATTGAATTGTGGTGAGCTCACTTGCAATCAAACAGTTGCAGGTTCTACTGTGGTTCTAGATTCACAACATTTGCAAATATTTCTACCACAAAATGGAAGGTGAGTAAACTTTTAATTATTATTTTTTATTAATAATATTATAATGTATTATATTATAATCTATTCCACGGAAATACATTTACATTTTATACCAGAAGATGACATTTCTTGGACAGAAAAATCCTTTCGCTACACTGTGTCGTCAACGGATGAACCCAAAAACCCTTTTTGCATTTTTTCCTTCTTATCTCAAGGGCACACAACGCAGTCAACTCTCCGAAGTCCATCTCGCAACTACTAATTCCATCCCCATGTGTGCCCATATGTAGCAACGAAACTTTTTAGTTGCTCTTTAGTTGCAGTAGTGTGCCCAAAACCATGCAACTGCGACTAAACAGTTGCTCAACTGAAAATTGCAAGTGTGCCCCAGGCCTAACGATGACTTCGTCTAAAGACATTCGTCTAAATCAAATTCGACAAAGTGTATTTTTTTGGCTTGATACATTATTTGATACATTTATTTCATCGACAGGTTTTTGAGTTGAGGCTTCTTCGGATTCCCCTGAAAATTAATGGTTGTTCTCTTTAAAGGGTTCCTGGATACACTTATATATATTCGTGTCGATCATACATTCATTTCATCGGAAGATATCGTGTTCACAGACACCAAACAGTAAACATGAAATTCTGTTGAAAATTCGCATCAAATTTCTGACTACAACCACCCATACTTCATGTAGCTGGAGAGGTAAAAAGATTTTAAGTCAACATTTCTAAGACTTATAACCCAATGCCTACCTTATGTAAGCAACAAGACAATCCGGAATGACCTCATTACACTAAGTACTATTGCGAACTTCTAGCTAAACAAAACATTTTGAGTAATTACAAGGACACCAGATTACAGAAATACTTTCACCCCCGCCACCCTCCCCGTCCAAGTATAGGGGAAGTTATTTAATTGGTCAAAAATTCCACGCGGAGTTTACAACGAAATTTTTTGTTTTCCGACATCCAGATTCCAAATCAGAAAAAAAAAAAAAATGTGTGTATAATACGATAAGGGGTCATTCATAAATTACGTAAGGCATTGGAGGGGGGGGAGGGGGATTAGCTTAACATTACTAATTCTTACTATAGGGGAGGGGGGGGGGGGAGGGTAAAGAATTTGATATTATGTAAGTTTTTGAATTTAAAATCTACTACTTTCACGCTAAGAAATGGCGCTATTGGATAGCGCCATCTGTACTTAGTTCTCAAATTCAGTATTGAATCCTACAGAAATCATATGGTCTCAGTACCTACTTCTAGAAATTTTTTTATTCTATTGTCTCGCTGACTAGGGATTTCCCTATTGCTTGACTTTTGAAAAATAATTGTCATTTTAGTATAATTTATTTATTATACCTAACATGTCAGGATATTTACATCCACTATTATTTAAAGCTTGGGTACAAGCTTTTCCACGTAAAACTTCAAAGATTTGTCAAGAAGAGTCAAACATGTTTTGGAAAACTAGTAAAGAAACTTTTAAAAATAACTCCAGTGCTTTTGAGACCTGTGTTTCTCAAAACATTAATGAATTAAAACAACTTGCTGCTAAGAAAAAAACAAGTATGTTTGGTTATTTCGTTAAACAGGTTAGTTTGTACTTTTCTCTATACAGTCTTTTTAACATTTTATTATCAATAGCTTAATCATTTTTGTGCTTCATTCTATTCATTAATTAACTGTCTTTTATTTTATCAATACGATAATTTCTTACCAAAATTTCTTATCAAGGGGTGGGGGGGGTAGTTGAAATCTTATATCTTACAATAAGGGGGGGGGGGGGTGTCAAATTAGCTTACGTAATTTATGAATGGCCCCTAACTCCCAATATAATGAATAAATCAACAGAAAATTGTATATGTGTGACCTGGGCGAACCCTACAAGGAGAACACCTATTGATTTTCAGCCAAATCGCTCAGAGGGAATAGGGGCGTTTAGGGAAAGGGCTCAACTCAAAATCTTTAACAACTGTCATAACGAATGTATCGACACAAAATTTCATATTTGAATTTACAACCCTATAAGCATGACACTCATCAATTTCAAGTGAATTCGGCAGAAACTCAAAAACCCCCAATAATTTCCGAGGTTATGAAATTTCATATTGAAGTCTAAAACTAATGAGGACATAACCTTTCCAATTTCAGGGGTATCGGAAGTGGGGGTTCAGGGAAGGGGGCACAGTTCAAAAACCTTGATAACTGCTTATATCATATGAATTGATCAATACAAAATGAGACGGGAAGCAAAAAGTTAATTGATTAATTCGTTCTGGGGAAGTACATTGTCGGTGAATCACCCACGAATTTTTTTAAATTGTCACCATTAATTGTTTTTGTGAAACCTCCCCTGCTGGACAAGCCCTCAACTTAAGTTTTAAAAGTCAGATGCCCTACGTCTGAAGCTGATATATTCTGGAGATAATCTTCAAATTTTAACAATGTACATAGATTAATCTTAATAATAAAACTAATGAGTTAAATGGGAAAGCATATGTTTTGAAGGAAGTGAAGCGATTAAAAGGACAATACGTTAGACTAAATGTTGGTAATGTGAGAATATTAGTCGAGGAACAGAGCCTGAGGCTGGCTCAGGTCCAACAGTTAACAGGAGAATTAGAGAGAGTCGATAAGGGAGTGAGGCGCCAGCTACAGCCGCGTCTCAGCAATAACGGTCCGCTTGGTATTAGGTACCATAGTGACGCGTAACTGTCTTTCTATAAAGAAAAATGTCATCGGTGAATCATCGACTATGCACTTCCCCAGAATAAAATAAACTCTCCAAAACCACCCACAAAGCTTTAGAATAAATCACGTCTTGTTAAGGTGATTATAAGGCTTGCCACTAAAAGTATGCCATCTCAGGAACAAGTCAGGCCCAGAGTATTATGACCTAATGGTATGTGTAATAAAGTTCCATGAGGTTTTTCGAGCTGGGGCCGAGTATGGACCGAAGTAGGATATCCAGACCTTTAAAAATATTAAATAGCATCCGCCTTTCTTGAGCAGAGCCACGTTAGGACCAAAATAGCATATCCAGACCTTTAAAAATATTAAATAGCATCAGGCTTTCCTGATCAGAGCCACATTAGGACCAAAATAGCATATCCAGACCTTTAAAAATATTAAATAGCATTAGGCTTTCCCGGTTAGAACAGCGTTAGGACCAAAATAAGATATCCAGATCAAACAAAATATTTAATTTTTTACTATTAAACTTTTCCAAACAATTCCAGAGAAGGGCTGAACTAGGGCAAACAGATTTTAAATAAAAATAATAACTATTTAAATAATTATTCTTACAAATGTAAATATACAGTATTTTTAAATTATGTAGAAATGTTTATTATTACGTAAGGTTTATTCATTTTCTTATTATTCTTTTATGAATTGCATTCCATTTTATTTCGATACTTTAAGCCATTTAATGTTTTAATAAGACATGCAGCATCTTGGCTTCTGCGCACTTTGACTAAGCTGCAGAGAAGGGGAAAGAAAAAATGAACATAAACCGTCACTACAGTGTATACTCGTGTATTTCGTAGTTTAGATGAATAGTATCTTAATTTATTTGAAGTGTTGCTTTACATTTCAAAAGTGATGCGCTGAGGAAAATTGTGTTTGTTTTAGTTATATAACAAGTGGAAAGAACCATATTATTGTTATAAACATTTAAAATTCTTAACTTTAAGAACCTTATCAGTTCCAGATGAGCCATTCCTGGTCAGGAAATCTTCATCAGTTCCAAATAAGGCATTTCTCGTCAGGAAAACTTCATCAGTTCCAGATGACGCATTTCTCGTCAGGAAAACTTCATCAGGTCCAGATGAGCCATTCCTTTTCAGGAAAACTTCATCAGTTCCAAATAAGGCATTTCTCGTAAGGCATCCCTTAATAGTTCCTTTGTACTCATCTGCATTACATGCCTTACATTATCCTCATCGGGCATGACCGACCATGTTCAGCCAAATATTGCTAGTCGGGCAGTCGACAGTTTGCGCTAATATTCAACAATAGACTTACATAGAGGCTCCTAAATCCTCATACTAAACTTTGTGTCTATAAATTCATCACATCGGCAGTTATTTGGGTTTTTGAATTGAGCCCCCTCCCCTGAACCCCCCTTTCCTTCATCCATATCGCTCTAATTGACAGATTATGTCCTCATTGGGGTTTGACTTTAAATATGAAATTACATCGGTACTTATTGGGGTTTTTGAGTTAATCCTTTCCCCTAAAGCTACCTTCCCTTTGGCCGATTTGGCTGAAAATCTTTATTATGAGGTTTTAGTCACATAATAAAATTTCGTGTCGATACATTAATTCTATGAGGAGTTATGGCGTTCACAAACACACACACAGACACAGAAATTTTTTTTTTATTTTATTTTTGGAATCTAGAGGTCGGAAAACACGAAATTCCATTAACTTTTGACCGATTACATAACTTTCCCTATGAATACTTTAATGACGTAGAACGTGTGAAATAGGGCCGTGAAAGAGTGACTGTTGACGTAGTTTTACGTTTTAGGTTGTGGCATAGTTATTGTACCCTTTTCTTTATTTTGAATCTAGCTTTCATATTATAACCATCTCTCCCTCTCGTGTGAGTGCAAATCACGTAATTAATAAAATAAATAAAATTGAAATCGAAAAATTATTAAAATTGAAAATTATTTAAATCGCGACTTTAATTAAACAATGCCTGAATAGCTGAAAGCACTCCCACGGGAAGAACGGTTACAAGATCCTAACGGTTAGTTGACATCAGTAATTAACAATAATTAATTACTGTTGTCAACCAGAAGAAGCATGAGTGGGGGGGAATGAAATGAATCAAACCTATAACTTTAACATATTTATTTTATGAGAACATATTTACAAAACAACAATTGAATATATATATAATTTGGCCGTGTGTCTGAAGGACTGAATTATAATTTAATTACGAGGTACCTCGATACGATATCCATGGCGAATGACGGCGTGATCACCCTTTCTGGACTTCCCGTAGAAATCGTCTATTCACATAGTCCCTGAAGATCTGCGTAGTTTCGAGGGCACACCAGAAGTTACACCCCCACTGACTTTGCACCGTCCAAAATCAAAGTGTGTCTCTACGACTAATTCACATATTCAAACTGATATTACTTATAGAAAAGATACGTGGTGATCACCCAAGACATGAACGAAGACTGTTAGTAATTTCACATATTCAAACTAAACTTTACTTATAGAAAAGATACGTGGTGATCCACCAAGACATGAACGAAGAAAACTCAATTGACATATTTAAACTCAACTGTACAATATAAAAAGAACGTGGTGACCAGCCAAGACATGAACGAAGAAAGTTAAATTCACATATTCAAACTCAACTGTACAATATAAAAAGAACGTGGTGACCAGCCAAGACATGAGCGACGAAAGTTAATTTCACATATTCTAACTGATATTACTTATAGAAAAGATACGTGGTGATCACCCAAAACATGAACGAAGAAGGTACTTTCACATACTGAAACTAGGCTTTACAAAGAGAGGAACGTGGTGATCCACCAAGATATGAACGAAGAAAGTTAATTCACATATTTAAACTCAACTGTACAATATAAAAAGAACGTGGTGACCAGCCAAGACATGAGCGACGAATGTTAATTTCACATATTCTAACTGATATTACTTATAGAAAAGATACGTGGTGATCACCCAAGACATGAACGAAGAAAACTCAATTCACATATTTAAACTCAACTGTACAATATAAAAAGAACGTGGTGACCAGCCAAGACATGAGCGAAGAATGAGTAAAACGGGGAGTGGCTTCCGATATCCGACCGTGGTAGGGGACAGTTCTCGAGACTTGATTCGTCGTCGGACTCCGCCCATTTTATTTCCAGCCAATCGCATATTACCAATTAACATCTGCCTCTAGTTGTGTGAAAACCTGGAGTAAGAAAAAAAACCTTTACTGCTTATTCCTTATACACCGGATGTAGACAATTATCTTGGCTTCCTTTCCATTGTGTCTCTATTATTCTTTATTTTCGCTCCCAGCGATCGCGATTCTCTCGCAGGCATCATTGGTTCCGAGCATTCTCTTCCAAATGCAATTCTCGTTTATTCAACACCACACAACCCATACTTTGCTCCTAGCGATCGCGATCCTCTCGTAGACATCGCCAGTTCTGAGCATTATCTATAGGGTAGACATGCTACAATATCCCCCGTTCCCGTTAAAATAAAATATGTCGGCTAAATGACCATTGGAAGTCACATATTTTATTAGTTTCACTTAACACTTGCTCGTTCACTGAGCATATACACTTAACCAAATACTCAGGTATCGACCTCATTATCATGCGTGACCAAAACATGATTTTAAATTTCCTTTCGAATCGGCATGGCTTGCCTATGCATGCGTGACCAAAGCATGATTTTACTTTACGCTGTACTTCTTGGAGTTAACCCTCTCCATTGGCAAATAACGATGATTCTATTTCTAGCATACATTCACTGACTAGTTAAAACATCCAAAAAGGCCCCACGCCTCGACAATGTTTCAACTGAATTCCCATATACCTAATCCGCTTCAACAAAAATTTGGGTTGACCAAACCCTAACCATATGCCTCCTTAGGCCTTCGACAGGTATTTACCTTCTGCCGGAACGACGACGAAATATAAAATAGAAAAATAAGCCCACTCAAATCCCATCTCAGTTTCATAAATATATGTAAATTCCGGCATCCGCATTAATCAAGTAGCGAAACCCTTTCTTCAGTTCAACAGTCAGTTCATGGCATAAAAAAAATAATTAAACAAAATCCCGCCCCTTTAAATGGATTCTACAAGCATCAATGGAGTGGCCCCTTCTCCGTGTGTACGATAATTAAATATTCAATTCTGGGTATCCCCTCCAGTTTATAATATATCTCCCCCTTTAGTCATGTATGCTTCGGCACCTTGCCCTAGGATTTCTTAAATAAAATAACAAAATTGACATTTGACCTACCGTGGTCGACACTGCATCATAATAAGTAAGGTCCATACCTGAATATATGTTACAAATATATTTACAAGGCTCTCATTGGGTTAACATAGCTCATCATGGTCACTAGATAAAATATGGGTCAATGTGACATTTTCAATAGATACACACGGTCGGATACTAATACAAATATTATTTTAAAATACAAAACAAAACAGACAAATACAATTGAAAGTACATTTACCATACCTGACTACCTACAAATGTGTGTGCCATCGCCTCGCTGTCATCCTACTCAGATCCGCGTCTCCTAATCAAATTTAAATACGTAGGAATATTCCCATGGATGGCCAATCCATATACCGTCTGCCCCGTCCTACAATTATGTCAATTTCAAATGAAGCCACAAACCTATCTAAACTAAATTATCCCAACATCATAAACAAATTGTTAATACTATTTAAAAAAAAATACTCTTACTAAATATAAACAAAAAATTATCCTAATTTAATATCTAGAATTAAAAAAAAAACTAACCCTAACTTATTATCTAAAATTACTATTTACAACCTGGCGATTCACTTTGGAATCTTTGAGCTCGACTAAGGGGGGTATGCTCGATGTTAAGCCCCAGGGGAGTGCCAGAATGTCCCCGTCTGCCTTATCCTATTTTAAAAAAAAAATAACTAAATAATAAATCCCGTGTCCCCAATAAATGTGTATGTGTGATTCTTTGTGTGTTGTTGTATAATGAGGTGTTGGCCGTTAGTGTAAAATAATAAATAATTCCCAAATAATAAAAATAGTGTCTGTTTTATGTGTGTGTGACTTTGTCTAACTGTTCCTGGGATAGCTGGGGATGGACACCCATAGAGACGTCACAAATCTCTTCCCTGACTCTAGGGCCGCGATCTCGTCTGCAATAATCGCCCCCCTAACTCGGCTGAAGTAAGATCGTTAATCTCAAAGAGAGCCCTAGCGCTTCTCTAGCCTGCTTGTAAATTTATCCGCTAATATACGGCTTCTGTGAGGTCATATAAAATACTCCTCCCTCCGCTATGTCGCTGCCGAGATGTCCTAAAATAAAAATTTGAGGACTTTCCTTGTCTAAAATCTGGTAAGGTCCTTCCCAGAATAGTAAGAATTTAAATACAAAATGGTTGGGCAAATCCAAAACGCTATTACGTAACGCCACCTCACCACGTTCGTAATTTTTCACGTAGACATCTTGGAAGGTGACATTGCTAGGCTGTTCGCGAGCAAAAGTCTGGTTCGTAGGCCAATTCCTATGTCCTTCGGGTACGGTAAATGTCATTCGGTCATCTTGTTTTGGGGTTGAGATCTGAGTTTGACCCGAAACAGTATCTATTCTCTTCGAGATATCGGCGAATCTCTTCTCACAATCGGTACTAATAATATTTTGGTTCGAATTTATTTCTTCGACCTCCTTATCTAGATGCTGTGTTTCTGACACGATCCCACCTGTAACTTCATGATAACTGACACCTACCATGTCCCTAACTTTAGAAGTAGGCTTATCATATCTCTCTTCTGAATTGTCCTGCCTAGATTCAGATTGTACGGTACCCATATTACGTTTAATGGATTCGATATTATTTGCCATTGCCGAAATTTGTTCCTTTATCTCCGAAGTCTGCTGTCCTATCTGTTCCTGCATGGCCTTTCCCTGTTGTCCTAGTCCCGAAATCTGTTCCTGCATGTCCGCTTTTAAATCCTTTCCCAAGTTTCCCATCTGTTCCTGCATGGCCTTAAACATCGCCTCTAGGTCAAATTTAGGATTTTCTACCGGGGACTCCGGGGGAGTGCGAATGGTTTTCCTAGACCGTGTCTGTATCGGCTCTAAGTCCGACTTCTCTTTCCCTTCCATTCTGATAAGAAATATATATCAAAACAATTAAATGAATTATACGGGAGGTCTGGTGCTAACCTAATTTCTATGGTGACCTGTCAGATGGCATCACAATACAACAATAGTTATAATATGTAAAATAAATGCCTACTAAATCTACATAAGAAAAAAAAATCAAAAACAAAAAAATAAAATTATTTCAATAAATGATGTCATTCATTGTACCCTCACCCATCCTTCTTCAGTTTTGATTCTAAATACCGACTTTAAGTGAAAATATAACATTGTGGCCTAATAGGCTGGAATCTACGTTAAAAAGCAAAAAAAAAAATTTTTTTTTTTTTTTTTTTAAAAAAATTAATTAATTAATAAGGGACCGATTAGTGGGGTTCATTAATTATACTAATTGGCATAATTAATAAACAAATCAAGTCCCTGTTCGGGCGCCAATTAAAACCCATTTCCCTCCCTGTCGTGTGAGTGCAAATCACGTAATTAATAAAATAAATAAAATTGAAATCGAAAAATTATTAAAATTGAAAATTATTTAAATCGCGACTTTAATTAAACAATGCCTGAATAGCTGAAAGCACTCCCACGGGAAGAACGGTTACAAGATCCTAACGGTTAGTTGACATCAGTAATTAACAATAATTAATTACTGTTGTCAACCAGAAGAAGCATGAGTGGGGGGGAATGAAATGAATCAAACCTATAACTTTAACATATTTATTTTATGAGAACATATTTACAAAACAACAATTGAATATATATATAATTTGGCCGTGTGTCTGAAGGACTGAATTATAATTTAATTACGAGGTACCTCGATACGATATCCATGGCGAATGACGGCGTGATCACCCTTTCTGGACTTCCCGTAGAAATCGTCTATTCACATAGTCCCTGAAGATCTGCGTAGTTTCGAGGGCACACCAGAAGTTACACCCCCACTGACTTTGCACCGTCCAAAATCAAAGTGTGTCTCTACGACTAATTCACATATTCAAACTGATATTACTTATAGAAAAGATACGTGGTGATCACCCAAGACATGAACGAAGACTGTTAGTAATTTCACATATTCAAACTAAACTTTACTTATAGAAAAGAT
The DNA here is from genome assembly GCA_963662175.1 of Aradus depressus. NCBI lineage: Eukaryota > Metazoa > Arthropoda > Insecta > Hemiptera > Aradidae > Aradus > Aradus depressus. Next base: position 33,034,068 of record OY759215.1, read on the forward strand.
ACGTGGTGATCCACCAAGACATGAACGAAGAAAACTCAATTGACATATTTAAACTCAACTGTACAATATAAAAAGAACGTGGTGACCAGCCAAGACATGAACGAAGAAAGTTAAATTCACATATTCAAACTCAACTGTACAATATAAAAAGAACGTGGTGACCAGCCAAGACATGAGCGACGAAAGTTAATTTCACATATTCTAACTGATATTACTTATAGAAAAGATACGTGGTGATCACCCAAAACATGAACGAAGAAGGTACTTTCACATACTGAAACTAGGCTTTACAAAGAGAGGAACGTGGTGATCCACCAAGATATGAACGAAGAAAGTTAATTCACATATTTAAACTCAACTGTACAATATAAAAAGAACGTGGTGACCAGCCAAGACATGAGCGACGAATGTTAATTTCACATATTCTAACTGATATTACTTATAGAAAAGATACGTGGTGATCACCCAAGACATGAACGAAGAAAACTCAATTCACATATTTAAACTCAACTGTACAATATAAAAAGAACGTGGTGACCAGCCAAGACATGAGCGAAGAATGAGTAAAACGGGGAGTGGCTTCCGATATCCGACCGTGGTAGGGGACAGTTCTCGAGACTTGATTCGTCGTCGGACTCCGCCCATTTTATTTCCAGCCAATCGCATATTACCAATTAACATCTGCCTCTAGTTGTGTGAAAACCTGGAGTAAGAAAAAAAACCTTTACTGCTTATTCCTTATACACCGGATGTAGACAATTATCTTGGCTTCCTTTCCATTGTGTCTCTATTATTCTTTATTTTCGCTCCCAGCGATCGCGATTCTCTCGCAGGCATCATTGGTTCCGAGCATTCTCTTCCAAATGCAATTCTCGTTTATTCAACACCACACAACCCATACTTTGCTCCTAGCGATCGCGATCCTCTCGTAGACATCGCCAGTTCTGAGCATTATCTATAGGGTAGACATGCTACAATATAAATAATGGATTTCGTATTGTTATAATATAACATATATATTATATATGTTTTAACAAAGAGAGAAGAGTGGAACATGTGACGCTGCAGGGGGTGAGGGGTCTTATATTGGGGAAATGTCCCAACCCCCCGGAAAAAGGGTTCTTAGGGGTGTGGGGGTAGGGCGACCCGCAGAGCACTTTGTGAAGTCCACCCACCCAGCCCTGCTATGTACACAGAGGGGTGTACTCTACAATGTGGGCCCACCTCCTTCAGGACCCTCCTCACCGTGGGCCCATTTTATAGACCCATCTTCACCCTCCAACATGTGACCTTAACACTCCTTCATGCTCCATGGCTATTATGAAAAAGGCGGGGTCCATCCACGAAATTCACCTCGTTCAAAGAGCATCCTCTAATGAGTGTTGGTTTGAATCAAAGTTATGTTATAAGAGGGGGCCGGTAGCTCAGATGTGTGCGTGCTTTCTTATTGAGCTCAAAATCGCGGGTTGGAATCCCGGCCAAGGCCCTTAGTTTATTTTATCTGGAAGATAAAAAAAACATAAGCACGCCGTACCTTCGAATGGGACGTTAAACTATGGTCCCGAGCCTGTACGTCAGGTGCTCGTTAAAGACCTTAGCCTTAATAAAAATTTAGGCAAAATCTACCAATGAGACGAAATTTTTCAGCGTGCACAGATAAAAAACCTAAGGGCCTCGACCGGGTTTCGAACCCGCGATCTTGAGCACAGTAGGCTAACACGCTACCCCTGAGCTACCGGCATCCTCTGTAATAGAATACTTCTATGTAAAAAATATTAATAAGAATTAAACAAAAAAAAGGTCGCCGGTGAATCACAGGCAATGTACTTCCCCAACACAATTTAATGGGGATTTGTGAGTTGAGCCCTCCTCCCTTTGGCTGATGTGGCTGAAAATTGATAGGTGTCGTCCTTAGAGGGTTTTGAATATACATATTAAATTTGTTGTCAATACATTCATTAAAACGGCAGTTATTTGAGTTTTTGTGTTAAGCGTCCCCACTAATCCCCATCTTCTCTTTGGCTAATATGACTGAAAATCAATAGATATCGTCCCTAAAGGATTCTGGATATACATATAAAATTTCGTATCGATACATTCATTCTATCAAGAGTTATCGTGTTCACAGGCACTAAAAGACTAAACGTAGTGTAATTTGTAATTTAGTTTTAAGGTTTAATCTATTTGCCAATTGTTGAATTTAGGGTTTAAATATATTTGTATGCTGTAAAATTTGGTGTAATTTGTAATTTAATTTTAGGATTTTAATTATTACATTTGTGCAAAGGGTAGGAGGAAAGGCGACCGTGAGCTGGAGGGGTAGGCAGAGAAGGGAGTCAGTGTGTTTTATTATAATTTTTGTAATCAGGAGATCTGAAAACATAAAATTCCGCTGAAAACTCCGCGTCAAATTTCTGACCGATTCCTCTATACTTCGTATAGCTAGAGAAGTAAAATTATTATTAAAAAATAATCAGTTGTTCTGAAAAAAAAAAATTTGCATTTTGTCCAGAGACCTTAAAATAACTTGACTGAGATATTTTAATTATTAATAAAAAAGTTAATATAATATTTGAGTTAGTTCATTTTCCACACACCTCATCAAGTATTTCACAGTTTACATGAGCCAGGCACGTTCCCTCCCATTTATGGTCGTTGTTGGTATTCCTCAGGGCTCTGTATTAAGTTCAACACTGTTCTCATAATGAAGTTCCACCCAAACATAATACAGACTGTCTTTATGCCCACTACTCAGTTATGATGCCTTGTTGGTGGAGGACTGACACAATAAGTCATATATTAACTCTTACAAACTGATGAATAAAAGAAATGGAAACTGATTTTTTTTTTTAATTTCTTTATTTTGAATATTTACAATCTGTGGTCATATTTATATAAGTAAATTTAATGTGATACAATTTTTTTTTTTTAAGAAAGAAAAGAGTAAATAAAATAAACAATTAAAAACAAAAATATAAGAAAAGTATATACATCGATAACATAATGGTCTATGTACAAAACAATAAATAAACAAATATTAATGGTCTATGCACATATAATATATACAAAAAAAAAGTGAAAATATAAAATTTAAATAATAATAATAAAGATAAAATAAAATTGACGTAAGAAGCCTTTCAACTAGAGACCCACCAAACACCCCGGGTTCTCTGTCATCTCCATCCCTCCAACATAATGGAGGCAGAGGACGCTGCTGGGGTTTGAGCGATCCCCTCCCTGCCCTGGAAGAAAAGATTAGAGTGGAATTTGGAGAAGCGGGACTTAATGAGGTCAATAACAAATGGAATCAAAAGTCGTAATGGAGGCTAAGGATGGAAACATAAAAGGGTGCATCGACAATTGTTTTCAGAACTTTGCATTGGAAGGAGTGGATACGTTTATTATTTATGTACGTTTATGTTTAACGTTTACGTTTATGTTTAGATGAAACTGAGAAAGTATTTAAATAAGTTCAAGTCGGACCTCATCCGATAAAGTTTCACCCTCGAATTATTTCCCAAACTAAACATTTGTTCTAAACAATAAACTAAGTATTGTTCAGCTAATTATTGACCAACTGATAATAGTTCACTGGCGAGTTCCTCAAAATACCCATTTTGAGTTTTAACTTTTTTATAAATTTAGTTTACAGATGTATTGCAATCGTGCGAATATTTAAGATCAAGTTTTAAATTGATTTGAAACACATATTTTTAGACGTTTCCTATATTTACCCGAAAACGGTTAGTCCTATCGACAAATATATTCACACCAAATATTGTTTGTTACCTATTAAATTTCCAATCGCTAATAAGTCCTCAGATTTGAGATAGTATCAATACGACAAAAGTTGTAGCGCCTCAAACAATGAAAAATAAATTTCCATAGAAAATATTCCAAAATAGGTTAGGTTTTATGACTCATGCCCGGGCTTTAACTATGAGGTCATATCGCCTACTACCAGAGCGCTCCTTCGTCACTCTGGTGGACATGAGCCCGACTCTACTATGGGAGTCCTAAATTTTGCCTACCCTAAATTTTTATTCACCTAGGGTAGGGGGGTCTTTAACGAGTACAGGCTCGGGGCCATCGCTTAACGTCCCATCCGAAGGACGGCGTGCTTAAGTTTATATGACCTCCCAGATAAAATAAACTAAGGGCCTCGGTTGGGTTTCGAACCCACGATCTTGAGCTCAGAAGACAAGCACGAATACCACTGAGCTACCGGCGCCCTCAGAAAATATTCCAAAATAATGTTTAAATTGTATCGTGTAGCAACGAATTATTAAATATTTTTTATTATAGGTAGTTTTCATGAAAGATTGTAAAAAAGAATAAACAAATAAAATATATGTGATGTGGCTATTACAGGACATTCTTATACCAACCACGCTTATAGATCTCTCCCTCTTCCCCTTCTCAAAATCATTTCATACTGGATATAAGAAAGTCACTCTCAGAATTACACTGTACAAAAAAAAAAAAAAACGTTGACGCCAATTCATTACTTTTATATACCAGAATTCACGACTTGAAATTAGTCTGTGTATCTTTTATGTTAGATCGTGTTTTATTGCATTCAATTGTTTGATTAACTCAATGACAAACAATTGCCCTAAACGTTGATGGAGGCTATTTTGAATTTTCCCAAGGGGGGGGATTTTCCAGGCATGATATTTTCCGGAGCCTGGGGGCCTGGTGATCCATCACGTGGAGTGCTTCAAGCCCCGTTCTGCATAGAATAACCCAGGCAATCAATGGCCATTCATCTTGGGGTTTATGCAGGATTTGCATACCACTGGAGAGGGAAATAGACTATCGGGAAATTTCAATAGCTTTTCTTCTTTGATTTTTCACATTTCCCAGGGTGGAAGATGGTAGACCTTTATATGCAGCTAGAGTTCATCGCATCGGTGTTTTTAAAAGTGGTACCATTTGGCGTCAATAATTTTTTTTGCATTGGTTAGGTTAGGTTTTATGACTCATGCCCGGGTTTTAACTACGAGGTCATATCGCCTACTACCAGAGCGCTCTTTCGTCACTCTGGTGGACATGAGCCCGACTCTATTTTGGGAGTCCTAAATTTTGCCTACCCTAAATTTTTATTCACCTGGGGTAGGGGTTTTTTAACGAGTACCTGACATCGTACAGGCTCGGGACCATCGCTTAACGTCCCATCCGATGGACGGCGTGCTTAAGTTTATTTTACCTCCCAAAATAAAATAAACTACAAGGCCTCGGTCGGGTTACGAACCCACGATCTTGAGCTCAGAAGGCAAGCACGCATACCACTGAGCTACCGGCGCCCTCAACTTTTGCATTGTGATAAATACACAAATATGTGATGTGGATATAACAAGACTTTCTTATACCAACCCCTTTTTTTTAAAGATAAATTACTCTCCCTCCCCTCCTTCTCACCCCCTTCTCAAATTCATTTCATATTGGGTATAAGAAAGTTTTACCATAATTGATTTTCTTTGTTTCATTGTACAGCATAAATCTAAGAGGGACTTTCTTATACCCAGCAATGCAAGGGTGAAGTTAATCTTAGAGGGGGTGGGGAAAGAGAAGAGTGATCTGTAAAAATGGTGTTGGTACAACAAAGTCTTGTTATGGTCACATCACATATATTTTCATCATAAGTTTCGTCAGAAATTCGATGCTAAATTTTGAACGGCATTTTATGTTTTTAAACATTTTCATTAAATTTTTCTTTTATATGTGTATCTAGAAACTTCTAAGGATTGCAATTATTGATTTTCAGTCAAATCGACCAAAGGATAGGGGAAGATAAGGGGGAGACAACACAAAAATTCTAATAACTGCCGATGTAACGTATTGCCAGGAAATTTCATATGTATATTCAAAGCCATATACTGAAGACAACTATCAAATTTCAATGGAATGAGCCAAAGGGCAGGAAGGGATGAAAAGGTACTCAACTCCAAGAAGAAGGGACAAGGCAGTGTCTCTGGCCAAGTCCGAAAAAAATGTCGAAACACACTGCTGTGTTACTTTTCTCGTGACACCAAATGCCACTTTTTGCATCGAAAAAAAGTATATTATTCATTAACAAAATGATGTTTTTTCCGACATAGCCGTCTGGAGAACTCCGAGCTGAACAAAATAAAAAAAAAAGTAGCCAAAAAGAATCATCTTTGACCAAGTTTCGAAGAGTCTTTGTCCAAAAATAACTTTTTTTTCTTTTTCCTTTTTCTGTGTCCGGGCGTCCGGATGACGTCATCAATGTTAATATATGAATTTTTTTAAATGTATAATAACTATCATGTGATGTATATATGCAAAGATAAAAATGAAAATATATATATATAATAAAAAATAACCCAATATTATAACGATAAAGAAAAAAAGACAGCAACGATAAAATACATTCAGAAAATGGATATTAATAAGAAAACAGTGAAAAAAGTTTGTGTTTGTTATTAACAATTTGTTATCAACAATTTGTTGTAATAATTAGTATGTATTTGGCTATATTTTATGCTATATCCCTGGCTGTCGTGAATAAGTCGATAAGTCAAAACTGTCCACTTTTCAGTAGAGCACTGTAAAGATTTGATCATTCTCCAAAATCCTGTAATTAACCTAAAGATACCATTTGGGCCAAAATATATACATTTCGGTGTCATAAAGAGGTAGTTAAAATTTTAAATGTGCAGTGTCATGTTTTGTTTGGTTTATGTCGTTTTTAGTTAAATAATTATGACTTAACTTAGCTTGTTATGATTTATCTTGACTTGTCTCTTAAATAACACTTTACGATGCAAATACGAATTCCGGAAGAAACTGTTAAGTGCACTTACCTTATAAAAATAATAAAGAACTTCCAGTCAACTCTTCTTACCGGTTTCTTCTACTGCGAATAAATTCGGACATAACAAGATAAATCAACTTGCCTATTTGTTAAAGAAAATACTTCGCGTGAACAACCTGTAAACTTGACATACAATAATTTCAGGATATTCTCGTATAAGGAATAATAAGATATAACGAGTTACTATAATTAAACCAAAAATAGTAGTTAACTGAAAATTCATAATCTGAGTATCACGCCAACTCGTTTTCAAGGTAAATGGACTTATCGACTTCTTCACGACAACCACCGATATATTATTATGCAAATAATGTTATAATTAATATATATTAATGTATTTATTTATTTTACAAGTTTTACCTTGCCTTAGTTCATTCAATAACATAAATCATGGCGTCCTACTGACATCGGCACATTAGATTAGACGATAACGATTGTACTGCAGAAAGAAAAGGTGTGCAGTAGGTACGCTGGATTTGTTAGTATTGGATCGTACTTAGCCGTGCTTTTCAGTTTAACTGAATTAATTATTAATTTCTTCAATAAATAAGGTATAAATAATAACACACAAAAAGACTAGATGCATTTAAAAATAAAAGTCCCAAACGTAAGGAGACAGAACCTTTATTATAGTTTTCTTTCCATTATAAACTAAATTTTATTATAAAAAATATAAAGTCACTTTGTAAATCAAATATTGAGTTTTAGCGAGTTTTTAGATAGACTTTGGAGGGAGAACTTAATTGATAATTCGTGTTGGGGAAGTACAAAGTCGATGAAGCACCGACGACATTTTTACTCATCTTACAGTACATATAAGCTTGGCAAATGGGTATAATGGCAAAGTGTTTTTTGAACCATTAATCAAGATGTGAAAAAAAAAAAAAAACAGTAAAAAACGCTGGTGAGCTCCTGAAAAGAAAAAGATGGAGAAAAAACGGAGGGGAGAATGTATGGATGTGAGGGTGCCGATACCCACCGCTCGACTCCCAGATATAAGTTTGCCAGATACCTAGTCCATGGCATGGCACATTTGCCCCCTTATCCCGGCAAAGTTTACCAGATAGTCCTCCATGGCACATTTGCCCCTTATCCCTCTCAGCTCCTAAAGAGAGATTTGTCACCCCGACCTTCTAACCTATAAATTATATAGACTTATAGAAAGACACCCTCTTCCGCCAGATAGTTTTTCACCCCTTATAGGCTCCATCCGGACCAATTTCCAATCTCTTCATTTATTTCAAAGGTACTCTCTCGAGACAAATTTGTTTGTCATCAACTTTACTTAAGATCATTTATGAACTTGAGAAAGTGATCTTGTCACTACGATCAGGGACGGACTTACACTTTGTTGCGCCCAGAGGCAAAAAGTATTCTACCGCCCACTTAAGAAAATATATTAAAACAATTATTATGGGATATCTGCAGTGGATGAGAAAAATCTCTCTTTCAAATATCAATTTTAGTGTAAAAATCCGTGAATGTTTCAACATTCGAAAATATAACGAAATTTATGGTAAAATATTAATGACAATGAGGCCCTGGAGGACTGATGTGGAGAAGGGTTTCTTGTGAACAGCTGTTGCACAAGAGTCAGTCGATCCTAAGCCCTAGGAGAAATCCGAAGCTATAGTTTGCCGTTACTTTTCTTGTTATATTTATATATATATAAAGTAAGTTTGCATATATGTACTTTGTTACTGTGATGTATTTTTGTTTGTCATTTCGTTTTTTCTTTTACTCATTGTGGTATTGATAGTCTTAATTCTTGCGAGTGATACAAAAACTCAAGAGAAAGACTCCTTTCCCAAAGAGTTTATATTGCAAAGGAAAAATGAGCAAACTTTTTTTTACCTCTCAGCAGTAATATTTTGTGTGTTTCTCTTATTTAAAAAAATATATATATATATTATTAAATAAACACTTGCTGGCAACTGTAATTATAATTATATATTATATAATAATAGCTGCTGAAAATATCGATTAATAAATAATATATTTGTTGTCATATTGTCACAACAAATAATATAATGTTTTTACCCATTTCAGGAGATACCGAGAACAGCTTATTTCATTTTTAAAGAACAAACTTAATCTACAAATGAATACGAATCGAATCATTTCAACAACAAATTCGAAAACTACCATCGACGTTGTATTCTCGCGGTATTTAGAGATACTACAATAACAGTTGTATACATCTTATTTTAGCTATCACAAACCTATAATTTCATGTATAAAAGAAATTGAAGAACAATTTGAAAGTTTAATTACTCATACTACAATAAGTTGTAACATTATATAAAAAATTTTAATCAAAATAAGTGAACGACTTTTTTCACGCAAATTTTTGAAACTAAAGATGTTTACACACCAATTCTCGTGAGTATATGCGTCACTCACACTTTTTTTTTTTTTTTTTTTCTTCTTTAATATTCAGTTTGTTTCATTTATTTTACTGCACACACTGTAGAAGACAACAATGAAGCTCCACGCCCAGATATTCCTTGTAAATAACTCTTTAGTGACTTGATGCAACTAAATTTAGCCGGAGGGGGGTGATGTAACGTGGATTGATTCATGGGCCTCTGCTAACTTTCCGAGGTTATCTGTTATCTACCATACTTCACTCCTTCTTACAATATGAACTTCCTACTTGCTTTTTTTTTTTCCAAAATATATAAGATATAGTCTGAAAAGCTGTCAGAAACACAATGATTAACGAGGGAGCAGCCATTCCTCCCAAGATGGATAATGCCAAAAGGAAACAGCTCCCCATCTTTTTGGCAAGATAGCTCCGGATGTTTATCTCTAAGGCACTATTATAGAATGTTATCCAAGTTTCTAATTTCATCAGAAATAATGTGAGAAAGTTTCATGTCAAAGTGCTAAACCACTTGGCGTCAGTGGTATTGTCTTTGTTTCATTGAACATCGTAATTCTAATATTGACTTTCTTATACTCAGTAATGCCAGTGTGAAACGATTTTAGGCAGAGGGAGGGGGAGAGAGAGAGTGATCTATAGGCTTGATTAATACAGTAGAACCTCTTTAAGTCGAATCTCCATAAGTCGAAAACCTCCAAAACTCGAAGAAAAGTTTTGTTCCTTTCCCTTCAAGCCCCAAAACCTCCATTACTCGAAATCTCAACCCTCTATTAGTCGAAATAATCAGTGAGTCCCTACAAGCCATTTTGGTACATATTTTCCCTCTATAACTCGAATAAATAAATTGGACCTCTGTATCTCGAACATAGCAATGATTTATTTTACAACCTTTACAACTCGATTATTTGAAACTTATTACCTATATAGCTCGAAGAAAAATAAGTTACCGACTTTAAGAATTTGCCGACAATGTACACCATTGTTTCTTAGAAAACAAATTAGGAGTATACAATAAATAGGATTACCAATTATCTAAAGCAAAAAAAATTACTGACTTTTTTAATACCTACATATACTACGTATTTCTGAGCTTGACTTCTGAGCTCAAGTTCGTGGGTTCGTAACCCGACCGAGGCCCTTAGTTTATTTTATCTGGGAGGTAAAATAAACTTAAGCATGCCGTCCTTTGGATGGGACGTTAAGCGATGGTCCCGAGCCTGTACAATGGCAGGTACTCGTTAAAGACCCCTACCCTAGATGAATAAAAAATTTAGGGTAGGCAAAATTTAGGAGTCCCACAGTAGAGTCGGGCTCATGTCCACCAGAGTGACGAAAGAGCACTCTGGTAGTAGGCGATATGACCTCGTAGTTAAAGCCCGGGCATTAGTCATAAAACCTAACCTAACCTACTACGTATTTTTTATTTTAAGGATGTTTTGAAATAATGTTGATTTATAATAAATATAAATATGTTTGTTACCTCTGTAACTTGAATTTTTATTTATTTCATCTCTCTAACTCAAAATTAGTTAGAATGAATCCTAACCCCTACAAGTCGAATCATAATCCGCCTACGTCGAAATCCTCCATAAGTCGAAAACTCTATAACTCGATTTTTTTGGCGTCTCCCTTGATGTTCGACTTATAGAGGTTCTACTGTATAAGAAAGTCCTGTAATGGCCATCATAGTGGTTTAGAAATATAATAAAACTCTGGAGAATATTTACAAAAGATGCTGCACTCGCAAAGGTAATTGAAAAACTGATAAAGCCCGAGGGGGAAGAGCGGGCTTGTCATTTTCCGATATAACAATATTTAGATTTACTCGAGAACAATTTATTCGCGGCATTCTACATCTAAAGGATCTTATTTCTTTACATTTTACAAAACTTTCTTATCTTACTGGAGAGCAGGAATCCCTGAATTAAATCATTCATAGGATAAAAAAAAAATAATAAAGAAAAACATATGTTTAAATAAAATATATTATAGACATATACCTATATAATATATATGAGTATTTTCGGTATTGATACAATCTTGAGCCAGGACTTAACAAATACTAACTAGGAGTAATCAATTTTACATTCCTTGCACAACATACAATTCAATAAAATTAACTTTCGCACAACATCAACCAAAACAAACACCATTTTGACATAAATACAGCCATACAATGACTACATTTATTGTGACAAAGATACATTACTCAACAGATTGGAACAACTGCAAATAAACAGAGCACTGCAAAAAAAGGAATTGTATGAACGATCAGACCAATCTCAAATATTCACCCCTTTTATCGCTAATAATATAATCCTTCAGTCTCTGAGTACACGTACTTACTTTTTCAAAACGGTGTATGTTTATTATGGTCATATGGTCACGATGGTGGGGGGGGGGGGGGGGAGGGGAGGAGGAGAAAATAACATCAGTAAAAAAGTAGTTGGTATAAGAAAGTTCTGCTATTTGTAATCGTTCCTAATTTCGTCCTTGTCCTTCGAGACCATTGAACCACCTTTGAAGAAGTGACGGAACTGTGAACGGTGACCGATTTGTGGGCGATGCCAATAGAAAGTTGGGTACCTGTAGCAGAAGGACGGGACGTGGCATTGTTCAGTCTTCGGGGGTTCATCACGTACTTGGACAAATTAAAAGAGAAGCCAGCAGCTGTGGGTGGAGGGGAGGGGGCAATCAGAGGTCTCCTTGAGGGGTCCCTCTGGGGTTGAATAGACGGAATTAAAGGACAGAGCAGGCGGGGCTAGGTCTCCTTCTGTGTCAAGTCAGGGACGTGCTCCTCCAAGCAGAACCCACCAGCCAGTTCTCAGACTAATCTAACTGGAGAGATGAGAAGCTAAACAGCAGAAAGCAAGAACTACAGCTCTCAAAATAGACCAACTTTAACACTGTAACCACAAGGTTAATATATATGATGTGGTCATTACAGGACATTCTTATACCCAACCACGCTTATAATGACTACTCTCAAAGGCATTTCATGAGGGCATTACCGTTCGTGCGACAGTCCGTCCGGGACGAGGTGCTACGCTTGAAGAAAATCAAGCGGGATTTTGGTACGCGGCATCTTGGCTGGACGGACAACACCAACCATACAATTTATATTAATGAGTCTCTGACCCTTTATAACAAAAAACTGTACGCCGAGGCCAGGAAACTTAAAAGGGAAGGTAAGGTGAAGTTTGATTGAGTGAATTGAGGCAAAGTCCTCATGAGGAAGGATGTAGGACTCCCAGTTGTTTTGATCACTAAGCCTCCCGACTTGCATCAGTTTATTTAGTTATTATTTTCATGTTCACCTCTCTCACTCTCCACAACTGACCCCCACCACCTCGCCCCTCCCTTCATCCCCCCTCCACTCCTCATTGCCCTGGTCCACTCCTTTTCGTTCTTTATTTACTAATGTTCTCAATCGGTTCTAAGAAAGCTGCCTCCATTCACCCAAGCTACGATATCACTCTATCCTGTACAATTTTTCCTGGCCTCAGCCCTTCATTCGGTTTCTGTTTAGTTTTATCGTATCTCTATCATAATTTATATTATATTATTACTTTTTGCTGGGATCTGTTCTTTTCTTTTTTTGTCTTCTATATTGTTATTTTTATTCTACTTAATGGATCTCTACTCTTACCCCCATTCTGATTATTCTCCTTGTTACCTGTCTATATTTACTCATTTCATACTGTTTTTTCTCTTTTCCTTTAATTTTTGCCATTCTATTATACTTGTCTTTTCACTTCTGCTTATTATCAATTATTTCTCTTCATGCACCAATTTTTGGTTTCCCTCAGTTTCCCTCTTTTACAAATTTCTTTGCATTTATTCCTTAGGTATCTCCTATAAGTTCTTTTTGATTACTGTTCTCATCTTTATTGTTTACTTTTATTTATTGTTTATTTATTGTTTACTACTATTATTATTTTATTTGTTACTCTGTCCAGTGAATGTCATGTTTTTTTTCTTAGGGGACCTCGGTCCCAGAATAAAATTTATTTTCATTTCAAATAAAATTTATTTTCATTTCATTTCAAACCATCATAATATTATGCTAGGTCGATTTATATTATCAATTTTATTTTACTTTCTTAGTTATATAGATTTTCTTTTTACTTATTCTCTTTTATTTATAAAGATACTTTTATTTATTTTTTTTTTCATCATAATGAAGTTGTTATAATTTTATGTTTATTCCTGTTAATCTTTTGTTTATCTATTTTTTAATTGTATAGTTTTTCTCCAATGTAGCACTAATTTTATTTACCTATCTTTTTATTTCTTTGTACTGATACCATATTCCATTGTTCCTGTTCTTTACTCTATATGTATTTATTCTTAGAGGACCTTGGTCCCAGAATAATAAAATTTCTTTTCATTTCATTTCATTTCAAGTATATGAAATACGGACGTCCTGGTACGCCTTGACTCAGCTTGGGTACAACCTGATCACTGCATGTCCCAGATATTATCAGGTCACAGAGATTTTAACTCGAGACTGCAGAACATGAAGCTGTACGATCTGAACAGGGTGGAGTTAATTTGCGAGACGGGATCGTTCAGGCCGGCTATGGGATCGTTGCAGATTGGTCGACTGGTGGCTGCCCCCAGCCCGTCACAGCCTCGTATTGATTATCATAAAGTCTATAAACCTGATCTTCCTTGATCCCCAGCTTTCTTGACATACGACAGGACGATGTTGTCCAACAAGGTGCACCCAAAAAAAAATATATGAAAATAATGTGCTGGCATCAGCGCTCAAGCTTTTTTTTTTTTTCAAATGGGATTATATGTTGTTTTTTTTCAAATTAAAAATATATTTTTTGAAAAGAGAGATGACAAAAAATTATATTGATTTTTCGATAATACTAAGCGTTTTCGCGTAAATCGAGCCCATGTCTAAAAAAGAAAGGTTTCAAAACGACATTCATTCTTAGTATACAAAAATACCAAGACTCATCGTATTTATATATTTTTATACATTACACTTTTTTACTGAACTGAACAATCTTTTAATCTCTCCTAGTTTATACAACACACATTCTTGACGTTTTTGGTGCATTGACACGTCCAAAACAAGTTTAGTTATTGACTTTCAAATTTTTGGCACATTATCTCATGAAAGGAAGTATTTTACATTTTGTTGTACATATTAAAGTTGTAAGCTCTATTGCTTACATTATGCGTTAATAAATACAAGTTTTCTCTCTACATTTACCTATATTCAACATAAATTGCTCTATAACCATAATTTTACTGTAAAAAAAACTTAAACTCCTGCACATAAGAAGATCTTTCAGTCTTTTTGCGGTGAAAAGAAACTCTCTTGCTGCAAAACAATTTTCTTCTTGTAGTAAGAAGATACTATTATTCTTGCCGCAAGAATATTTCTTCTAGCAGCGAGAATAAAGCTTTTTTGCCGCAAGGAGAAATTTTCTTTGTCGCAAGAATATATTTTTCTCCGTGTGTGTTTAAGCTAGTCTTATATGTAATTTCGATTTCTACAGTAGTTTTCAAAAAGAGTCCTAGTTAATAATCCGAATGGCCGGGGCCCTTATGTTTCTTATCTGGAAGATGAAAAAACTTTGAGCAAGCCATCATTCGGATGTGACGTTTGGATGGTCCCGAACCATGTCAGGTATTCGTTAAAGACCCCTACCTCCCTATCCTAGGTGAATAAACCTACATTTAAGATTCTCGGAGTAGAGTCGGGCTCATGTCCACCAGAGCAACCAATATGACCTCGTAGTTAAAGATAAAGCGTGAGTCACAATAACCAACTAATTATTAAAAGTGTATAATTTGCCTATAGAACTAAGGATAAGTTACCTAATGAGAAGTGCTTTGTTAAAATGAAGTGCTTTTGTCGATGTTTAACGGCTAAGTCAGCTCTGGCTCTTCTTATTTACGACATAGAATTACGACCAACGGCATTTTAAGTTTACAGTCTACATTTTATGTTCACGAATAAAAGATAGCTTTTTATGTCTTCTACAGAAAATCTTCAAATAGAAGGAAGGAATTGTGCTTTTTTTTAAAAAAAAAGAAGATTTTCAACAGTAACCCAGAAGTATGGTCAATTTTTTTGGTTATGCTGAGGAGGCATCTTTCAGGTTGGGGGCATACGGCGCCTTGTCAGAACTGATGTTACTACAGTCATTCCGATTGGATGCCAGGAGATTGATACCTAAAACTCGTCTTTAAACTTGCTTTTTTGTAAATAGTCGCTTCAGAAGGGAAAGGAAACGTCGATAAATCACCGGCTATGTAATTCCACAACTCATCCGGCAATATCAGAATCTATGAAGCGAAAAGGAATGAAAGAGAACCTTAAAACGTGGAACGGAAATCCTTTCGTAATCTGCAACGAAAACACTGAAAGCGAGGACAAAATAGATGCACACAAGAAGGATGTCTGTCTCCAAAGTACGTGTAGTAAGAAAGTATTGTAATCGTGCGAAAATCTGAGATCGTGTTTTAAACGGATTTTCACGTTTTAAGGTCCCCTGAATACGTTTTCAACATTTTCGCGATACTGAGTGTGTTTCTATGTGATGGAAAGTAGTGAGCGCTCAAACCCAGAAATTATTGTAGCTATGAACTTGCAATTTTGAATGAAAAAGTAACATGTGCTAACTTAGATCTGATTTTGGTTGAAATCGGACGAAAATTGAGACCAATTTAGGGCCTATGTTTTTTTTACAGGATATCGGTTATATTTATGAGTTAATCAGAAACCATTTCAAGTAAAACTTGTAGACATTTTATATTATGTGTGTATTTTAATCAGCACACATACTATTTCAAATTTTACTTTTATTATTAAAATTTCATTTTGAAACGAAATTTTATTTTTTAAAATTTGTAGATGATTAAAAGACACATTTTAAATTAAATACGATTTTTCGCAAATCGCCCGTTTTTCGTGATACATGCCGAAAAATGTCGTTATCAAACACTTATTTGATAAAAAATTAAGAAAAAATTGAAATAGTATTGACATTCATACTATTTCAATTTTTACTTTTATTATTAAGATTTCAACTTGAAACGAAATTTTATTTTTAATATTTTCCATGTTCTTAAGACTTTACTGTACAGGAGAAAGGGACAAGGAAAAATCCCGTGAGGGCTGAAGAAGGACAGTTCGGAATGTAAACTTGTTGAAGTCCAACTTAGTATTTGTTAAACCGTGGCTTAAGATGGTAGCAATACCGAAAGTACTCCAATATATTTTGTGAGATAGACAATATTTAAAAAAAATACTTTTTCCTTCATTTTTTATTAGGTGATTCACAATATATTTGCAGAAAATATTAAGTGCCATATTTGATAGTCTAGAGGCCACTTTAGATTAGCATTAAAACTAAGGACTTTCTGATAGAAAACTTTTCCTATTTCAATGAAAATTAGCATCAATCAATTTTCACCTTTCTCCAAGTTCAACATAATCCATCTCTCTCATTAAGTGGTGGGCTGAACATGTGAAATCCACCCCAGGCCTATCTTCCTTCATCTGTCAGCCTATGCAGAACAACTGTCAATCGATTATCTAGTTCTATGTGCGGTGCATATGAAGCGTATTAGTGGTTGCATAGCCCCCAACTGTAGCCGATGAAGTGAACAGAGATGCAGTTATAGATTTGAATGGCACCATTGCAGTTTCACACTCCGTTGCACATAGTGGTCACTCCAACTACATACCTCTATAGTGTAACCCAGTCAAAATGCAATACCTTTGGTCCTTTGCATTTTATCCAGTGATACTTCACACATGATTCTCCACTGGGTGGTTTATCATTTATTTCTACTAAGTGATAGAGAATATGGAGTAAAAAGTATCAATAGTTGTCTCCCGACTAACTCTCCATTTTCATAACCTGAATCTGTTTTCAAATAATCATTGTGTCATCTTCAGTGGACATCTCTGAGAGATATGCCGAAAACATGGAACTTCAATCCTCTCAGCGAAGTCTAGGAAGCACAGATTGTAATGTATGCATCCTCCATCCTACGTAAACGTTCAAAAAATCATTTGAATTACAAAAAATTGTATTTTTGTTTGTGATTTTTGCTCAAAAATTTGATATTGTGTTTTCACCGGCATTCATGACAAAATCAAAGCAAGACAATCAAAAGGATGAACTGGCTTGGAAAGAGAGTGGAAACTTATTAGAAGTTTGATTGGGCCCACTGAAATTTCTTCTATTGTAATTCAAAAATTATTAACTTCCGCAATAGTCTTGACTGTGTCTAGTAAAGTGAGATTTCATCTCTCTGAATTGTCTTGTTATTTAAGTATATCGCCAATTGTCAGTTAAGGTGAACTCTACACCAACGTGACGGTTGCCTGACAATCTGTGAACTGAAGGCTACATCCTGTAGGTTTCTAGGAACTGTGTGTGTGCTGTAACGAGGAGACACTGATTAGAGACGCTGCCGGTGTCACTTTTCAACATTTTTATTTGAGGAAAAAACCTCTCTTTGGTGGAGTCAGGAGTACCTGTCAGGACCATCGCTTAACGTCCCATCCGAAGGACGGCATGCTCAAGTTTTTTTTTATCTCTCAGATAAAAAACCTAGAAGGGCCTCGGCCGAGCTTAGATGTGAAGGGGATCAGTGAGTTTCTCCGTTGATAGATCATGACTGGCTCTAGCGCTACAGGCATCTTTACTTACTCGTGTTACGTTTCTGACGCCAACTGATATCACACGAAGGTATAAGCTATTCTAGGAAATATCCTCTGAATTATAAATAAGTGATCCGCCGACGTGGCGGTTGCCTGACAATCTGGAGACTGAAAGCTACAACCTGCAGGTTTCTACGTACTAAGTTTGTGGTGCAACGAGGGGACACTGATTAGAAAGGCTGCCCATGTCACTTTTCAACATTTTATTTGAGGAAAAACCCCTCCTGAATTTTCCAAGTAACAAACCTTACTTGAAAACGTCATTTATATATTTTTAATCTTTAGCAGAAGTTAGTGAGTGGTTTAACACCAAAACTATTCGATATTAAAAAAAAAAATTAATAATAATAATTTAATAATAAAAATTAAGAGGGACGGACGCCTGGAGTTTCTGAGATAAATTCCGATAAATAATAACCAAATTTCTAAGGCAATCGGCAACTATGTGTTTTTGCTTCACAACATAGGGATATATATTGTATCGAAGAATCAAGAAAATTAGTTTTTCCGATTTATGTGATATGTATTAATACTAACGTTCCTGTACATCGGACTTAGCTAGAAATACTTCTCAGATCACTGTAGAACAATCCTCTTGTGCAAAGGTTCTTTTATATATGTATGTGAGTATTGTTCAGCTGATCAATCTCTAATTTAAAAAATGTTAATATTGTAAATGTAATGGTTACTGACTCAATTGTATCCCTTTAAACACTAAAAACTATTATTATTATAAAAATATAAAGAAAAAAGAATATTTTTTAAAAATATTGCCAATTTCACAATATATATAAAATATAAGGGAATACATTCTTAGAATATAAAATATAAGGGAGTACTTTCGTAGAATATAAAATATAAGCGAGTACATTCGTAGAATATAAAATATAAGCGAGTACATTCGTAGAATATAAAGTATATATATTGTAGCATGCCTACCTTATAGACAATATATAATGCTCAGAACTAGCGATGCTGCAGAGAATCGCGATCGCTAGGAGTAAAATATGGCTTGTGAGGTGTTGAACGAAAGAGAATTGCATTCGGAAGAACATGCTCGAAACCAGCGATTGCTGCGAGAAAAACGCAATCGCTGGGAGCAGAAACAAAGAACAATGGAGATGGGGAGTAGAAAGGAAGCCAGGATAATTGTCGGCATCCTGTGTGGTAATTATATTGTCAGCTCAGTTTTTCACATAACTCTAATTAATATCCGCTGGGATTCACATCTTGACATCCGCAGGCAATCACAGAAGTGGTCCACCGGTGATTGGCTGAGGATGGGGTGGGCGGAGACTGACGACCAATGAGACATCAGGAATCATCCCCAAGAACAAATCATCCCCACTCTTTACTCTTAGCTCTTCTCTCACGTCTTCTCTTAGCTCTTCGCTCAACCTCTTGGCTCACTTATTCAATTGTTAGTCTTCTCTTCGCACACTTCTTCAACTCATCGCTCTTGTGCCAACAGTTCACCACGTTACTATTATATTTGACAGTGAGTTTCAGTATGTGATTGTAGATTCTTGGTTCACGTCTCGGATGATCAACACGTATAGTTTATATTTGACAGTGAGTTTGAATATGTGAATTGAGCAGTGTTCGTTCATGTTTTGGGCCATTCAGGCGAGTGAGATACATTTTGATTTCGGACGCACATAAACTCAGTGAATAATCTAAATTCTATTGTGGCCTCCAGGCAGACCTACAAGGACTAGGTGAGTAGATGGGGTCGGAGGGATGTACATCAAGGATGACCACATCGCCACCTGCAGGGATCAGTATCGAGGTACCTCGTAATTAACGTAGAAAGTCCTTCAGACAAATGGCCAATTTATATTCAATTGTTTTTTCTTTTATAAATATGATATTTTCTTTTAAAATAAATATGTTACTGTTCTAGGGTTTGAGTTATCCATTCTATTTCCCCCCTCCCATTCTTCTTCTGGTTGACATCAATAATTAATTATTGTTAATTACTGATGTCAAACCACAGTTAGGAACTTGTACCCGTCCTTCTCGTGGGAGTGCATTTGGCTATCCAGGTATTGTTTTTTATTAAAGTCGCGATGTAAAAATACTCAATTTTAATAATTTTTCCGATGTAATTTTATATTCACTATTTACGGAAAAATGCACTCACACAAGGAGGGAGATGGTATAATTGGCGCCCGAACAGGGACTTGATTTGTTTACTAATTATGCTAATTAGTATAATTAGTGAACCCCACTAATTGGTCCCTAATTAATTAATTAAATTAATTTTTTTTTCTTTTGCTTTTTAACATAAATTCCAGCCTATTGGGCTAAAATGATATATTTTTCCTTAAAGTCGGTAATTTAAAATCAATACTGAAGAAGGATGGGTGGGATTAAGGAATGTGAATGACATCATTTATTGATATTGATATTTTATTTATTTTTTTTTGACATTTTAAATTTTTCTGCGTAGTTTAGTAAGTATTTATTTTCATTTTTACATATTATAACTATTGTTGTATTGTGATGCCATCTTACAGGTCGCGATAGAAATTAGAAATTAGATTAGCACCAGACCTCCAGTAATATTAATTGTTTTGTTTTGAGTTAATTGTTTTGAGATATATATATTTCGTTTACCAGCATGGAAGGGAAAGGGAAGTCGGACTTAGAGCCGATACAGACGCGGTCTAGGAAAACTATCCGTACGCCCCCGGAGTCCCCGGTAGAAAATCCTAAATTTGACCTAGAGGCGATGTTTAAGGCCATGCAGGAACAGATAGGACAGCAGGGAAAGGCCATGCAGGCACAGATGGGAAACTTGGGAAAGGATTTAAAAGCGGACATGCAGGAACAGATAGGACAACAGACTTCCGAGATAAGGGGTGTGCGCCAAGAAATTTTGGCAATGGCAAATAATATCGAATCCATTAATCGCGATATGGGCACTCTACGATCTGAGTCCGGAGAATTGAGAACTAGACAGGACAATTTAGAAGGGAAATATGACAAACATGTTTCTGAAGTTAGGGACATGGTAGATGTCTGTTATCATGAAATGACAGGTAGGATCATGTCAGAAACACAACGTTTA
Source organism: Aradus depressus (assembly GCA_963662175.1). Lineage (NCBI taxonomy): Eukaryota > Metazoa > Arthropoda > Insecta > Hemiptera > Aradidae > Aradus > Aradus depressus. Next base: position 33,055,066 of record OY759215.1, read on the forward strand.
GATCATGAAATGACAGGTAGGATCATGTCAGAAACACAACGTTTAGATAAGGAGGTCGAGGAAATAAATTCGAACCAAAATCTTTTTCGTACCGATTGTGAGAAGAGATTCGCCAATATCTCGAAGAGAATAGATACTGTTTCGGGTCAAAATCAGGTCTCAACCCCAAAACATAATGACCAAGTGACGTTCACCATCCCTGAAGAACATAAGGATTGGTATACAGGTCAGACCTTTGCTCGCGAACAGCCTAGTAACGTCACTTTCCAAAATACGTATATAAAAAATTACGAACGTAACAAGGTAACGTTCCGTAACAATGTGTTGGATTTACCCAACCATTTCATATCAAATTTAGAAATTGCATATAGTCACATTGGAGAATTTTATAATCTGAACGAATTTATAAAGTCACATTTAAAGGGCGAGGGTCTGGATTGGTTCCTTGTAAAGTCAGGAAGTATCCGCTCTTTTGATGAATTCGTCAATGCGTTCAAAGATAGGTTCTGCGGGGAGAAATATGACGTTATAGTCCGTAGGGAACTTGATACCCAAGGCTATGCCGATCATATGGATAAAACACCCAGCGAACATTTTTCAAAATTAGTGTCACGACTCCAGGATAGTACATATAAAATTCCGGAAGGCTACGTATGTGAACTATTAAGCAAACATTACGGAGAGACGGTCGAAAATTCAGTTAGGATCCAGGGAATAATCTCTATTGAGAGACTACATGAGCAAATAATTAGGATAGGTACTAACATAATTAGACGTGATTGTAAATTAAAGGATAGTCATTGGAAAGGCGGGGGAAGACAGTACCGACCAGATAGTCTTCCCAAAAACAATAACTTTCCCAAACAAGACCTACCTCGTTACAATTCTGGGAATGCACGGGGAACCTCTCACTACAATCAAGAGAGAGGGAATCAATTTAGCCGAGGCCCTTCCCGCGAGTCAAATCCAAATTACGATCGGCCACGTAATTACTATGACTCAAATCAGAATTATAATCGACCACCTAATTATAGGGATAACCAGTCGAAACCTAACGTAAGAAACATGGAGGTAGTGACAGACAATAATGTCAATACTGATATGAAAGAAATAAAGCAATCCCTTGGAGAGTTGGCTAACAACCTGAAACCAATTGTTGACCACTTGATAAAAAACTAAGTAGCAGGAGTGGGATGAACAAACTTAAAGACAAGGGGGGAGGTAAATTTAAATTCAAGGGGGACATACGCAGTTTGCTTGGTACAGAGATGATGACGAGATTGACAGGGGACATTGACCTACATACTAACATTGACAATGGATGTCCCACTCCTGTAAAGATAAAGACAGACTGTAACAACGGACTAACATTGATGAAGCTACAGGGGTACCAAGAAGGTAGCGGTTTAGGAAGACACGGCAATGGACGTTTGGAACCAGTTTTTATCACCAAGAGAAGACCACTTCAGGGACTAGGTTATGAGTACAAATTTCATTATATCAGATCACCAGTTAACGTAGAATCAATAGCAAAGACATCCTTACCAATCACTGCTAAGGAGGAAGAGACCATCGACAAACCAACATACCCCGACAATACTATGACTGCCCCAGATCACGTAAATTCATCAAGTATAAAAGAGGACGAAATCACAGACAGACCGACAGGCAATGACAAAAACATCACTTCCCTAGACGACGTCAGAATATCATCTCTGATGCAGGAGTTTTCTGTCCTACTTAGAAACGAGGACGAAGTAACAGACATATCGACAGACAATGACCACATAATCCGCTACCCGACTAATGGCAACCCCACTTGTGAAGAACATCCGCAGGTGAACTTCATCAAAGACAATAGGATAACTGACATTTCGGGACTACAACAACAGACTTACAAATTTACAGAAAAACAGGCCGAAAGACAGAAACAGAACTTTGAGGTACGACACCAACAGACTACATTAGAAATTGGCGATCAGGTGTTAGTACAATCTCTGCGAATACCCATCGGTAAGAGGGATATATCCAAGCTATTACTATTACTATTCTGGGAAGGACCTTACCAGATTTTGGAGAAGAAAAGTCCTCAAACTTTTATTGTAGGACACATCGGCAGTAACGATGTGAGAGGGACATTCAATATTACCTCTTTAAAGCCGTATATTAGCGGATAAATTTACAAGCAGGCTAAAGTACCGCTAGGGCACTTTTTGAGACTTAACGATCTTACTTCAGCCGAGTTAGGGGGGCGATTATTGCAGACGAGATCGCGGCCCTAGAGTCAGGGAAGAGATTTGTGACGTCTCTATGGGTGTCCATCCCCAACTATCCCAGGAACAGTTAGACAAAGTCACACACACATAAAACAGACACTATTCTTTATTATTTGGGTATTATTTATTATTTTACACTAACGGCCAACACCTCATTATACAATAACACACAAAGAATCGCACATACACATTTATTGGATACACGGGATTTATTATTTAGTTATTTTTTTTTGTAAATAGAATAAGGCAGACGGGGACATTCTGGCACTCCCCTGGGGCTTAACATCGAGCATACCCCCCTTAGTCGAGCTCAAAGATTCCGAAGTGAATCGCCAGGTTGTAGATATAATTTTAGATAATAAGTTAGTTTTAGTTGTTTTATATAAATTTAGTAATAGGGCATTTTTTTTATAATAGTAGGTAATTTAGATAATAAGTTAGGAAAGTTTATTTTGTTCATATATTTAGTAAGAGTATTTTTTTAATAGTATTAGTAAGTCTTTTTCTTTTTATATTGATAGATGGGATAATTTAATTTAGGTAATGGTGTCATTTTTAATTTAACGTAATTGTAGGACGGGGCAGACGGCATATGGACTGGCCAGCCATGGGAATTTACCTACGTATTTGAATTTGATTAGTAAAGCAGATCTGACTAGGCTGACGGCGAGGTGATGGCACACACATTGGTGAATGGTCCTATATGGTAAATGTACTTCCAATTGTATTTGTCTTCTTTTTTGTAATGATCTATAAATGTATCTCTTCAATTTTTTTTTGTTTTGTATTTTTGAGTAATATTTGTATTAGTATCCGACCGTGTGTATCTATTGAAAATGTCACATTGACCCATATTTTATCTAGTGACCATGATGGGCTATGTTAACCCAATGAGAGCCTTGTAAATATATTTGTAACATATATTCAGGTATGGACCTTACTTATTATGATAGAGTGTCGACCACGGTAGGTCAAATGTCAATTTTTTTATTTTAGTTAAGAAATCCTAAGGCAAGGTGCCGAAGCATACATGACCGGAGGGGGAGATATATTATAAACTGGAGGGGATTCCCTGAATTGAAATTGAATTATCGTACACACGGAGAAGGGGCCACTCCATTGATGCTTGTAGAATCCACTTAAAGGGGCGGGAGTTTGTTTTACTTATTTTTTTTTACGCCATGAACTGACTGTTTGAACTGAAGAAAGGGTTTCGCTACTTGATTAATGCGGATGCCGGAATTTACATATGTTTATGAAACTGAGATGGTATTTGAGTGGGCTTATTTTTCTATTTTATATTTCGTCGTCGTTCCGGCAGAAGGTAAATACCTGTCGAAGGCCTAAGGAGGCATATGGTTAGGGTCTGGTCAACCCAAATTTTTGTTGAAGCGGATTAGGGATATGGGAATTCAGTTGAAACATTGTCAAGGCGTGGGGCCTTTTTGGATATTTTAAGCAGTCAAGGAATGTATGCAAGGAATAGAATCGTTATTTGCCAATGGAGAGGGTTAACTCCAAGAAGTACAGTGTAAAGTAGACTCATGCTTTGGTCACGCATGCATAGGCAAGCCATGCCGATTCGAAAGGAAATTTAAAATCATGTTTTGGTCACGCATGATAATGAGGTCGATACCTGAGTATTTGTAATGTATAATTATTTTATTATGACTTTGGGCAAGTCTTCTTTTAATGAATATTGGTTAAGTGTATATGCTCAGTGAACGAGCAAGTGTTAAGTGAAACTAATAAAATATGTGACTTCCAATGGTCATTTAGCCGACATATTTTATTTTAACGGGAACGGGGGATATTGTAGCATGCCTACCTTATAGACAATATATAATGCTCAGAACTAGCGATGCTGCAGAGAATCGCGATCGCTAGGAGTAAAATATGGCTTGTGAGGTGTTGAACGAAAGAGAATTGCATTCGGAAGAACATGCTCGAAACCAGCGATTGCTGCGAGAAAAACGCAATCGCTGGGAGCAGAAACAAAGAACAATGGAGATGGGGAGTAGAAAGGAAGCCAGGATAATTGTCGGCATCCTGTGTGGTAATTATATTGTCAGCTCAGTTTTTCACATAACTCTAATTAATATCCGCTGGGATTCACATCTTGACATCCGCAGGCAATCACAGAAGTGGTCCACCGGTGATTGGCTGAGGATGGGGTGGGCGGAGACTGACGACCAATGAGACATCAGGAATCATCCCCAAGAACAAATCATCCCCACTCTTTACTCTTAGCTCTTCTCTCACGTCTTCTCTTAGCTCTTCGCTCAACCTCTTGGCTCACTTATTCAATTGTTAGTCTTCTCTTCGCACACTTCTTCAACTCATCGCTCTTGTGCCAACAGTTCACCACGTTACTATTATATTTGACAGTGAGTTTCAGTATGTGATTGTAGATTCTTGGTTCACGTCTCGGATGATCAACACGTATAGTTTATATTTGACAGTGAGTTTGAATATGTGAATTGAGCAGTGTTCGTTCATGTTTTGGGCCATTCAGGCGAGTGAGATACATTTTGATTTCGGACGCACATAAACTCAGTGAATAATCTAAATTCTATTGTGGCCTCCAGGCAGACCTACAAGGACTAGGTGAGTAGATGGGGTCGGAGGGATGTACATCAAGGATGACCACATTGCCACCTGCAGGGATCAGTATCGAGGTACCTCGTAATTAACGTAGAAAGTCCTTCAGACAAATGGCCAATTTATATTCAATTGTTTTTTCTTTTATAAATATGATATTTTCTTTTAAAATAAATATGTTACTGTTCTAGGGTTTGAGTTATCCATTCTATTTCCCCCCTCCCATTCTTCTTCTGGTTGACATCAATAATTAATTATTGTTAATTACTGATGTCAAACCACAGTTAGGAACTTGTACCCGTCCTTCTCGTGGGAGTGCATTTGGCTATCCAGGTATTGTTTTTTATTAAAGTCGCGATGTAAAAATACTCAATTTTAATAATTTTTCCGATGTAATTTTATATTCACTATTTACGGAAAAATGCACTCACACAAGGAGGGAGATGGTATAATATATATATATCTTGTGAAATAAAAATATATTTTAAAACATTCGTTTTTCTTTATATTTTTATTAAGTCTTTCACAATATCTGCGAAAATGTTATTATAGGTACGATATTTTTACAATAAAAATGTCGCTACTGAAATTTCATTCCTTTCTTCTTTTCCAGTGAACACCCAATGTTTACAAATAACATCTAATCTCCAATAATTGGTCTCAAACGGTACTTTTTCAAAGCATGTTTCTCACATTTTGTGACGCATAAGAACGAACTGCTTGACCGTTCACTTCCGACATCTATAGTGCCTTTACATCAAAAAGACTGGCTTTCTAAAATACTATAATATAATAAAAAAAAATCTTTAAAGCATTTTATGGTATCCATAACCATAAAAGGATTTGTTTCAGAACATTAAGATAGCCCCAGAGAGGATTTTTATAGAAATGAAGGGAACATCCAACATTATATAGAACACACCAGATGCACGAACACTAAACTGAGACAATACACATGTTTTTGGAAACAACAAATTTCCCAAAAGAATTTTTGAAGCTTTTTATGAACATTTCAAGTTGTTTGTCTCTCGTCTTTTTAAAAACATCCTCTGTCAGGAAAAGCATAAATCGATACAATATCCGATTTGCCCAAAGTCCAGTTCATGTCACTGTCCGTCAGCTGTGAGGGCATGGAATCTATCTGATGGGAGTGACATCTTGTAGAGCCCTTTCTAACCATTACGTAGAGAGCCTGTCATATAGAACATGACCCCTGTCAACTAAAGCAGGGCTCTTGCAATACATTGTTTCCAATACTTCTCAGCCTTCTCAAATATCCTGCAGTATCTTTTACGGAAAATATAAATACAAATTTTAAACATTAAATCACAGAATTTTGAGTAAACAATTTTGAATTTTTTGTAGATTTATACTCATAAATATATAGAATATGCGTTCGTCCATTTCAAGCGTACATGGAAAATAAAAAAAATGTCTCCAAACTTTGTGAGGATGTTCCCATAGTACCTCTGAGTATTTGTGACAGCAGTCCAAAGTTAGCCAAAAACGTGATATCTGCTAAAATCGGGTTTTTTCAATTCTAAAAACCAAAATTGGGTGCCGCTTTTTTTTTTTTTTTTTTTTAATGAAAAATGGATTCCTCGTTCAAAAATTCCTAGAACCCTACATTCTTGGAGTGGGAATATAAAAACACTTAAAATTATAGCTATTTTACTAAAAAATACCATTTTTGTTTTTTGATTTAAACGCAAAGAAAATGTCATTTCCAAACTGAAATGAAAAAAAAAATTACAACAAATTTCATTTATTACTTTATTAATACTTTAAATAATTTAATATTTACTTTATTAAGTTATAAAAAAATTATATATATATATATATATATATATATATATATATATATATATATATATATATATATATATATATATATATATATATATGTGTGTGTGTGTGTGTGTGTAAGTGCGATATATATATATATTTGATATAGTATATTGAGTTTATATATATATATCAAAATTTCATATGTAAATTCAAAAATTGGAGTTGAATTATAAGAACGACACCTATTAATTTTCAGCAGAATCGGTAAGAAAGTAAGGGAGGGATCAAAGAAGGGTTCTGCTCAAAAACCCCATTAACTGCCGATGTAATGAATGTATCGGCTAGCATAAAATAATATAGTAAAATCATTCATCCTATGAAGTTCGAAATATATTTTCCCGATAGATACAAGTGATTTCCATACTCGAGATATAGTTTTGAGGGAGACTCTCGTGCGGGGAAGTGGGTCCTGGTTTGGAGCCCACATAAGTTGGCCGATCCATAAAGGTGTGATGGATGGCGAGTCCGGACCATTAACTCACACAGACTCCTTGCACCATTCACCCCATCTACCTAAGCCCGGCCCGAGGAGAACCACACAAGACCTCCTTCGCCTCGTCTTCTTAACAGACCAACAGAAAAATAAAGAAAAACGTGTTCTTAAAATATTGTCTATTTCGCAAAAAAAAAAAATTATATACCTATATAATTTTCTTATATATGCAGAAAAATATGATTTACTATGGTTTTCCTTTAGGGTCCCAGAATCCTAGGGTCCCACAAACTTGTACGATTTTTTTAAAAATTATAAATTGAAGCTAATCAATCATCTGAAAGAAATCCACAAAATTACAACGGATAGCGGTGAAATTGCTTTCAAGGATTGTAGATATAACGTGTAATAATTAATGTTATAAATAATCTCATAATATTATAGTAGGCATTAAACTATAGTTATCGAGAAGTAATGTATGTATTGAAGTATTGGAAATATTCTCAATTCTGCGTGTCTCATCCTACATTTTTGACTCCATCTGCCCCCAACTAACCACCAGTAGGCTGCCCCTGTGCTACCGTCCACCTCTGAGGAGTGTTGTTGCAGTTGGTGTCCGCCCCCGGATGGCCTCCCACTATGTCCTGTATTCTGTGTCACCCTCTTCCTACTTTTTTCACTGCCTCTGCCCCCAAATAACCACCAGTAGGCTGCCCCTGTGCTACCGTCCACATCTGAGGAGTGTTGTTGCAGTTGGTGTCCGCCCCCGGACGGCCTCCCACTATGGCCAGTATCCTGTGTCAGCCTCTTCCTACATTTATCACTCCCTCTACCCCCAACTAATCACCAGTAGGCTGCCCCTGTGCCTCCGTCCTCCTCTAACGAGTGTTGTTGCAGTTGGTGTCCGCCCCCGGACGGCCTCCCACTATGTCCTGTCGTCTGAGAGAGCCTCTTCCTACATTTTTCACTCTCTCTGCCCCCAACTAACCACCAGTAGGCTACCCCTGTGCTACCGTCCCCCTCTGAGGAGTGTAGTTGCAGTTGGTGTCCACCCCCGGACGGCCTCCCACTATGTCCTGTATTCTGTGTCACCCTCTTCCTACATTTTTCACTCCCTCTGCCCCCAACTAACCCTGCCTCCTCCACCATTAGTTACTGCCCCCGCTACGATTGTTCTCCGTTCTCTTCCTCTCCTAACTTGATTTCTTTTATTATTTACGACCGACAGTCCACCAAAAACAAAAGTAAAATACACTTCTTCTTTAGACCACTTTACCCATTGTGTTTCTTTTGTTCATTCGTTTTATTATCACTATTTTTATTTTTAGCCTTTTAACCCAATTCAGAACAATAGTCTCAGTCGATGAATTATTATAATAAACTATTGTTAAAGGTTATAAAATTAAATTATTATGCCCGCTACCCTCTGAAGCATCGCCCACACAAGACCGAGCGGAAAGAAAATTCAAATTTGGCTTTACCATAGGAATCTTCTTGAAACCACAACGGGCGGGCGGGCCATGCTTATCGGCAAAATTGCCTAAGGGGCAAAGATTGCTTAGTATAGATTCTATCGGCGTAAATGACTCCGCCCCGCTCTGCTTCGTCTATCGGGCCCAGCACGCCCCCAATGTCTCTCCTTCTTCTCTCATATTTGTCCTTTCTCTAATATGATTTTCTTTCATTATTATTTTCTTATACCTTAGCAACATGGAAGTATGGTATTCACACAAAAAACCTATATTGACTTTTTGATAGAAGTTCACTTTTCAAGGTCCCCGGAACACGTTTCGTTCTTTCTTCGGTATCTCATGTCTGTTTAGTTGTCCTGTGTATGTGTTTGAAACTTTTTGAGCGCTAAGAAACGCAATGAACTTAAAATTTGAGACAAAAAGTCATCAGTACATTATACAATATATATCATTATATTTATGATCTTACCAAAAATTATTTCAACATTTTCGACATTTCGCCCGATTTACTCAAAAACGGAAAGTCTTATCGAAAAATTGATCTTCATCAAAAATGTTCCTTATTAAATTTATCCAATATCAAAATGAGTTAAATTTAAACAAGATATTATAACTGACTGGAAGAAGGGACTTGCAAGAGTCCCGAAATATTGTCGGAAAAAAAAAATAAGAAGACACCTCTGGAAGAAATGCCGGAATTAACCCACAGTAAACCTGGGTAGGCAAAATTAAGGATTCCGACAATAGAGTTGTACTCATTTTCAACAGAGCGACGAAAGAGCTATATTACAATATTATGGGTTACTATAACTGACTAAACATGCCCGGACTTTAACTACGAGGTCATATCGCCTACTATGTGTGCACTTTAGTCGCTCTGGTGGACGTGAGCCCAATTCTATTTCATAAATTTTGCCTACCTTAAATTTTTCTTCACATAGAGTAGAGTTCTTTAACGACCAACTGATAAAAAACCAAAAGATACCGAGATCTTGAGCTTAGTAAGCAAGTACACTACTTCTGAGCGACCGGCGCCGTCTATTTACGTATTTTGTTAAATCTGAATGAAAAATTAATTGATCTTGAAAGAGGTCCAACAAGATGTCCGAGAGAAGGGGCATATGACCTCTTAATCCCCTCTCATCCTCCTGGCTCCTTTTGAGCAAAGTAGGAAGAGCGAAGAGCGAGCGACTAGGGACACATTAGCCAAGGCACCCTAATCTACTCCAAGATTAGCTGGCAAGTTGGGCCGAATCAAACTTTCTGGAGATTTGGAAGGGATCACATTCTACAAGATGGACTCCACCAGACCCAAACTTTAGAGCAACTTCATCCCACACCCAAACAAGGATTTTATAATAATTAACTTGGTGTACAAAGTTAATTACAGGATGTATGACATGAGAAACAAGAGTCAAGTATTATAATTAGGCGGTTTTGACTTGTAGCCTAATTTAACAACTTGACAGGAGAAATGTGGTTTGTTTTCAGAAGGGCCAAACTTTATATTTCGTAACTTTATATAATTGAGCCATGGGATTAAAAAATTAAGTGCTAATGGTTGTATCTAGGGATTACATTTTTTTTTTGTTTTTTGTATAATATATTTAAATCATTTTCACATATCTTATGTTAGGCCCCTTTCACACGAGTGTATGGCCACTGTGTCTGAAGACACCGTCGAAACACAGAACTAAATGAGTGCGTTCAGATGGGACGACGGTGTACAGTGCCACCGAATTCGGCCGTGTCCTACACTCCTCGTCCTGACATAATTAAATCTCCACCTCCATCGGACGACTCTAGCATGATTTTCCTTCTCAGTACCGAGGTTAGGTTAGGTTTTATGACTCATGCCCGGACTTTAACTACGAGGTCATATCGCCTACTACCAGAGCGCTCTTTCGTCACTCTGGTGGACATGAGCCCGACTCTACTGTGAGAGTCCTAAATTTTGCCTACCCTAAATTTTTATTCATCTAGGGTAAGGGGTCTTTAACGAGTACCTGACATCGTACAGGCTCGGGACCATCGCTTAACGTCCCATCCGAAGGACGGCGTGCTTAAGTTTATTTTACCTCCCAGATAAAATAAACTAAGGGCCTCGGTCGGGCTACGAACCCACGACCTTGAGCTCAGAAGTCAAGCACGCATACTACTGAGCTACCGGCGCCCTCTCTCAGTACCGATTCTTTGTAACAATTATGTACAGTGCTGGATTACCCAATAGGCCGGACTAGGCCATGGCCTGGGGCCCCCGTAAAAATTGAAAATGGATTCACACTTATGTTAAATCGTAACTTCCATCAAAACCCCAGTTCACTCATTCTGAACTTTACGAAATTTTGATTCGAGATAATATTGCAACTGTTTTTCCAAACGTTGAAATTGCTCTTCGCATTTTTTTTACGCTCATGATAACAAATTGTTCTGCAGAGCGCTCTTTTTCAAAATTAAAACGAATCAAAAGCGAGCAAAGAAGCATTATGCATCAAGAAAGATTAGACATGCTGAGTTTGATGTTAATTGAATCAGATGTTCTTCGTCAAATTGATTTTGATGACATCATCAATGATTTTAGCAACCTCAAGTGAAGAAAAAAAGATTTTTAAAGACAAATCTCAACGTTATAACATGTTTTTGTGATTTTAGTTCTGAAAAGAATATATAGGTATGTACTTTAACAAAAAATAAAATTTATTTCATGTTTATAGCTTAGAAATAATATAAATCCATTGTTAAATGGATAAATAAACATTTTATTGCAGTTTGTAAAAAAAGGGGGGGCCCCAAAAATTTTAAGGGCCTAGGGCCTCCTATTCGCTTAATCCGGCACTGATTATGTACATGTAATTTTAATTTTAATACACAACCATCACATTCCCCAATCACTATACAGTTAGTTATTACGACTCATCCCCGGGCTTTAACCACGTCGTTTCATTTTCTGTCGAGTCTGCTTAAAGTGTTTGTTTGATGTACAATACTGTATGACGTACCCTATTATGATGTTATAGTTTAACGGTAATAAATGTTATTATTATTACTGTGACGCACCAGTACATCGCTCAGTTTGGAAAGTGGAACAATATAAAAAAGATCTTCTAGTTAGAGGGCGCGGAGCTGACTAGAAAAGTTCAGATATCCTCACTCCCTGCCTTCGGACTCATGTCAGCAGAGTGGTTGGTAGTAGGCGATATTATCAAGAGGATATTCATTGACAAACACGGTCGACCATTCTGGAAGCCAGTATTACTGGAGTCAGTATTAGTACAGTAGAACCTCTTTAAGTCGAACCTCGATGTCGAAAACCTCCCAAACTCGAAAAAAAGTTTTGTTCCTTTCCCTTCAAGCCCCAAAACCTCCATTACTCCAATTCTCAACCCTCTATTAGTCGAAATAATTAGTGTGTCCCTACAACCCATTTTGGTACATATTTTCCCTCTGTAACTCGAAAAAATAAAATTGCCGTCTGTATCTCAAACATAGCAATGTTTTATTTTACAACCTTTACAACTCGATTATTTGTAACTTATTATCTCTATAGCTCGAAGAAAAATAAGTTATCGACTTTAAGAATTTGCCGACAATGTACACCATTGTTTCTTAGAAAACAATTTAGGAGTATACAATAAATAGGATTACCAATTAACTGAAGTAAAAAAAAATACTGAATTTTTTTAATACCTGCATATACTACGTATTTTTTATTTTAAGGATGTTTTGAAATAATGTTGAATAAATATAAATATGTTTGTTACCTCTGTAATTAGAATTTTTATTTATTTCACCTCTCTAACTCACAATTTGTTAGAATGAATCTTAACCTCTACAAGTCGAATCAAAATCCACCCAAGTCGAAATCCTCCATAAGTCGAAAACTCTATAACTCGAATTTTTTTGCGTCTCCCTTGATGTTCGACTTATAGAGGTTCTACTGTATTTCTCAGCCGTTCAGTGCGCATCACTGGCTGCTCTAGCTAACCCATTCAGGGATCTATTGATTTCTACTTTTTTGAATCAATTCTGGACAAAGAGGTTTATCTTGAGTCTATAAAGTAAGGGTTTAGGGAGGGCGATTCAGGGCTCCCAAAAACCTGGTCCTTTTGTTTCCCTTAATAGCTGGCTCTCCACCTGAACGGTCCTATCTCCTACAGAGATAACATAGACAATACCCCCTTTTATTAACTCCACCTCCTGCCTCTCCTTCTTGGAACGTTTTAAATTAAATCACTCCCCATTGTGTTTTTTAATAGGCAGGGCTTAGTCCCCTTTTTTTTTCACTTTCTTATACCTATAGTAGAAGCAAGTATTATAATCGTATGAAAATGTGAGATCGAGTTTATGAGATATCTAACGCAGTTGACACTGCCATCTTAGCTGCTGCTGAATCTTCCACATACCTCGTTCGGACAAATCGAAACATATAACATTTTTTTTTTTTTGTCTTTTATCCATAAAGATGCAACTGTTGCTAGGGTGCAACAACCAGCATCTATGTTGGTAGGTATGGATACGTTGGCGTGAATGGCATGTGAGAGGAAGGCCACCCAGTGGTAGATCCTCGGGACGAAAATTTATATTAATTATAAGGACAAGGAGAAAAAAAAAATGAAATAAAAAAAAATAATAATAATAATAATTAAAAAAATAAATAAATAAAATGGAATTGAAAGACAACTTTGATGGAATGGGTAAGAAAGATGATAAAAGTAAAGGAACATAATGTAAAAAAAAAATTAAAAAAAAAAAAAATATATTAAGAACGAATAGGAATTAAGGTGGCAGTAAGTCGCGGTTCCACCTCCTCTTCAACCTTCGTGGGGGGTTTTGTGGTAAGTGTTGTGAAGATAAAGTACGTATTTCTGGATTTGTATGTGTGTAAAGTTTTCTAAAAAAACGTATGTAAGTAGTTTGTATTGTGTCGGGTACTGTGTGTATCATAAGATCGTTATGAAGTGTTCTGTTGTTTATGTATGGGGGGCACTGTGTTATTAGTCTGAGGGTTTTTGACTGAAATGCCTGAATTCGTTTATAATAATATTGTTCATTTCACAAAATATATAAAATATGATATATGAGTAATTTCGGTAGTTACCATCTTCAGCCACGACTAAACAAATAAGGTTTAGGGAGGGCGATTCAGGGCTCCCAGGTCCTATCTCCTACAGAGAGAACATAGATAATACCCCTTATTTCTGTATGTAGTACTCCCATATATTTCACATTTTGTGAAATAGACAATATTTTAAAAAACTTATATTTTTTATATTTTCTATTAGGTGCTTCACAATATCTCTGCAAAAATGTCAAGTATCAACATAACATTTACACTATATGTCCCGCTATTTTTATCTACAAACAGCGGCTACCTCAGACTAATACCGTGAGATAATTAAGACTTACGCTAGACAGAAGACTGACATGGAAATCTCATACATGATCACCCATAAAACACTAAACATACTATTTAAAATGCACTATTCTGTTCTGCACAGACATTCAAAATTTCTAATTTTTCTATTTTTATTTTTTATTTCTTTTCAATATTTTTTACTAGTTTATTCTATTGTTTTACTGATTGCCTGTTTTAACATTTACTATTTACTTCTAGAGACCTCTTTTATTTTATTTTATATTTATTCTTTTCAACTGGTTGATATTTGTATACTCGTGTTTATTTTTTACTAGCAGTAATACCCGGCGTTGCTCGGAGAACTTTGACTTTTCTCCCAATATCTCCTATAAGGCTATTCAGTTCCTCGACAGTACATTCATGATGTTATAATTTTCAATTATTCATACGGAATAAGGCTTATAGTCCTTCAACTGTAGTAACGCTAGCTTTGGAGCTAAAACTAATTTATTCAAAAAGATTTCTCATTAAGTTAGGTTTTCGAGTTACAAAGATTGCGTGAGTGGATGCTGGGATGGACCAGGGATTGATTTAAAAATAGAACTTAACCTTCCGATAGATAAAACTTATATATTCAAAAAGATTCCTCATTTATCATTGCAGTGGTTTTTGAGTTACGAAGATTGCGTGGGTGGATGCTGGGATGGACCAGATATTGAGGTACTAATACGCCTATAACCTTCCATAGACGATGACGAACAAATTAAAAAAAAATTAATCAAATCCATCAAGCCGTTCGTGAGTTATAGCGGTACAACGCACAGACATTTTCAGCTTTATATATATGATGTTATTTTTCTTAGGGGTCCCAGAATAAAGATATTTTTCATTTCATTCAACGTCTGTATAGAAGTCTGTATGAAATACCATGAGATAGTAGCCCACAATCATGTATGATAGAATCAGAAGAAGAGGGACATGGTCGGTACAGAGAATACAGCATTTCAATCCACCAATCTAGACTAAAACCGCAATGAGAGTTAGTTGAATGAATTCCACACAAGTCCTTAGTTGAATGCGTTCTGAATTCCTACATATTTTTCTCTCTTCCCTGACAGCATTCTCACGATTCATCCCATACTGCTCAAATTTCAATGAAAAACATTTTTAAAAAACAAAATAATTATTCAATTCTGTGTTTTCACAAGAATTCCATGTAAAACGCACCTCCTGATTCCAAAAAAAAAAAAAAAAGTCTGTGTATGTTCTTAATAGAATCTCAATTTGTAATTATCTCATTTGGATTTCTTCTACAATATAATTCTGAGATACCAGCAAATGTTTCTAAATTTTCAAAAATGTTTAATCTAATCCAAAGGTATTTTTTATTTGTTTAACAGGGAAAATGAATAAAATATTGGGTTTATTAACACTAACATACATTATAAAGAAAATAAAAAAAATCAATTATACAAAATATTCTTACTACTAATATCAAAAATTGGGGGCCATGGTGGCCGTGCGGGCTAGAGCGTAGGGCTCTGGTCGAATGGTCTCACCATGGTTTGCGGGTTCGGATCCCGTCCGGGAGTGAGTTTTGTTTCCTAGACTGGTGGATGTCGTAAATAACTAGATAACACAGTGACATGGCTAATATCGCGGCTACTTACAAGAGGCCAAAAAAAAAAAAAATCTAAAATTACACAAGCCTTTTCTTTGTGACCACTCTTTATTGGGCATATATAATTCAATAAAAAAAAAAACTACCTTCTCTTGCGGTTCACTCACAATTGTCCCTCAAAATATCTTGCCATTCCCCAGGATATAGGTACAATTCACTGATGTTGGCTAATTCCAGTGGCGGATTAAGCTTCTGCGGGGCCCTAGGTGATTGCAAATGTGGGGCCCCCCTATTTTTAACCCCCCCCCCCCCCATAAAAAACGAAAACTTTTCAGCAATTTTATTAATGAATTTATTGATACAGTTATAATTCTTAAGAATAATATTTTCAATTCGCTGTAAAATTGACTTCATACACACTTTCTCCTGCAATTCGACTCGCTGAATTTATCGATCACATCATTGAAATCAATTTTTCTCAAAATGTCAGATTCAATACTAAGAAGACTTAACATATCTAGTCGCTCTTGCTGCATAGTAGCTCTTCGGCCAGCCTTGATTCGTCAATCATTCAGAAATGAGAAGTTTTTGAAAATGTCCTTATAAACTTGTCCTCTTCTGTTGATTTCAGCGATTATCTTATCAATAATTACAAGAAATGTTTTTATCCTGAAATCATCACGAGGGGACAGGTTTACTTCAGGAGCAGAGCCATCGTTCGCTTGGTTTTTCCTGGTTCGCCTTCAAAATCATGCTTAATAGGGGGCCCCTCATACCTTTTATTGGGAAAAATAACTCGGGTCAAATTCCTTGTCAAATTTGACCTGAATTATTTTTCCCAAAAGCGTGTAAAATCATTTTAAAAGTGACAAGGTTTTTTTTTTTTTAGACATTGGGGCCTTCAGCATCGGGGGCCCTAGGCACCTGCCTAGGTTTGCCTATTGGTTAATCCACCACTGGCTAATTCATCTACAAAAAATCCAAGTCACTACTCTTCCATTTTCTATTTACTTTTTTATACACTCATGATGTTACTTGGTTCATGTTTGTAACTCGACTGCTTCGTATCTATCACTCGACTGATGTGTCTATAAACAGCAAATATGGCCGGCTTTTGTTTCGACCGTCTATTGCCCTATTTCACTTTAAAAAAAGCGAATCTATTTAATCTTTTTATATTTATAATTAGGATTTAAGTTACATATCTTTAACAACTGTTTTTATTAAGAAAACAACATTTCAGCTGTTTTCATTTTAAAAAATCAACATTTTGGCGATTCTCTTCTTTAAAAAGTAATAATTAATTTTATAGTATTTTAATATTTTTAATGTGTGTACTTTGTACATCACTGCGTCTGTGAGATGTACTATAACCAAGAACTATAAACAAAATTTCCATAAAAGAATAATAAAGGTGTGTGGGAAGGGTAAGGTTATCGGAAAAAGCTGGGAGGAAGGACGAGGTAGGGGAAAGATTGTGCAAGTTTGATGAGCCATTGAAAGCTCGTCACTGCTGGTTAATGAGCTAATCCATTATGCAGATCACCCTTCCCCGACTTACCTATCCCATCTGTCACCATGAAAACACTTTCACTTTTCACGAATTTCCTTGTTAATTTTTACTTTCTTATACTATTAGTAAAAGTATTGTAATCATACATAAATCCGAGGGCCAGTTTTTAGCGGCTTTTCTCATATTTTTTTTTCCTCCTCTAAAATCTCAGCACTTTTTGGGGTGTATCTTATGCAGATATTTGTAACATAATATTTGTATGAAGAGACTCTGCTACTGTGGGAACGGAAAGTACTTAGAAAGATTTATGAACCTGTTTCCGAGAACGGCAGATGGCGTATCCGGAAGAACAGATAGTTGAGAGACCTGTACGGGGATTCCGACCTAATATCCGTGATCAAGCAGGCGAGATTACGTTGGTTGGGCCACGTAGGGAGAATGGAAGGAGAAAGACTCCCTAAACAGGCCCTCTACGGTAAGCCAGGCGGTGCCAGGAGAAGAGGAAGACCGAGACTCCGTTGGCTGGACGACGTCGAGGCAGATCTCCGAGTTTTGGGCATCAGAGGATGGAGGGAGAAAGTTTTGGATCGAGACGAATGGAGGAGGATTGTGACGGAGGCCCGGGGTCTTTCAGGACCGTAGCGCCGCAGGAAGAAGAAGAAGAAGAATATTTTTATTCACAAAACGGATTGTTTTGGTTACCACAGATGAGCCTTTTGTTAATGGGCATGTCGAACCGTGCTGAAGATCTGCTGAATGTCCTGGGGTAGGCAAGCCAGTCTCACCTCTTCTGCTATTCTCCTCTCTTCACTGGGTAGGGTGTCACTCGCCTTGAGCGCCTCTTCCAGCACTCGTCTCCACGAGCAGATTGCAGATGCATGTAACTTTCCTTTAGGGCAGTCAGTACTCCGAATTAGACTAAATAAAGAACTTGCACTGACTTATCTCACCTATACCTCCGTCCATTTCATAGCACTATATTACTATAAAAAAAAAAAGTTGTATGAATTTATCTCTTAAGGTTAAATGTCCCTGTTTCAATTCTCAGCTCGGCCACCACGTTGTGCTCTAAATTTAATGAAAAGTATTAATGGTATTTTGGCTAAACGGCTTAACTTTTTCAAATTTTTTTTTTTCCTTTGTATTCTGTAGTATGATACTCCGTTTTTTCGAAAAATTTTAAATTCCGAATAACATTTTTTGTCCACTTTTTTTACATGTTATCTTGGTGAACATGAACTACCCAAATTTATTCATCAGGGTAGGGGTCTTTAACGTTTATTGAGCACCTGACATTGTACAGGCTCGGATCCATCGCTTAACGTCTCATACGAAGGATGGCGTGCTCAAGGTTTTTATAACTTCCAAATAAAAATTCCAAGGACCTCGGCCGAGTTTCGTTTGTTTATTTATATATATTTCGCTCTTTTTGATCTGAGACCCTTCTTCTTGCCCATGATCGCACGAAATATCGATCTGAAACAAGATTTATCTATACAGGTACAAAATATAATTTAAAATAAAATATTGTTATTAAAAATATAAATAGTATTGTATATACAAAATATTGTATTAGAAATTTGATATTCATATATCTTCTATTATTTAGTTATTAAAAAAATATGTAAGTTGATCCACAATGCCCAATCTTTCATAGATTATTATATTGGAGGTATATCAGAGCGTATATACAGTAGAACCTCTTTAAGTCGAACCTCGATAAGTCGAAAACCTCCAAAACTCGAAAAAAAAGTTTTGTTTCTTTCCCTTCAAGCCCCAAAACCTCCATTACTCGAAATCTCAACCCTCTATTAGTCGAAATAATCAGTGAGTCCCTACAAGCCATTTTGGTACATATTTTCCCTCTATAACTCGAAAAAATATATAAGCAATGTTTTATTTTACAACCTTTACAACTCGATTATTTGAAACTTTATACCTCTATAGCTCGAAGAAAAATAAGTTACCGACTTTAAGAATTTGCCGACAATGTACACCATTGTTTCTTAGAAAACAATTTAGGAGTATACAATAAATGAAGAGTACGGGCAAAGAACCAGGTTTGTCACCAGATGTTGAAATTGAGAAAACTGAAATTTAATGTTTGAATGTCTATCAATTCTCCGTACGTCATATTTTCAGCTTCCGTTTTCGTATTGACAAACGGTCTTTTTGAAGCCCGTAACGATCGTGAAATATGTTTAATATACGATACTGTAGTTGCCATTTCTCACATTCTAGAAAAAAATGACAAACCTGGTTCTTTCCCCGTGCTCTTCATATAGGATTACCAATTATCTAAAGCAAAAAAAAATTACTGACTTTTAAGGATGTTTTGAAATAATGTTGATTTATAATAAATATAAATATGTTTGTTACCTCTGTAACTTGAATTTTTATTTATTTCATCTCTCTAACTCAAAATTAGTTAGAATGAATCTTAACCTCTACAATCAAAATCCGCCTAAGTCGAAATCCTCCATAAGTCGAAAACTCTATAACTCGAATTTTTTGACGTCTCCCTTGATGTTCGACTTAAAGAGGTTCTACTGTAATATATAAGCTATTTTCTTGTACAATACATCGTATCTTACTACCATGTTATGGTTTAACAAAAAAAAAAACTTTCAGCGGAAATAAATATTGTTATTACAACAACGTGTAAAAAAAAGTAGCGAGACACTAGAAAGAGCTTAGTGTGGAATGTGAAACAATGTAAGGAAGCCTTTCTGGTTAGAGGACGCGGAGCTGACTAGAAAAGTTTAGATATCCCGGCTCCCCGCCTTCGGGTATCAATAGTCAAGACTCAAATCAAGTTACTTGGCAAATCTAAACTTAGCTACAATTCAAGTTGAATCGGATTCGATAAATGTATTCCTAGAATCTGTCAGAGAAGAGAAAACGCCCTCCTAGAAAGTTCTTCTTCCATTGGCATTACTGGGATAACAACGTTTTTCCAGGTTCTAGGCAGCTCTGAAGAGAGGTGGGGGAAGGCCAACTTTTTCTACACCATTAGCAGATAAGAAGGCAAACTTGTTTACCACTCTGAAGTCGATAGGAGCAACTCGAAATTCAATTAATCGATTGATACGGCTCGTTGAGTCTGAGCAAAACAGAGGACTCCATCAGCCTATTCTGATAATTGTTGACATTATCTTGCAGTACAAACTTTAGATTGGGCTAATATTATTATATCAGATTGCACAATACGGGGTAATCTGATCATGTTTGGAGTACAAAATGATTGTAGTTATACATAATTTAAAAAAAATTGATTCATTTATTTTTTATTTGTTCTACAATCTGTACAAAAATTCAATAAGCAGAAGGGTTGACAATAAAAATAAATGATAAAATTGTAAGTAATAAAACATTTTTTTAAATTTATTTATTTGCAATCTATATAAGATAAGCAAATATGTGGTCAAAAAAGAAAAAATTATAACGTCACTTGATGGGAGAAGCCAGCCAGCGCTGACACTCCCTCAAGTTAATTATCATTACAAAATATTAAAACAAAAAAAAAGAAGCAAGAAAGGAATGATTGATGAAAAAAAATGAAAGAAATTAAAGTAGATCTCGAGGCCAACGTCGTCTCAGTCTTCTTGGAGGATTGTAAGGATATGGCAAGAGGATTATAGTGGAAGGAGATGTTCGTGTGGAACTTGGAAAAAGGGGATTTGATGAGAATTAAAATTTTTAAGTCTCCCGACCACTAAATAAATTATATAATCCAATTAACATTTTGAAATAGTCGCATGTCGGGGAGATGTGATTCCTACTTCAACTGTAGAGTCCCATATTGGTTTCAGAGCTCTCCGACCGCGAAAAACCATTGGCGCTTAGGGCTTTTTTTGCCCTAAGAGCCAATGGCCTAGAGACCTTCTCACATCAGGCAGTTACAGTGGTTAGCCATAAATGAGTGCAATTCAGTGCCTAGGGAGTGTCCCCACTGGGTGATTTCTTCCCTCTTGACATTGCCATTTTTTCTCCATTATCACATTTCCTTGAGGTATATCTATGGTCACAGGGAAAAAGTTGTTAAGTCGTAAAATGAGTTAAGTGTACTGTGATCATCTCCCAAGCCATCTGCGCACTGTGAAGAAGTTGGGAGCTCAGGACTTTCGGAAGTATAAGGATGTGGGTTTCTTGGTATCTCGTAAAATTGTGTATGGTCTCGGTTAAATCAACTTAAACTACTTCTTTGAGGAATCATTCACGAGATAAGTCGAATTACTATAATTTTTCTCAAAGTATCTCGTGGACAACTGCATTTAACCATTTATTCACTACGGCAGACTATTCCAAATGGGTGTTTTCGGTTAAATCAACTTGCTCAACCTTAGAGAGGCATCATTCACGAGCATTTCAAAAAGTATGGTTAATAATTAGGTAAGTGATGGGTAATGATTAGGTAACTAAGGGAAAATCCAAGAAAGGATTAACAATATTCATTGTCATTCACTCCTATAGATTCAGAAGGTATATGATTAATGATGATGCAAACATAATTTATTTATTCCAAAAACTGGATTTTTAATAATTTTGAGGATTAATGCAAAAGTAAAAAAGTGATGCCCTGAAAAGTTACGTCTCTTTGTAAACCAAAAAAACAAAAACATGAATGAATTTAGATGTAATTTAGAAAAGTTGTCACGGTAAGTGAGGTTGTGTTTGATGTTTAATGCGTAAACTAGAACTTTAAACATTAGCGAATTTTCATCATGAAAATATACTGGGGAGCTACCAACTTTATCCTCCATTTTCAGGGTTGCTATTCTGATTTTTCAAGTATGTAGGACATTTCTGGCCTGAAAAAAATGGCCTCTGTAACTGCCAGCAAAATTAGAGGTTGCCATCTGGTGAGAAAAAGCGGAACATTAAGGTTTGTCTTTCCACCGCTAGATGCCCCAGATGTCCATGTTTTTAACTTTGAAGCTAGTAGAGCAGATATGGGCAAATTTTTTTAGATGAGAGCCAGAATGGAAAATTAATATGGGTCAAACTAAATATAAAATAACACTGACAATTTTTGCAAGATTATAAAAAAAAAATTAATATTGCCAATAATAAATTTTACGATAATGAAGCAGATATTTCATGTTGATGGGTGATTTAGCAGAAAATATTGGAGTATGGTACAATGTAAAAACATTTTATAAGTTATCAGGCAAACAGAAAAATACACGACCATTAATTTGTACACAAGTTTGAATAAAGAGTGAAAATATGTGATGTGGCCAGTACAGGACTTTCTTATATTATACCAACCACACTAACAGACCACTTTCCCGGAGGACATCACATGCAAACACACGCACAGTCATCATCGCGAAAATGGTAGAAACGTATTCTGAGGACCTTGAGACGTGAAAATCCGTTGACAAGTCGCACGATTACAATACCTACACGGAAATGTGATAATAGAGAAAAAATGGCAATGTCAAGAGGGAAGAAATCACCCAGTGGGGACACTCCCTAGGCACTGAATTGCACTCATTTATGGCTAACCACTGTAACTGCCTGATGTGAGAAGGTCTCTAGGCTTAGGGCAAGAAAATAACTCTATACAATAAAAAAAGTGGGAAATATTTAGGTAGGTAATGGGAAATGTAAGACTGGGGGAGGGGGGGGGGGGGGGGGGGGGGGACAAAACCAAAAATTGGTGGGTGGATGTTGGCAAGAGTAAGTGAGTTTTCAACTCCGCGGGATATGATTCACCGGTCTAAAATCTTAAACATTGCTCTTCTCTTTTTGAAAAAACAATAACTCATAAAGGAATTAATTTATTTAATGCCCTTTTCCACTTCTTGAAGTCAATAGATACAATCAAAAAATTTAAATTTCAACTAAAAATGTTCATGTTAGAGGAAACCCTTTACACGGAAACGGAATTTTATTCTCACTGCTCAAAAATAATAATATAATCACAATAAAGAATCGTTTTACATATCCAAAATCATTATTTGATACAAAGCTTTCATTTTTATATTTTGGGCAGAGTTCCTCCACACCATAAACGTCAGTCCAATGTACGTTATTGTTTTATTTATTCATTTATATAGATTTTTTTATTTTAGACATTTTTATACATTCATTTATAATTGAATAATATATATATATATATGTATATATATTTTATTTTTCATATATTGTTATAGGTACATTGTTTTCTTTCTTTTCTATATCTCGCCACATTGGGATCTGATGATGGGACGTAAGAACGTCCCGAAACATCGTTGGGGGATAAAGACACTTCCGCAGAGTTTTCTTTGAAAAATAAGTAGTTATCTTAATTTTTATTAAATTGAAAAATGTGTCTACTTTTTATGAACGTATCTTGTTTTATTATTATTTATTTTTTTATATACTCATATATTTTTAAGTATTTATTTGTACAGTTTTTATTAATTTAATTTTACTTTTTTTTAAATGCTTTTTTGGTAATACTAATCATAGATGTGTTAGACTCAAATAGTTATAAATCTAATTTATAAGCTATCTTAATGTATAAATTCTTTTGACGTATCCTATTACCATGTATTGGTCTAACGGAAATAAATTATTATTATTATTATTATTAAATGTGAACATATTCGCGGTCGGAGAGCTCTGAAACCAATATGGGACTCTACAGTTGAAGTTGGTATCACATCTCCCCGACACTTTAAAATATTAATTGGATTATATCATTTATTTAGTGGTCGGGAGACTTAAAAATTTTAATTCTCATCAAATCCCCTTTTTCCAAGCTCCACACGAACCTCTCCTTCCACTATAATCCTCTTGCCATATCCTTATCGTCCCATCCTTACAATCCTCCAAGAAGACTGAGACGACGTTGGCCTCGAGATCTACATTAATTTCTTTCTTTTTTTTCATCAATCATTCCTTTCTTGCTTCTTATTTTTTGTTTTAATATTTTGTAATGATAATTAACTTTGAGAGAGTGTCAGCGCTGGCTGGCTTCTCCCATCAAGTGACGTTATAATTTTTTCTTTTTTGACCACATATTACACGATTAATTGTAATGAGAAAAATGTAAGAAGGTATTACCTTCTTATACTAAATGTATAAAAAAATTTTCTATATTATTATTACAGCTATAATGACTGAATCTAAGCTGTGTTCAACATAATTTGGCTAAATTCAAAATTAACCTGAACAGAGGCATAAAACATGAAATAATACTACCACAGAAGTTATAGCTAACATCAGCCAAATGAACTCAACTGAGAGAGGCTAATGTAGAACGTAAATTTACTTATCTACAGAGATAAGTCACACAGACTGCAAAAAACGTAGGTACAATCGAATTGAATATGAGACAAAAAGTTCATCTTTCACTAAATCTTCCAAGTTTTTTGACCAATAAACTATTAAAAATGAGATGTAATCATAAACTTTTTTATACTATCTACTTTTGTATAGATGACACTCCCTCCACTTCCCTCTCTCAAATTTCGTACTGCCATTACTCGGTATATGAAGTTGTGAAGTAGATAAAGTAATGCGGTGTCAGTGGTTTTCTTGGTGTCACTGTGGAGGAAGATTGAACTGTACAGATGTGATTGGTATAAAAAAGTCCTATCGTGGTCCCATATATATTTTTTTTGTTCATGTTTATCCTTTTTAATAAAAAATATATTTTAAAATTTGTTGTTATTCATTATAATTCAAACATCACTTCAAATAATTTCCCAAGGAAATCTATTGTATATCCTTTGGAGAGATATAACCTTGTTCGTATTTGTCCTATTTCACAATACAATAGCGATCTCAAAAAGGTAGTTTAATAAGATAACGCACTTATCGATAGGACTAACCATGTTTGTGTAAATAAAGGAAACGTGTAAAAAAATTTGTTTCGATATGTATCTATAGGAGACTTTGGCATGTATTTAGCCAAGGAATGGGCTTCGAAGAATTGTATTTCATATTAAATTTGGCTTCTATTATTTTTTACAACTTTTATTTAAAGAGAATTTTGATTGAGTAATAAATACATGCAATATCTTGTTAAATGTATTTAGGCATACTATATTTTGGTAAAAATCTAATGAGATCTAAGTTGGAAAGTGTGAGATTACAAGTTCATAGCTACAATCGTATCTGCGTTAGAGAACTCACAAAGTTCTAATCACAAACCCACAGAGGTACACAGACGTACACCGTGAACACGGTGAAAAGCGTGTCCAGTTGACCTCGAGATGAAATTTAAATCAAAGCTCGATCTCGGTTTAGTAAAAATTACTAAAAATGTTTATTTAATAAAAAAAAAATAAAAACAATGAATCATATTTATCCCGTCCATTAGGGTGTAAGGGGCCGTTTACAAACTACGTCACGCAATTTTGAGGTGTTTTTTTGCAAGTCTTCCGCTTTATGTCTCCTTGCACAGATGGGCATCCTATATCATAAGGAACTTCCTTGTGCTCCTTGAAAACTTCAGGGTACAAAGTTTTTTGCAATGTCAAATTGAGGAAAAGTCGAGAAAATTCTCCGTTTTCTGAATTGACCGAAAGACTGTCGCCGTGAGGTTACCTTCTGTCGGTATAAATTACTGTTTTGTTGATGCACATCGAAATATAAAGTAGGTATGTTGAATATATGTACAATATTTTATACATAAAATGTATTTTATTCAAATATGTTATTTTACTTTAATAAAATGAATTTATTAAAATACTAACGTTAAAAAAATTTGCATGAAATTAATTTTTAAAAAATTGTATACCCCTTATTTTACGATATAAACGGAACGTCATTTTTTGTTTAGTCCCCCCCTCCCCACCGTCACAATCATCACATAAGTTATAAGCCCCTCCCCCCCCCCTAGGCGTGTGACGTAGTTTTTGAAAAAAAATTGTCAAATAACATAGGTTTTAAAGCTCCGACCGCGAAAAAAGTACAGTTAGGCCTGTGAATCAAGACCCCCATATTCATTATTCCTCTATGCATCCTATTTTAATCCTAGCTTTGTCATTTGCAACCCCTGAATTTCCTTGTTTATAACCTTTTTGGTTTTTCCAATCAATAAAAACTAAAAAAAAAGGTAAAATAGTATTTATTAGGTGACTGAGGAGTGAGACGAGTGCAATGCTACAATAGAGCGGGAAGGGTGCCATTTTTATACGAAGAAAAATTATTAAATTATGAGAACAAATATTTCAGTATA
Source organism: Aradus depressus (assembly GCA_963662175.1). Lineage (NCBI taxonomy): Eukaryota > Metazoa > Arthropoda > Insecta > Hemiptera > Aradidae > Aradus > Aradus depressus. Next base: position 33,081,364 of record OY759215.1, read on the forward strand.
CCTCGTTGCTAAGGAAAACGTAAGGAAAAAAAAAACAATTTTTAACTAAAAGGTCCTATGTTACAAAACTAATAACTCCAAAGTGAATTTTTTAATAAACTTCAATTAACTCTATTCTGAACAGTTTGCTTTGAAATCTAATAACAAACTCTCCGAAATGTGTCCTAAGTACCTATTTAAAAGCGGAAACACACCTATCCTTTTTAGATTAAAAAATAAAAACAAAAACCCAACCAACATGACCCTAAATCAAAATAAGGGAGTTCCCTGAAAAGTCATCATGGTTAGATGGAGACAGGACGGAAGAAGGGCTTATAATCGAGATCCTGTGTATACCTACTACTTTTTTCTCTCCCTTTTTACCGTTCAATGTTTTACTTTCTCCATATCATACGAGTTACTATGGAGATAGTATTATTTTAGATGGAAAAGTTGTAAAACGATTTCGCTCCGTTTCGACTCATTAACAATCGGAAGTAGAGTCCTATTTATAAGGGGGGTTTTATTTATAATAAAAAAAATATTAGCAATAATAAAATTTAGATAAATAAATATAAGCGGTATCTTGTAAAATGTTCTTAGGCCCTGTTGAGTCGCGGGTTGAGTGTAATGGTGATTTCGGGAACTCGCCAAAACTATCGATTGTGGTGAAGAAGTGAACTACAAGATTCAGTCAGTTGTTATTTCGTGGACAGTTGCTTAGTGTTAACAAAAGTGTACAAACTAAGTTTCGCGGTGTTAGAAGGACGTACCATCGAACAATTGACATTGTATTCGTTACAACGCGGTGTACATATATGCTGAGTGTTCATATGCAGTATAAAAGGACTTACCTTTGGGTTACTGTCAACGAACTAATCCAATCCCGATTCCAAACATTTCACAGAAACCTTTCTTATCATTCAAATCCTCTCGCTCAAGCCCTATCCTATCATTCCCATCCTGACAATCCTCCCCGCCGCTTGAACAGGAGGTGGCCTCGCGATCTTCTCTGAGGATAGTGAATGGTGAAGATTAACTTTCGAGGGAGTGTCAGCGCTGGCTGGCTTCTCCCATCAAGTGACGTTATTTTTTTTTCTTTTGTCCACATATTTGCTCATTATGTATGTATTGTATATAGATTGCAAATAAAAGAAAAAAAAAAAAAAAAAAAAAAAAAAAAAAACCTTTGGGTTAACCATGCGAAGTAATCTATAAGTTGTATTTTGTGTTTTGTAACCACGCGGGGTACAAGGTGTTGTTAATAAATATCTATTGATCAACTGGAAGTTCTCTTTCACTCAATTACACCACTTAACAGGACCCGAAGTAAAGTATTATTATTTTTTGTCTGATTTCGGGCAAAATCAATCAGATTTAAGTTAGCACACGTATTCAGAGGACATTGAAATGTGGAAATCAGTTGAAAACTCGATCTCGGATTTTCGCACGATTACAACACTTTCTTATACTATGTAATTGTTATAATATTAATAAAACGCTTTAATAATAATAATAATTTTTTTATGAACTTTAAAATGAGTTTGAACTTGTTATTTTTACATCAAATAAAAAAAAAAAATTATAAAACTTATGAGAAGAAAGTAGAAAAAATAAGGATATCAGGTAGATTGTGAAGAGCGTTAGAGAAGCGGCAATGGGGGAAATTGTTTGTTTTTAATTATCTTTTGTAACTTACTTTCAGGTCTTCTTGGGTCATTACCAAAAACTTTGGTCTTCTGTTTGAGGGCCTACTAACCTTTTATGTAAACATTTGTGAATATCCAATAACGGATGCGACAGACGGCGTATTACAAACTAACTCCGAGCCTGGTGCGTTAACAGGAAGGACCTCGCTTTTCTCGGTGCACGAACAATACAAATCGGACTCAATTTATTGTTGGGTAGAAAAATATTATAGAGTAATGTGCTTGGATCACACATTGAAGTGTTTCGTAGGTGTACGATTACGAAACAACAGTGCTATTTCTGGCGCAGGATCCTTCATGAACTTGTGCTTTTTCCTGCACAGCTGTATAGGGGAAGTTATGCAATCGGTCAGAAATTCGAAATGTTTTGTTTTCAACGGAACTTCAAGATTTCCGACCCATTCATTACAAAAATGTAAAAAAAAATTCTCCCTGCCTGTACCTATTCTTGTGTCTATGAAAACTATAACTCTCTATAGATTGAATATATCGACACGACCAGTGTGCTTGTCTTCTGAGCTCAAGATCGTGGGTTCAAAACCCGACCGAGGCCCTTAGCTTATTTTATCTGGGAGGTAAAATAAACTTAAGCATGCCGTCCTTCGGATGGGACGTTAAGCGATGGTCCCGAGCTTGTACGATGTCAGGTACTCGTTTAGGAATCCCACAGTACACATATATGTATGGGCCACTAAACTACGGATAAGTATGGGTCTCTAAACTACGGATAAGTATAGCCTACCAAACTACGAATATACATATACATTTTTCAAAAAAGGTTCGGAGGTGGGCTAGTTCTTATGGAACTTTCATTACCAATGAAGACCGCCATTTTGAAAATATAAACATACATTCATGGTATATGGTAGACGATAGCCTACTACCAGAGCGCTCCTTCATCGCTCTAGTACACATGAGCCCGTCTTCTATAAATAAAACAATTATTACTTTATTGTTATTGTAAATACAAAAAAAAAACAGATAAATATAGGGAGGAGTACGATATGGGATAAGATCGAGGGTTCCAAACCCGACCGAGGCTCTTTTATCTGCAAGGAGAAAAAACCTTCAGCACGCCATCCTTCGGATTGAACATTAAGTGATGGTCCCTCACCTTTGCGATGTCAGGTACTCGTTACAGACGCTTAACCTAGGTGAATAAACCTAGCTAGGCAAACTCTATGGCTGGCGTGGTCTGGAGGTCTGACTCTGACCAGGCCCATGCTAACGGTGGACCCCTGGTTTTGTCAACCACACCTATATCTATCCCATTTTTAAGGAAGGCTGTCATGTTGATGTGGCTATTGTGAGATGTGAGTGGTGTTTTTGGCAGATGGCTAGCGTGTTCTGGAGGTCTGACTCTGACCAGGCCCATGCTAACGGTGGACCCCTGGTTTTGTCAACCACACCTATATTTCAGAGGCTACAATGGCTGCCTCAGTTCGGCACTTCTCTAATATACTGCCCTATCCGGCCGATCTGCGGTTCCAATGAATACTGTTCTGTCAACAACAGTCAACCCACAACTCCTATCGTATTTCCAGATCTGGTCGTTGTCTTCAGATCTTCCTTGTCTGCTCCAAGTGTACCCCTCCATGAAGTGGTCAAATGATTGTATTGTAAAACCACCTATAAAGAACATATAGGATGTCAAAAAATGGATTTACAATACAAATAAATAATAATAAAGGAGCGTCCTTTATTAATAAAATAAATTAAAATGTACCAGTTCCGGCTTAGCCATCACCAGCACAAAGTTCAAGTGTGACATTTAAGTTTGCTAGGGTTGTCATAGGTTTAATGCAATTAGGTTACCTGAGATTACCTAAGACTGTGACACCTTGTCCCCTAGAGAAGTCCCTTGGGGGGTGGGGGAGTTCTACCTTAACTAAAAACACTCCCTAGGCACTGAGTTACTCTCATTTATAACTCACTGTCACTGCTGCTACTAAGCAGGTCACTAGGCCATTGGTGCTTAAGGCGTCGTTAGGGAAGTGTGACAGAATGGAGGACACTATGGGAACTAAGGGAGGAAAATAACTTTTTCTGCTTGGATTTAGCTACTTCGGTAACGCCTGGAATGTAGAGGTCAGTATGAAGGGTCTCGTTGGAAACATAAGGAGCATTGAATATTGTGCGAAGGATTTTGAATTGAAAGGACTGGATGCGCTCCAGGGTGTCTTAGGTAATCTCAGGTAACCTGAGAATTGTATAAATATGATAATAACTTAAAACGTAAATGTCACTTTTGAACATTGTGCTGACGATGGCGTAAGCCGAAATCGGTACACTTTATGTATATATTTTTATGGAATTGGACAATATAAAAGTTAAACAAATTCTTCGTTTTTATTTATTTTATTAGCCTTCATTGTATCGACACAGATCTAAGTTTTCATGTGTTCCAACCAATAAAAAATAAATAAAACTTCTGTCTGTATGTGTGTGACTGTGAACACGGTATTCATGGACTCCCGATAGAATGAATGTATCGACACAAAATTTCATATCTACAAGGATGACATAAGATATGGATGACACCTAGACAAGACGGAAGGGGGGGCTCAACTCACTAATTCTAAGAACTATCGATCTAATAAATGTATCGATTCAAAATTTAGTATGATTCAGAAGCCCCTAAGAACGTTAACTAATGGTTTATATACCAAAAGATTGATTGGTTTTAGAGCGAGAGCGACAACCTAAAGCAGGTGTTTCACCGACTACTTAAAAAAACTTAGTACCTGTGTGAAAAATTTAATAATCTTATTTAATATAATCTCTTAACTCAGTATGAAGGATGGAATTGTGAGCGTCTAGCTAAGTGTTTGAGCATTTTTTCAATGAAAAACTGTAAGACTGAGAGCGAGTTCGAATTCCTGAAGTGGGAAAAAATATATAATGAGGCAGGAGTGATTAGTGAGGGAGCGAGGTGTCAAGTGGGGTAAAAAACAGGATTCTAGCGCAGTTTTTGGTAGAAAAAAAAAAGGATTAACCCTTCCAGGAAAGGGTGGAGGGGGAGTAGGCAGAGTGGATTTTCAATAAAATATTATTTATTGTGAGTTGTGGTTAGTGGACACAGATGGTGTGGTCGGACTAATTGAGTGTATAGTGCACTCGACCACAGGAGCAGGTGAAGTAGAGTAGATGAGTGGCTAGCGTCCTTGTATACAGTTCTAAGCAACAGCAAGAAAATCGTAAACGGTGCAAGTATAATGTGGCAAAGACATCGTTCTACCTAACTCACGTCCATAACATTGGAGTGGGGGATTAACAAAAAACATGTGCACAGTATCTATCAATGATTAACATGAGGAGACATTCTTCCAATGCAACATGAAAGTTTAGTAAATGGAAGGAAATGGGACAGAGGTGGCCAACACAAATGATCTTGCGGACCACTTTGGAAATGTATTATAATCCCGCGGGCCGCATATAAAATTATATATCCCCATATTAGATTTGGACCACTTCAACAATTTTTGGAGTGAAAATTTAAAACAGAATGAATTATTATTATTGTTTTTATTATTATTCATACACATAAACATATATAATATAATAATGATAATAAGGGAATGATCGAATAATATTTAATTTATTTAATAAGATATTTGTTTCTCAACTCTTTCACTTAGCTTTTGCAAGTCGATCTCAATGAGTGTATTTGCACATCGTAATTGATTTTGTAGGTTTTCGTCCGTTAAGTTCGTGATTTATAAAAAAACGAAGGAATAAAACGAAAAAGCACTGCTCTACTGCGCATATCTAGGGTATGCCTAGCAATAAGTAGCGTGATTAAGTTACCGGAATCGAGCGTGACGCTGCGGGGGGTCGCAGCAATGCAATACTGCCCACTTCTAAATCATATATATAAAGCTGAAAATGTCTGTGCGTTGTACTGCTATAACTCACGAACGGCTTGATGGATTTGATTAATTTTTTTTTAAATTTGTTCGTCATCGTCTGTGGAAGGTTATAGGCGTATTAGTACCTCAATATCTGGTCCATCCCAGCATCCACCCACGCAATCTTTGTAACTCAAAAACCACTGCAATGATTAATGAGGAATCTTTTTGAATAGATAAGTTTTATCTACCGGAAGGTTAAGGTCTATTTTTTAATCAACCCCTGGTCCATCCCAGCATCCACTCACGCAATCTTTGTAACTCGAAAACCATTGCAACGATTAATGAGAAATCTTTTTGAATAAATTAGTTTTAGCTCCAAAGCTAGCGTTACTACAGTTGAAGGACTATAAGCCTTATTCCGTATGAATAATTGAAAATTATAACATCATGAATGTACTGTCGAGGAATGAATAGCCTTATAGGAGATATTGGGAGAAAAGTCAAAGTTCCCCGGGCAACGCCGGGTATTACTGCTAGTAATGTATAAAAACAGAAGCAACATGATAAAACAAAAACAGTTTTGGGATTTATTTGTTACAAAACATTACACTAAAAACAGAAATGTTGCACAAAAAAAACCATACTTTTGTAAAATTGTGATGAATCTCGTGGGCCGTAAAATTATTCAAGGCGGGCCAAGGGATTGACCACTCCTGATGTAGACAATAAGTGTTAGGTATAGGAGACAGTCGCGATAATATATTCTGCAGTAAATCGGATTATTTATCGGCAAATAACAAGACCACACGGCATATACATACATATCCTGTAAACAAGGTGGCCTGCGAAAAAAATGTATTTCTAGTAAAATGTGTCTTTCAGTATTCTCTACAACTTTTATTCAATGACATTTTTGATTAGATCATAAATATAAGCGTTGTCTTGTAAAATGTCCAAGTAAATTGGTCTTAATTTTTGTCCTGATTTCGTACAAACGTTTTGTTCAACTCTAATTTTAAGTTCATTCCTACAATCGTTCCGCGAGTTGAGCGTGTCCAATTTAGTCCTTTGAACACTGCAGATTTTCTTCAATGTTTTAGCAGTGTTGAGATGCTGTTGTGTTGAAAACCGCAAAGACGGTGGTTAATCAAATGTAATATTTAGTCGTGTGTATTTCTGTACAAAAAAATTTATTTTACGATCTGGTTTCAATCCTAATTGAAGAATTTCCCAGGTTTTACAATTTATATTAGGTTATATAATTAGTGTGATATCGCGGTTCATGCCCGGCCTTTAAACTACGAGGTCAAATAGCCCACTACCAGAGGGCTCTTTCCCTCGCTCTGCTGGACATGAGCCCGTCTCCACTCTATTAGTCCTAAATTTTGCCTAATCTGGTGTTGTTACATAGGGTAGGGGTTTTACGGTTAACGAGAACCTGACACTGCACAGGCTCGGGACCACTGCTTGACGGGCCTCGGTTGTTTTCGAACCCGCGATCATGAGCTCAGTAGACTAGCACGCTAGCTTCTGAGCTACCCGGCTCCCTCTTAGGTCATATATATATATATAAGCTGTATCTTGTAAAATGTATTTATGGTCCGTAGTAAAGTGGTCTTAACTTTTTCTTAACATAGTTCGGGGGACTATACCTTTTGACGTATTGACATTATCTCAAATCTGAGGACAGGATTTATTAGCGATTGAAAATTTTATAAGGAACATTTTTGGTAGGAACCAATTTTTCGATAGGACCAACCGTTTTCGGACAAATCAAAGAAACGTCTAGAAATATGTGTTTCAAAACTACATTTCAAGATGGTGGACGACCTATAAAAAATTGTATTTCATATAAAATATGTATTTTAGTTTTTTCTACAACTATTATTTGAAAAGATTTTTGATTTTTGGTCTCAATTTTCGTTTGATTTCGGCCAAAATCTAATCAGATCTTAGTGAGCACATGTGATTTTTTCATGTCAAATTTCAGGGTCATTGCTACAATCTTTTTGGGTTTGAGCGCTCACAACGTCCTATCAAAAACATTAAGAAAATGGTCAAATCGTATTCTTAGGACGTTAAACGTGAAATTTCATTGGACATTCCATCTTTTTTTTCACGATTACACTGGTGTATTTTCGTACAAATTGTTAACATGATTTTATCGGTAGTAAAAGCATATGATCTGATTCTTTGTTCTTTGTCAAATGTCACCTTTGCCGTACCCCATTGTAAAACTGTTACCCTGAGAAACCCTAAAATCCTCTTACCTCGGCGACTCCATTCATCCTCCTGTCATCCTTCCGACATAGTTTCACATTCCCTTCCATTGTCTCCTCTAAGACTTATCCGATCTGGGCGGATAACGTCTTCAATAGGATCTATTCAATAGCTATCCAACAACCTGTCTTCTATATCGTCTACACCTAAAGCTACCCTAATCCCTCCCAACACCTCGCCCCCAAAACAGCGCATTCTAACTATAATATCAGAATCAACAATTTTATTAGCATATAATGATTAATGTGTGCATCATATTCAAAAAAGTTGCCGACAAATCGCTGGCTATGTACTTACCCAGCACGAATTAATCAATTACATTTTCGCTTACCCTCTAAAACCAATCGACAGTTTGGGCAAAAACTTAATATTTGACTTCTGAATCTTGGGATGTGAATGTAGAACCTCACTCGACATTGAACTGTAATAAAGATTCCAGAAAAGATAAACGTTGGCTTCTACAGTATTACTGTTCGAACGTACATTAATAACCCGCTCAGATGTTACATTTCTCTTGGGTATGCCCACACTAGTAAATTTTGTAACAAAAGTCCCATCTGTTCCCAGTGCTGCCAGAGTAAACACGAAGGGTCCCCCTGTCAAGGTCCAGCCCTGTGTACGAACTGTAAAGGCCCCCATAATGCTTTTGATAAAAGTTGCCCCATATATGGGAGAGAAAAAGAAATAAAAAAAAATACAAGATTCAGAAAAAATTTCATATTTTCTTGCCAAAAAAATTTATAAAGAAAGAAATCCAGTAGAATTTGCCAAATTTTATCTCCAACATAGTGTCCCAAAATAATATTGTTATAAAAAAATCTCCAATTCGAGAGACAAGAGAAATTAGTATTCAGACTGACCCCGTCTGTACAGAATCAGTGAACAAACTGAACCAAATAAATGTCCATTCATCAGTTAGGAGCGGCTTGCCCCCACCGCCCCCCTCCTTCCCCGCCCCCCTATCCCCTCTCCTCTTCCCCCCCAGCTGACCTAACAACAGTGGCTCGTCCGATTCAGAAGGTTGGTCGCAGCCAGTTCACAATAAAAGACCACCTAGGACTGCTAAAAATAGAAACTCATCAAAAAAACGAAATAATCACAATATGGAAAAATAAATTCAAAATCTGTGTCTCTAGTATATTATTGCTTATTGATCTTATTTGATTATTTTGTTATTATCTCCTTTATAGTTTCTGTACATCTTGTCCTATTTATATATTCTACTAGAAAAATGCTAATATCTAGACACCATAGTAATATCTCTGCTATAAAAAATGTACTGTCACATGCTTTCTATCTCTGTTATAATATGCATACACTCAGGTGTCTCTCCAACAAGAACCACACAGTTGGTTGTCTGTACGTCTGGGGTCGAGAGACCCCTCAACTACTATTCCTATGAACTCCACGCTGATACAATGGAACTGTAACGGCATAAGAACCCAATTTGTGGAGATAAAAATATTATCAAATGACCAAAACCCTTCAATATTTTGCCTTCAAGAAACTCATCTCAATGAAAACTGACATTATTGCAGAGATATTGTGAAATAATTCAAATGGACTTGAAAAATAAAATAAAACTTGTTTATTTGATATATTGTCTAATTTCACTAACTATATACATATACATGGGAGTACTTTCGGTATTTCTACCATCCTCAGCCAAAAGCATAAGAGATAAGACTAAGTTAATTTTCAGAATGTCAGCCTCTCGAGGAACCCATTACCCTCCCTACTGGTGTTCCCCATGACGTCAGACATTCCTAACTAAGCTAAATTGTCAAGCTGTGAGATATTTTATGACAAGGCGGTCCCCATATTTCAAATGTGTGACCCCTTCTAAGATCTAGGTATAAAGCATTAACAATGAACAGGCGAATAATATAACATTAACAAATCAAAAATAATTGGTTCCAGTTACAACCAATTAAAATTATTATACTGTAATTATTATAATTACAAAATTATTATAATTTACAGTATAATAATTTTAATTAAGTTGTAACTGGAACCAATTATTTTTGATTTGTTAATGTTATATTATTCGCCTGTTCATTGTTAATGCTTTATACCTAGATCTTAGAAGGGGTCACACATTTGAAATATGGGGACCGCCTTGTCATAAAATATCTCACAGCTTGACAATTTAGCTTAGTTAGGAATGTCTGACGTCATGGGGAACACCAGTAGGGAGGGTAATGGGTTCCTCGAGAGGCTGACATTCTGAAAATTAACTTAGTCTTATCTCTTATGCTTTTGGCTGAGGATGGTAGAAATACCGAATGTACTCCCATGTATATGTATATAGTTAGTGAAATTAGACAATATATCAAATAAACAAGTTTTATTTTATTTTTCAAGTCCAACTCATCTCAAGCCTACCGACAGATTCTGTCTGAAGAACTACACAGTGTACAGGAAAGATGTGATCCCAGTTTGCAGAGCTAGAGGAGGCGTTTTAACAGCTGTGAGATGTGACATCACGGATCGCAACTCCACTCCAGGCCGTGACGGTCAGCCTTTCACGCTGTGCAACATGTATCTCCCTACTGAACACATGAACGAAGCAGGAGTTATACTCTGATAACTATTTAGTTGCCAAGATACACAGCTATTACAAAATCCTCACCGAACTGAAGAAAACTATCCTCTTTTGTTGGGTCCCTAGCCATGTTGGGATAAGGGGTAATGAATTAGTAGATGCTGCTGCGAAAGAAGCGGCAGCAAGTCTTCTTGATGAAGTTGTGATATATACAAAGAAGGAACTGCAGAGGTGGCTTCGAGGTAGCGTGATGGAAGGCTGGAGAAATATGTGGGAGGAGATCGAGAACAGCAAGCTCAAAGTGGTGAAGAGAGATGTGAAGCCGTGGGGATCCTCTAGTAGAGGCAGCCGAAGGGAGGAGGTGGCGTTGACTCGACTCCGAATTGGCCACTCTCGGCTAAGCCACGGCCATCTGATGACAAGAAGTGAGCCGACCACATGTTGTGGGGTGCCCTTGAGTATCCAACATATCTTGGAAGAATGCCCCCGCTACGAGGAGCTACTGGCCAGACTGGGCATACCACGCTATCTAGCTGAGGCCCTCAAAGATGACAGCCGGATGTCGTTGACTTCCTCACGAAGACTGGGCTCATCAACCAACTGTAAATGTACAGTGTTTAAATGACAAACATGGCTGGGGACTGACCAACTGTCAGTTGACTCTGTAAATATCTGTTTTGCCTTCTAAATAGGTATATGCAAATTTAAAATATATCTAAGTATGTGTATGTTTTTTTTTTTTTTTTTTTTTTTTTTTTTGTGCGGAGGGAGGTGAAAGACCTTTGATAGGCGAACATATGACAAGATGACAGTAGTCACTGGACAGTGTGAGAGTCTCCCTCATTGGGACTACTCACTAAAAAACACCTCCCTATATCCTCTCCTGCCTCATTATCCCCGTGAAACCGCCATCACGCATTACTTCACGGACGAGGCTCTAGCTGACGCTCTCCCTCAAAGACAACTAAGCATTACTCAATTCCACGCTTCTCCATCTCTCGGAGCTTCCTGAGGACTTCCGCAGCATACCCGCCGACCGCAGTCCACTTCTCCTGCGACTCCAGCATGCAGCTCACTAGGGTCTCCGGCGTGAGCGGCTCACCTAGAACTCTTTCGAGCTCATGACGCTCCTCGCTGAAGCGAGCACACTGGAAGAATATGTGCTCAACATCTTCCTTTGCTCCGCAGCAGTGTGGACAGTCCGGGTCTTCTACTCGTTTAAATCTGAACAGGTATGCCCGGAAACACCCGTGCCCAGACAGAAGTTGGGTCAGGTAGTACCCTACTTCACCGTGGGGCCGGTTTACCCACTTCTCAATATTCAATATTAATCGGCGGGTCCACCTGCCATTCGGTGAATTTTTCCACCTTGTTTGCCACTGTTGCAGGCTGGTCTTCCTTTCTTCCTCTCGGATCTGTATTTTTTCTGCTTGATCGGTCGTGCGTCGCAGATAAAGCCTCTGGCGCTCTTCCGCAGTGATGTCTATCGGGGGCATTCTAGCTATGACGCACACAGCATCCCCGGACACGGTGCGAAATGCGGCCGTCACTCTTATTGCAGCTATCCGATGCACAGCCGCCATCTTGCTTCGGTACGTTGCCACCTTAAGGGCTTCTGACCAGATTGGAGCTCCGTAGAGCAGTACTGAGGAGGTAACTGAAGCCAGCAACCTTCTCGCTACTTGTCTTGGTCCACCCGCGTTAGGCATTATCCGGGACAGTGCTGCATTGATGTTCGCGGCCTTTTTGCTGGCTTGCTCAGTATGTGTATGTATGTGCATATATATGTGTGTGTATGTGCATGTGAATATGGGTAGTGTATGTGTATATATTTAAATGATGAAAATATATTAAAAATATCAAAATATATAATAATAAAAAAATAAAAAATAAATAATATAAAAAAATATAAAAAATAAGGTTAGGTTTCCATGTTTACTTTGATTTTCACATTAAAATTTTCTTCTCCTTTTATTAAAAAAAAAAAAAAAATGTTAATTGCTTTATGACGTCTGTTTAATGTTTACTTTGTTTTAACACTATGACGTTTTATACGAAAAACCTTTGTTGGATGGATAAATTAACAATAGAATAGAATAATTTTATTTGTCGGCTTTCAAACGCCGTACAAGTGATTAAATTATATCGATGAGACGACTTGTTTCATTACGGATAGGATGGCTTCTATAGGCGAGTTGTCATCTCCCAGCATCTAATGTAAGTTTAGCAATACAAAATTAAATATATTTATCTAAAAGATAGCCATAACGAAAATAAGGCATAATAAATTTGTTCTGAAGAGGTCGCCCTTAATATAATAGAGACAAATTTCGTAGTTTTCCAAGCATACTGATACACTTGAGTTAGTTTTTAAATACATTAAAAAAATTTGTAGGATGTTGCAAAAAACTAAAAACTTTTGAAACCTTCTTTGAAAAAATCAACGTTCTTGAGTTGTATAACTCTTCTTGTGCACAGATGATACATTTTAACCATCCAAAGTATTACAGATTTTTTTGAAATATTATTAATTATAAAAATAATAATAAAATTTTGGCGTGTGAGGGCTTAGCTAAACACCATATGTCCAGATACGTCTGATAACAGTCTTGAAGACACTCACTATGTGGTTAGGGCGTAACGTGTTTATACCAAGCAGTCTGCCAAGGTAGTGTCCTGAGTATCGTACGTCTTTATCGTGTTTCATAGGGACATTATTGAGCGATACAATTACAACGCCTCATGGATCGATTTAATTTAGTTTATTTTTACCTTCTACAGACGCAGTCACCCCTCAAGGTGGTGAAAAAGTTCCTGCAGAGATTTAAATGCGTCCTTAGCCGCAACACTAGATCCCGCCCCTTTGATCTTTACTTCCCTTTCTATAGAACAACAACCACCACAACTCCTTCCTTATCCAGACTAACTCCCTCTGGAACTCTCTCCCTCTCCAGAATCGCCATGCTCCTACTCTTCTTTCATTTAAGTCCCTACTTTTCCAGTACCTCCTTCAGCAAACCTCTGATTCCTAAGGCTAGTTCCTATGGGATAGTTCTCGTCTCTCACTCCACTGGACAGCTCTATTATTTCATCTTCCCAGTTGGACCTCTGATTTTCTTTATAATTTAGATATAACTCATTATTGTTATTTTTGTTTACATTATTGTTCTAACTTTGTTTTCTCAAAATTCCGTTTTTCTTTTATTTTTTATTTTTCACTAGTTTATTTTCATTGTTTTTTTCCATTAACATTTATATTTCCTTAATTAATTCTTAGCGGCCTCTTTTCTTTATTCTCAATTGGTTGATACGTGTATCCTTTGGTTTATCTTCTTATGTAATTACTCTTAGGGGACGTACGCCCCAGAATGAAGATTAATTTTCATTTAATGCATATGCTCTGTCCACTTTTATTAATTTATTTTATTTTATTAGATATTTATATTGAAGTGATCTTACTTGGGGTCTTTAAAAACTATCAATGTCTGTCTCGTCTGACACTTCAGACGGGAATGACTATCTTCTCCGACGGCTCAACTAGCAATGTCTACCTCATACGGCACAGGAACAGACTTGAATTTTCATCCCCTCCAGTTTATGTATCTTTCAACTAGTGCGCTACTCGTGGTCGCTCTCAGAACTATATTTACCACTAGGTCTCTGATATTCAATATATCACAATATAGATATATTTATTTTCGTATATTTCTTCATAATTAAGCTGTTCACATTATTTTTTCATTTATTGTGGTCTAGTTTATCCACTGTAGCACTATTTTATTTATTTTTGTATTTTTTCTGATTTATTTTCTTTTCTATTCATAGGGGACTTCGGACCCAGAATAATAAAAAAATGTATTTTCATTTTCAATCATCAATCGTTGTCATAGGTAAACCTGTGCCGGTGGCTAAGACCAGTGATTCTCAACCTGTGGTCCGCGGAAGGTTTTCATGTGGTCCGCGAAATATATCAGCCTTTCGGCATAATAATAAAAAAACTAAAAAATAAAAGTCTAAAAAAATAAAGCATTGGGATTTGTCTTATAAATAACAAAATTAATTAGTACGCGGCTATTGTGGAATCGGTCTGTCTGCTTGCCTGAGCCCGGCTGTGTACCTGTGTAACTCGTGCCCGACTCCCGAGCACCTCTAAAGTAAAGTCCTACATTAAATCACTTAAAGATTATTTTCAGAAGTATTTTCCTGCTGACACTGATGTAAGGAAAAACAATCTGTGAGTAATTGATCCATTTTTACCATGCAAGGATAGCAATTTATCAATTCGGGAACAAAAACAACTGATTGAGATTGCATCGGATCCTCATCTGCAATTAATAAAATCTCAGTATGAAAATATTGCAGACTTTTGGGTCCGGTTGCTTGATGAAAGTCCACTACTCAGTAAAAGGGCATTAAAACTTCTTCTCCCTTTTCATTGCACATATCTTTGTGAAACAGCGTTTTCAACATTAACTGTCATCAAGAATAAACATCGCAACCTATTATTAAATTTGAATGCTCCATTGAGATTGGCTTTGACTTCTTGGCAGCCAAATATTGAAAAACTTTCAAACGAAATGCAAGATCAAGGGAGTCATTAAGGTAAAATTTGTGTAAATATAACAATAATTAAAGAAATAATTATAATATAGTGAGTAAATAATAAATGTTTCAAGGTTAATGCGCATTTCTTGGATCTTTTTGCCATATTTTGCTCTTTTGGGTTTTTTGTTCTTTGACTGAATTCCATCACTGGTCCGCCATTGATCAGGTAAGGAATCTAGTGGTCCATGGGTATGAAAAGGTTGAGAACCACTGGCTAAGACCGTCTGACGTAGTAAACTTTTAGCAATAAACCTCTTTTATAATCGTATTTCTGTAACATTCCACTCCCCCTTCTGTATAACGGACACTAACTTTGTTCCCACCAATGTTCGAGAGATAGAGAATGTTCACTATACAATATAAAATTGTTGGGTGATCGTGTTAAACTGCGGTCTGCAATAAAGAGGTAACTAGATTGCAGGTTTGGCCGGCACAATGGACTGGCACATTGCTTTGAAAGCTGATTTAAATTCGGTAAAACCCCGAGTGCAGGCTACCCTGACCCGCTCATCAGTCCAATTTGGGGTGTCCGGATTCCGGCCCCCCCCCCCCCCCCCCCGGTCTAACTTCGTTGCCCTTCCTTTATTGTAAACCCATTTACATTTTCACTAGATGGGCATTTCAATGCCCCCCGCCACTCCCTTTCTCGAAATTTAGCATGTTAATAGACCAAAAGTTTAAATTTGAACGCTCTCTGGGCATCGTTAAACTCAATAAGCACAATATTACCCAGGGTGATTAGAGAACACATTGAAAGGTTTCATTGGTTGAAAATTACGAGAAAAAAATCAGTAGGTTGGAGTTGCAAGAAACTTCAAAAAAATGTTTTCGCTCTCACCTTAACATCAAACGATCGTTACAATACGAATTGACATAGAAGAACGTCCAAGACGCTTCAATCGACTGTCGACAACCCTTAAAACGTTCATGCCACTTGAAACATGCCGTACGCTTCATAGCAACATCACCGTAAGTCCTGTTGAGCATAGCAAATGTTTCAGTTTCTGGAAGAAATGCCGGAAACAACCAACAGTGAACATCCCAGAGAAGTTTAAGAAACACATACACCTACCTTCCCCTATGATATCGCAAGGAAGTAAAGCTGTACTTTAATTCAATTTTTTTTGGTTCAGTTCAAAAGATATATACAGGCAACAACGTGATTTTTGGGTCGCTATATAGAATGATATTGAATGTCATTTAGTTTTTTTTTTTTTGGCCTTATGTTCAATGCATATTAGCCATGTCACTGTGTTATCTAATTATTTACGACATCCATGGCCTCAGGAGGGAGTTCTATCTACAAAAAACTCACTCCCGGACGGGATTCGAACCCGCAAACCATGATGAGACCATGCGACCAAAGCCCTTCTCTCTAGCCCGCACGGCCACCATGGCTCCCGTCATTTAGTTAGATACATAGTTATATATCATTTCTGATTATAGTTACAAGAAAAGATAAGATAAGGAAGAGAAAAACGAATACATTTTATTAACATTTATTTTGCATATTAAATAAATTTTATTAATTTTTTTCTTCAATATATTACAAATAAAACAACATATTTACATACATTACAATATTATTTCATTTATTTACAATTAATACATGACTGATTATTACAAACTTCCCAGTTTGATAATGTGTAATTTTGGGATCATTAATCATTGCTTAATGAATAAAACTTACGATTTCAAATTTAAAAAAAAATTCTCATACAATAGAATGAACCCAGGCCAAAAGATTAATACAGATATTTTGATTTGATAATACATTTCGAGATATTATTATATGGCTTATACAACTTAGATTTTATATAAAAAAAAAGTTTCTGAATTTTATTATTAAGTACACAAGCAAGAATTTCCAATGAAATATTAGTTACAATACAAGTGTTACATTATTATTTTTAAAACTAGTACTTCGTTTCAGGGGCCTTCCAAAAATTGTCACGCTTTTCCGAAACCTATTCCTCTCCATAATACAAAAAAAAAAAAAAAAGTGTTTCAAAACGACAGGACATTTCAGGACGGTTTTCGGCTCGTATTTCGCAACCCGGGCGACCTGCGAAAAATTGTATTTCATACAGAATGGGCCTTTTAGTTTTCTCTCTTCTATTTGAAGAGATTTTTGATTAGATTATAAATATAAGCGGAATGTTGTAAAATATATTTAAGCCTCCTACTAAAGTGGCCTCAATTTTCGTCCAATATCGGCCTAAATCTAAACAGATTTAAGTTAGCATATGTGACATCTTCATTTCAAGATCATAGCTACAATCGTTCTTGAGTTAGAGCGCTCACAAAATTCTGACCACGTACACACATCCACACCGACGCACCAATAGAGAAACAACGTCGCGAAAATGATCAAAACGTGTTCAGGGGACTTTGAAACGTAAAAATCCGTTGAAACGCGCTTATATACTTTCTTATACTACATGTATAAGAAAGTACATAAACTATAGTTTAAAAAACTAAAAATACGCTTTTATGAGTAGCGCACTAAAAAGTTAAAAGTTCCCATGACCACCTCCCCCCTCCATCATCAAACCCTCCTGATGACAATATGTAATCAAAGGACTCATTGAGACAAGCCAAAAAAACCCAAACATGATGGGCTTATTGTTAGCTGTTGAGGAGTCACTATGACCACTTCATAGGGTCATAGGTACTTCATCATACAAGCTAGATGGTACCATATTATTGTATTGTCACCAGAATTGCATAAGTGTGCTAGGTTTCAAATCCGTACGACAATAAGAAGTGGGTGAATATTGAGTTGTAAGATTTGCTCACAGGTGAAGCTAATAAATGTTACAAAAATATGGAAAATTACATTTTTCACTATAACCATCCTAATACAAGAGATCGATAATCGATATTCAATACGAGAACATATTTTTATGAATACTCAACTGCTGGTAGAGTTGGAATTTAATTTTAAGGCAGGGCACTTTTACCTTTCTTATTAGGATAGAACCTTTACGTTATTCGTATACAGTTAATTTCGATTAAAAATAACTATTCAGAGCAAAAATCATTGTAGATTTTCATGGTTTAAAATCATTCTGCGCGGCGCATTGAACCTATATCTGGCCTCAGGCTATAATTTGTCCATCCCTGCACTGGACTATCCATCAATCAGGAGAACATAGTTTAATATTGATACAGATAGTACATAATGAGATGTGGTCAACATAATTCTGATAAATTCAAAATTAACCAGAACAGAGGTCTAAAACACTAATAATTCTACCACAGAGGTTATACCTAACATCAGGTGCAATACATCGATTAGATATAACACATTCTTCTTATAATATTTCTCAGTATAAAAAAGTAAAAATGTAATAATATGACCTTTAAAATTCAATACACTACATTCTCTATTAACCTGGAGGTAGGTACCTAAAGTTAAAGCGAAATCGCTGATTAAGAGGGAGTACGTTTTTGTGGCATTTCTTCCAGAGGTGTTCCCTTTCTGACTGTAATTCTAGACGAGTCCACGTCCAAAATGATTAATAGAGTAGACAGTATCTTTTCAATGTAGAAGGAATTCGAGGTTCGGTCGTGTAAATGGAAAATTAAAAATTTGGCCAACGTTTCGAAAACTATTTATTTCCTTCTTCAGGGTCTTATAATGACTTGAGTGGATGTGTGTGGTGAACCATAACCACCTTTATATTGGACACAAACTCACAACACCTTCACCACACACATCCTCTCAAGTCATTATAAGGCCCTGAAGAAGAAAATAAATAGTTTTCGAAACGATGGGCAAATTTTGAATTTTTCATTTACACGACAGAACCTCGAATTCTTTTTACATAGATTGCACGTCCCTTCTTCAGATCACAGTGAGCCTCTCGGATGTGAAATCGTCTCGAAATGTTGACAGAATGAAGACACCTCTGAAAGACATATACCGGAAATTATAAAGGGAAATTGGAATTATAACTAGAGTTTCAGGTCGGAGGATGAAGGGAACATTTGGTTTTTATATAACAATATTTTGTAATAGACGACATTTCAAAAAATAAAATTTGTTTCAATTATTACAAGTTTCCACAATATGGATGATACTTGGACGAAATCAGACAACGGATAAGCAGGCCTCTTCTGAATACATCTGAGTTATGTTTTCCTTCCTCACGATGACATCCATAACGACGAAAATACGACACATGCAGAGACGACACTGGACAGCACATTGCCACTACCTACTATGAGTCATAAAACCTAACCTAACCTAAATTCATACCCAGGTTTTAACTACAAGTTCATATCGCCTACTACCAGAGCCCTCTTTCGTCACTCTAGTGGACATGAGCCCGACTATACTGCGGGAGTCCTAAACTTTGCCTACCCTAAATTTTTATTCGCCTATGGTAAAGGTCTTTAACGAGTACCTGACATTGTACAGTTTCGGGACTATCGCTTAAAGCCCAACTGAAGGACAGCATGCTTAAGTTTATTTTACTTCCCAGGAAAAATAAACTAACGACCACGGCCGGGTTTCGAACGCGCGATTTTGAGCACAGTAAGCAAGCATGCATACCACTGAGCTACCGGCACCCTCTGCAAAAATAATATAATGAATGATAAATATAAAAAATTGTTTATATAAAGATAAGCAAATAAATTATAAATATTGATGATCGGAGTTCTTCCCGAAACCTCTATACTTGTTAGGTTGTAAACACCGCAAAAATATATAGGACAAGAATATAGATGTGAAAAGCATATTATTATAAATTCAGAATCTCTTTACATATCCCGTGTTCGCTGAGACAAAGGAATAATATGGAACGCCCACAGCAGATTATAACTTACAGAACATTGGCTGACGATCATCAATCTCTAAGTCGCACTACTGAAAACACACGTTCTATTGACAATTCGCTACTCTAGTCAATATGAACGTATTTCCTGAAACTGTGGCCAAGTCAAATGTAAACCGCATTCAAGGCAACGCAGTCCATCAACCCACGCTTATCACGGCTTATTCTACGACACGAACACCATTCATAACGACCAGTAAGTATCATTTGTTTTCAGAGTTGTGACAGAGAGATATACAAAGTTCCCGGTCAAACTCACCATTCAAACACTAACATCAAATACCCTGCACACAAACCCATCCCGGTAACACAAGTGAACATGGCAGCTTGACTTGCTTGAGATGTATACTTTTGTAGCTTTGCTTCTGAAAGCAACACTCTTCTGCAGTGTAATAATTTCACATACATTTATATATTTCTGCAGAAATAACTAATAACAGTATTATTATATTGCTGTCATAAGGAAAACAGAATTTCAAATTTCATCGGAAATAACACTGATTAAAACATTGTTTTCCCTGATTTTTTAGCATGTAACTAAAAAAAAAAAATGTTTTACAACATTATCAATGAATTTTCATGGCATTTTTCAGAATCAAAAACAAAAATCTGTGTAGCCAGGAAATATGAGACTGTGGTCCCCTACCACTTTAAACACACACTCATTGAGGATGAAGGGAGGCGGTGACTTGTGGCTTGGAACCCACGCAAGTCTCTCCACTTGTTTTATAATATTTTTGCTATGCCCTCGCAGGCTAAACCATAGCGATACCGAGGACCGCGAGTTGCCGACTGCGCTTGTATAAAACTATCTAGACCCTCAATATTAATATATTTTGGCTGCATGAAACGTATCTACTTCACACTAAATAAATACTTACAGGATAAAAGAGGTATGGTTATGCTCCCAAGGGCCTATCCTTGTTGTATAAAGACCCTTTAAAATTATCCCTTTCTTATAAGATTTACTCAGCTCCAATTATCTCTTTTCATTCGTTTATGTAATCAAAACAAACTGTTTTTATGACGAATGTTTTTACAATAATAATATTTTTTTTAAATCGTCGATTAATAAATTAAGTTTTTGTTCTCCCTCCAAAATAAATCGACCGTTTGAGCTAAAAACTATGGTTGACATACATATGGGCTCTTGAATCTTCATACTAAATTTTGGGTCGATACATTTATTACAAGTGTAGGGTTTTATGAGCACAGTCCCTGGAAAGTTAATAGGTGTCGACCTTATGGGGTTTTGAATTTAGATATGAAATTTAGCGTCAGTACAGTTACTACAGGACGTTTTGTATTGAACCTCCACCTAATCCCCCCCCCCCCCCCCCCCCCCCCCGCCCCTCTTTTGGTTGAATATCAAGAAATGTCCTATAGGATACTGGATACACATATATAATTTCGATACTCGGTGAATCCAAACCCCGATATGTTTTTTTTTTTCTTAATTAGTCACAGCTGACAACATTCCTTGTCCTTCTTCCTCTTAAGATACAATATAAGTCTACTTGAGTATAGTACTACTCAATAATCCTCCATAATGTTCAACATTATACATACCAGGAAGATCATAACTACGAGCATATACAGCCTGCATTTGGGGAGTAACATCGGCTCTATTATACAAAGAGGATATATTACTACGTATAATGATTGCCGTCTCTACATAATATAATCCTGACGCATTTACAAAATGAGCATCTGTATCAGATGGAGCATTTGATTGTACTGGTAAGATACCGGATATGGAGTTAAGGTTGACTATATGTACCGAACTGAGACTGTACATCGTCGCTTGGATGCAGAACTAGTCTATGTCCATTTTTCGCTATTTTGTTATATTATGCACATATTATAGAAAAAAAAGTTTTACATTGGGTGCAGAAGTAGCGTATGTCCATCTTTACAGCTGGCGCCCCCATCGCCAAAGTTCGTACTAACCTATGTTTCCGCAGCGCCAAAGTTAGTAACCAAAAAAACTAAAAAAACATCTCCCCTGTAAAATTAGAGGGCGCCGGTAGCTCAGTGGTATGCGTGCTTGACTTCTGAGCTCAAGAACGTGGGTTCGTAACCCGACCGAGGCCCTTAGTTTATTTTATCTGGGAGGTAAAATAAATTTAAGCACGCCATCCTTCGGATGGGACGTTAAGCGATGGTCCCGTACGTGTACGATGTCAGGTACTCGTTAAAGACCCTTGCCCTAAGTGAACAAAAATTTATGGTAGGCAAAATCTAGGACTCCCACAGTAGAGTCGGGCTCATGTCCACCAGAGTGACGAAAGAGCGCTATGACCTCGTAGTTAAAGCCCGGGCATGAGTCATAATACCCAACCCAACCCTAATTGATTTAAAATCAATAATAATTTGATTTCTAGCCGCTTGAGAGTGTTAGTGAGCTAAATAAAATTATGATTTGCAGATATTGAAATGTAAAAAAAATTCAGGAAGGAGGGGGCTTTTATTAAAAAATAAAATTTGTAATATACGATATTTGATACAATCGATATTGTGTAGACTCGATATTAACTAAAAACGTAACATTTATATTATAACCTGACAGGGATAACCAACATTTTAAGAATAATGTGACGTACTTTACTAACTATAGTAAATTTTCTTTTTTTTATAACAATGGTGACCTGGTAAGGTAAGGAGATATTTATGTATCTAATTATAATAGTGTACAAAATTAGTTATTAACCTGAATTGATTTTAATGATAATAATAAAAGGAAGGATGAGCAGTAAAGTAATTGTATCATAATAAAATTTTCAGATGTATGTGAACTTGATGTCTGTAATGGACGAAATATTGTTCTACAATTGGTGAAAATAAAAATGAAAGAAAAAGATGAAATATTTTGAGACTAAAAAGGCTTTTAATATTATATGATACCTGCAATCAATAATAATTTGATTCCTAGGCGCTTGGGACCACTAGTGAGCTAAATAAAATTATGATTTGTAGACATTGAAATGTTTAAAAAAATTCAGGAAGGGAGGTGGCTTTCATTAAAAAATAAAATTTGCAATATAAGATATTTGATACAATCGATATTTTGAAGACTCGATATTAATTAAAAAACAACATTTTCTATTATAACCTGACAGGGATAACCACATAGGAGGTTATAATGGTGGGGGGAAGGGTCAAAGGTTGTCACAGATCCTACCACCTCCACCAACACCACGCCATAGAACCGGCCTTTATACACTACTTACATTCTATCGGGAATTGCTTGGTGTTGTTTACAAACACACACATATACACAGACATAGTGGTCCTATAGAAAAAAAAGACTGTCTTCCCACTGTTTTACTTTTGACAGCGTCACCATCAGTGGCACATCCCAGTCGAGCGTTGAAAAACGGCTCTGGTCAAAAATAAAGCATTGGGAAGACAACGCTTTTTGTTTCTATGAGAAATCGCGTCCCACAACGTCTTACTATCACATTTGAGACATAATTGTCTCTTGTCTTCATTTTTGGAATCAAGGGGTCGGGAAAACTTTGAAATTTCGGTGAAAACCCATATCGAATTTCTGACCGATTACATAAATTCCCTTCATTTAGCTGAGGAAGTAAAACACACATTTATTGTATTAAAAAATCATTGAAATATACAATTATTAACAATTTATCTAATATTACATCAATAATTTATTTACTTACATATTGGTATTTTGGTTCCGAATCAGAGCCACATAACCCATTATATTAATTTAAAAATAAATCATAATGAAATTAAATATACACTGTTATTACAAGTATTAAATCTATCACAGACAATTTTGAAGTCCATCATTTGGTAGGTTTCAGGTGATGCACCTTGTTTGTTCTTACTAGCTGGCCAGGAGTCGAACCACCAGCAGAAGGAGTAGACAGCAATAGGCTGGCTTCGTACTGCCACTAGGTGAGGTAACTGAAACAGTACGGAAAATGTACGTTATGAAATAGTTATTGTGACCCTGATATCCGGGCAGAGTGATGATAAGTCTCATCGTTATTATTTAATGCCCTTCCTCACTTCTTGAAGTCAATAAATACAATAAAAAAAAAATTTAATTTCAACTAAAAATGTTTATGTTAGAGGAAAGCCTTTACACGGAAACGGAATTTTATTCTCACTGATCAAAAAGAATAGAATAACCACAATAAATAAAAAAATACCCAAAAAACATTATTTGATATAAAGGTTTCATTTTTCTTTTTTGGGCAGAGTTCCTCCACACCTCAAAGGTCAGTCGAATGTACGTTTTTGTTTTATTTATTCATTTATAATTTTTTATTTATTTAGACTTTTTTATATATTCATTTATAATTGATTAATATAATATATATATTATTTTTCATATATTGTTATAGTTACATTGTTTTCTTTCTTTTCTATATCTCGCACTTTGGGACCTGATAGATGGGATGTAAGAACGTCCCGAAACATCGTTAGGATAAAAACACTTTCGAAGAGTTTTTTGAAAAATAGTTATCTTAATTTTTATTAAATTGAAAAATGTTTCTACTTGTTATAAACGTATCTTGTATAATTTTTTTATATACTCAAATATTTTTGAGATTTTATTAATTTCATTTTACTTTTTTTTAATAGTTTTGTTATTACTACTAATCATAGGTATGTTAGACTCAAGTATACATATAAATTCTTTTGACGTATCCTATTACCATGTATTGGTTTAATGGAAATAAATTTATTATTATTGTTATTAAATTTATTATTTTATGATAGCTCAGAAGTAGCGTGCTAGCTTACTCAGCTCTCAAGATCGCGGGTTCGAAACCCTGCTATGTCAGATAAAGTTGTTGAAGTTACCTAACTACACTCCCGGTCAAAATTAAAAGATCCCTTCAATTTTTGCAATTTTAATGGGTTTGTGACATCTAATGTGACATTGTGACATTTAATGTGAAAAGGACATGAAGTTATTATTATTTGTGGCATTGAAAAAAATAAATTAAAAATTAACACATTGTATAATCACTTTGGAGTGCCGGCCCAAATAAACTGATTGAATATAAGATGTCACATTTTGATGATCTTGCCTATAACAACCTGTCTACAACAGGAGTGGCCAACCCGCGGCCCGCCTTGAATAATTTTACGGACAGCGAGATTTATCACAATTTTACAAAATATGTTTTTTTTTTATGCAATATTTTCATTTTTGTGTAATGTTTTGTAACAAATATATAAAAATAGATTTTTATAACACTTATGTTACCAAACAAAAATTTTCTAATTTGAGAAATCTGGCACAAAAAGTTGTGAGTGCATTTGGATCAACTTACATCTGCGAGTCTTTTTTTTCGAAAATGAAATTTACCAAACATAAATCTTGCTAGAACTTAACGGACGAAAACCTGCAACATCAATTACGATGTGCAAATATACGCATTGAGATCGGCTTGCAATAGCTAAGTGAAAGAGTTGAAAACAAATATCTCACAAATTAAATATTATTCGATCATTTCCTTATTATCATTATTATATTATCTATGTTTATATGTATGAATAATAATAAAAACAATAATAGTAATTCATGATGTTTTAAATTTTCACTCCAAAAAAGTTTTGTATACACCCCTGGTCTACAACATTACTATTAAGAGCCATGGTGGTCGTTGCGGGCTAGAGCATAGGGCTTTGGCCGCATGGTCTCGCCATGGTTTGGGGGTTCGAATCCTGTCCGGGAGTGAGTTTTTCTTCGTAGATAGAACTCCCTCCGGATCCATGGATGTTGTCAATAACTTGATAAACACCTTTATAAGAGACATGGCTAATATGCATCGTACTAAAAAAACATTACTATTACTAAGATGTTTATAATTATTAAAACAAACAAAAAAATATTTGGAAAATGTTAATTAAAGCTGTTGAATTTTGAAATCACGGCGGCAAAAACAGTCTTTGTAGATTGTTTAGCTAACGATTTTCCAACGGCTGTACAGCCGACTAAGGTTTGTCCCCGGGGAACGAAGAGGGGCGAGATCGGCTCCAGGGAATTTTCAGTGTAACCATGACCTATATTTGAACCTTGTAAATGCAATATTACTTGTAAAGAATTTTAACATCTTATATCTTTAGTAATCGTGCAAAAAATCGAGATCGAGTTTCCAAAAGAAAGACATGTTTTGATGTACCCTAAATACGATCAGTCTATTTCCGCAATAACATCAGTTTATGAGCGCTTGAACAAGAGAACAATTTTAGCAATAAATTTGAAATTTGATAAGATTTAAATGCAATAATTTACTATCCTAGTACGGATCTCATTCTATTTTGTGCAAAATCGGACGAATTTCACCTCGGGGCCTAAGTAAATTGCATCTGATTTATTTTAATCATACATTTATGTAATTTATGTTTTAAATAAATAATTGTAGTAAAAACTGAAAGGCAGATTTTAACTTAGATGACAAGAATGAAAAACAGAGATGACAGACAGAGATGGTTTGACAGAGATGTCAACACAGACCGAAACGTCATGGCAGAGATGAGAGACAGATGTGACAGACAGAGATGACAGAGAGAGATGTCATGACAGTGATGACATGACAGAAATGACAGCTAGAGATGACAGACCGAGATGGTGTCTGAACAATTGACTAACTCATAGTGGGTGCCGGTGGCTCAGTGGTATGCGTGCTTGCTTACTGAGCTCAAATCTGATGACATCGCTGGAAGAATAGACGGGAAATAGTAACCAGTAATATATTATAATGATGTAATATCCTCACTGAAGTAATGGGCTCATGAGGCAGCCTGAAATGTACTAATTAGATGGTACATTCTTCATTCATCCCTTCCAAACCGTCACAAGCAGTAGCTACACATTTAAAAAATCCTAGTTTTGCTAAAGAATACCATTGTTGTTTTACAAAAATAGGGCAAGATGAGAGGTGCGAAAAAAAAAAAACTGAGTGGAGAATGATAAAAAAATAAAGTGTCAAGGTGGAGAGAGAAGAAGGAAAAATGAGACTACGAGGCTGGTCTGGGAGAGACAGGGACAAATGGAGGACATAGCTTGAATAGGAGCAACATGGGGAGAGTGTTATATCATGAAGGGAAGGGAGTTTTTATAGAGAGATCTGGGGAACTCGTGTTTACACACACATCAGGGGCAGTCCTCACCACGCAGTGCAAGCTGCTCTTGAGGACGTTGTACTTCAGGGAGCTGGGTGGAACCAATCCACCAGTCCGAAGAGGACAGAGAGGAGAACGATCCTGGCCACGTATGACCAACGGGAAATAAAAAGCATACCTCGAAGCGATGGATCACCCTGAGCCAGTAAAATCAATGCACAACGCCTAGATAGTATCCAGTATTACTGAGGAAGACCGAACAGCATGGCAGAAGACATGGAGAGACATAAAACATAATAGCGCTGAGAGCGAAACCCTAAAATACATGGGCCATGGAACTCTTCCAAACGAGACAACAGAAAAGTGGGTTGGATCTGGTCCACCTTGGATCTGGTCCACCGAGGAACTCAGGTACCGCCCCAGGTGCCAGTGTCAACCAAAATCTATAATAAATGAAGAAAAGATCGAAAAAAAAAGGACAGGAAACATTTTTTTATTATTATGGTTTTAAACGTTACAGTCAAACTGGAAACACACAATTCTGAGACCTACAAGAATGAACTAGATTCTCTTAGCGAAGCGGCTGGTTAGTACCAAAGAGACTCGACATCGAGACATCAAGGAGAGATTAGGCAGAGCTTTAGAGCTTTAAAGACTCAAGCCTTGAAGCGAGGGCTCTAGTATTCAGGGCTCGAGGCGGGGCTCTTATAGCTTGATTCTGAAATTGAACTTCCAGCCTGTCTGTTACCATCAAGAAAATTTGACCTCTGGTAACTCCAGCACTTCCAACATCCATGGAACTATCAAAATAACCCGGATTCCAGCATCCTTATAATATTATAATATGATTTCTGGTAAATTCAGCATTTCCTGCAATATTGAACTGCCAAGATCATGAGCCCAATGCTTTACTCTTAATAACCTTGAGCACGCCCTCCACCTGAGGAGATTGTGCGGCGTCAGGTACTCAAAGACTGTCTCAAGGACTCCCACAGTAAGAATGGGCTGATGTCCGTCAGTGCGACGAAAGACGGCTCTGGTATGAGGTGATATGGCCAAGTATTTTTAGATATGACTGACTTAAATAGTCTATGTTAGGCTCTCAACTATGAGATCTATATTGGAGAACCTAATCGAAACACTAATAGACCTGAATATGTATGGCAGACTAGGTGGTGAAGATGAGTACATCATTGATGTGAGTGCCTCTACCCACCCATGTGAGTGAGCCTACACACACAACCACTGATTAGAAGACACACCCACTAACGCTAACCCTCCTCGCCACAATCCACCTTTCGAGGAATTTCTAACGTAGGTCCCGAGTTTCTGCTTACCTCCAGTTTCTAGCGGAACTATAACTGTCCTATTTGAATTGAACCATTCTCTACACACATATATATATATATATATGTGGTGGGCTGGTGTTTTACACCTAGGGACCTAAGCATCCAGTGTTCTTATCCCTTCCCTGGCAGCGCTGGGCTTCCCTCTTATTATATTACGTTTTTATACTATCTAAGCCAAGCTCTTCATGAAGTGCTCAGTCTCACAGTTTCCTTAATGAACCTGAGAATGCTCTCATAGTCCAATCTTCTAAAGTCCTCCTCTGCGATTACATCTCCACCAAAGATGCTCTGTGGGATTACTAATTGCACCACAAAAAGGATTATCTCAGAATAAACAGTAACTCAGGCATTACATTTTTCTTTATATATACATATATGTATACATAAATATGTATGTATTATTTTTTTATTTATATAAAAACAATTTCTTTTAGAAAAAGGCTGAAACTTTTTGTTGACATTTCTTCCCTTCGACGATTTTTTTCTCTAAATGAAGTTCTAAGTTGAATAACATGTTCACCGCTTCTGCATCATTTCTCGATAAGAAACAGTATTTCAAACTTTTCAAATGAGACAAAACATCCATAATATGACATATTATGTTGCCCGATCTATTTCGAGTCCATCCGTCTTTAAAAAAGCCCTTTTGGAGTTTTGGTTTGCATCATCAGCCCAATTTTTCAATAATGCTTTTTGTTTTTCATAGTTTTTGCAATTTGCGTTTTACCTACTTTAAATCTCGAAGCGAGGGCCCGAACACTGAGTTTCTCCTTTTCATTGACACATATAATTTCAATGTTTTATTTTAAAGTTCAAACAGTTTTCTTCACACATATTTTTCCACTCATTTTGCATCAAACGCCAAGAACAGACTGATTAGTCCATTTTAGGGGACGAGAGATCATAAAAGAACAGAATAAGGGATTCTTAGTAAACTAATATTACGAATTGTTCAGAGTAAACGAGAAGGCAAGAGTTGTCTTTCACAGAAAAGGGAAGGCTGTCAGTTTGTAAGAGACTTTCTAGTTAGAAGAAAGGGGAACTCATTGTCCGTGTCCGGTTAATAGACGAGAAACGTGTGACTGGCTGATGAACTGAGAACAGTTGGGGGCCACAATAGGCTCACAGACGGCACCAGTGTACAGGACGATCTATCATCTAAGGGCGACCATAACTGTTATCCCAATATTTTAATACTAATAAAATAAATATTTACAAGAAAATGTGTTTTTTTTTGTGATTCCTGTCCATTGATTCAAGTACGAGGTCATCGCCAACTATCATGGTAATGAGCCTGGCAATACTGTAAGAGTAATGGATAAATGAGACTTTGCAGAGATATCGTGAAACACCTAATAAAAAATATAAAGAAAGGCGTATGTTTTTATAAAATATTCTCTGTTTCACAAAATATATGGAGTACTTTCGAGTGACCTGAAAATTTGTTAAGTCATGATAAATGTTACCTACCCTACTTAAAGTTTAATAATATTGTTACGAAAAGTACTCATAAAATCTATTTTTTTTAAACTTTTCTTAGAGGTATTTTTCGTTTTGGTGATACCTAGAAACGCTGAATTTGATTCAGATCTATGAAAATATAGTGAGAGGTAGACAGAAGGGAAGTAAATCTATTGAGAGGCTGTCTGTACTGATGGCGCATTCAACTTTATTGGTCGGAATATCAATCTTGTTTTGACAGGCCCATGATCAGTCAGATTTCAGGGCGGGGAGCCAGCTTACTTCGTCATTCAGCATGATGACCTCATTAGAATATAAAGATGAGATAACTCCACTAGAAGTATTAAAGGAAACATATGAAAATATATATATATATATAGAAACGGTGAATCACCGGCAACGTACTCAACAATTTAAAAAAATGTTTGTTAACTCCCGATCTAATGAATATATCGTCATGAAATTTTATATGTTTATCCAGAACCCTCTGAGGACGACATCTATTGATTTTTAGTCAAATGAGGCAAAGGAAAGTGAGGCCTAACACAAAAACTCTAATAACTGTCAATCTAATAAATGTGTTGACATGAAATTTCATATGTAAATTTAATGTCCACCAAGGATGGTACTATTGATTTCGAAAAAAATTGGCCATTTTAATGTCATTTTTCATTTGAAAAAATTCAGCTAAAGGATTTGAAAAGAAATACATTGTGCTTCATTTTGACTGCCACTTACTTCACTTTACTTTCCCTGGCGCTATGGTCCTTGTAGAACCTGGGCCTCCGCAGCGATCTCCCGCCATTCTTTTCTATCCTCGGCCTACCGTCTCCATCTTCTCACACCCATCGTTCTGAGGTCGTCCTCCAGCCAACGTAAGCGGGGTCTACCTCTTCTTCTTTGTCCTCCCGGGTGTCCCTCCAGTATCCTCCTCGGCAATCTGTCTGGCTCCATCCTCTGTAAATGCCCCGCCCCTGCTTCACTAAGGCCACAAGGTCCGGGCTCTTGTACAGGTCATTCAGCTCCCTATTGGTCCGTATCCTCCATCTATTCCCCTGTGGAGTAGGGCCGTATATCTTCCTCAATACCTTTCTCTCCCGTGTATTGAGTAAGACTTCGTCCCTCCTAGTCAGGACCCAGGTTTCACTCGCATATGTGACGACCAGTCTCAGGACTGTTTTATAAATTGCTGTTTTGGCGTCTCGGGACACAGTCCTCAATCCGAGCACCTTCTGCAGTGACCGGTAGCATTTATTACTCTTTGACTACCACTAGGTGTGTATTAAAAGGGTTCTATATGTGTCTGACATATAAATGTTACCATCGTATTGAAACCATAAAGACCTTAGTCCAAGGAACAGTAAAATGATTTTAAGACACTAGCTCCAACCATTTGGCCATTATTAAATTTGACTTGATTGGCTAATCCTAATTTAAAGACTGTCACACTCTTCCTAATCCTGCTTAGATGGACTTGAATTAAACACAATGGATATTTCCTTCTACTTTTCCCATCTTAGTAGGGCCTTGTAGAAAATAAGTAGAACTGACATTTATCGTAAGTTACGGCAACATTAAGGCCGTTTGTACGTTACACCATTTGTTAAGGTGTTAAGGTTATGTGTGGTCAAGGTATTAAAACTTCTACCAGTTGGTTACCTCCTTTCTAAACTATAATAATAACTATTTTTATAATTTTCAACTTTAATTAATCATTGCAGTCATGAATCAATTCAAACGTATAACTTTTAATGCTTTAAGGTCGACACCTATTGATTTTCAGCCAAATCTGCCTAAGGAAAGGGGGGGATTAGGAGGAAGGCTTAGCACAGAAACTCTAATAACTGCCGTTGTAATGAATGTATTATCACGAAATTTCTTATATAAATTCATCCATAGGTTTCCCCATAAGGATGATTTTGAGCGGATTCAGCAGAAGGGGAGGGGGGAACCAACTCAACTCAAGGAACAAACATGTCAATTTCATACTTAATGGAAAAAAGTCGTCGGTGAGTCATCGGCAATGTACCCCAACACGAATTAGTCAATTATGTTTTCGCTCCTTCTCCAAAACGAATCGACCGTTTGGGCTAAAACTCAATATTTGAATTAAAACTCTGAATCCTCATATTAAATATATATATTGAGAAGATTCTTATTTACTTTGATTTAAATTATTCCTTCTTTAATTCATAAATCTATAAAAAAAAACAGGGGTGGCATCCTTTTCTTATTTAGAGTGCTTATGTGAAAATAAAGGAAAAATGATAACTACATTTTTAAATCATAATGTTTTATAAGTTGTATATTTTTAATTTCTTTTTGTAAATGGTTTAAAAAAAAAGGTTACTGGGTTAGTGAACTATTATAATTTTTTGACAATAGATGAAATAAACCTCTTATGAGTTAATTTAGACAAAAAAAATGTACTCTTGGCAAATGACACAAACTAGATGATTATAAATATGGATTAGAAATTTCTGGCAACTCACGGCACACTATATCCTCTTTTGAATCTTTCCTTCTTCGTCACCCTCCTCTCAGCCTTATCCTCCTTCCATATATAAAATTTAACTTCTCGGGATTTTTCTTTCTTTCACTTCCACGACACTCCTTTATATAAATGTGCCACCTTCCATCTTCTACGCTCTCTCCACACTCTTCAAAACACCCGACACCTCCTCCAAGTTCCTCCAAAAACAGACTACACCTCCTCCAAGATGCTACAAAACCCTACTACCACGAGTCGGCTCCTTCTGCCCTTGTCGCCATATTTTCCCCCACCCAATGTCATCAGGTTAGTCTTTTCTTTTACAATTAATCATATTCTTTTTTCCTACTTATAATATCTTTTGCCAAGATGTACCTACATTTTTATTTATTTGTACTTACTATTTTTTTTTTTTTTACAATTTTTATAAAGAATAACCATTTCTTTTATTCTTTGTGACCCCCCCATTCTACACGTCACATATCCCCTTCCTATATACAAAAGAAATCTGTTATTCTTTACAGCCCTATGCATACAAATACTTTGAACCTTATGACACATTCTTTATAATAACAGAATATGTAAACAACATCACACCATGCAATAAATCCTATGGTAATAAATAATATACAATACAAATTTCATGCTAAATAGACATATTAGAAGTTCACATAATGATATTTATCTGTTTTTTTTTTTTTATTCTTATAACTTTTTTTTTTTTTTATTCTTATAATTTTTTTTTTTTTATATGTATCACATCTTGCAATGAACCCTATAATAATACATAAAATACAATAAAAATGTCATGTTAACTAGACAGACATACTACAAACAAGTTCACATAATGATATATTATTATTATTTTTATTATTTTTTTTTTTTTTTACAACATGACACAAGACTTCAATAAATTCTCTCTACATCACAAATTCACAAAATATCAAGAATCGAATTATATTACAATTTTTTAGCTAGATATCGGTCATTAGGTCAGACCTATATTCATTGTTTATATGGGTCAAACTATCATAATCCTCTTTGAACTGTGTACTACCTCTCTGTCCCACAGGATCCCGTTAGTTGCAATTCATCTCTCCACTAGAATCTATCTTCCCTTAATATGTTGGTTTTTAGTGATATCCGTATTATAAGTGATATTAGTTCGTTACCAAACTACCAATTCGGATTTTATTATATTTTGATTTATTTATTATTTTATTATCGATTTCAATTTTTGTTATCTAACTCCTCCACTAACCTCAGGTCTTTTAAATTATATGTCCCCTTTTGTTTCCTATTCGTTGTATCATATAATAAGTAAGCCCCATTGTCATAACATTGCATAACCTCAAATGGTCCCTCATAAATATCTAGAAACTTTGCAAATATTTTGTTTTTCTTATCTGATACCCGCAGAGCTTTAACCAAAACTTTCGTTCCTATCGTCAATTTCAATTTTGTTTTTATATTTTGATCATACCTTGCAACTTGTTTTAAGTGTTTTTTTTTTTATATTTTGGGTAGCAAGGAACAAATGGAAATTTTGCACTTCGGGTTCCGCTTGATTTTCATCTATCTTAATCCCCATCCATTTATGCCAAATACGAGTAGGCTTCTTTTTGAACATAAGTTCATATGGGCAAAAACGTGTTGTTTCATTTATTACCTCGTTAATGCAAACTTCTATTTTGTTTACTACAGTATCCCATCTATCGTGTTTTTCTTTGATCAGGATTCTAAAAAATTTCAATATGGTCCCATGAGTGCGTTCTACCGGATTAGCTTGTGGGTGTCTTATAGATGTCCTACTTAAGATAATATTATTTTTTTTTAACGCATTTATCCAACTTACGGCATTAAACTGGGTTCCATTATCTGACAATATTCTCTCCGGTTTCCCTATTGTTGGGATATACTGGTTAAAGATTATGTTTATAACATGTTTAGCATTTGCTTTAGCAATCGGGTAAATTTTTACATACTTAGTGAATACATCGAGGCAGGTTAAAATATATTTATTGTTATTTTTTGTTACAGGGAGTGGACCCAAAAAATCTATAGATAAGCAGGATAACGGCTTCTCAGTTTAAGACTTTTTAATCTTTATTTCCAAGGTGAGAAACACACAACAAAGCTATTATTTGATACTACTTTAACAAAAACAATTTATTCGTTAGCTGATTACTATTACTTTAAAATTTTATTTTATTATGATTTAAGAAACATACATTTAAAAAAACACAAACCATAGCCATAAGTCCATTTAAAAATCCAATTACACAAGTTCCTTTATCATAGAATAATCGATTTGTTTTTTTATTTACAGACATTTTTTTTTTTTTAATTTCTTATGATTTTTGATTCTCTTTAATCTTGGAATACCTTCTACACAATTTAATAGCAGTGCGACTTTAAATTTATGACGATATTGCTTTGCCGATTTAATTTGTTTTCGCTTGTTTACAATTTTTGCGAACTCTATTTTTCGAAATCCGATCTTCCCATGATTTGATTTTAACATCCAACTATATTTTATTTTATCATTAATTATTCTAAATTTGGGTTTATCACAATTTAATTTGAAAATCGGGCTACATTTTCTTTTAAAAATCATCTTTTGATAATTAATTTTTTTATTATAACCCTCTTTGATAATCTTAAGTTCGTTGTTAATTTCATCGATCCTACTTGATATCGAGCCTTCTTTTTTTTCTGTATTTATTTTTTCGTCGGTTATATAATTCATTAAGTCGACTCTGCTTCTTTCTATCTGTGCGTTATTATTTAATTTATTATCTAGTACCAATTGTTGCACATTCTTTATTTCTTTATCTAATTGTATCGTATTATTTTTATTTATTTGTATGTCAGTTTTTAGTCCCCTTTCCATATCTTCTAGTTTATTTTTTTGGTATTTTAGTTTAGTTTCAAACCCCTCTAGCCTGTACTCAACTGATTCTATAATTTCTAGTTTATTATTTATTTCTTCGAATTTTTCCTCCAACATTTTTTTATTTATTTCTGAGTTATTATTTATTTGTTCAAATTTCATCTGCATAAATGACATGATTTGTTCAAAATGCGCGGGCATATCTTGAACTTTATTTATTTCAGTATTTTCTACGTCAACCGAATGTTTCCGTCTAGTAAATGGAGTTGACGCTTCTAGACTAATTTCAAAATTCCCCGTCCTTTCCACAAATCCCGACTCGTGTTCATTCAAATCTCCATGTTTTGGCCCCGAACCCATGATTTCACTTGTCCGTCTGTCCGTTCCTGTCTCTAATTCCCTCTCATCTATTTCGAATACACGTCTTGTACTTTGCTCCCTGATATTCTCATGAGATACCTTATTTTCCTGCTCGTCGGCCATTTTCTTTTCACAATGCTACTTATTCAACAAAAAAAATTACAAGATATTACAGATCAAAAAATATTCTTAATTCTAATCAAATTAAAATGTACTGAACTACATTAAACATAGAAATCTATATATTTTCACTTTAATTGTTAGATTTCCCTTTATTCGCACACTCTAATTGGCCACTTAGTTGGGCGCCAATGAGAAGATTCTTATTTACTTTGATTTAAATTATTCCTTCTTTAATTCATAAATCTATAAAAAAAAACAGGGGTGGCATCCTTTTCTTATTTAGAGTGCTTATGTGAAAATAAAGGAAAAATGATAACTACATTTTTAAATCATAATGTTTTATAAGTTGTATATTTTTAATTTCTTTTTGTAAATGGTTTAAAAAAAAAGGTTACTGGGTTAGTGAACTATTATAATTTTTTGACAATAGATGAAATAAACCTCTTATGAGTTAATTTAGACAAAAAAAATGTACTCTTGGCAAATGACACAAACTAGATGATTATAAATATGGATTAGAAATTTCTGGCAACTCACGGCACACTATATCCTCTTTTGAATCTTTCCTTCTTCGTCACCCTCCTCTCAGCCTTATCCTCCTTCCATATATAAAATTTAACTTCTCGGGATTTTTCTTTCTTTCACTTCCACGACACTCCTTTATATAAATGTGCCACCTTCCATCTTCTACGCTCCCTCCACACTCTTCAAAACACCCGACACCTCCTCCAAGTTCCTCCAAAAACAGACTACACCTCCTCCAAGATGCTACAAAACCCTACTACCACGAGTCGGCTCCTTCTGCCCTTGTCGCCATATTTTCCCCCACCCAATGTCATCAGGTTAGTCTTTTCTTTTACAATTAATCATATTCTTTTTTCCTACTTATAATATCTTTTGCCAAGATGTACCTACATTTTTATTTATTTGTACTTACTATTTTTTTTTTTTTTACAATTTTTATAAAGAATAACCATTTCTTTTATTCTTTGTGACCCCCCCATTCTACACGTCACAATATATATATATATATAACAACATTTCTTTTGATCATTTGGTTAATGTTTTAATGAAACACAACACATTAGTTAGTATGCCTCATGCCTGGGCTTTAACTACAAGATCATATCGTCTACTACCAGAGCGCGCTTTCGACACTCTGGTGGACATGAGCCTGATTCTATTGTGGGAGGGAGTCCTTAATTTTTCCTAACCAGGTTTATTCACCTTTAACGAGTATCTGACATCGCACATCGCTTAACGTCCCATCCGAAGGACCGCGAGCTCAAGGTTTGTTCAGTCCTAGATAACAAAACCTAAGGGCCTAGGCCGGGTTTCGAAGCCGCGATCTTGAGCTCAATGAGCAAGCACGAACTACTGGAGCCGTCAAACAGCACATTCTAACAATTTGTTTACCAGAGAAAGAAAGAAATTTTTCAGTTCGTAACAAAACTTTCTACTTATAAATATATAACACTAATACCAGGCTGATGGCAAGGGTCAGTGTAACCACTTAGCAAAAAAAAATATATTTTGAAAAAGAAGAATAAAGTATAGTGTGAGAAAGTGGGCAACTGTGGAGGGAGGGAAGAGTGATGCATCCCTCCATTATATGTAAACATTATTTCTTTTGATGCTCCCCATTTTGTGGGCAAATAAAGAGGATCTTTGTCTCTTTGGAAATGGTCCCTTTCAGCCCCAGGGGGAGTGGGTAGTTCTGGCCTGGACATAGTCCCTCTCCCCATCTAGTCCATGAGTAAAGTAAGAAATGGGGCCATTTGGTTCGCAAGTCCAGATAAATAGAAAATGGACTTGCAACATTAATAAAAAAAAAAATATCACCTGCAAAATACTTTCTCAGCACGAATTAATCAAGTTTTCGCTCTCCCTCCAAAGCCAATCGACAGTTTGGGCTAAAAATTAATAGTTGACTTAGGCCTGGGGCACACTTGCAATTTTCGGTTGAGCAACTGTTTAGTCACAATTGCATAGTTTTGGGCACACTACTGCAACTTTTTTTTTTTTTTTTTTAGTTGGTTTTAAAGGTGCGCCTTGCGTTGCAGCAACATCACCCAGTCTACGTTTAGGCAAAGCTCGGGATCATTACATTGCCTGTTTCTGCTCCCGCCAGGAGCCGACGAATCGGAAGAACATCGGGTACACTACTGCAACTAAAAAGTTTGGTTACTATGGGGCACACATGGGGATGGAATTAGTAGTTGCAGATGGACTTCAGAGAGTTGGCTTGTGTGCCCTTGAGATAAGAAGGAAAAAATGCAAAAGACATTTTTGGCTTCATCCGTTGACGACACAGCATAGCGAGAAAGGGCAATTCCATAAATTGTTGTGAAACTACCGAATGAGCTTGAAAACGTTTGACGAGCTTCTTGAGCTCATTCTTCCTGGTATTACTCGACGGGACATGAGATTTTGTCGTAGGAATATTTGCAAATGTTGTGAATCTAGAACTACACATGTACAACCTGTACTCTAAGTGAGCTCACCACCATTCAATCCAATGTGTCACAAGGCGATTGCGCAACTAGATGCAACCAAAAAGTTTGAGCCAGACCACAAACTGTTTAGTTACTGCAACTGGTTAATCAGTTGTAGTTGCATGTGTGCGCAGGTCACTGTGTCATATGAAGTGACCTAATAGGTGCCGCCCTTATGGGATTTTGAATTTAAATATGAAATTTCATGTCGATACATACTCATAGCGATCTATGTTTTTTTCAGCACAAATTAATCAACTATTTTTTTGCTCTTCACCAACAGATACGAAATCTAGGGGAAGTTACGTATTCCGTCAGAAATATGTCTGCGAACACATCGAACTGATCCATATCGACATGAAATTGTATATGTGTATCCAGAACCCCATAAGAACGACCCCTATTTATTATTAAAAATCAATAGTAGACTTATGTAGGGAGTTCCAAGTCCTCGTATTAAATTTCGAACAGATACATTGATTCTATTAAGAGCTAAGGTGTTCATAAACAGACTGGAATTTTTTTTTCATATATATATATACATACTTTTTTTATAATTATTATTGTAATTTTGTCTTCTCTCTATATATTTACACTGTGATCTGATTAAGGGATGTAAGCACGTCCACCGAAATGTCGTCGTAAAAAGAGACACCTCCGGAAAAGGTATAAAAAATTATTATTCTAATTTTAATTATATTTTTTGAAAAAACCGACTGAGGCCCTTAGTTTATTTTTCGAGCCTGTACGATGTCAGGTACTCGTTAAAGACCCCTTGCCCTAGTTGAATAAAAATTTAGGGTAGACAAAATTTAGTACTCCCACAGTAGAGTCGTGCTCATGTCCATCAGAGTGACGAAAGAGCGCTCTGGTAGTAGGCAATATGACCTCGTAGTTAAATCCCGGGCATGAACTAACTATTTAAAAAAATATATCTACTGTATTTATTTATATTATTATTTTTGTACTAATATTTTCAACTATTTATTTATTCATTTTATGTTATTTCTTTGTAGTATCGGTATTTTTAATCTATGTGTGTTGAGTATGAAAAAATAAAATAATTTGAGACACATTTGTGAATTTCGAAATTCTAAGAACTTCGAGAGAAGGCAGTGCCCCCTTGAGGGCCAGCTTGAAGTGGACAGATAAGTAGAGTGGAGGAAGAGAGACAGACAGACAAGTTGGATGAAGGAGTGGAGGGAGGAGGGGGGGGGGGGGGGGGGGTCCGAAGTTGGAGGGAGGTGACATAGAGACGTGATCCCAAAGGAGGGTGGTTGGGGGAAGACAAAATTGGATTTGGGGGCTTCGGATCTACCATCACCAGGAGTCGGGAGAACTTTCTGCAGGA
Organism: Aradus depressus; assembly: GCA_963662175.1. NCBI lineage: Eukaryota > Metazoa > Arthropoda > Insecta > Hemiptera > Aradidae > Aradus > Aradus depressus. Next base: position 33,120,807 of record OY759215.1, read on the forward strand.
CCGTCCTGCTAACAATGAAACTGTACCACAATAGGGCACAATTCTACAGGCATAGATACAAGCTCCAGCTTCGGAAGGTATCTCAAACAGTATTACTACTTTTGCGAATCCGATTTAGGAAAAGAGGGCAGTGCGGGCTAGAGCGTAGGGCTTTAATCACATGGTAGCGGGTATGAATCCCGTCCGGGGAGATTTTTATTTCATAAATAGAACTCCCTCTGAAATAATTAATAACACATATACAGGCAGATGTATATGTACCGCCGAAGCGGGTACTACTTGTGCGGCCTGGCCTGGCCTTAAATTTACTAATTAATCTAAAGTAGAAAATTATGAGTAGAGTATTTCAATAATATTATTTTTTGTATTTAAAATGTAAAGGCATGGATTAATTTTATTTTTATTTATTTTCTTTCTTATTTTTTTTAAATTATGCTACTTGAATCTTTTGTTATATATAGAAAATAAAGTAAAAATTATAGCCTTTGAACTTCCCCCGATGGTATGTACCAGGGTTATCTGTCAAAATGTTATCCATAATTTTGAATTGTATTTGTATTTTTGGCAAAGTAATAAAGACAGTTTATTATTATTATTATACAGTCAGATGTAGTGAGAAGTAATTCTGTGGTGTTGGAGTAAAGGGGTATGTGTCAATTTTTGGAAATTTTCAAAATTGCAAATACAAAATTTGAGAAGTTCTCACAAATAGCAGGTTAATTAAGGTCAGATTTGGCAGAAACTGCTGGTTACTAGAATATTTCTCAAACATAGACACATGCATGTTTTTGTGATATTAAAATTTATTCGCCCCAAATTTTAAATTTGAAAATTTAAATTGCTGACATGTACCCCTTTTACCAAACAAGAACTGACTTGTACCTACCCGACCAGATTTTTAGGAATACATTTAAGTTAAAAAAAATTAATCTTCTCGAAGAGTAAAACAAGAGATATTTATTTTTTAAACGGTGATAATAAAAAAATATTAGTAATAATATTAATATTAGAAGATAAAATATTATTATAAAAAAAGTTAGTTTTTACATGTAAACATGAGTCTTCCTCCTCCTCATCCAAATCAGGCAAACTATCACGTACATTGTCCGCTGGCAAATTTTTATAATAGTCCCTAAAAATTGGTGGGATCAAATTCATCAGGTCCAAAAGGTCTTTTTTTTTTTGCTGCAGATATTTTAAGTGGAGAGGAATAGCTCAATGGTACCTGGAGACTGTTATTACCTTGTCCCCTTTTTATTATTCCTACAGAATAAAATGGCACATCCAAGTCCTAAGTATTCTTGTACTGTACCATGGGATTGCCCTTTTCATAGAGTAACCATTTTACATTTTTCCAAACAAACTTTTCTCCATCTTTGTTCTTGTTTTTGAGTTGTAAAATTCACTTTCATCATAGCTACTTAATACAAAAAACTAACTAATAATATTTTATTAAAACAAGCTAAAATTATTATAAAACCTTAATTATTATTTATTTTCTTTTATTTAAAAGCAGTAATTCAAATAAAATTCAAACAAACAAAAAAATAATAACCTGCCCTTTACAACCTTCTTGACAAGTATCCTTTTACCCGTATCAGCTGACTCAAGTCATGGCGGGCAGAGGTTCAATTCGACTTGTACCCTTCTACCCAAACCGAACTCCCATGTTTCTCAGTTGTCCCCCTTTTCACTTCCTTTTTTTCAATGACGTCATAAGATTCTGACTTATTTCTCTTTACCCCAACATAGAGATCACCTATCTAAAGCAAGTTATGACTTATACCCATTTTCACAAAAACTTGACATATACCCCTTTACCCAAACAGCACAGAATTATTTCACAGGTTGCAAAATAAATGGAGTGGAGGAACATTTGAGGAGGGGCCTTAGGGCCGACTCGGCCTCATTACACAATATCCATAAAAAAAGAAGGATGGATATAATCGGAAGAAAAGATATAAGGTTGGAAAGGAAGAAAGGAGAGTCACCCTCCTCAATTCTAGAGACGGGGTCAGTCCGTCTCGTCTGCCCTCACCCACTCCGTCCTGCCAGTTGTGATTCAGATGAGGATCAGGATTAATATATCCATGAAATTTAAATTGTTAATTTTATAGTAGTTTTAGTATTTAATATTTATTGGAGTTTTATTTAATTTATTGCTTTGTTAAAAAAAAATTGCTTTTTAAATTATATTCTTGTGAATGTTTTATTAGGTATGTAAATTATTTAAGTCTTTTACCACCTTATTTTATGTTACTTATTTATTGATTTTAATGACTGAATTATTTGTTTATTTAAATAGTAGCCGACAACTCATATCAGACTGAAACGCACAGACATAAAAAGACGATTTGGACGACTGAAATCGATCATGGGGATCAGCCAAAAAAAAACATACAACGTCTTAAGTCAATACAATCCACTATACTACGCCACATTGCCAATGCCCCATTTTACGTTTCCAACCTCACATTACATAATGACCTCAACATCCCATTTGTACCCTCTGTTATCAGGACACGCTATCAAAATTGTCACGACAAACTCCATCATCACGCCAATCCACCTATACAAGAATTATCTACAAACACCCTCCCCACAAATCCGCCACGACGCCTCAAGCGGATATGGCAGAGGGACCTGCTCCAGGACTAGCCTGGACTCCTCTTCGGTCACGTACCTCAGCAGTACAGCCACGGACTTGACACTGAACTAGTTATTGTTAATGGCAAATGCTATGCCGTTGTAAATATATAAATAAAATAGTAGCCGATGTTTATATGTGCTAGTTTTGGCGGTTAAAATTTGTAGCTTTTTTACTAAATTACCTATGTATTTTGTTTTGTAAACAACCTGAAGATGAGGGCAGCCTCGAAAGCAGGCTAGTATAAAATAATAAAACCTGTGAGAGGTCAAACTAATTTTTTTTTGCTATTAGTTATTATGACTCACGCCCGGGCTTTAACAAGAGGTCATATCGTCTACTACCAGAGCGCTCTTTCGTCGCTTTGGTGTACTTGAGCCAAATTCTACTATGGGAGTCCTAAATTCTGCCTACCCTAAATTTTCATTCACCAACATTTTAACTGTGAAATATTTTAATATTCGTTGCTATTCGAAACATTTAAACATTGCTTTAAACTATTTTCTACAGAAAATAATTGTATTTTCTTTGGGGCGTTGTAACATTGGTCGAATTGGTCCGATTTCAAATCAAAGGGTATATTGTTAGTTGGCAATTTAAAAAGAAACAATTTTGGTACCACTAATTTTTCGATAGAGCGAACTTTACGTGTTAATAAAGCAAATGTCCAAAGAAATATGTTAAGACTTTCAGCATGTACCTCGCAAACCTAATGGCCTTCAAATAAATCGTATCACATATAAAATCAGCCTTTCTGTTTTCCCTACAATATTTAATTTAATCTATTTTTGATTGGGTCACTAGAGGTATTTTGTAGAGTGTATTCAGGCCCAGTTTATCAAAGATAATCCCATCGTTAGATAATCTATAATTATGTAAAGTCATAAATGAATAACGAATCACACATTGTAAGAACTCACATTGTTAACTACGGGATGTTGTTACTCTCAAAGTAGTCTGAACCCACTAATTGCTGTCCAATCAATCAATCACAAATTGCTCATATTAATCAAAGACTTAAATTTAAAAAAATCACCGGCAATGTACTTCCCCACCATTAGTTAATTAACTAAGTGTTTGCTTCCCCTCCCTCCACCATTGGGCTAAAAATCAATAGTTGTCATAGAAACTTCAGAATCTGCAAATAGTTTTTGTGTTAAGGACACCTCTGATCCCCCCTTCTCTTCACTAGATTCCGCTGAAAATTAATAGGTGTCTCATAGAAATAAAAGACGTCTTTCCACTGTTTTATTTTGAACAGAACCGGTTTTCAACGCAACAGCTTCATCATCAGTGGTTCATCTGTTATAGAATACATAAAATATACAAATAATGAAAAGTATAAATCTTAGAGCATCAGGGTACAGAGTAACAAAATAAAAAATTAGAAACTTACTTACCCCACCCACACAGCACAGCGGTTAGAGGACAACTGGCATTACTTTTTTTTCCCCTGGTTATTTATTCTTATTTATTATATTTTATGAAAAAATTCCTTTAGCTCTATGATGAATTTTGTATTATGTTACTATTATGTAGAGATTTGTTTTAGTTATTTTGTGTATTAGAACGAATGTTTTTGTATGTAGAGAGTGTAAGTGAACCTAACTATCCCCACCCCTAAGAGCTACGCCAGTTGTCCTTTAACCGCTGTGCTGTGTGGGTGGGGTAAATAAGTTCATATTTTTTTATTTTTTATTTTAATAATCTATACCCTGATACTTTAAGATTTATACTTTTCATTATTTGTCTATTTTATGTATTCTATCACAGATGAACCACTGATGATGACGCTGTTGCGTTGAAACCCGGTTCTGGTCAAAATAAAACTCTTAGTTTATTATATCTGAGAGGTAAAAAAAACGTAAGCACACCGTCCTTCGAATGGGACGTTAAGCAATGGTCCCGAGCCTGTACGATGTCAGCTACTCGTTAAAGACGAACAATATTTTTTTTTTTTTTTTTTTTCGGCCTTATGTACGATGCATATTAGCCCTGTCACTGTGTAATTTACTAGTTATTTACGACATCCATGGCCCCGGGACGGAGTTCTATCTATGAAATAAAACTCACCCCCGGACGGGATTCGAACCCGCAAACCATGGTGAGACCATGCGACCAAAGCCCTACGCTCTAACCCGCACGGCCACCATGGCTCCCAAGACGAATAAAAATAAGGTGAAAAATTTTAGGATAGCCAAAATTTAGGACTCCCACAGAAGAGTCGAGCTCATGACCACCAGAGCGCGAAAGAGCGGCAATGTGACCTCATAATTAGAGCCCGAGCATGAGTCATAATAACTAACTAACTGGAGAATATTGCACATTAAATAATAATAAAAAAAATTTTAATATAACTAAAACGCTAAAATAAACTTTCATATGTATAAATTAAAAACTAATCATGACGTTATGCATTCACTAAAATGAAATAATGTTATAAATTATTCTGAACCGCATAAAACATAAGAAAAGTGATATTATAATATAATATAATAATGATATAGTTGTTTTAGTGACTCATGCCCTAAAATAAATATTTTAAAATATATGTTTCCCAAAAAAGCGGGTTTTTTAAAAAGGTTTTCTGACCATAACTTCATATTTTAGTCTCTAGAATACACTTATGAAGTAGTGCTCTCAATTTTATTTACACCCTGTAAAAGGCTTCTAGCATTGCTCAGATGATAAAATTGTATATTTTTTCAAAACAAGGAAACATACTTTATGTATATATAACTTCTCGTATTACCTCTCAGAAAGTAAAAATATCTGTGAACAGAGTTCAATTGGAAAGATGGGATATACGAAGTGGAACATATAATATAAAGGTGACGTAGAAGCATAGCGTGAAAATTCTTACAAGAAATCCTATCTCATCTTCACCTTCCGCGAGACGTATTACAGACTTGATATAGGAACATGACCCCGTGGATCCATACTTTGACAAGAACCTCTCAGTACACCCTCATGGCATTATGGATATGTACTATTACCCATAATGCCATGTTATTATTTGAAAATGCAAGGAAAACTACTTACTTCCCCAGAAGCAATTAATTAATTAACATTTCGCTCCCCCTCCAAAACTTTCAATTGAAGGGCTATAACTTATGTCGTATGGACCCTATCTCAAATCTGAGACTTATTGGCGATTGAAAATTTTATAGGGAACTCTTTTGGTAAGAATCAATTTTTCGATAGGCCTAACCGTTTTCGGGTAAATTAAGGAAACATTTAAAAATATGTATTTCAAAATTACATTTCAAGATGGTTTTCGGCATGTATCTCAAAAACGACTTGTAAAAAATTGTATTTCATATAAAATATGTATTTCAGTTTTTTCTACAACTTTGATTAGTTTATAAACATAAGCGGTACTTGTAGAATGTACTTAGGTCCCGGGGTAAAGAGGTCTCAATCTTCTCAACCAACATCTAATCAGACCTAAGTTAGTTCACGTGACCCCTTCTTTCCAAATTTCAAGTTCATAGCTACAATCGTTTTTGCGGTAGAGAGCTCACAACTTTACAATCACATGCACACACTCATATGCACAGATATCATCGCGAAAATGGTCAAAATGTATTCAGGGGGACCTTGAAACGTGAAAATCCGTTGAAACCTCGATTTCGGATCTTGGCCATTACATGACTTTCTTATATCAATCATGCTTACAGATTACTCTCTCCACCTCTCGAAATCATTTCATAATGATTACATGAAAATAATGAATTGGCGGCAGCGGTATTTTTTGGTTTCATTGTATAGCGTAATCCTGAAAGTGACTTACAGTCAGTAATGTCAGTATGAAATCATTTTGAGAAGGGGGAGGGGTAGAGAGCGATCTATAAGCAAGTGATTGGTATAAGAAAGATTAAATGGCCACATCACTTTTTTTTTTGTGCACGTTTCTAATTTATAAGCTATCTTAATGTATATGTCGTAAGTCACTTAGTGAAATCCGTCATTTCATTTTTAAAAAAACATTAAGGCATAGTCAAGGTCTACGCCGTAGGTTTTCCGTGAAAACGACGGGATAAAATCATTTTTCAATTTCTTTTCGATGCTGCCGTCTAGACTAGACTTTTTAGGTTTTTTAAATTCCTTTTGATGCGAATTTTCCTCTGATTTGCGTTTTCTATAATTCCGCGCATATTTACGATTCATATGAGACGACAACTTTAATTTTTTTGCAATTTTCAATTTAATACCGATTTTTACATATATTTCGGCGAATATTTTTATTGTTTCACTTTGAGTCCTAGTAGTAGTAATCAACGTTCTATCTAAACGCGTTATCACGCTACACTAATTTCTAATTTTACACAACGCTAATTCGCAACAATCATCCGCCGGCGCTCACACTAGCCCGATAACGTCACTGGCAAAACAAACACTGCACAACAAACACGTACAGACATGCTCTATCCATTGTGACCTCAACCATTGGTTATCGCATTATTAGTCTCGTAGTTATTATCGATTGAAATCTGACGGTATTTTGTAACACAAGAAGTTTTGAGGCTATCACTGTGCTTAACGAGCGAATAGACGTTTTCACGTCTAAACAAGGCATTTCATGAACTGTTGGTATATTGTCGGTATAAATGTCTAGGCTTTTCATCAGATTTTTTCTTGATGTACGGCATTCAGACTTTGAAGGTTCATGTAATGTCTTAGTGATACTGAGGCAGATTGTAAAATCTGATACACACAGGGACACACACACACAGGCGCAGACAGACATCGCGAAAATGGTCAAAACGTATTCAGGAGAGTTTGAAACGTGAAAAACAGTTGAAACCTCGATCTCGGTTTTTCGTACGATTACAATACTTCCTTATACTATAAGTTTAAGAAAGGAAAAATAGGGTAACAATACAACTACATTTAAAAGTGTTTTTTGTTTTAACAAACGAACCCCTATATATTTATATATATATCCAAATAGTGATGAATGATTTTCGATTCCCTGATTCCAAAAATGAAAAAGAACATTTCTCTGTGGCTGTGAACACAATAACTTCTGATAAAATGAATGTATATCACGAAATATCCAGAACTCCATAAGGACGAGAGATCTGAGGTGGGGTTCAATTTAAAAAAAACCAATAACTGCCGATGTAATGAAAGCATTGACATGAACTTTTATAAATAAATTCAAAACTCCATAAAAATAGCAGTAATTAATTTTCTTCAAAATCGAGAAAGGGAAAAGGGAGCAGAGAAGTAAGAGGACTCATAAGACCCTATGTAAGTTTACAATTGATTATTAGCCTAAAAGTTTGGTTTTGGAGGAAAAGCAAAAATTTTCAACATCTGGCAGTCTGGTAAAATAATCTGCAACCTCGAAAGCCGGCTAGTAAAAATGAATAAAAACTGTGAGGTCAGATTATATTTTATTTAGAAACCTGTGAAATAATCACTTCTCACTACATCATCCATTTTCATATTATTGAAATCAATTCGTCGACATATCTGGTGATTCATCGACGACATTTTTTTTATTTTATTTGAATGACCATTAAATAAATCTTTAAACCCAATACAAGTGAGATTTAAAAAAAAAAAAAAAACGACAAAAATTGGCTTTGTTTTCATAGGAAAAAGAATGATCACTGGGCAATGGGTGACATTTTTGATAGGGTAATGGACCCAATGTACAAATAATCAACGGAGAATTCACTCAGTTTGCCTTCCAACGTCCCATCAAACCATGGATCTATTGTACGTATACAAAACCCGTCGGAACGTCACACTTGAAGTTGACATGACCTGTGTTGTTCGAAGTGACGGGGTCAGACCTGACCCCTTTCCCGACAGATTCAGACGAGGGAAAATACAATATTGGTGATGGAGTTGAAAAACTTTCATACAATAGTAATGGAAGCATCTATTCAAAAAAATGTGCCATTTAGTAAAATCAGAAGTTTGTATTTGGCAATGGGGAGCCATTTCGAATAACAATCAGATTTTTTTACTTTCTAAAAAAGTATAGGAGAACTAATGTGATCTATCAGAAATTCGAAGTTCAGAAAAATTAAAATTTCGGGAAATACTTCCACGTCAACTACTTTCCCGCTCAAGGGCCGCTTCAACCGTCCATGGGGCTAGAAAACTTGCAAATTTAATCAGTTTTCTATTGGTATGGTCAACTGTGCGGTTCCGTATCGATTTCATGGAGAAATTTAAGGTTGAATGTGAAAAAACGTGATGTAAATCGAATCTAAAAAGGTCACAAATGCAATTTTTTTTTTTTTAATCTAGAGATCATAAGTGTGGCCAGTTCAGGTCTCACAATAACAAGAGTGGACACTTATGATCTCTAGATTAAAAAAAATAAATAAATAAAAAAAGTTTTTGCATTTGTGACCTTTTTAGATTCGATTTACATCACGTTTTTTCGCATTCAACCTTAAATTTCTCCATGAAATCGATACGGAATTGCAAAGTTGACCATACAAATAAAAAGCTGATTAAATTTGAAAGTTTTCTAGCCCCCTGGACGGTTGAAGCAGTCTTTGAGCGGGAAAGTAGTTGACGTGGAAGTATTTACCGAAATTTTAATTTTTCTAAATGTTAACGTTTTAGCTGTTATTTTGATTCTAAGTTGATAATTTTCAAAGTTGAAAGTACACTAGTCTGATAGGAAATTTAACGCTAATTCCGAAAATGTGGTCAAAAGTTGAGAAAAGATTTAAAGGGGAAAAATGTGGGACTTGATGGCAAAAAACGTGGTTTTCTCGAAAAAATATTTAAAAAATCCAAAAATGTTTTTTTAAGTTACGAGGGAATCACCCTGTATATTATATATTTAAATAAATGTAATATGACTTGTTTTGTACATGTACATTTATGTAACAGCTGATAGCTGATTCAGGAATCAGACGCACGGGAAATTTGAAGATCCTATTGGTAACTTGTTGCAAGCAATCCATTTTTAATAAAAACAATTTTTTTAGTTTATTTAATTTTTTGCTCTGGCCACGCCCCTGTGTATGTCTGTAAATAAGATAACTCCCGATGAAGTATCAACACGACACTCAGTATGTGTAACCAGAGCTCCATCTATCGACAACACCGGAAACTATCATACAATAAGTTCAGCCAAATTGCCCCAAGGCCACCTTCCCTTCAGAGGAGGGAGAGACAAAGTGATCTATAAGCGTGGTAGGTATAAGAAAGTCCTGTAATGGCTACATCACATATTTTTTTATTAAAATTCAAATTATGATAAATATTTTTTATAATCCTTCCAGAAATGTCTTTTTTTTCCCCGACGCAATTTCCGGACGTAATAATATTATGGAATAAGATATTATCCTCCATTTATACCCACCTTTTTACAGAATAAGCTATTCCAGTTAAAACACACGATTCTCTCTCTCTCTTTTATAATATGCACATTTATAAGGGTTATTTTAAATTTAAATTAGGATGGTGAAATTAGAAACAAATGTAAAGCTTTAAATAAATTAAAAATAAAAGGGCAAAAAGCACTTTTGTAAGCTTCTCGAAAATACATTGTTTTATGTAAAATGCGTCGAACGAATACGAATACATTCATTGTTAAATGAGAAATGAACTTACTATGAATATAAACAGATAATTTTGCTTAACGTTGTGTTGAGTTGTGGTTCTGAAATCTGAAGCTCATAATTACATAATAGAATAATACCTGAAACGAAAGCTCCACTAAAATTCATGTTGAAATACAAGAAAAAAATGAATCACCAGCAATGTATTTCCCCAGAAAGAATTAATCAATTAACATTTCGCTCCCCCTCCATTAGTCGACCGTTAGCGGTAGTATTAATCCTCCCTCTCTTTGGCCGATTTGACTGAAAATCGATAGGTCTTGTTCTTATGGGGGTTTGGTCCCACAAATAAAATTTCGTATTATGAGACACTCATAATTTTTTTTTCTTTATATTTTGGATCTAAAGGTCGGAAAACATGAAATTCTATTGAAAACTCGGCATCGAATTTTTGACCGATTACATAAAGTTAGACGGTTCCATGGGAACCACGGTGATTTAAGGATCTACCCAATCTACCATGGTATAAGTTGTGAAATAACAATTATGTGTCAAAGAGGTAAAGAATTTATGAAAGCTTCCAAGCGAGGTAGAGGTGGTTTCCATTCTCAGAACCAGGTTTCCACGGTTCAGGTTTCGAAGACAATTCGTGGAAACTTCAGCCTTGGAATACCTTGGAAAGCCTTTACAAGGCATATCGAATAGTTAGTTGTAGAAATGTGTGGTTAGAGTTGGGTGGCTTAAATTCGAATCTCTTGGAGATGTATGATTAAATTAGATTTTCCAGTTGAGTTATGGATCTGAGAGGGTTAAATGTTTCAATTGTGGAAAAAAAGATACCTTACTCTGAAATTCTCTGCTTTCAAGTTTCAAGACAAGTGCTCCAATTTAAATCCCATATCCAGCAGAAAGTCACTAGATCCCCTCCCTCTACCTCCCTCCCTGCCCATAAGACAACAACCTACCACAACTCCTTCCTTATCCAGGCTAACTCCCTCTGGAACTCTCACCCTCTCCAGATTCGCCATGCTCCTACTTTTCTTTCATTTAAGTCCCTACTTTTCCAATACCTCCTAATTCAGCAAACCTCTGATTCCTAAGGCTAGTTCCTATGGGATAGTTCTCGTCTTCCTAAGTCTCTCACTCCACTGGACAGATCTATTATTTCATCTTCCCAGTTGGACCTCTGATTTCCTTTATAATTTAGATACAACTCATTAACTATTCTACTTTGTTTTCTCAAAAATTTTCCGTTTTTTTTTTTTTACTAATTTATTTTCATTTTTTTTTCCATTAACATTTATATTTCTTTAATTAATTCTTAGCGATCTCTTTTCTTTTTTCTTTATTCTGAATAGGTTGGATACGTATATTCTTAGATTTATCTTCTTATACAATTATTCTTAGGGGACGTATGCCCCAGAATAAAGATTATTTTTCATTCTCATTTAATGCATATGCTCTGTCCACTTCTAATAATTTATTTTATTTTATTTTATTAGATATTTACATAAATATAATTATTTTCGTATATTTCTTCATAATTAAGCTGTTCATTTAAATTTTTTATTTATCTTTATTTATTGTGTTCTAGTTTATCCACTGTAGCACTACTTTTTTTTTTGTATTTTTTCTGATACTTTATTTAATTGTTATTTCTTTTTGACTCTATGTATTTATTCTTAGGGAACCTCGGTCCCAAAATAATAAAATTTATTTTTATTCCAACATTTATTTTCATTTCATTTCTCATGGAATACTTCCGAAGAATATGAAGATGGCTGATGTAGTGAGAAGTGATTATTTCGCAGGATGTCAAATATAAGGTAGTCTGACCTCTCATGTGAGAGGTCAGACTACCTTATATTTGACATCCTGCGAAACTTCCGAAGAACGTTTTCGGTAAAGGGCTGTAAAGAGTGTGATTATAGGATGGGTTGAGATCTTTCGGATTTCTAATGATATAATAGTCGAAAGAAGGTTACCCCTTTCTGGGACGGGTTCCGTGGTCCTGGTCCCCAGGCCTAGTTGAGCAGACTGCCGATAGATCGTGGCGACGAGTGCTGTGCAGCCAAGCACCGCCTGTCCACCGACGATATGCTCCGCCTCCAGTCTCACCTCCAGAGGCAGCCGACTCACAGTCAGACCATCCCCAACTTCTTTCACTCGAGTGCCTGGCACTCCTGCCTGAAACATATCAATCATAATGGTTTCAATATTTTTATTGAATGTATTCTGAGGGAAGCCCACCAAAAATACGTTCTCTCTGAAATAGAATCTGTTATCCTGAACCCCTGTACTTTCATGAAAGTTACCGTGATGGGTGGGGATCATGCCGTTTTCTTGAGAAAAAAGAGAAAAATACTGACTGGCAAAGCACTGAGATTCAACGGCAGATGTGAAATGGCCCGTGCAAAATGGTCAAGGAAGTGTAACGGGCAGAATTCAACGGAGCCTGAGAAAACAACAAATTAGGACCATTCTCAAGTCAATGAAGTTTCGGAGATGTTAAGCTCCACAAAAGACCAACTCTGTCAAAAAAATTTAACAAATTTCCACGAGCTGCCCCCTCAACTGGTCAGTCACCTGGGTCAAACAGTAAGAAAAGTCTCTACTCGCCAGGTCTCTAGATCTCATAATTGCATCCAAAAAATCTGCAGTAGCAAAAGCAAGGAACTTAGTGCGGACATCAGATCCTGTCCAAGAGAGGATCGTGGCAATGGAGACTAACTCGGAATAAAATAGTGAAAAGGCCGAAGAATTTCAACAAAAAATATGTACAAAAATATCGTAAGAAATAAATTTCGATATAAAACTTCGCGGGATATTATAATATTTATTTTTGAGTGAAAAAATTGTGATGTGTCCATTACAGGCCTTTCTTATACCAACCACGGTTACAGACACCCTCTTTCCCCCTTCTCAAAATTATTTCATGCTGGCATTACTGGGTATAAGGATGTCTACTCTTAAGATAACGCTGTACAAAGAGATAAATGAAAGGATTTTGAGAATGGGAAGGGGGAGTAAGCGTTGTTGGTATAAGAAAATCCTATAATGGCCACGTCACATATATTTTTATAGTTTTTCAAAAAAACAACCATATTTTAAAGTTCGTTGCTAGGAGTTACGATTTAAAAATGATTTAGATATATTCCTTCGTGGGTTCGTAACCCGACCGAGGCCCTTAGTTTATTTTATCTGGGAGGTAAAATAAACTTAAGCACGCCGTCCTTCGGATGGGACGTTAAGCGATGGTCCCGAGCCTGTACAATGTTAGGTACTCGTTAAAGACCCCTACCCTAAATGAATAAAAATTTAGGGTAGGCAAAATTTAGGACTCCCACAGTAGAGTCGGGCTCATGTCCACCAGAGGGACGAAAGAGCACTCTGGTAGCAGGCGATATGACCTCGTAGTTAAAAGCCCGGGCATGAGTCATAAAAACTAACCTAAACCTAACCTTAGATATATTCCTTACAGACATTTAGTTTACATTCTTTGGGCGCTATAACTTTTGTCGTATTGATCTTAACTCAAATTGGAGGACCTAATAGTGATTGAAAATTTTATAAGGAACAATTTTGGTAAGAATGAATTTTGCGATAGGACTAACCGTTTTCGGGTAAATCAAGGAAACGTGTAAAAATATGTTTTAATTTTTACTTTTCAAGATGGTTTTCGGCATGTATCTCGAAAACCGGACAACCTGTAAAAAGTCATATAAATTACGTATTTTAGTTTTCTCTACAACTATTATTCGAAAATATTTTTTATTAGGTCATAAACATGAGCTGTATTCTGTAAAATGTAGTTAGGTCCCGAGGGAAAGTGGTCACAATTTTGGTTCGATTTGGGGCAAAATCTAATCTGACCTAAGTTAGAACATGTGACCCCTTCATTCCAAATTTCAAGTTCGTAGCTACAATCGTTCGGGGCCGGGGTGTCAATTAAAAATAATCTTAATATCTGCCGATATCGACACAAAATTTAGTATGATTTAGTAAGCCAACTGTTGAATATTAGCGCAAACGGTCGACTGGTTTTGGACAGGAAGAAAATTGATTTATTCGTTCTGGGGAAGAACATTGCGAGGGATTCACCGACGACTTTTTTTTTTTAATAGTATTTGTTTATTATTTTTCCACAGTTCTCATCTCAGGATAGTTTACTCTTCACACTGTTCCCCTTAGAAGGGTTGAGTCGGGACCAAGTGGTTATCAGACTCAGTCCTGATCTGGGACCAAGGACCTCCCCGATCCCATGGAATTAGGGCTGTGGGCACCTCAACTGCAGACAAGTGTTAACTTCCCCGACCTAGTTAGTCCAACTATCAAGTGGGAGCCTCCTAGCTACGTACCTATTAATACATAGTGGACTGGGAAATGGGAGCCTGGAGCTTGGAGCACATCCATTACAGGCACAGCAAGCCTATGTATAATGCAGCCATTCTGCATTGTCTAGTGCGTGTTTTAACAGCTCCTCCATCTCATCCTCATAGGATCAGACTATACTATACTACCCCACATCCGCTCATTATTTTATACGAACCGGCTTTCGAGATTGCCCTCATCTTCAAGGAAACGTCTACAAAATATATGTGTTTCAAAACTACATTTCAAACGGTGTTCGGCATGTATCTCAAAAACCGCAAGACATGCGAATAATCGTATTGCATATAAAATAGGTATTTCAGTTTTTTCTACAACTATTACATGAAAAGATTTTTGATTAGGCCATAAACATGAGCGGTATCTTGTAAAATGTACTTAGGCCTCGGAGTCTCAATTTTGTACAATTTCAGCCAAAAACTAATCAGATCTAAGTTAACTCATGTAAACCCTTCATTTCAAATTTCAAGTTCATAGTACAATCGTTTTTGCAGTAGAGCGCTCACAACTTTCCAATCACATAGGCACAGATATCATCGGAAAAATGGTCAAAACTTAGTCAGAGGACGTTGAAAAGTAAAAATCCATTGAAACCTCGATTTCGGATCTCGGCCATTACATGACTTTCTAATATCAATCAAGCTTACAGATTAATCTCTCCACCTCTCGAAATCATTTCATATTAGTAACATAAAAATATAAGTTGGCGGCAGCGGTATTTTTTGGTTCATTGTATAGCGTAATCCTGAAAGTGACTTACAGTCAGTATGAAATCATTTTGAGAAGGGGGAGGGGTAGAGAGCGATCTGTAAGCGTGATTGATATAAGGAAAATGTAATGGTCACATTACATTTTTTTCTTAATAGTATTGTTATAATAATCTCATGCGTGTCCGATTCTAAAAGTTAATAGCTGTTTATGTTTTTAATTTAAAAACTATCTTAATGTATATGTCGTAAGACACTTAGTGAAATCCGTAATTTCATGAAAAAACAAGGTATTTCATGAATTGCCGGTATATTGTGAAATTACAATTAAAGTCTAGGCTTTTCATGAAATTTTTTTCACGATTGTTTCTTGATGTACACAATCGTACGACATTTAGACTTTGAAGGTTGATGAAATGTCTTAGTGATACTGAGGCAGATTGTAAAATCTGATTTTATCTTGTTTAAATTAAATTTAAAGCCAAAAAACATTTCAATTAGGATTTAAAAATGCTTTACAACTGTAAAAGGTGTTTATTAATGATTATAATATGTTTTTGAGTACAAATAAAAGAAAGATAACAGATTTTTGGTCATCCATAGCTAATGTTATGTGTCTTCAGCAATCAATTAAATAAATCAAGAAATTACCTAACGTTATTTTAAAGTTGTAGGAGTATTGAGGGTCAGTCAAAGATGGAAAAAAAAAAAAAAACACTATTCAGATGCCAACGTTTCGATATATTTTATATCATCATCAGGGCCTACAAACATGGGGGAGAAATCAAGATTAGAATCAAAAACAAAAAAAAAAAAAAAAAAAAAAAAAAAAAAAAAAAAAAAAAAAAATTATTTGATAAACATTACTGAACGTTAAAAATACACTATAAGAAGTTGAAAATTGAAACTGACTTACTATGAATAATTATTAAACATTAAAATTAAATATGATTACATTACTAAACATAAACATTAATAATGGAAATAGACAAATAGGTGGAACATAATAAAGAGTAAACATTAAAATGACTTACTATGAATACATTACTAAACATAAACATTAATAATGGAAATAGACAAATAGGTGGAACATAATAAAGAGTAAACATTAAAATGACTTACTATGACTACATTACTAAACATAAACATTAATAATGGAAATAGACAAATAGGTGGAACATAATAAAGAGTAAACATTAAAATGACTTACTATGACTACATTACTAAACATAAACATTAATAATGGAAATAGACAAATAGGTGGAACATAATAAAGAGTAAACATTAAAATGACTTACTATGAATAAGCAGGGTTGGGGAGAAGGCATGTACACTGGATGGAGTCTTACATTGCAATGAAATGGTACAAAATAATACTAGGGTGCTAAAGGAAACAGGTACAGGGAGCTCGGGAAACCCCGTCATAACTGTCACATTACAGCAGAAATGTTGAATATAAATATGTATTATTATGGTTGTTTGTGTCTGCATACTCTAACACATATCTATAGATAATTAATAAATAATTTAAAAAAATATATATATAAACTAAAATAAAAAATATAGATAATTTAGATATTGGAGACAGAACTATGGTGTCAGCTCTTGCTAAGTAAATTGGCATAACAATTACTTAGGTTATTAGTGTCAGTGCGGAAGTTGACTGTATCAAGTGTTTTAGCTATGTACACCATTTCCAATGTCAGCTATGAAATAGAAGCTATGAAATAGAAGCTATGAAATAGAAGCTATGAAATAGAAGCTATGAAATAGATGCTCATTCCTTACTTAGTTGTTCTGTTGAATATGGACGTTTGTTTGGTTTTGAGCTGTAATATGTATTATAAAGATTGAAAAATAGCTCTTCACCTTTATCCATCGCCAAACGCAATTTGTTTAATTATTTTAGCTTTGAACTTAACACTGAAGAGAGATAAAAAATAGGTTATAACCTCTATAACCTCAACAAGCGTTACATGGTTGAGTCAAATTGTGTAGAACATCAAGGCGTAAATACTCGTAAGTATTTTATGAAAAGCCTAAGCATTTAATGTAATTTCACAATATGCTGGCAGTTAATGAAATATATACGTATCCTGTTATCATACAGGAAATAATAATAATTATTTTACCACCTTCAAGTTGCTGAGAACGAAAACAGGCAGGGGTGAAACCCACTTCGGTCCAGTTCAACTTCTCCCCATCATTGTTCCCCCAGTCCAAGAATAAAGTAGACGTGAGCCAAGATAGAGTATCAGACCCCTGGCTCCTATATCAAATTAGCACCTCCTCTGGACCACTAGAATCCTATAGTGTATCCAAGAGTTTAACACTTTAGATGCCATTTCAAAGAGTTGCCTATTCTACCTGAAGGCTTTCTGTAAAGTCACTTAGCTAAATTTCAAAGGAAATCTAAAGGTAAATAGACCTTGTAACTTGTCACAGCTGAATTATATCTTATTACTTCGGCCTCCTAATTGCCTTCATAAGTACACTTACTCCTTTAAGACTCCGTGAAAGTTAAATGCTCTTAAGTAAGAGGAGGGCTGCGACTTAAGCATAAGTTACATGAAATCAGGAGACATTTCTCTAAAGTTATTACTTATAAAGCATTGTGTTTGGTGCAATAAAATTCAAGGCACTCAAGAACCAGCAAAATTACCCCCTAAACTTGCACTCTCGTGTGGAAAGCTTCGAAAAGCCTCTTTCACGTCTTAAAACTTTATGGCATTTACTCAAAGAGAAGGTCTTATCTTTAAATCACTACTATGCACGACATTCAGTCTATTACAGTCCATTATTACATCTATCAACTTCGAAAGTAGTGTACTTAGACTCTTAGAGCCAAATAATAATAATAATTGTCTTTTGAAATACTTACATATACGTGAATAGTCAACGTAAAATTCCATGAAAACCCGACTGTAATGTAGGAGTCCTAAATCTTGTCTATCCAGGTTTATACCAAGGCTAGAGGGTTTTTAACGAGTACCTGGGTACAGCCTCGGGATAATCGCTTAACATTCCATCCGAAGGACGACGTGCTCACGACTTTTTTACCTCCATTCAAAAGTAGTTAGATTTAGTTCCAGCAGCATAGGCATCAACCTCATTACATTCTCTATAGGGGAAGTTATGTAATCGGTTAGAAATTCGATATTGAGTTTCCCTCGGAATTTCATGTTTTCCGACCCCCATGATCACAAAAATTAACAAAAAATTCTACCTGTTTGTGTTTATATGTGTGTGTCCATGAAGACAATTGAATGAGTGTATCGAAACAAAATGTATATCTAGAACCGCATAAGTACGACATCTATTGTTTCTCAGTCAAATCGGACAAAGGGAAGAGAATGATGAGGGGGGGGGGGGAGGGGGGGGGAAGGCTTAATACAAAAACTATAGTATATACATGGGGTGTTTTATACCTAGGGACCTAAGCATTCAATGTTCTCCAGAAGCGCTGGGCTTCCACATTATTTTGTCATCGGTATGTTTATACTACCTAAACCCAGTCTCCCAGTTTCCTTAATGAACCTGAGAATGCTCCCGTTGTAAAACTATAGTAACTGTCGTAATGAAATTTTGTATTTAAATTCAAAATCCCGTAAGGACGGCACATAGTATTTTTTTTTTTTTTTAATCGGACGGGAATCAGAGGAGGGGCTTAATTCAAAAAGCCTTATAACTGCCGATTGATTCTGAAGGGAGAAAGGAAAACTTAATTGATTAATTCGTGCTGGGGAAGTACAATGCCGGTGATTCAACTACAACTTTTTTTAATCGCAATTTGATGAAAAATTAGCTTTAATATATCTCGTCCAGAATAAACCAGTCTTTATTAAATGAATGATTTCGAAAAATGTGTGTTCTTTCGTCCCTTAGCCAGAGCATGAGTCACAATAACTTAGTAACAGCTATCAACTATAATATCATTATATTTACATGTCATATGATAAAATATGGAGAGAGAAAAATTAATTATAAAAAAATTGTAAATTAAGGTTAGTCGTGATTAATAGTTGCACATATCTGAAAATGGATATCACTGAAAAGTTGTTGACTTTTTGAGGGGTTTTTGTTGGCAAGATTGTCTGTCGTTTGTTTAATAAGTTAAAGAAGTGAGAACTTTTTGTGGGCAATATGGCAGCAGATAAGATGAAATTGGCGGGAGGACTTAGCGCCAAGCCAGTGCCGATGAAGCTGTTTGCTACTTGTGAAGTGGACCGAACTCCGCCAGATTGTGTTCCAAGATTGTGTTCCTTGACACTGACAAGACTGATTGTGACGAAGCAGCTCGGACTGGATGTATCCTCCATTTCGATAGCCATCAAGATGCAGGGTTCAAAAAGAACACTTCGATCTAACGAAATGACTTTACCACCGAATGGACTTCTGGAAACGGATCTTCAACTTCATTTTTCACTTCAATATCCCCACTTCTTGAAACATAATGGGAATAAACTTCATTTTATGCTCCAAAGACGAAAACGTTACAAAAATAGAACATTTCTAGGTTACAAAACATTGGCTCATGGTGAAATACAAATGTCTCATGTTCTGCAGAGATCCTTGGATTTAGAACTGGACTTACTAAGTGAAGGTAAACTGGCCAAAGGGAATGACACAGTTGTAGGTTCCTTATCTATACAATCTCTAAGCAGTCAACCACTCAATTTTGAAGAAACGACAAAAATTCAACAAAACGCAAGATATAGTTCAGAAGAAGAGGATTTAGATTCCAGTTGCTCAACCGACTCGGATCCAATATTTGATAGAAACCAAACCAGAACCCGTCCTCAAAACAGCACAGCAAGGCAGAAAAATTTAAAGCAGAAAATTATAGCTCTATTAAAAAGATTTCGAGTGAATGAAGATCTTCACAGTTTGGCCCACGACAAGGAGATGATCAGCAGGAAACTGAAAGTGGACCCTGCTGACATCGAGAACTTGTTCAAAGAGCTGCAGTTGAGCGACTCGACGGACTTGGAAACTCTCGGCAGTGTGGCCTCAATTCCCAAACCGTCCCTTCGACCCTTCTTCTCATCCAACAGGACCAACTCGCATGGACCTCTCACTGATGATGACTCCTTAACACAGTGCTGCCGCCTGGAGGAGACCAAGTCCGAATCGTTGTCTACAGACTGTACAGGAAACTGATTTAAAACCAAATGTATAATACGAAGGAAACAACTTTTCATATAGTTTCTGAAATTCTGAAGCGCAGTATACAAGGGGTCCGAAAATATCCTAGATTTTAAAGAAAATATAATATGTATTGAATAATTTCAATATAAGGATGTTTACTCTTTTACAGTGACTGGTCTACCGTCTGAGGCACCCAAAGCCAATGAGGCCCCAATTATCATATTACACAGACAAAATGTCGTTTTTAAACCCATTTTTTATTAAAACTTACTTGATTCAATGAAATATAAATAATATAATAAATAAATAAAGAAATAAAATACATAAGAAAGAATAAACCAAGAGAAATAAAATAAATTAGTATATAAGTAATGAAAAATGATGATTAATCTGACAGACCTTAAAGAAGAATATCTGTGGAGGAACTCTGTCAAAAAAATAAAAATGAAAGCTATGTATCAAATAATGTTCTTGGGTATGAATCATGATTTTTTAAAATTAATTTTGAACAATGAAAAAAAAAATTCAGTTTCCGAATAGAGGGTTTTTGTTTCTTTTGGCATGATCTTTTATGATTACGAAGTAAGAAGCAAACGGAACTCAATTTCTTACCAATAACAGCCGTATGTTCATCCCATGTTAGTTTCGTATCAATATGGAGACCTAAGAATACTATATTGACTTCAAATGATACGAATAACAGCTAACGGTTGTTTTTCGTTTGAAATTTTAGTCGCAGTTTTGAATTTTAAAATAGTTTTAGACGCATTAACATTTAACTCATTGATGAGAAGTCATTCGTTTAATGATCTAAGAGCATTAGATATGGATTCTTTCTAAAAAGGACCGCTGGAAAGGGTTGCGTATAGCTACTTCACCAGCCTCCTCTATCAATCGCCAGGTCACCACATGGTGTTCCACGGCATCCTTCTTCACCAGGTCGTCCATCTCAGTCGTGGTCTGTTTCCTTGGATCTGATCCACCGTGATGCGTCCTATGGCTGCCTACGATCCGCTTCTTTCCACATACCCAGCCCACCCCAAGCTCCGTATTTCATGTCTGCTATTACGGTCGGGTATAGGCCACAAGATGCACCTCAGCTCCCAGTTTTTTTTGATCCTCCACTCCTGGGTTTCTCTATCCTTGACTAGACCTGCTATTTTCCTCAGCACTTTGTTTTCGAATATCTGGAAACGCTTCTCCAGATGTGAGGCAGGGACCAGGATTCATACCCATTGATCAGGACAGGCTTTATCATGGAGCTGTAGATCCTGTGCTTCAGGTTCCTCGAAAGGGCTCTGGATCATAGTAGCTTGATAACAGAGAAGCTTGATAAATCATTAATGTATATGAGGAACAGCAAAGGCCCTAAGATTGATCCTTGAGGAACACCACATGTAATATTTAATAGAATATGTATAGTGAAACAAGAAATAATTCCATCGTGATCCTAACTGTTCTTCATCCACAAGTACTCTACAAATTCAAATGAAAGTAAGTTTCAATTAGTAGTTGCTCCATGATGGATTGAAATATGGATTTAAGTTTGGGGTAAGGGCTTGAGAACTATAGCCTGTGCCGAGTTGAAAGAGGAGTTATGTGGTAGAGGAGCAAATCTGCCCTAATCCTACGTCGATTACACAAAGTTGGCAGTGAGCGGTGCAAATAGGGCTAAACTCTGACTACCCTCCTCCCCCCACCACCTCGAATACATCCCCTACCGTCTGAATATGCATCAACGAATAATTTACATAGAGACGCTAGACGATAGAAATTCTTGGAGTGTGAATTTCCTTTTTCATACATACATAAACATCATCAATGTAAGTTTTAACACATAGTTTCAATTGTTTCACTTCTCCAACTATACGAAGTATAAGGGAACTTATGTAATCGGTCAGAAATGATTGGTCAGAAATGACTGAGCTCAAGATCGCCGGTTCGAATCCCGGCAGAGGCCCTTAGTTTATTTTATCTGGGAGGTAAAATAAACTTAAGCACACCGTTCTTCGGATGGGACGTTAAGTGACTATCCCTAGCCAGTATGATATCAGGTACTCGGAGCGGGTGTACGGGAGACGGGCTCTTGACACCCTACGCTCCTAAGTTATTATAACTCACGCCCGGGCTTTAACTGAGACATTTCTGTTGCTAGAGCTCAGAGATAGGAGATGAGAGCTATTTTTAATGAGGCTAAAACAAAGAATACAGTGATTAAAATCCTCTTTGATGTAGACGGGTACTCGTTTGAAAATGTCTACCTTGGTATCCGCGGCGTCACCAGAGAAGATGATAGCATGGAAATACGCGCCAGTCGAAGCAGTGGGGCATATTGATGACTTTCAATACGATACTTAGTATAATAAAAACAAAAAAACAAAACGTTGTCGTTGAATCAAAGGATTTCTACATCGCTAGCACGAATTAATCAATTACGTTTTCGCTCATCCTCCAGAGCCAATCGACCCTTTGGGCTAAAACACAATATTTGATTTACATAGTGACTTCTGAATCCTCATACTATATGCTGTATCGATCGACTAATCACTCTCCCTCTCTCTATCATCTACACTAAGAGATGTTATAATTTGTAATCACATCTATTCGTTTCTTTTCGATACAATTTAAATACTACTTTGAAATATTTCCAATATTACAATCTTTGGTGCGCTACAACTAGTTCGAATTGGTCCAACTTCAAATCTGAAGAATATCCTTGATAAGAACTAATGTTTCGATATGACTAACCGTTTCTGCATAAATTAAATAAAGCAAATCAAAGTTTAGAACTCCCAGAGTAGAGTCGGGCTCATGTTTACCAGAGTGACGAAAGAGCGCTCTGGTAGTAGGCAATATGACCTCGTAGTTAATGCCCGGGCATGAATCACAGTAACTAAGGGAACTAATCAAATTAGATTACTCTCTCGGCGACGAGTTTCTTTCCCAGTAAAGTGAATACCTCAGAAGAAGGTGAAGGTAAGAGACTCAAATGGAAATATACTGTATTTCAAGTGGGCCATCATAATTCAAAAAATAAATGCGGGGCGGGCTTGAAGTAGTTTTTGTTATTAATGGCGTTGCGGAGCATAAATAAATAATTTGTAACACCAGATTGTAATTCTGTGTTAATCAGCTGAGATGGAGTTCTGGAGATACTAGCGCTCCTGAACACCAATGGCGGCTCCTAGAGCTCATTTGCACAACTCATTCGACTTTCTACTTCTCGGCTTTACTTGAGAAATTATAAGTAGGATTTATTTTCATTAAAAGAATCTTAAAATAATGAACAACATTTGTTCTCTAATAATAATAACAGAAATAGAAAACAGGAGCTTGTACACACAAGGGTTTCATAAACAATATCATTTTACCAAGTATTGAATGAAAATATATAAATATCGAAATCAGATTAGCCTTCATTTAAAGACCCAAAAAAAAATTCCTCATTGTAATTGATTAAATTTTCGCTCTCCCTCCAAAGCCAATCAATTTGCGCTAAAACACCATATTTGACTTATACAGGGACTTACGAATCTGCATACTAAATTTTGTCACGGAAAATAAATGTCATTTTTAAGAGTATGGGGTTTTGAATTTAAATATAAAATTTCATATCGATACATTCATTACATCGGCAGTTATTAGGATTTTACTTTATATATCCTAGATTATAGGAGAATGTAATCTGAGAAGTAAGTTTTGTTTATGCACACTGGATGCGCTGATCTACCTCCATGACGTTATAATTAATACCCGAACATACGATGAAGTTCGGTACTTTCGGATATTCTGCAGAGCCTTCTTGTATTTCTTCTAAGTGTCATTTTCTTTTTAAGAACGGTGTACTTTGTATTAGTTTGCTGTCGCCCTACGCTGTCTACTGCTTCCACGCGCCTGGAGGTAAAACGAACTATGTATGTATTTGAGACACTTAGATCTAACACATTTGCAGCTATCTGAGAAGCGAAACTGCCTTCTAGGTGAGAGGTATGCAACATGGGAATGAGGATTGCAAACTTGCCTACTCCAGATTGAAGGCACTACCCAACCACCTTATTAAGTGCTCGTTAAATGTTTCCAGAAGTTTCCGAGAAGCGAGGGATGGTAGTCAGACAAAAGTTTTTTATACAGATTAGCTCCTCTCAATTCTCAGAAGATATCATTTATTTATTCACCCTATTGATTTCACTTCAAATTAAAGAAGCTCTGGAAACTTATTTCCAATCATTCAAAAATAAATAAAATCATACTCAGTACAATCTATATTATAGCTTTGATTGATAGCAGGGGTGGGTTTTATACCCATGTTATCCAAATCCTGTAAGCCCAAACCCATATACAGTCCCTCGCTAGTGTTTAATAACCTACTCTCTTATCTCTTTAATGGAGCGCCTCATCGAGGATTCTCCTTATAATAACCTTCACATTGGCCCAGGATGTATAGCGTGGTTCCCTCCACAACCTGACATCTTCTGCAGAAAGGATCCGGAACAAGACTCATTTCAAAGAGATGATTCTTACTGAGCAGTGTCCTGTTAGATATACGATCTCTTTTTTCAATGTCACTCGAGGTTGGTCAAGAAGAGGTCTTCTTCCGATGTCCGGTCCTCAAATCAACTCTTTTGACTGTGAACAACCCAGTTGTTCGCCTCAAGATGAGTTTACTTTACACCTTCGAGATCAATATTGAGAGGTCGGGTTTTTGTCTAATTTTAGATTTTAAATTCATTTTATTAGGTCCCTGTTATTTCCCTTTGTGTGTTTGTGAACACGGTAACTCCCGATAGAATGAATGTATCGACACAAAATTTTATATTTTATTTTATCCAGAACCC
Source organism: Aradus depressus (assembly GCA_963662175.1). NCBI lineage: Eukaryota > Metazoa > Arthropoda > Insecta > Hemiptera > Aradidae > Aradus > Aradus depressus. Next base: position 33,146,074 of record OY759215.1, read on the forward strand.
CATAAGGACACCATAAATTGATATTAAACCAAATCGTCCAAAAAGAAGGGGGGAACAGACGGGGCGTAACACAATAACTAATAACTGCCGTTATAATGAATGTATTAAACACAATTTGATAAGTACATTCAAAACTCTATACGAACAACAAATCAATTTTCAACGAAATCGGCCGAAGGAAATAGAGTGATAAGAGCGAGGAGTAAACCATCTATTAGTTAGTCATTTTGACTCATGCCCGGGCTTTAACTACGAGGTGATATGCACCCCTTCGGTTGACATGAGCCCGACTCTACGGTGGGAGACCTACTTATCTTTAACGAGTACCTGATAACGCACAGGCTCGGGACTATCGCTTAACTCTTGTCCGAAGGAAGGCGTGCTCAAGGTGTTTTCACCTCCTAGATAAAAAAAACCTAAAGGCCTCGGCCGGGTTCATGCATGCTACCTCCAGCTACCGACGCCCTCAAAATCATCAGTGATTTTCAATGAAATCGTTAAATTGGATTCAGAGAAAGAGCGAAAACGTATTCAATTACTTAAAAAAAAAGTATTGACACGAAATTTCCTATTAATACTCAGCCAAATCATAATTGGATAAGATGAGCTGAGAGATCCTGGATGACCAGTCTGGTCATCTCCTGGTAGTTTAGTGATTACTCAGCCAGAGGAGCCCATAGTTGCCAAAGTTGATCTTAATACCTCACAGAAGGTCTTAGTCCCGTGAGGCCCCGGGGTAGCCATCGGGATTAGTAGGGCCTATGATTAATGAACACCACCCCTCTAAGCTTCATCCCTTAAATATATACTTCATAAATAGTCTATTCAGAACCGCTAAAATATCGTCAGTCAACCAAATTCTATGAGGTAAGCAGAAAGGAGTTGAGTGGTTTACCTGACTGAGGATGCTGAGGGGATAAGACAAAAAAAGTCGTCAGTCAATCACTGGCAATATACTTCCCCAGAACGAAATTGCACTCTCCCTGAAAAACCAGTTGATCGCTTGCTCTAATATTCCATAGTTGACATATAGGGACTACTAAATCCTCATAGTAAATTCTGTGTCGACAAATTCATTACATCGGCAGTTATTGGGGAAATGAGTTCCTCCTTTTTCTTTGGTCGATTTGGCTAAAAATTAATAGATGTCGTAATTAGACGGTTCTGGATTCACATAAAAAAAGTTTTGAGTGGAGTATTCAACGGAATATCATGTTTTCCGACCCCTAGATACCAAATATGAAAATAAATGTCTGTCTGTGTGCCTATAAACAAGATAACTTCCACTAGATTGAATATATCATCATAAACTTGTATCGTATGTATCAAGATGAAATTTTATATGTTAATCCAGAACTCTCTAACGAAACCTACTGTTTTTCAGAAAAATCTATCAAAGGGGAGGGGGGATTAGGGGGGAGGCTAAACTCTCGGAGCTCTAAAAACTGCCGATACAAAGAATGTATTGACATAAAATTTCATATGTGAATTCAAAACCCTATGAGGTTGACATATCAATTTCCAACAGGGTCGGAAGAAGGTGAGGCTAAACAAATTAACCCTAATAACTGCCGATAAAATGAATGAACCAACATGAAATTTCATATTTAAAGTCAAAACACAATGAGGGCATAACCTGTCAAATTTCAGCGTTATTGGCTGAAGGGAAGGTTGTAATGAATTTATCGACGCAAAATTTAGTATGAGGATGCACATATAAAAGTTAGTGTCGACATTTATTGGTTCGGCAGTTCTCTTCCCTTTGGTTGATTTGGCCGAAAAAATACGGTGTCGTCATTAAAGGGTTCTGAATTCACGTATAAAATTTCTTGTCAACTATTGAATATTAGCGCAAACGGTCGACTAGTTTTTGTGGAGAGCGAAAAATTAATTGATTAATTCGTTCTGGGGAAGTACATAGCCGGTGATTCACCGACGACTTTTTTTTATTGGCTTTAACGATGCATATTGGCCATGTCTTTATAACGGTGTTATTTAATTACATAGAAATACCGTGGCCCCGGGAGGGACTTTTATCTGAGAGATTCGAAACATGGTGAGACCATGCGATCAAAGTCCTACGCTCTAGTCCGCACGGTCATCTAAGGAATTGAGAAATTAAATGTTTGGCAGAATGTTTCTTAAAGTGCTATATCCTATTATGTTAAAGTAAAAACTAGCTTTGTCACATTTATGTGTGCCTGCATAATACTGCACGAAACAATTATGCATTCCACAATTATGCATTTTCAATCCATATTAATTGCAATTTGCAAGTATTATGCAACCACACTATGGTTATTCTCGTGCTAGGCATGGCTACTAAACTTGAATCACTTCGTTTCAGGGCGCCGGTGGCCCATAGGTAACATGCTTGCAAAATAAGCTCAAGATAACGGCTGATGACCTTAAGTTCTTTATCTGGGTGAAGAAAGCTCTTGAGAACGCCATCCTTTGGACCTCATGGAGCGTTAACATGCCCCCATGTGCCACAGATGAGGTCAGCAACTGTTCATAGGCCACATACTATTACGACGAGCTGATAAGAGACTATGGGCTAGGCTCCTCTATGAACAAGTATCTTGCAGACAATAATCACATGGTGGAGAAAGTATAGTAATTCTCTAGACTTTAAAATTCTTTTATTTGATTAGATGTGACTAGTATCGATAGATCATAATAGATATATCGATAGTTCATAATTATCAACTGTTCCATAGATAGATAGTCCAATAATTTCGATATGAACTTCCCTTTTTAAAGGGAATACGTTTTGAATAAAGGTCTTTTTAAGACTTTTACTTTTAAATGTTATTTATAAAAAAAAAAGTTTATCGAAATTTTCAATTTTCAAATTTAGCATAACTTTTCAACCCATGATAATCAACTTTGAACGGTAACAAATTGTTTTCCTAAAAATATTTGAATATTTTGAAAGTTCTTTAATTAATATGTTAATTCTTGCCATAATATAAGATTATTGTCGACAGAAAATGTTATTTCCATAAAATAAAAATTCGATTTGAAAGATTAATTTACTTATTGGATTGATATTTTTATTCACCTTTCATCCTCCATAATATAGAATAATTTAAATTAGGTAGATGTACATGAAGAAATAAAAATAAAATAATCATATTATAATATAATATTGGAATTGGAAAGTATTTTGCATGAAAAGCGGGAAATTACTGAATTATCGATAGTGGCTAATTACCGACTATCGCCCATCCCTATTGACTAGCAGTTTACGTGAATTCATAACAATAGTTTTCTGAAACGACTCTTGAAAGGCGGGATGGGGGTGGAGCGGGCCTTGTGTGGGACCGATGTGGTGCCTTGATGTGCGAATGGTTGTGGGGCTTGGCTGGCGCCGCCAGGATCTCGGGACAGTCCCGAGCATGGAGTAAATAATAATATCAGGCCTTGCTTGTCACTTCGGAGTTAAAGCTCTTTGTCTCTAGAGAGAAACTCGATTGTCCCCTGGTCTGGTTGGGACGCCCACTGGGTGCCCTGGGCTGCGCTCCCGTACGGCTTCCCCCTTACCCTTCGCGCCCTTCTCTCTTTCAAAAATATTTACAACTATTATATGAAACTAATAATCATATGCGGTTGAATTTCATTGAAATATAAAATTTAGTGTGCCCGCCGAGACTAATGAAGGCTTTGTCGACACTGACATCGTACAGGCTCGGGACTATCGCTTAACGTCCTATTCGAAGGTCGGCGTGCTCAAGGTTTTTTCACCTCCCAGATAAAAAAACTTAAGGGTCAAAGAAAATATTGTAATCGTGAAAAAATCCGAGATCGAGTTTTCAATGGAATTTCGGTCACCTGAACACTTCGATTAAACCGACCAGCAGCGATTGACGACGGTATCCACCGAAAGGTATGACAACAGTGTTATCTAGTTATTTACGACTTCCATGACACCGGGAGGGAGTTCTATCTACGAAATAAAAACTCACTCCAGGACAATTCATTAAAAAGGTGAATGATAAAGTACAACTTCTCAGCTTTCATTTGGTACCAGACTTAAATTTATCAGAGAAAATATAGAGGTGTTGCAAACAAAGTGTAAAGTTCCAACACACAGGTGTAGAGATGTAGAGTCTGTCAAAGCTATTTTCTTACAACTTTCAACTGCTCTCATCTTGTTCTCGAATAAAAAGCAAAAAGAATTCTCGACACATATTCCAGTTTGAGAGTAAAACAACACTTCCGTGAATCGCCAGCAATGTACTTCCCCACAGCGAATTATTAAACTACGTCTTCGATCTCCCTCCAAAACTAAACAACCATTTGGGCCAAAAATCGATAGTTGACTTACATAAGGGCTTCAGTATCCTCTAAATTTTGAGCTACCGTCCTCTGATCCTCTCTTTTCCTTCGACTGATTCCGCGAAAAATTAATATGTGCCGTCAATATGGGTTTTTATAAATATAAATATAAAATTTCATGTCGATACAATCTATAAATCGAAAGTTATTGTGGTTTTGAGTTGAGCCCCCTCTCATCCCCCTGACCTCTGATCGATTATGGAAAATTAATAGGCGTTGTCTGTATAGGGTTTTGAATGGACATATGGAATAGTGTCTCAATACAGTCATTACAACGGCAGTTATTAGTTTTTGTGATAAGCTCCGCTTCTAATTCACCTCTTCCCTTTAGGCGATTTGGCTGATTCTGTCGTCCTTATGGGGTTATGAATATACTTATAAAATTTCGTGTCGATACATTCTTTCTAACGGGAGTTATCGTGTTCCCAAACAAACACACAGAGCATTTTCTTTCCCCCAATTTAGCCGTCTTTATGGGGTTTTTTGGTTACACAGCTGAGTCCCTTCTCTGAACCCCTTCCCTTTGGTGGATTTGGCTGAAAATCAATAGGTGACGCCCGTTAAGGGTTTTCTGGATAAACATATAAAATTTTATATCGAAACATGCATTCTCTAGGCAGTTATCCTGTTCACAGACACAAACGAAGAAACACAGATGGATTTATTTTTATTTTTTTTCATTCTTGAATCAAGGGGTGTAAACCATTAAATTCCAGTTAAAAACAACATCGAATTTCTGACCGATTACATAACTTCTAAGTAATTGATACTTCGGGGGAAGCAAAAATTACTCGTAACCGAAATAAAGGCAGTTGATTTGGTCTATCTCGTTGAGTGACCCGATAATGTAAAACACATTTCTATTTACCCTATCCCAAAAAGATATTGTCATATGTGATTTTTGCGGTAGTCAACTAGGGATGGAAGATATTCGATAGTACTATCACAACTATCGATTTTTTAGTATTTAGTCAATCAAGTTTGATCGGAAATATTGTTTTCCTAGAAATATTTGAATATTTTGAATGAACGCTTGCCACTTGTGAACACAAAACCAATCCAATTCCTAGTATAGAGACCTAAACCAGAAAGATACGTCTATTATGATTCTATGACGGACCTTCTTCCAAGAAACTCCTTCCCCTTATTATTTTTTTTCTTTCCTGTTTTCATTCTATTTAACTACATTCTATTTCTCAGTTTGAGATAGTGTGTTGGACTTAAAACTTGAAACTGTGAAGCGTAGCGTATGTTCATTTTAGTATGCCGCCAAAATCGGACCTTCCACACGTTTTTATCAAACAGGATGGTGGGAAAAGTGCTAAATGTACTTTGTGCAAAGTTTTATTCAAAACTAGTTCCAACGTATCCAATTTAAAGGGTCACCTCTGGAGACGCTACCAAGAAACTTATAAACCGGCACCCAAGACCAAACAACCCACTGCAGAAGCAGGATCACTGCCTACTGTTCCATAAAGTTTCACAAAAGTATTTTCCATCAATTGGTAATTAATTTTTTGAAGTGTTTTTGAACTTTAATTAATGTGTTAATATTCTTGGCAAGTGCTATACTTAATGCGTTTATTTTCGACAGCAAATGTTATTTCCATAAAATGAAAGTTCGATTTGAAAGAACAATTACTTATTCGATTGATATTTGTGTTTAGAGGAATCCCTTTCATCCGCCCCATAACATAGAATAATTTAAATTAGGTAGATGTACATGAAGAAATGAAAATAAAAGAATCATATTGTAATATAATATTGGAATTGGAAAGTATTTTGCATGAAAAGCGGCAACTTACTGAATTATCGATACTATCGATAATTTTCCACCGATAGCATCAGCCTATCGGATTTAGTCTTTTTTGAGACGATAGATAACCAGATAAGAGAGATACTTATAACGACACCGCACGGCTTAGTGAGAAGGAAGAGAAGCTGCTTAGCTGCTACAGTGAGACAAATAAGATGCGGACTTAGCCGCTCACCTGAGGCCGCACCAATTATTTCGGATAAGTCAACTTGATTTACCTCCCCTCTAAGTAGTCACTTCACGTACTTTAACTACTTCAACTTTAGTTCATTAATCTACCTTCGTCATACTAAGTGGGCACCAGACTTAAATTTATATTTGAAAAACTTCAACAGTTTTGTTTTATATTTTACTTCCTCAGCTATACAATGTATAGGAGAAGTTATGTAATCAGTCAAACATTTTTTCGACTCCAGATTCCAAAAAAACAAAAAAGAAGTATCTGTTTTGTGTGTCTGTGAATACGATAACTACAGACATAATGAATGTATCAACACAACATCAAGTGTGTATCAAGAACCCTCTAAGGATGACACCTAATGATTTTCAACTAAATCGGCCAAAAGAGAGGTAATAATAATAATAAATTTATTCCAGTTAAACCAATACATAGTAATAGGATACGTCAAAAGAATTTATACATTAAGATAGCTTATAAATTAGATTTATAACTACTTGAGTCCCATAAGTTGGACGTTACGGCATATTTTGCCATTATTAATCACGTGGTCACTTTTTACGAAAGTTACGTATTGTGAAAAATGAAATTCGTGTGAAAATTCAACATTGCATTTCTGACCGTTTGCATAACATCCCCTATACTTTGTATAGCCGATGGAAGTAATAAAAGATCATATTTGTTTACATGCAGGCAAGGCAACAGCCCTCACCCTCATGAACAGTGCAAATATGTACCTACTTCACATAGACACACAAACTGTTCCTTTTTGTCCTCGGGACAGTGTCATTTGATTAACTTCAAAGGAAGATCTGGAGATCAATTTACTGTCACATACAACTTTTAATTAAGTGAAATTAAATACTGAACAATGGAGTCTCGGAGTGCAGGAAATCCTCTGTATTGTAAAGCTCATGGAGGCTCCTGCATGCGGGAGATGCAATTGATTCCCCTTTAATCGCTGCATAAAACACAGAAAAAGGCATCAATGTTTTCAAAAAATTTAAAAGTATGGCCAACAAACAATGTATGAACCACGATCATCTAGTTTTGAAACTAGTAATAATGCGCAATGTTATGAGGGCGCCGGTAACTCAATGGTATGTGTACTTGCACACTGAGCTCAAGATCGCGGGTTCGAAACGAGTGGACATTAAGTCCTGAGCCTGTACTATGTCAGGTAATCGTTACAAACCCCTGCCCTAAATGAATACAAATTTAGGGTAGACAAAATTTAGGGATCCCATAGTAGAGTCGAGCTCTCCACCAGACTAACAAGAGCGCTCTGGTAGTAGGCGATATGACCTCGAGGTTAAAGCCCGGGCTTAAGTTACAATAACTAAGTAGTTCTAAAGCAGAAAAAAAAAAAAAACGTAAACTCAACATCCAAAATTTACTTTGGTATTGTAAGATGGTAACCCCTTGATCCCCGTGCTTTGACCAAACGTAGTCTGGGTGGTATTGCTGCAATGCAAGACTCTTTTGAAAGTAAATTAAAAAAAAAAAAATAAAAATGTATTTAGTTTACCGGAATTTCAAATATTTCGAATCACTGAAACCAAATATGAAAATAAAAAATCCTTATGTTTCTGTGAATACAATAACAACATATTAACAATTGTTATCTTTAATTCATTTCATATATGCATTTAATCAACACATACTATTTCAAATTTTTTATTTTTAAGATCCCAATTTGGGACGAAATGTCATTTTTTATGTTTTTACATATTTCAAATATTAACTGTACAGAAGGGATAGGAAAACTCCGTAGGGGCTGAAAAAGGATACCTACCTACCGTTTGGATTGTAAACTACCTAGTTGAACTTCAATTTAGTATTTGTTAAGTCGTGGCTGAAGATGGTAGCAATACCGAAAGTACTCCCATATTATATATTATTTGTGAAATAGACAATATTTTTTAAAAAAAACATACGTTTTCTTTATTTTTATCAAGTGTTTCACAATATCTCTGCAAAAATGTTAAATATCATGATTAATTAGTGCTGAGTACACTAACCGGCAATGTACTTCGCCACTCCGCATTATCACAGCTACAGAAACTCATTTGGTTTAAAAATCAATAGGTAACTTAGAGACTTCTGAATCCTCGCACTAAATTACATGTTAATGCGTTTGAATCCTCACACTAAATTACATGTTAATGCGTTTGAATCCTCACACTAAATTACATGTTGATGCGTTTGAATCCTCACACAAAATTACATGTTAATGCGTTTGAATCCTCACACTAAATTACATGTTAATGCGTTTGAATCCTCACACTAAATTGCATGTTAATGCGTTTGAATCCTCACACTAAATTACATGTTAATGCGTTTGAATCCTCACGCTAAATTACATGTTAATGCGTTTGAATCCTCACACTAAATTACATATTAATGCGTTTGAATCCTCACACTAAATTACATGTTAATGCGTTTGAATCTTCACACTAAATTACATGTTAATTCGTTTGTTATATCGACCGTTATTCTGATCTTTGAGTTGAGTCCTCTTTTCTCAACCCCCATGTACATTTATGTTTCTTCCGATTTCGTTGAAAATTTATAGGTGTCGTGCTTATTGGGTCCTTGGTTCATATTTTCATCGGTACTTCATTGGGTTGTGGAGTACCCCCTCTCTCTGATCTGACACGACACTCGCACTCCACTCCAGGGACATCAGACGTCCAGTGGTCATCTTGGTCTGTCCTGTAGGTAGCCTGGAGAAAACCACATCTTTTCTTTTTGTCCCTTACTCAAGTTTTGCAGCCTCTAAGGAAACTTTTGATAACCTTCAGCTTATTATCGGTCATTTCGAACCAACATACGTGACATTTCTTTCAAACTTTTCCCTTAATATAGAAAATGAAATCCCCCCACGGGGACATCGAAGGTCAGTATTCTCTGCAAAGAAATAACAGGACTTTCTTATACTAACCACATTTGTACACATCATTCCCCCTCTCCCTCTCTCCACTTTCAAATTATATTCAATATAAGAAGGTAATGTGTTGTCAACATTTTTCTTTGTTTCATTCAGAGCTTAATTCTGAGAGTGACTTCTTTATATGCCATTTACAGGACTTGAATCATAGAAAACTGTTAACTCCAATACATTACTTTCATGTATCTAGTATAATTTAAATGCGGAGAGAGGGAGGGAGAGTGGTCTGTAAAAAATTGGTTAGTATAAAAGATAGTCCCATTATGTCCACATCGCATATATTTTGAGGCCGATCATATCTCAGAGGAGATCCAAGATCTGAGAAACCCAACCGAGACCTTTCATTTTTTTTTTCTCTCACAGTAGACAGGCTCATGTCCACCATCGCAGCGAAAGAGAGCTCTGGTAATAGGCGAAATGATTTCGTAGTTAAAGCCCGGGCATGAGTCATAAGTCATTATAACTAACTAACATATCGCACCCCGGCAAGAACAGTGACATAACTTCTAAGTTGAGGAACGCGGACATATTGTGGAAACTTGTAATAAATGAATAAAACAAACTTATTTTTGAAATATTGTCTATTCCACTAAAGATATATATATATATATATATATATATATATATATATATATATATATATATATATATATATATATATATATATATATATATATATATATATATATATATATATACACAACTACCGGTTTCGGCTTTATACCATCGTCAGGTCTAGTTGTGAACTAAGTCAGTTTCCAGAGAGCGACCCTTCAAATACATCTCAGGTCAAAGGGTGCTATTAAAACTTGGGAGTCCCCCAGCTGTACCGTTAGCTAACTCATGAAATATTTCTTAACAAAACCTAGTTCTAAATTTACATAAAACAATATTACTAGACTAATCGTGGCAAAACAACAAATAAATAAGTACAAATACAAATAAATAATAAAAATAGAAATAAAATTAATAATAATATTAAGATTTAGATAACATTAAATATATATGTGGAACCAAATATTAATAACAGATAATACAAACATATATGTGGAAACAGAACTGGATCAGGGTGTTAACAAAGGGGAATAGTTGAAATAAATTTGGTCATTCATACAAATGTTCCTCTGTATGAATGAAGGATTCCTTTGTATGAAGGAACATTTGTATGAATGACCAAATTTATTTCAACTATTCCCCTTTGTTAACACCCTGATCCAGTTCTGTTTCCACATATATGTTTGTATTATCTGTTATTAATATTTGGTTCCACATATATGTTTGTATTATCTGTTATTAATATTTGGTTCCACATATATGTTTGTATTATCTGTTATTAATATTTGGTTCCACATATATGTTTGTATTATCTGTTATTAATATTTGGTTCCACATATATGTTTGTATTATCTGTTATTAATATTTGGTTCCACATATATGTTTGTATTATCTGTTATTAATATTTGGTTCCACATATATGTTTGTATTATCTGTTATTAATATTTGGTTCCACATATATGTTTGTATTATCTGTTATTAATATTTGGTTCCACATATATATTTAATGTAATATTGTTTTATGTAAATTTAGAACTAGGTTTTGTTAAGAAATATTTCATGAGTTAGCTAACGGTACAGCCGGGGGACTCCCAAGTTTTAATAGCACCCTTTGACCTGAGATGTATTTGAAGGGTCGCTCTCTGCAAACTGACCTAGTTCACAACTAGACCTGACGATGGTATAAAGCCGAAACCGGTAGTTGTATATATATATATATATATATATATATATATATATATACATATATATATATATATATATATTGTAGCATGTCTACCCTATAGATAATGCTCAGAACTGGCGATGTCTACGAGAGGATCGCGATCGCTAGGAGCAAAGTATGGGTTGTGTGGTGTTGAATAAACGAGAATTGCATTTGGAAGAGAATGCTCGGAACCAATGATGCCTGCGAGAGAATCGCGATCGCTGGGAGCGAAAATAAAGAATAATAGAGACACAATGGAAAGGAAGCCAAGATAATTGTCTACATCCGGTGTATAAGGAATAAGCAGTAAAGGTTTTTTTTCTTACTCCAGGTTTTCACACAACTAGAGGCAGATGTTAATTGGTAATATGCGATTGGCTGGAAATAAAATGGGCGGAGTCCGACGACGAATCAAGTCTCGAGAACTGTCCCCTACCACGGTCGGATATCGGAAGCCACTCCCCGTTTTACTCATTCTTCGCTCATATCTTGGTGGATCACCACGTTTCTTTCTTTGTAAAGCCTAGTTTCAGTATGTGAAAGAGCTTTCTTCGTTCATGTCTTGGCTGGTCACCACGTTCTTTTTATATTGTACAGTTGAGTTTAAATATGTCAATTGAGTTTTCTTCGTTCATGTCTTGGTGGATCACCACGTATCTTTTCTATAAGTAAAGTTTAGTTTGAATATGTGAAATTAACAGTCTTCTTCGCTCATGTCTTGGCTGGTCACCACGTTCTTTTTATATTGTACAGTTGAGTTTAAATATGTGAATTAACTTTCTTCGTTCATGTCTTGGGTGATCACCACGTATCTTTTCTATAAGTAATATCAGTTTGAATATGTGAATTAGTCGTAGAGACACACTTTGATCTTGGACGGTGCAAAGTCAGTGGGGGTGTAACTTCTGGTGTGCCCTCGAAACTACGCAGATCTTCAGGGACTATGTGAATAGACGATTTCTACGGGAAGTCCAGAAAGGGTGATCACGCCGTCATTCGCCATGGATATCGTATCGAGGTACCTCGTAATTAAGTTATAATTCAGTCCTTCAGACACACGGCCAAATTATATATATATTCAATTGTTGTTTTGTAAATATGTTCTCATTAAAATAAATATGTTAAAGTTATAGGTTTGATTCATTTCATTCCCCCCCCCCCCCCCCCCCCCCCCACTCATGCTTCTTCTGGTTGACAACAGTAATTAATTATTGTTAATTACTGATGTCAACTAACCGTTAGGATCTTGTAACCGTTCTTCCCGTGGGAGTGCTTTCAGCTATTCAGGCATTGTTTAATTAAAGTCGCGATTTAAATAATTTTCAATTTTAATAATTTTTCGATCTCAATTTTATTTATTTTATTAATTACGTGATTTGCACTCACACAGGGAGGGAAATGGTTATTAATTGGCGCCCGAACAGGGACTTGATTTGTTTATTAATTATGCCAATTAGTATAATTAATGAACCCCACTAATCGGTCCCTTATTAATTAATTAATTTTTTTAATTAAAAAAAAAAAAAAAATTTTTTTTTTTGCTTTTTAACGTAGATTCCAGCCTATTAGGCCACAATGTTATATTTTCACTTAAAGTCGGTATTTAGAATCAAAACTGAAGAAGGATGGGTGAGGGTAGGGACAATGAATGACATCATTTATTGAAATAATTTTATTTTTTTTTTTGTTTTTGATTTTTTTTTCTTATGTAGATTTAGTAGGCATTTATTTTACATATTATAACTATTGTTGTATTGTGATGCCATCTGACAGGTCACCATAGAAATTAGGTTAGCACCAGACCTCCCGTATAATTCATTTAATTGTTTTGATATATATTTCTTATCAGAATGGAAGGGAAAGGGAAGTCGGACTTAGAGCCGATACAGACACGGTCTAGGAAAACTATCCGTACGCCCCCGGAGTCCCCGGTAGAAAATCCTAAATTTGACCTAGAGGCGATGTTTAAGGCCATGCAGGAACAGATAGGACAGCAGGGAAAGGCCATGCAGGAACAGATGGGAAACTTGGGAAATTCCCTAGGACAACAGACTTCCGAGATAAGGGGTGTGCGCCAAGAAATTTCGTTAATGGCAAATAATATCGAATCCATTAATCGCGAGATGGGCACTCTACGATCTGAGTCCGGAGAATTGAGAACTAGACAGGACAATTTAGAAGGGAAATATGACAAACATGTTTCTGAAGTTAGGGACATGGTAGATGTCTGTTATCATGAAATGACAGGTAGGATCATGTCAGAAACACAACGTTTAGATCATGAAATGACAGGTAGGATCATGTCAGAAACACAACGTTTAGATAAGGAGGTCGAGGAAATAAATTCGACCCAAAATCTTTTTCGTACCGATTGTGAGAAGAGATTCGCCAATATCTCGAAGAGAATAGATACTGTTTCGGGTCAAAATCAGGTCTCAACCCCAAAACATAATGACCAAGTGACGTTCACCATCCCTGAAGAACATAAGGATTGGTATACAGGTCAGACTTTTGCTCGCGAACAGCCTAGCAATGTCACCTTCCAAGATGTCTACGTGAAAAATTACGAACGTGGTGAGGTGGCGTTACGTAATAGCGTTTTGGATTTGCCCAACCATTTTGTATTTAAATTCTTACTATTCTGGGAAGGACCTTACCAGATTTTAGACAAGGAAAGTCCTCAAATTTTTATTTTAGGACATCTCGGCAGCGACGTAGCGGAAGGAGGAATCTTTTATATGACATCACAGAAGCCGTGTATTAGCGGATAAATTTACAAGCAGGCTAGAGAAGCGCTAGGGCTCTCTTTGAGATTAACGATCTTACTTCAGCCGAGTTAGGGGGGCGATTATTGCAGACGAGATCGCGGCCCTAGAGTCAGGGAAGAGATTTGTGACGTCTCTATGGGTGTCCATCCCCAGCTATCCCAGGAACAGTTAGACAAAGTCACACACACATAAAACAGACACTATTTTTATTATTTGGGAATTATTTATTATTTTACACTAACGGCCAACACCTCATTATACAACAACACACAAAGAATCACACATACACATTTATTGGGGACACGGGATTTATTATTTAGTTATTTTTTTTTGTAAATAGGATAAGGCAGACGGGGACATTCTGGCACTCCCCTGGGGCTTAACATCGAGCATACCCTCCTTAGTCGAGCTCAAAGATTCCAAAGTGAATCGCCAGGTTGTAAATAGTAATTTTAGATAATAAGTTAGGGTTAGTTTTTTTTAAATTCTAGATATTAAGTTAGTTTTATTTTTTTGTTTATATTTAGTGATAGGATATTTTTTTAAATAGTGTTAGTAATTTTTTTTTATATATTAGTACTGTTAGGATAATTAAGGTAAGATAGGTTTGTGGCTTCATTTTTAAATTGACATAATTGTAGGACGGGGCAGACGGCATATGGACTGGTCATCCATAGGAATTTCCTACGTATTTGAGTTTGATTAGTAAAGCAGATATGACTAGGCTGACAGCGAGGCGATGGCACACACATTTGTAGGTAGTCACGTATGGTAAATGTACTTTCAATTGTATTTGTCTGTTTTGTTTTGTATTTTAAATAATATTTGTATTAGTATCCGACCGTGTGTATCTATTGAAAATGTCACATTGACCCATATTTTATCTAGTGACCATGATGGGCTATGTTAACCCAATGAGAGCCTTATAAATATATTTGTAACATATATTCAGGTATGGACCTTACTTATTATGATGCAGTGTCGACCACGGTAGGTCAAATGTCAATTTTGTTATTTTATTTAAGAAATCCTAGGGCAAGGTGCCGAAGCATACATGACTAAAGGGGGAGATATATTATAAACTGGAGGGGATACCCAGAATTGAATATTTAATTATCGTACACACGGAGAAGGGGCCACTCCATTGATGCTTGTAGAATCCATTTAAAGGGGCGGGAGTTGTTTAATTATTTTTTATGCCATGAACTGACTGTTTGAACTGAAGAAAGGGTTTCGCTACTTGATTAATGCGGATGCCGGAATTTACATATGTTTATGAAACTGAGATGGGATTTGAGTGGGCTTATTTTTCTATTTTATATTTCGTCGTCGTTCCGGCAGAAGGTAAATACCTGTCGAAGGCCTAAGGAGGCATATGGTTAGGGTCTGGTCAACCCAAATTTTTGTTGAAGCGGATTAAGGATATGGGAATTCAGTTGAAACATTGTCGAGGCGTGGGGCCTTTTTGGATGTTTTAACTAGTCAGTGAATGTATGCTAGAAATAGAATCATCGTTATTTGCCAATGGAGAGGGTTAACTCCAAGAAGTACAGCGTAAAGTAAAATCATGCTTTGGTCACGCATGCATAGGCAAGCCATGCCGATTCGAAAGGAAATTTAAAATCATGTTTGGTCACGCATGATAATGAGGTCGATACCTGAGTATTTGGTTAAGTGTATATGCTCAGTGAACGAGCAAGTGTTAAGTGAAACTAATAAAATATGTGACTTCCAATGGTCATTTAGCCGACATATTTTATTTTAATGGGAAAGGGGGATATTGTAGCATGTCTACCCTATAGATAATGCTCAGAACTGGCGATGTCTACGAGAGGATCGCGATCGCTAGGAGCAAAGTATGGGTTGTGTGGTGTTGAATAAACGAGAATTGCATTTGGAAGAGAATGCTCGGAACCAATGATGCCTGCGAGAGAATCGCGATCGCTGGGAGCGAAAATAAAGAATAATAGAGACACAATGGAAAGGAAGCCAAGATAATTGTCTACATCCGGTGTATAAGGAATAAGCAGTAAAGGTTTTTTTTCTTACTCCAGGTTTTCACACAACTAGAGGCAGATGTTAATTGGTAATATGCGATTGGCTGGAAATAAAATGGGCGGAGTCCGACGACGAATCAAGTCTCGAGAACTGTCCCCTACCACGGTCGGATATCGGAAGCCACTCCCCGTTTTACTCATTCTTCGCTCATATCTTGGTGGATCACCACGTTTCTTTCTTTGTAAAGCCTAGTTTCAGTATGTGAAAGAGCTTTCTTCGTTCATGTCTTGGCTGGTCACCACGTTCTTTTTATATTGTACAGTTGAGTTTAAATATGTCAATTGAGTTTTCTTCGTTCATGTCTTGGTGGATCACCACGTATCTTTTCTATAAGTAAAGTTTAGTTTGAATATGTGAAATTAACAGTCTTCTTCGCTCATGTCTTGGCTGGTCACCACGTTCTTTTTATATTGTACAGTTGAGTTTAAATATGTGAATTAACTTTCTTCGTTCATGTCTTGGGTGATCACCACGTATCTTTTCTATAAGTAATATCAGTTTGAATATGTGAATTAGTCGTAGAGACACACTTTGATCTTGGACGGTGCAAAGTCAGTGGGGGTGTAACTTCTGGTGTGCCCTCGAAACTACGCAGATCTTCAGGGACTATGTGAATAGACGATTTCTACGGGAAGTCCAGAAAGGGTGATCACGCCGTCATTCGCCATGGATATCGTATCGAGGTACCTCGTAATTAAGTTATAATTCAGTCCTTCAGACACACGGCCAAATTATATATATATTCAATTGTTGTTTTGTAAATATGTTCTCATTAAAATAAATATGTTAAAGTTATAGGTTTGATTCATTTCATTCCCCCCCCCCCCCCCCCCCCCCCACTCATGCTTCTTCTGGTTGACAACAGTAATTAATTATTGTTAATTACTGATGTCAACTAACCGTTAGGATCTTGTAACCGTTCTTCCCGTGGGAGTGCTTTCAGCTATTCAGGCATTGTTTAATTAAAGTCGCGATTTAAATAATTTTCAATTTTAATAATTTTTCGATCTCAATTTTATTTATTTTATTAATTACGTGATTTGCACTCACACAGGGAGGGAAATGGTTATAATATATATATATATATATATATATATATATATATATATATATATATATATATATATATATATATATATATCTTTAGTGGAATAGACAATATTTCAAAAATAAGTTTGTTTTATACAGTGACATAACTCAAAAAGTACAGTTTTGAGAAATTAACAAAAAAGAAAACTATAAACTTATTATACTGAAATAGCTTAAGCTTCTTTTTATATTTGCTAAGTATTTCTGACAGTAAATTCTATCATATTTAGATAATAATATTGTGGATCTGGAAATCAGCCTTTGTTGTATTTGTGGTGCAACACTAAAGTTACACTGTTCTTGCCATAAAGAATATAAACTAGCCTAAAAGTAAAACTGACACAACTGCCCCCCTGGCGGATATACTGCGAGTTAGAGATGTGGCGTTTTTCGTGCACGCGGGGGTACACCAAACGTATTTATAACAGACATAATCTCAAAATGGGCATTTTGTGAGTTGTGTCACTATTCTCGCCGGAGTGCGATATATATTATTTTGTATCCTTTTTTGAAAAAAAAAGGAAATTAATCTTAAATTTTGACTATGCATTACTACTATTTAAGCATTACTCATATATATATATTTCAAATGAACAATTATTGTAAATTCTTTGTGGCGCTACAATTTTGATCGCATTAGTCCCATCTCAAAACTGAGGGAATTGTAACAGTTTGAAATTTAATAAGAATCATTTTTAATAGGACTAACCGTTTCGAGTAAAATAAGCAATCAATTAAAACAATGGTTTTCAAGACATCATTTTGAGACGGTTTTCGGCGTGTATCTCGCAAACCGAGCGACCTGCGAAACAAATGTATTTCGTATAAAATGTATCTTTCGTTGTTCTCTACAACTTTTATGTGAAACTTATTAGATCATAATTATTAGCAGTATTTTGTAAAATATATACTTAGGCCCCGATTTCGGGTTCTTATATTTTTTCTGATTTCCGTCAAAATGTAATTTTTCACAATTTGAATTATTGAAACTACGCAGTAAACATAACAATAAATCTTGATCTGAGGAACAGAAAACAAAACACTTGTCACTTGATGAGGCGGCTGATCAGCAACACCGCCTCTTCAGGTCAACGCGGCCAACGGCGATACAGTCGTCGTGGAGGGCTGCCCGGCAAGGACCGAACCGACATTGTGTGTTCGGGTGAAGTGTTAGGTCTCGCGTTCTGCGAACGACAGATTTACGCGAATGCCGTTCGTTCGAAAACTTGCGGGCACTTCTCGCCCACTGCCGCAATATTAGTCCCAACTTATTCGTGTGCAGATGATTTGACACTCGATTTACCTGATACTGAAATTTTGGCCTTGGGGCCACTTTATTACTAATCCGTGCAGTCTTAAGACATCATAGAAGACGGCGGAAAACGTTTTTTTGTTTTGTTTTTTTTGGTGAAAAAAAGGAGTTAAACGAATCTTCCAACTTGTGGTAACGATGATAACCATCACTTCAAATACTTCCGAATGAACAGACAACATTTCAGTATTTATTATCATTTCAGTTGTTATCGCTTGCCACATGTTGTTTCACAGCTAAGCGACCGCACGAATTCGCAACAAAATCCAAACTGAATTGGATCGGATCGTGTTTTCAATGGGCGATTTAAATTTCGCATCTTTTTTTGCAGCTCTCCGCTTCCAATGGACGCGAGGACTTAATGTTTTGTGCGAATTCGTGTATAGTTGTGTGATTTCATGTCGAGATGCCAGTGTAATGTCATGTTTTTTTTTTTTTGGCCTCAGCAATAAGCCATAGCCAAACAGACAAATTCATATGAATATATTAGACTTCTTTTTTATTTTACACCGAGATTCCACATGCCTTAATGAAACTTAAGATACTCCTGTAAATGTCCACCTTACCAGAGCCTAGAAGACAGGCGTAGTTGAATGGCTGACACAATTTGGGATCTATCGCCATAAACAAAGAGAGCCTCTCTTCAGCAAATTTCGGACACAACATGAAAATATGTTCAAAAGACTCGACTTCCCCACAATGTTCCTCCTGCCAGGTGCTCCAGATCTCTCTTCCAACTGAATCATAAAACTCTCTGAAGGGAATCAAACAGTGAAGCTTTGAGCCCGCCACTATAGCCTGCCTTGCTAACTTGTCCACAATTTCATTGGCCTCCACCCCTGAGTGTGCCTTCACCCACATAAATACCACTCTTGATCCTAGCCTCTTCAAAACATTAATGTGTTCTATAATTTCTACAAGAAGATGGGAAGGGTTCCTATTGATACAAAATTTGTCGATTTGACTTAATGTACTTTGATTATCTGACACGATAATCAAGTTTTCAGGGCCACGCAGGGAGACAGAATATTTCAGAGCTTCCAGAATAGAGATCATTTCGACAGTCGCTATCGAAAAGAAGTGAGAAACTGAAAATGAAGCCTTAAAGTTTCTCTGAGGGTCAAAGAAGGACAAACCGCAGCCCATTTTAGTCTTGGATCCGTCCGTATAAATATAATATGGGTTTTCTTGCATCGGACAGTGAAATCCTCTATATTTCCAGAGTAGCTTGGACAATAGACCGTAGTAGAAGAATAGAGATTAGAATAGTCCGTGCAGAACAACGGCAAAAGATCTGACGTAAATACTCGACCATGATGTTGATGAGTTCGAAGGAAGCTGGATGTCAGAAGAGGAGCCCTTTTCTTCATCCAAAAGTCATGAGTTAACACCAAAATATTAAGCTCAGAGATATTGTTGAATAGACGAGAGTTCAGAGCCATTATTTTAAGCAAGTATCTGTCCGCTAACATTCTTCTGCGCTTGCTAAATGGCAGCTCGCCAGATTCGGACAAAAGAACATCGATTGGAGTTGATTTCAGAAAGCCCAGACAAAGTCTAAGACAGCTGTTCTGAACCAGATCCAGTTTGTGAAGAGTAGTGGAACTTGCATCACCAAAAAGACAAGATCCGTAGTCCACGATAGAACGAACGGTAGCTCTGTAAAATAAAAGGGCTACAGACGGGTCTGCACCCCAGCTGCAGTGAGTTACCATTTTCAGAATATTAAGGTACTTTTCTAACTTCTCAACTGTGTAGGTAATGTGTCGAAACCAACTAAGATTCTTATCCAGGAAAAGTCCCAGAAACTTAGTGAAGGGCTGTACCTTGAATGTCCCACCGCCGAGTAGCATTTCGTCTCCAATAGGAAGCCTTCTTTTTCGAGAGAAAACAGAAACATGGGTCTTCTCTACAGAAATATTCAGATTATTATTGAGAAACCAAGTTCCGAGAACTATAACAGTCTCATCCATTATTCCTTGGGAGTGCAGTATATCGGAGTGCGTAATATAGAGGCAAATATCGTTTGCTTACTGCAGAATCTTGACATCATTTGGAATTACACTAACAATATCCGCAACATAGATGGCGTACAAGATTGGACTCAAAATTCCTCCCTGGGCCAACCCCACCTGAGCTCTTCTAGGGCCCAAAATGAAATTATCCAACCTGAAGAATAAGTTTCTATCTGAAAACAAAGAAATAATGTTTGAAGCAAACTTACTCGGAAGACCTAAGTTAATCATTTTTTGGAACAACAGAGATAGGTCGACATTGTCATATGCTCCTTTGATATCAAGAAACAAAGCTAACGTAGTCTGACCAGAAGTGAATCCTAACTGAATGTCTGTGACGAGAGTTGCCAAGCTATCCAAGGTGGACCTGCCTTTACGGAACCCAAACTGAGAGGGAGGAAGGAGGTGGTGATGTTCCAGCCACCACTCCAGCCGCAGCCTGATGAGGCGCTCATAGGTCTTCAAGAACACGGAGGACAACGAAATGGGACGATACGAGGAGGATACATTAGGAGGTTTGCCTGGTTTGGGGATGGGTAGGATGATATAATTCTTCCATGCCTCCGGATAGGAGCCATTAGACCAGAATGTATTAAAGATAGTCAATAATACCGAGAAACAGAAAGGAGGCAAATGAAATAACATTGGATAAACTATCTGGTCCTGGCCAGGCTGTGTTGGAAGATCTTTTGATGCAGCTGTAAAGTTCAGAATCAGTGATGTCTTTCAGTAACATATGGCCCTCTGTGGCGCTGTCGTCAAGCTCTACGGGAGGCAGATTAGAAACATAATCTGGAGTTAAGTTGGAAAGGAATTCCTTGGTCCAATCCCCCTGGGTCAAGGGAAGCTTATTTACCACTTTACGATTCTTTAAACATTTAATATGATTCCAAATGGCCTTAATTGGAGAATTAGATGACAAGTTATTACAAAAAGCTACCCATGAATTAAATTTTGCTGTCCTAATAATATGTTTTGCGACAGTATTAAATTATCAAGAGAAGGGCTAGTCTTATAAATGATGTAAGCTGATTTTCTATCATTTATTGCCCTTTCGCAGTCCACTGTCCACCAAGAATTGGAAAACTTTTTATTATTGCAAGATTTATATTTAGGAATGGAGGTTAGGCAGGCCTGATTCAGATTATGTAAAAAAGTGGAGTAGGACATATTAACGGCGTCTTGAGATGAAAAGGAAGACGAGAGGGAGAGTTGGAACTTGTCCCAATCAGCCCGAGAGACGTTCCAAACCCGGGACGGAATTTTAGGAGTATCTGAGAGAGAAAACTGGGAAGACACTACGATAGGTAAGTGGTTGGAGCCTAACGGGTCATTGGTCACAGTCCAGTCGAACATGTGGAGTATTTCTTGGGAACAGAAGGAAATGTCTATAGCAGAAAGGTTAGTTTGGTTAATATTGTTGATAAGGGTGGGGGAGCCGTCGTTTAAATATAGTAAGTCAGTTTCCTTGACAGCTTCGACGAGGTACTTACCCTTAGAGTCAGTAACACTGCTGCCGAAACATGAGTGGTGACAGTTAAAGTCCCCTAAAACTAAAACAGGAGAAGGAAGGGATTTGAAAAATCGGGACCACTGCAATTTAGATATATTATATGAAGGGCTATTATACAGTGAAACCACATTCAAGCATCTATTATATTGAGTGGATTGATTCTTTAAGGCATTTCGACCACGAGGGTCATGGATGCCTGATGGATGCAGGTCTGTGGGGATCCTTGCGGGTTAATTTGGATAGGCGTAGATTAATAATAATAAAGAAGATATGTACGGAACAGAAAGGCTATGTGATGAAGATAATTTTGTTTTATAATTTAGATAAGAGATTGTGAATTGTAAGAAATTAAATAGTTGGGTAATTTGAAAGCTATTATTGGATAGAATTTCGGAAATATCCACCGCAAGGTTGCAATTTTCATGCTGGGGACTATATGCCATGCATTCAGTCAGAATGTGTCTAACAGACAGTCCCACCCCGCAGCACTGACACAGAGGAGGGGGTTTCCGAGCCATCAGATATCCATGGGTCAGCCTCGTGTGCCCTATACGTAACCGAGTTAAAATTACTTCTTCTTTCCTTTTTTCTCGTATTGAAGTGTTCCAGACGCGAGTGGAGCTTTGATCCTTTATTTGAAACGGCCGAACGGGCATTCCATTGAACGATATTTAAGTTTTGAAGCATTATTTTTTCATTAATCCTTTAACTTTATTTTTGAAGACTTCCTTCAGAGAAGTATGATCAGAAATATCTAATTTATCTTTATTTGACCAAGAATTTATTATATTTAAAAAGGTGTCACAAATTTCATCTAAACTGAGATGTATTTTATCTTCACTGTTAAATGAATTCGTATGGGAAAAGTTTTTAATAAGCCCCCCCTCCAAATTCCTTGGAGTAGGAACAGAATATAATTCTTTACTAAAGTCTGACTGACTTGGTCTTGGAGGAGAAAAGAGTCTAGGTCTTTTAACACTAGTTTCATAGTAGGATTCTGTAACAGGAATGTTTATAACCGGTGAGTGCATAGTCGGAAAGTCAGTCTGAGATTTAAGAGAAGGCTTAGCCAAAACATTTGAGAAATTTCTGCGTTCAACTAATTCTCTAGCTTCACTGTAAGGAATATTTTCGTTACCCATAAACGTTTTAATTTTTTTTTGTTTTTCAAATTCGGGGCATTTATTGAAGTCGAGAGACGAATGATTTGGCTCACAATGCACACATTTATAAACAGTGGGATTGGGGCAATCTTTTTTTTCTTGTTGGCCAGAGCATAAACTGCATCTGGCAGTACCTTTGCATTGAGCACTTACATGATTAAAACGGAGACATTTGTAGCACACGACGACACGTTGAACGTATGGTTCAACCGGTCTCCGTACAAAATGAATATACACGTAGTCCGGCATTAGCTGTCCTCTAAATGTCAACAAAATTGTTGAGGTTGGCCTTTCTATCATTCCGTTACTTTCCTTAACTTTTCTACTGAATCGCTTAACCGAAATTAGGTTACATCCTTGACCTAGATTATGGTGTAATGAATCAGCTATTTCGGCCTCTGATAAAGAGATATCAACATCCCTAATTATACCTTGTCGTTTAATAAGAAACGAGGGAATATACACCTCAATATTTTCTTTTTTGAAATAATCAGACTCAATTAGCATATTTGCACCCGCCCCACTCCGAAGGATTATTTTAATTCTATTATACCCGGCTTTAGAAATTTCTACTACATCATTTTTAATAAGAGGGTCGTTACTGAATATGATTTTGCCTATGGACATTGGGTGCAATCGTCCAATTTTAACTTCGTGCCGCTTACTCTCAATATAAACTTGGAAAGGACCTTTGTCCCAAGGCTTATAGAAATGTACTTCACGAACTTTTTCCAGTTTTATATTAACCTCTTTATTCTCATTGGGGATAGTAGAATGATCCACTCTGCCTACATTCGCCTCACAGTTGATGGGGGAAGGGTTTTCTTTCATTGGAACGTTATTTCCGGGGGGGCCAGGTCCCCCCCCAGGATCATTCATAATAAAATAAAAGGTTACTTACCTATATGAGAATAAACTAAAACTATAAATAGAAACGAAAAACTAATAATAATAAAACGAACCTAAAATTACTTAAATAGCGCTGATGTATACTCCACGAGATCAAAACAACAACTGGTGATGTCATATTTGAAATGTGT
This sequence comes from Aradus depressus, assembly GCA_963662175.1. Classification (NCBI taxonomy): domain Eukaryota; kingdom Metazoa; phylum Arthropoda; class Insecta; order Hemiptera; family Aradidae; genus Aradus; species Aradus depressus. The sequence continues at coordinate 33,170,079 of OY759215.1, forward strand.
GATTGTTCGAAGAACTTTATTTTGGGTGGCTTGAATTATTTTGGTGTGAGAGGACCACAGCCGAACATCATAATAATATTATATTGTTATCATATTATGATATATTATATCATATTATGATGTTATCAGAACTATCTGGACATATAGTATGTCAAGATAGTTCTGATAACAGTCTTGTAAACACTCAGTTAGTGGTTAAGGCGAAGTTTCTACAATAGTTTTTGAGTTATAGACGGCCACAAAGTTCCAAAGATCTATATACAAGCAAACAAAATATTTTCAAAATTGGAGCACAAGTGACAACCTGATTTATATAAGGAAAGAACCATATATTTTGGCTTTTAACAGATTATCCAACATTTCGTTTGTTAGAAATTGGATAGGTCCCCATTATTTCAGAATACTGGAAATCTACTGAAGGAAGAATAAAATAAAAACGCTGTTTTCTACATAAATAACCATCAGAAATAATCAAGAATTCAATAAAAAAAAAATGATTTCTTCCAGGAACTTTAAAATAATCAGGAACCTATCTATCAGATTTATTCAAGCAGGAAAGATTTCAAGTTGAAATCATATTCCCTACCGACTGCAGTATTTCTTTTGGGATGACTCTATCGATCTTCTTTCATCCTTTAATGAAAAATATCAGTAAATCCTTTGGAATCCTAATCCTTTTCTTGGTAATCCTACGTCCCAATATCCTTTGTGATTACATTAAAAGGCAGTGGACCTCGAGGGAGTTCCTAATTGAATACAGAATATCATCCGTAAAGAACGGAAAATGTTCCTCTGTGTTCTTGTTTCGTTGATATTCCTCCAGTTGAAGATCGTGATTGAAAAACAAACCGGAAAATGAATGTCTGACTAAGTTAGTAGAAAACCATAACTAGGACCTTGAAAGGAAATGGAAACATATTAAAATGAAATATGTGATGTGGCCATAACAGGACATTCTTATACCAAACACATTTTAGATCATTTCTCCTTTCCTTTCTCAAAATCATTTCATTTAATGTGTAAGAATGAGATGTGTCGGAATCAGCAATTTTCTTTCTTTATTGTACAGCGTTACAATGAAAGAGACTTTCTTATACCCAGTTCTGATATGGCCACATATCTTATATATTTTTTTCGCTTGTTTTTAATAAAAAACTTTTTTTTTTGTCTTTTATTTATAAAAATACAAATATTGCTGGGTGCAATATGTTGGCGTGAATGGCGTGTGAGAGAAAGGCCACCCAGTGGTATGTCGTTGGGACGAAAATTTACTTGGATTATTAAGACACTGCATGTCAATAAGAAAAATAAATAAATAAAAAGGAATTGAAAGACAAATTTGATAGTTGGGTAATAAAAGCAAGGACGTTAGTATAGAGAATCATTAAGAAGGAAGATTATTTAAGGTGGCAATAAGTCGCGGTTCTATCTCCTCTTCAACCTTCGTGGGGGCTTATGTGGTAAGTGTTGTGAAGATAATGAACGTATTTCTGCGTTTGTATTTGTGTAAAGTTTGCTAAAAAACCGTTTGTATAGTTTGGGTACCTTGAGACTTATCTCACACACTTATGTGTATCTTGAGATCGTTATGAAGTATTTTGTTGTTTATGTATTGAATTCCTTTTACGTTGGATGTTTTTGCTGAACTGTATATCAGAGTTTGAAAGGGTGACAATCTAGTGAAAAATCAACATCGAATTTCTGACCGATTACATAACTTTCTCTATACTTCACATGACTGGAGAAGTAACTAGACATTTTTGATGAATACGTTAAATCTAAGTTGACTCTTCATCCATATTCTACATTTCATAATCTAACGATTATTTTGCAAATCCCATTAGTCTAGATGAATTTACTTAAATTAAAAATTTGTACTATAATATATATGTGGTGGGCTGGTGTTTTACACCTAGGGACCTAAGCATGCAGTGTCCTTATCCCTTCCCAGGAAGCGCTGGGCTTCTCCTTTATTTTATTATCTGTATGTTTATACTACCTAAACCAAGCCCTTCATGAAGTACTCAGTCTCCCAGTTTCCTTAATGAACCTGAGAATGCTCCCGTGGTCCAATCTTCTAAAGTCCTCCTCTGTGAATACACCTTTACCGAAGATGTGAAATCTCGTTCGCGCGTATCCCGAGCAAATGCCCAGGAAGTGTGCAACCGCCTCGTCTTCTTCCCCACATCTATCGCAGGTAGGACTGACCTTGACTCCCACAGTGTGTAGGTGTCTACTGAACAGACCGAGTCCTGTGAGAAGTCCAGTCAGTTGCCGAAGCTCGTTCCTTTTGAGGTTCAGGATCAATTTTGTACTGTCAGTCACTCGTTAAAGACGACCCCTACCCTAAGTGAATAAAAATGTATAACATAAAAAAATAGTTTAACTTACTGATGCGAATGTTAATACGTGTACGAATCAATCAGAGCCGAATTCTAGCGAGGTGGACCGAGCTCTCCCGACCTCTACCTCCCTCCATCCAGATTCTAGCTCTCCCCTCCCTTCCCAGCGCCCGTCAGGACCCCCTTCCTTCCGTACTCCGGCCCCCTTCAACCCCCTTCCGCTTCCGCCTCCAGGCCCCCCTCGCCACCCCCGACCTCTGCCCCGGTACGCCCTTACTCAAGTTAAAAATTAATCTGTCCAATTAAAGGAACTAGGAAAGAATAGCGTAAAGAAAAAAAAAATATATATATATATATAGGTTAGGTTAGGTTTTATGAGTCATGCCCGGGATTTAACTACGAGGTCATATCGCCTACTACCAGAGCGCTTTTTCATCACCCTGGTGGACATGAACCCGACTCTACTATGGGAGTCCTAAATTTTTATTGATCTAGGGTTGGTCTCTTTAACGAGTACCTGACATCGTACAGGCTCGGGACCATCGCTTTAACGTCCCATCAGTGCCGGATTTAGCAATAGGCCCAGTCGGCAAATTTGAAAGACTATATTTTTCAAATTTTCATAAAATAATTGTAAAAATCACTTATTAACTTGTAAATTGTTTGTTTATCAAATCAATGACGCCGGAAGTTATTGTGAATTGACCTTCAAACATGTTGTTTTTCTTTTTTAACTTTCAATTTTTTATCTATTTTGTCATTTATATTTTAATAAGTCAATCTAAACAGTTGTTTGCATTAATTTGAATTTTTCTTATGGTAAACTACACAATTTATTTTTTAATTATTTAATTGAGAAGAAATAAAGTTTAAAATTCTGTTCAAAAAACATTGTTATTATTTATGAGTTATTAATAATAGTATTATAAATAGCTGTGATCAGTGCAATAAAAAGTATTGGATTTGTAATGTTTGCATATTTTATACATAAAAAAAAATGTATGCAATAATTGTTTGAAGGAGGGGCGGCGAGATGTCAGTGCCCTATACTTGAAAAATATACAAATTCGGCAATGCTGGTTTTTTTTACCTCCCAGATAAAATAAACTAAGGGTCTCGGCCCTTAGTTCATTAACACACCCTAAACGATTAAACCAATATGGGTCCAATTTTTTTCCTGTCATAGAACAAATTTCATTCATTACATCGGCAGATATTAGGGTTTTAGAGTTTCGCCATTCTCTATTCGCCGATTTCACTGAGTATTGGTGGGTGTCATCCTTATTGGATTTTGAATTATACATTTGAAATTTTGTATCGATACGTTGCCCAAGGCCTCTAAGGATGCCCAGCTATTGATTTTCGGTCAAATCGGCCGAATGAGGGGATAATATCACAGAAACTCTAATAACGGTCATTGTAATGAATATATTAATTAGGGAAGGATTGACCAACGATGTAATAAGAATGAAGAAAGATCAGGCTTGTGGTCGAAGGAAACGAACTTCTAGAATTTCTGCCAAGCTTTCGGCACTGAGTGTGCCTTCTTCAGAACCTGTATTGACATAATATGTCATTCTAGATTTGTGTAAAAGATATGACCTTAAAAGCTATTCGTACCTAAACCAACAACTAACATTTCAATTATTTACACCAAAACAAACTAAATATAAACACATATCAAGAGTGAACATTTAAAAACGACAAAAACAAATAATATAATCTAAACAAAGACAACATCCTTCAGCCAGCAGAAGTTTTAAAATAAATAAAATATAATATTTAAACCAAACACACCAAAATGTTATGCCACACATAAAATAAAGTAATCTCAAAAACAACCTACACATATGAACTTGAAAGAAATAAAACTTGTTTATTTATGATATTGTCTAATTTCACCAACTATATTTACATGGGAGTACTTTCGGTATTTCTACCATCCTCAGCCAAAAGCATAAGAGATAAGTCTAAATTAATATCTTATGCTTTTGGCTGAGCATGGTAGAAATACCGAAAGTACTCCCATGTAAATATAGTTGGTGAAATTAGACAATATCATAAATAAACAAGTTTTATTTCTTTCAAGTTCATTTGAATTATTTGACAATATCTCTGCAATAATGTCAGTTTTCAACCTACACTTAAATATAAACATTTGTAATTATTATTTGGTTCATATGTATTAGTTTGTGTATACTTTATATTATTACTCTTGTTCTCCTTATTATTATTATTATATATATATAATAATGTTCTGCCTTAACATAAGGTGCAAATATTTGAGCTGTCAATAATCTTGTAAAATAAAGAAAATACAAAAATAAAGAGAGTAAAGCTAAGCGCGCACTAGGGCGGCACGGCACGGACGGCATTTTTAAAGGTGGGTGCGCGTACTAAACGGGAACTCCCGCCATCCGGCAGTGTATACTGAGCTACCTTGTGGTGAACAAGTTCAAAATGGATAGTGATGACGAGTGTTTGGTTGTTAGTGCAATTTTGGTAGAAAAAGAGGAAGAGATGCTAACCAAAAAAAAAAAAAATTTGGATTCATCAAATCAATAGAAAAAGACTGACTTTTGGTGAATTTCATACCTTGTTTCCGGACCTTATGGAAGATGATGCTAAATTCTTTCAATACTTCCGAATGACTCAGGAGAAGTTCGAATCCCTTTATGACCTCATTAAAGATGAAATCTTCAGGAAACAAACTAAGTTTCGAAAAATGGTACCTGGCACAAATGTAGAAGATTCAATGTTTACTTTTAATAATAATTATTAAATATCTAAATGCAATATTATTGAACAGTGTTATGTTCACATGTTCAATTGAAAATGATTATAATTGTAACCACTGGAATAGCCGATTTCGTCAAAATCAAAGACTCAGGGGACCCTAAAACGTGTAAATCCATTGAAAACGGCATTCTCAATTTTTTGACGGATCAAAATACTTTCTTTACCTACAGTGCAGGGTAAGGAAAGTTATAAGTGTGAGAGTGACAATCCATCAATGTACACAACTAAAAATTATTATACATAATATTAATTATTACTAATACTAAAAATTATTATTACTTATATACTTCAAGTTACTTACCATTCTGTTTCATCAGTCCACCGATCTCTTCCCATATATTTTCCCGTCTGCTACTGTTGAAGTATTCAGGGTGGCGCATGTTAAATATTTCTGGATAGTTTTGCACTAATATAATCAATTTGGACACATCCATCTCTTTTTGTAGAAGGTGTTAATAAATAACATAGACTAGATTTTGAAAAATGATATAATTATATTTCATTTCAAATACAAGGGCCAGTCGGCGTAGTTAAAAGGAAAAACAAAAATAAACAAAGTTAACTCTCCTGATGTGGAGGGGTGAATGTGGAAGATGGGCTGATGAACTGATCTCCAAACAAGGCCGAGAAGATCTGGGAGTAGGCTGAGGACGCCGTCACACCAGATGAGCCAAGTACCAGACTTCAGAGGTCCACGGAAAGGCGATCCGGATTGACGAGAGAAAGTCGGCGGGTTGGTGGCCTTGAGAAGTGCCCTAATGTCAACAGGCTGAAGACCATGGAAGACTATCTGTCCAACACTGACCAGCGGTCATAAAACGAACTATTCCCCACTCCCCCACATAGGCTCCTCCCACAAATTGTTAATATGATGTAATATAAACATAAGAATAAATTACATGAGTAATATTGACCATAGTTATTATGATAATAATATTAATAATTATTAGAATAATTAATGAAAGAAAACTTAAGAAAAAATACCTCTACAAAAAATCAAAAATTAATTAAATGTTGCGCTAACATAACCGCCCACCAAATTTTATATGAAAAAAAAAAAAATTTAAAGAAATTACTTCTCCGAGTCACCCGATTGGGGAATCAGTGGCACACACTTAGATAGGGGACGTTTAAAAATACCCTTAAGAGTATGAACACTTACAACCCTAACAATTCCGTCGGGACCTGGGAAGACGTCAGTTATTCTTCCGCGAGGCCATTGAGCAGGTGAGGAATGTTTGTCCCAAAGAAGAACCAAATCACCGACAAGAGGATGGTAAGTAGTTCTAAACCATTTTGGTCGTTGTTGGAGAGTTGTAAGATATTCATTCCTCCATCGTTGCCAATAGTGTTGAACTCTTTGTTGTACGAGTTGCCATCTGGTGAGTCGATTCTCAGGACTGTCCGTAAAGTCGACTTCTGGTCTCGTTGTTAGAGCTGTCCCAATCAAGAAATGACCTGGAGTAAGAATGTCTAGATCAGTAGGATCTGATGTTAAGGCACAAAGAGGTCTTGAGTTTAGAATCGCTTCAATCCTTGCGAACAAGGTGGTGAGCTCTTCGAAAGTGAAAGCTGTATCATTGAGAACGCGTTTAAAATGATTCTTCACGCACTTGACGCCGGCTTCCCAGATACCTCCGAAATTGGGTGAGTAAGGAGGGTTAAAAACCCATTCCACACCTCTCGTCAGTAGATGGGAAGACAAATCCTCTTGGACAGAATTTTTATGTAACCATTTCTGCATGTCAGAGAGATGCCTTGCCGCTCCGACAAAGTTGCTGCCACAATCTGACAGAATTTTAGTAGGGAGCCCTCTACGTGAAATGAATCTATCGAGCGTGGCCATGAAGGACGCTGTCGAAAGATCAGATACCAGTTCCAAATGAAGAGCCTTAGTAGTCATACATACAAACAGACATAAATATGATTTGCTAACAGGCGCATTTCTTCTCCGAGACTCCCTGATAGAAAATGGGCCGGCAAAATCGACGCCAACATTAATAAAAGTTCGGCCAGCTTCAAAACGACACGTAGGCAAACTGCCCATCAGAGCCTCAGCTGGCTTTGCTGAAAACTTATAACAAATGTCACATCTAAATAACTCTTGTCTGATTAAACGCCTTGCTGAGAGGATCCAGAAACGTTGACGTATCAAGGCATGGAGTTGATTTAGACCAGCATGCAAATACAAGTGGTGATAGTGACGTATTATAAGTCTAGAGAGGTGGGAATGATGAGGTAGGATGATAGGGTGCTTCATACCTTCAGGAAGAGGTGATTGTTGAAGACGACCGCCCACCCTCAAAAGTCCCAAGGGATCCAAGAATGGAGTCAGACCTCGGAGATTAGTGGAGGCATAATCCTCGTCGCCACTGTGTATAGCGTTAGGTAAATAACAATTTTGGATAAGACGGATACAGGTTGTCTCCGCCTCGTTCAATTCTCTTAATGTCAAAGGTCCACACAGATTGGAGTTGCGGGCATTCTGGATGAATCGCCGCACATACGATACCGTCCTGAGAAGCTTCATAAATGATGAGAAGTTTTCGATCCATGACACAAGGTCAGGGACGACCTTTGAACTGAGAGTAGCAATTATACCGCCCCTAAGCTCGGGCAAAACTGTTGTCCGGCTACAAAATCTTTCGATCTTAGGCCAGTCATGGACGGGAAGTTGTAGCCAAGACGGTCCGTTCCACCATAGATCATTACGTAAAATCTGAGATGGGCGGAGACCCCGTGAGGCAGCGTCAGCTGGATTGTTCAATGTGCCCACGTGACGCCAGGACACCTCAGGAATTAACTGTAAAATTTCTACAATACGGTTGGCCACAAAGGTTTTCAATAAATGAGGTGGAGTATGTAGCCAACCTAACACAATAGCGGAATCCGTAAAGAAGAATATTTGATTTATCGAAATTCTGTCTCGAAATTTTTTCAGAGAGCTGAATAATTTTGCAAGAAGAAGTGCACCACAAAGCTCAAGCCTTGGGATAGAGAGCGGTTTTATAGGAGCCAGCTTAGATTTTGCTTTCAAGAGAAAAATTTGAACATTGTCATCCGTTACCGTTCTAATATAAATGATGGCCGAGAATCCCTTCTCTGAAGCGTCGCAGAAACAGACGAACTGGCAATCGTTACTGTGTTTCACCGGGATGAAACGTGATAAACGGATGGACACCAATTGGGGAACTTCCATCATGAAATTTTCCCAGTCAAGTTTGACCTCAGTTGGCAGAGGATCGTCCCAGCCGAGGCCTAATTTCCAAATATTTTGCAACATAAGCTTGGCCAAAAATATCACCGGTGTTAAATAACCTAGAGGATCGAAGATACGCGCAATTGCAGATAGAACACCACGTTTAGTGCACTGAGGACGTGGGGTGGTGATATTATATGAGAACTCATCTGACTGAGCATTCCACTGGACCCCTAACACCTTAAAAACACAATCTTCTCCCTTCGAAAGCGAAATAGACCTTTCATGAAACTTCTCTGGAACTGCCTTGAGCACACTCTCTGAATTGCTGGCCCACTTACGAAGCTCGAAATTACCCTTCATGAGTAAATCAATTAGTTGTTGTTGAAGGCTGAGGGCTTCATCGATACTTGATGCCCCCGTTATGATATCATCCATATATACGTCCTCGCGTAACACTTTGGACGCATGGATGAAATGATGACCTTCATCCAGAGTGAGTTGTTTAAGAACGCGAAGAGCCAAGTAGGGGGAGCAGGACATCCCGTAAGTCAAGGTGCACAATTCATATTCTTTAACGTCATCAGCAGGATCCGATCTCCAGTAAATATGTTGATAAAGACGATCGGGTTCATTGATAAGGATTTGGCGGTACATCTTACAGATATCCGTCACAAACACAATACGATGAAGTCTAAAATTAAGCATGATGTCCGCAATATCAAGTTGAAGTTTCGGTCCAACAAAAAGATGTTGATTTAGAGAGCCGGTAGAAATCGACGACGACATGGACGCATCAAAGACCGCTCTCAACTTAGTTGTTGAGCTAGTCTCTTTTAAAATGCCATGATGGGGAATTATGTATTTCCCAGGAGAGGAAGCGATTTCCATGTGTCCCAGAGAGAGATACTCTTCCATAAAAGTGATATATTCCCGTCTCAGTGTGGGATTTCTCAACAATTTCTTTTCCAAATTGTAGAACCGCTTCAACGCTTGCGATCTTGAATCACTTAATAATGGTGAAGGAGATTTAAATGGAAGAGCAACAACGTACCTCCCTGAAGTCAAACGACGATGAGTCCGGGCAAAATGTTCTTCGCAAAGTTCCTCTTCCGGATCGGTCACAACTCCAATGCTAGGTTCCTCCAATTCCCAGAATCGTTCAAGTTGACGGTGAATAAAGGGAATCGTCGTGAGGGTCAAAACCGATGGCCTGGGGAAGGACTCAAAATCAACTGAATAGGCACCAGTAACAATCCAGCCAAGAGATGTTTTAATAGTGGCTAAATCTGTACCGATAATAGGGATGGGTCTACCTTCCAATATTTTATAGTAAATATCGGCACCTAAAAGGCAGTCGATAGGACGAGGCAGTCCAAAATTCAAATCGGCTAATTTGATCGAAGGGTTAATTTTTCTGATTATAATTTCCGGAACTGCAATAGATGGAAGATCCGACGTTATTTTGGTGACAACTGTGGCGCGGACACCTAGTAGAGGGGCTTTACGATGAATAGATTTCATCTCAAAAAATGTAGTTCCTAAGGACGGAACACTAAGGTCCCCGACAGAACTTATCTGATGGGAATCATTCGCCACCGTCAAGCGGAGTCGCCGAGCACAGTCTGAAGTCACCAATGAGGATTGAGCTCCCGAATCAATGAGAGCACGAATGGGATGAAAACATCCTCGAACATCTGTTATGAAAACAGTAGCAGTACTAAGAAGTATTTGTTGAGCTGGAACATCAAAAGAATTACCACGAAAGGTAAGAATCGATTTCGAAGTTCCTGAAGGCGTCCCCATAGATGGAGGCCTAGTATCTTCAACGAGGGTGTTTGTTGAAAAATGAAGTAAGGAATGGTGAAGAGATTGGCAAATGAGACATCTAATTTTAAATTTGCATTCGTCGGTAGTATGACCCGAAGTTAAATGATATTTACATCCCTTGAAGATTTTTACAAAGTGGAAGCGCTGCGACGGCGACAGATTCAAAAAATTGGGACATTTGGTCAAATCATGACCAGACAATTTACAGTATGGACACTTTGAAATGCGCACATCCGATGGTTTCGAAGCTCTCTTGGTCGTCAAAAACACAGAAGAAGATTTATTATGGGTCTTCGTTGCCTTCGGGCAAGACGACTTACCGGGTCTGCTGGAAGACAGCTTCAGAATTTGCTGTCTGTCTCTGACAAACTCCAGAAGATCGTTGCATCGCGGAAATTCTTCCTTAACATGCTTGGATTCGAACGTTTCCCTTGTTCTCTGGTCCAGACATTGAATAGCAAGATGAAACAAGATAAATTCCGCTTCATGAGGAATTTTTAGAAGTTGAAAAGCTTCCATACTGTCACCCACATGAGATAAAAATAATTTATAATTGTCGGAAACCTCTGGGTGAGATTTAAATGAGAGAAGTTTGTCCAAGAAGGCTGTAGCTAAGAAACGCTTCTTATCGTAGCGAGCCATCAAAGTCTTCCAGGCTAGGTCATAATTAGCCTCCGTCACAGGTATGGACTTTAAAAGGGATCGAGCCTCACCATTCAGACTAGAAATTAAATAATAAAATTTATCAGTTTTAGACAGTGTCGGTTCATCGTGAATTAAAGAAATGAAAACATCTTTGAAATGCGGCCAATCTGTCAATTCGCCTGAAAAATTTGGAATATTAATTTTTGGGAGGCGCGACCTGGTGTCGTTGATAACAGAAATATTTTGAGTTGGAGTAGCTGCTCGTTCTCGAGCTGGCCTGGGAGGCGGACAAAGCTCCGTATGAATCATAAGGATCTCATAGATATAACGTTTCGAGTTCGATAAAATCAAAGAATCTCTATCCGTAGGATAATCCTCGCCTTTCTGAGCATTTACAAAGTATGTTTCCAACGCTTCATTTGTAAAGTTTAATTCACTTCGAAGATTTGAAAGATCGGAGAACATCGCTTGAAATAGATTCGTTTGACTGTTATCTACCTTAGCTGCACGGCCTTGTTCTCGAATAGATTTAATATCTTGACATAAAGAATAAAGTTTGCGTCTTAATATTATTGTCCGAGAATCGGAGAAAGCAGCAACATTAACATCCGCTTCCTCCCTTGCCATGATTAAAAGAAAATGAAAATTGAAAATGAAACGAAGTATTTCTAAGAAAATGAAATTAAAATAATAAATATATCTGAAGTTGAAATTAACAAAAGAAGCTAGAGTGAATATAAACAAACATTGAACCTTCTAGTAGAATCAAAACAAATACAAGAACCTAAATGAGTGCCACTGAAAATATTAGGTTGAAAAAATATATATTTATGTATTTTAACACAAGAAAATGATAGACTATAAACTATTTAAAAAATAGATTATAATATAAGAAGAGTCTATCAACATAAAAATAAAAATAGAAATCCACTGATTAATGGATAGAGGAATGTTATTTACCTTGATATGACCTATTTCCAGATCATAATAATAACATCTAATTACTATCATAAATGATAACACGAAGGTTATAGGCAGGTATGAGGTGCGCAATAACAAGAAAATAGCTAGATGTACAAAAATAGGATTAAATCCAAAGTAGGATTAGAATACATCTTTGAACAAAATCCAAATAGGTACATATTTTAACAAATATATATGTTCCTGGCCGGAATCACCAAATTCTATGTTAATAAATAACATAGACTAGATTTTGAAAAATGATATAATTATATTTCATTTCAAATACAAGGGCCAGTCGGCGTAGTTAAAAGGAAAAACAAAAATAAACAAAGTTAACTCTCCTGATGTGGAGGGGTGAATGTGGAAGATGGGCTGATGAACTGATCTCCAAACAAGGCCGAGAAGATCTGGGAGTAGGCTGAGGACGCCGTCACACCAGATGAGCCAAGTACCAGACTTCAGAGGTCCACGGAAAGGCGATCCGGATTGACGAGAGAAAGTCGGCGGGTTGGTGGCCTTGAGAAGTGCCCTAATGTCAACAGGCTGAAGGACCATGGAAGACTATCTGTCCAACACTGACCAGCGGTCATAAAACGAACTATTCCCCACTCCCCCACATAGGCTCCTCCCACAAATTGTTAATATGATGTAATATAAACATAAGAATAAATTACATGAGTAATATTGACCATAGTTATTATGATAATAATATTAATAATTATTAGAATAATTAATGAAAGAAAACTTAAGAAAAAATACCTCTACAAAAAATCAAAAATTAATTAAATGTTGCGCTAACAGAAGGGTAGAACTCAACTGACTGTCAATCTGTCATGAGGATGACGTGGCAAACAATTCCAAGGGGCCCGCCGGAGGGGCGCGCTCACTACCCCAGAAATGCCGATGAGTCATCGGTACGGCCTTTCGGAAATGTCCTGAAGTTCTTCCTCGCCGACTTTTTAAAACGGCGGAAGGTGCGGAAGCCCTGTCCGGCCGGCCGTACCGACCAAGTGAGCGCATACACATTTGATTCAATGATATTAATTTTTTTAAATTGCCGTGACGGCCGCCCGTCCGTGCCGTGCCGCCCTAGTGCGCGCTTAGCTTTAGAGTAAGAAAATGTGTAAATGTTTAGAACCTACCCCCCCACCCCTAACCCCTCCTAGGAACTTCCCTAGAGGACAGGGTGTCACAATCTTAATCTTGAAACTTGAATGTAACTTTTGAACTTTGTGCTGACGATGGTATAAGCCAAAACCCGGAACGTTATGTATACATTTTTTGTGGAATTAAACAGTATGAAAGTTAAACAAGTTCTTTGTTTATATTTATAAAAAGAATAGCCGCTATTCAATGAGTTTATATTAAATACGTTCAAAACAACAATTTCTAGTTTCAAAAAGTTTTATATTATCAAATGAAAAAGCGGTGAGGGTGTTGGTAGCTCAAAGCTGAGCTAAAGATAGAGAGTTCGAAACCCGGCCTAGGACCTTAGGTTTCTTAACTGATAGGTGAAAAAACATTGAGCACGTCTCTCCAGATAGAATGAATTAGTCTACACGTCTTTTATATTGTTTTTCAGCCAAATCGGCCGGAAGGAAAGGAGAAACAGAGGAGGGGAACCCAAAAACCTATATATTTTTAGACGTTTCCGTGATTAACGAGAAAACTGTTTTTCCTATGGAAAAATTGCATCTCAACAACAATGTTCCTTATTGAATTTCCAATCGTCCATGTTTCCTCATATTTGAGATAGGACCAATATTATAGCGCCTTAAGATGAGATAGGACCAATATTATAGAGCCTTAAGATGAGATAGGACCAATATTATAGCGCCTTAAGAACGTAAAATAAACTTCCCTGAGAAATATTTCAAAGTAATGTATAAATAATTTGTTACAATTATTGTATCGCATATCAACGTACTATAACATCGTTTTTTAGTTAGTTATTATGATTCATTGCCGGGCTTTAACTATGAGGTCATATCGCATGCTATCAGAGCGCTCTTTCGTCACTCGGGTTGACATAAGCTCGACTCTGTCTTGAACTTGCTCTACCTCTGAGCTACCGACGCCTTCAAGTACCAATTTTTTTTATTAAAAATTATTTTAAATAAATATTTGATGTGACCATTACAGGACTTTTCTATACCAACCAACTTTATACAGATCATTTTCCCTTTCCCCTCCCTCCTCTCAAATTCATTTCATATTGGCATTAGTGGGTATAGAAAAGTCACATTCAGATATACCTTGTGTAAAGAAACTAACAAAATGTTGACGCAAACACAATACTTTCATACCCTGTAATGCCAGTATGATAGATTTTGAGAGGGGGAGGGGAGGTGAGAGAGTGATCTGTACAAAAGTGGTTGGTATAAGGACGTCCTGTAATGGTCACATCTCATATTTTTTGTAAGTAAATTGCTTTTATTTTATTTTAGCTTGAAATGCCCTATTTTGTTTAGTCCTTGTACATAGTAAATTCTTTTATTTTTATTTTTATTTTTTATTTTTGCATAGAATACTCATTTCGTAGACTTGTTGTAGTTAGTACTTCTTGAACCTTTTTTTTTTCTTTATCCTAGAGTTTTCTAAATTTAAAGTCAGTCATACCTATTTCTTTTTGTTGTTGCTTTTAATTGGAGTAAATTAAAAGTTTTCATTTATTTTATTTTTTTTAATCCTTGTTTTTTTTTTATATTAACCAATTTATTTAGTTAAGGGTTGAGAAAGGTAAAACAACCATTAGCAGTTAATACTCTCTCCATATAAATTTAAAGATATTATAAAATGTATGGGTCTCTATATTGATAAGAAACTAACATGGGCTGAACGTACCTACATACGTGAAGTTGTCACCCAACTTTCGAAAATTGAACTTTTTTTTTTTGTTTCGATAGAATTTTGTTTGTACCAAAAAAATTTTCGTTTGTACCTCAATCATAAAAAATATATATATGACATTCGAAAGAAGACCTTGCCGCCATAATAGTCATCCCAAATTGACTCAAAACAAGAGGTTTATCACTAGACAGAAGATGAAGTTAGTTAGTTAAGGAAATAATTTGAATTCTGCTAACACCGGAAAAGGTCCTAAAAAAAGTAAAAGATGGCCAATGTACGCAAAAACATATGGTTTGCAAATTCAAACGACGATTTCGCCTATTGCAAATTAAATATAAACTTGTCGAAAAATATTCATTATATAAAGAATCTAATGTGGACCTCCATAACACCAATATTTTTGTACATAAAAAATAATAAAATATCAAAAAAGCCGGAAAAGGACACTAAACAGCGATCGTCAAAACTCTAAACTTCACATAATTGCTGAACGTCAGTCATTATATCAACCGCATGGAACTGTCCTCATTCCTACACTAAATAGAGGTAGAGGAGGTCACGGGGGCGCGGGTAGTCCCCTGTACCCCCTGTATCTGCCTAGCACTGACTAGCAGTGGAGGCAGACCAAGAAGGACTTTCAGGGACACTGTCTTATCATAGTAGGCCTGGACCGCCTCAGTCTTCGGGGAGCATCGTCAGGGTGGGAATGTGATGACAAGGATCGAGCAACAGGATTGTTAAGGAAGGAAAGATTGGAGTGAAACTTTGAGAAGCGGGACTTCATAAGGTCAATGATAAAAGGGACTTTGAGAACATTGCATAAGGTAAGATTGGAAACAAAGTAGGGAGCATCAATGATGGTTCTGAGGACTTGGGATTGAAAGGATTGGATGCGCTTGAACTTGGATGACTTAGCTTATATATATACTACTACTTTAGCTTATATATGAGGAGCCTATTATCAAAGACGAACATGTCCAATTTTTTCGAAATCGATGTTAGAATCGATTCTCATAGACTTATTCACGCTGAATTCAAATATGAAATATATTGGTTTCAAAACAGACCAGAATCACCTTAAAAATGTGCTCAAAGTTTGGTGTTGCGATCAAAAATAGGACAAGTCCAATTTGTGCTGGTTTCAAAAGCGGCCTATTCCACTACCAGCCAATCAGATGTCGGCATTCATTTTCCTCGTACCCATAATGCAATATCAAGTTGAGTTACTTTGTTATCAGTGGTGTTTTGAACTTGGTGCTTGCTTCAACATAGTTTTTCCAATTTCACTAATTTATAGGTTAGGTTAGGTTTTCTGACTCATGCCCGGGCTTTAACTACGGGGTCATATCGCCTACTACCAGAGCGCTCTTTCGTCACTCTGGTGGACATGAGCTCGACTCTAATGTGGGAGTCCTAAATTTTGCCTACCCTAAATTTTTATTCACCTAGGGTAGGGGTTTTTAACGAAAAATGACATCGTACAGGCTCGGGACCATCGCTTAACGTCCCATCCGAAGGACGGCGTGCTTAAGTTTATTTTACCTCCCAGATAAAATAAACTAAGGGCCTTGAGCTCAGAAGTCAAGCACGCATACCACTGAGCTACAAGCGCCCTCCACTAATTTATATATTTTAAAATGGAATTTGTAGTTTACCCAATAAAAAAAAAATTATGGCACCTTTTCCCTTCGTAATGTTGAGCTGCCAAGACCAATGTTTGATTTCAAAAGTGGCCAAGTCCATTTTTTAGAACAAATTTCGACCAAAACATTTATTTCTCGTTCATAATGGTTGTTTCAATGCAGTCGTAAGGGTTTACTGAACTTCTGGAAAAAAAATCAAAATACGAAGATACTTAGATCCATTTAAAACAAAAAAAAATCAAAAGTGGACATGTCCGACTTTGATACTATGCTCCTCATATATACTACTACTTTCTTCAGACTAAAAAACATATTTTCCACTAGAAAAAAAAATAGAATCTGACTACTAGAAGTAATCTTGTGCATAACTCGTTTTGAATATTCCCAGACTGTGCCAAAAAAACTCAATGGTGTAGAACTTGGGTTCCCCGCCCCCACGGTTGAATATAAAACCAGCTTTAATTACCGGGGCAACGCTGGAGCCGGAATACTAAACACTTACTGAATATTTTTATCAGCACTCCTCCTTGGAATTGGCTTCTTCAATTAGGATTGAAACGAGAATGTAAACAGGTCCTAGAAGAAATTTTTTACAGAAATAACTGGAAGATCCAGACTACACATTACATTTCATTAACCTCCGTCTTTGCGGTTTTTATATATAACAGCATCTCAAAAAAAAAAAATAATAATAATGCTAGAAGCTACCTCAGAACGAATTAATAAAGTAAGTTTTCGCTCTTCCTCGAAAATCAGTCCGACCGTTTGGGCTTCTGAATCATCATACTAAATTTTGTGCCGATACATTCATTAGGGTATTTGAGTTGAGATCCCCTTTTCTGGTCCTCCCTTTCCTTTCACCGATATCGCGGAAAATCAATAGGTGCCATCCTTATAGGGTTTTCAATTTAAATATACAAATTTTTGAGTTCAGCCCCGCTTCTGACCCCTAATAAATTTCCGTCCATAATTCCTAAGTAATTTTCTAATTGTAAAGCATTTAAACAATTTTAAAATATCTTTATATTATCAGTAAGTAGAAGTCGTAGATGAATCACAGGCTTAGTACTTCCCCAGCAAGAATTAATGTTTTCGTTCTAAAGACAATCGATCATTTGGGCTAAAACTCAATACCCGTACCTTAAACGAATAGGATGACCTCATACACTTTTTGTTTCATTGTCCCTCTTTGTATATCCCCAGGCAAAAATTTCTCCACAGTTATCTCACCAATAGACCAGAATACGATTCAGAACCAATTGTGCATTTTTTGAATAATTTAGATGTTAGAAAAATAAACAATTTATTTTTATCTTATACTTGTAAATAAAGAATAATTTAATTTAATTTGTTGCATGTAAGATGGATATATACTTATATATTTTTTATTTAGTTGCTATATGGCTTATTTTGTACAATTCTATATATAGATATTTTTCCTTTTATTTTATATAACATTTATCAATTCCGCTGAAAATTAATGTTTTGTATTTATAGGATTTTGAAATCACATATGAAAATTTGTGTCGATTACAACGGCAATTCTTTTTAGTTAAGCCACTCCCCTAATCCCATCTTTTCTTTGGCTGATTTCCCTGAAAATCGATAGGTGTTGGTCTTGTAGGGTTCAGGTACACATAAAAAATTTCATATCGATACATTCTTTCTAGTTAGTTATTATGACTCATGCCCGGGCTTTAACAACGAGGTCATATCGTCTACTACGTTCAATTGAAAACCAGGTAATTTTGTGGAATTTCGCGTGATTTTCAGTTTTTGTCAATTTGTTTGGTTCGAGCTGGTAGTTGATAATTTTTCACTCTTGAAGGTTTTCAAACTTTTTATTATCATTGTTCCAGAAAATGGAGTTTGTCCTTTTTTTTCTTTAGGTGAGAGAAGTTCATAATAATCACATCCACCCGGGGTCGGAACGCAGTCATGTTTTAACGAGTGGTATGTATTTTGAAAAAAAAACAAAAAAGTTTGCCATAAAGGTTGTAATCTTTAGTTGCAATAAAAGTTTATCTATCTATCTATAACTCAAAACTTGACTTAAGTAATGACTTCTGAATCATCATACAAAATTTGGCATTTAGTTAAATTAAATATTCATACATCGCCAATTTTTGGGGTTTTTGAGTTGAGCCACCTCTGATCCCTCCCCGCCCCTTCGATTGATGCCGCTGAAAATTAATGTGTCGTCTTTATCGAAATTTTTGTGTCAAGCCTCCCTTTTCATACCTATCCCTTTGGCCGTTTTGTCAGAAAATTAACAAGTGTCGTCCTTATGGGATTTTAAATGCAAATATGAAATTTTATGTCAATACAATAAACACAAAGGCAGTTATTATAGCTTTTTTCTTGAGCCTCCACCTCCACTTTGGCCAATTTGGCTGGAAATCTCTTTGCGTCGTCCTTTGAGGTACAGTACAGACATACAGACATTTATTTTTCATTTTTGGAAACAGAAGGTCGGAAAACATGAAAATCCGTTGAAAACACATTTTGACCGAGTAGTAGAGTTGACTGAGTAGTTTGCCCATAATTTACAATTTTTGCCACCCCCATGCAGATGTTCGTGTTGTAACGACACAACGCATCGGTAGATAGAGCGGGACCCTGATTGTTGCTATTCTGTTTGCTGTTACCTCAGACAAAATAATGCCTCATGCATAAGTTATAGAGCTTCTGAAACTTGGCAGAGTTGTTGGGGGTTCTCCCACGACCACACCGATCGGATGTGAGGCCGATCCACCAAGGGGCGCAGAACTTCTCGAAATCAGCTCGGTTCCTATCGCTTCTACAAGGAAAACGTTTTTTGCATCAAATCGAATTTACTATAAAAAAAAGTCAAAAAGTCAGAGGCGGGAGAGAGTACAAATTGTTGGTATTAGAAAGCCCTGTTATGGCCACATTATTTTCTTTTATCTAAATTTAATTTATATTATTATTAATATAAATACCATGGCAAAATTAAATTTAAAAAAATAATTATAATAGCATGTATTTTGAACAAATTAATACCCAACAATACAGGATAGATAAGGCAGCCATGCTTTGCGTTACGGTTGCTACAACAATAGAGGATAGTAAGGCAGCCGTGGAATACGGTACGGTTGCCACAACAAACAATAGAGGATAGTAAGGCAGCCATGGAATACGATACGGTTGCCACAACAAACAATAGAGCATAGTAAGGCAGCCATGGAATACGATACGGTTGCCACAACAAACAATAGAGCATAGTAAGGCAGCCATGGAATACGATACGGTTGCCACAACAAACAATAGAGGATAGTAAGGCAGCCATGGAATACGATACGGTTGCCACAACAAACAATAGAGCATAGTAAGGCAGCCATGGAATACGATACGGTTGCCACAACAAACAATAGAGGATAGTAAGGCAGCCATGGAATACGGTACGGTTGCCACAACAAATAATAGAGGATAGTAAGGCAGCCATGGAATACGGTACGGTTGCCACAACAAATAATAGAGGATAGTAAGGCAGCCATGGAATACGGTACGGTTGCCACAACAAACAATACAGGACAGGTAAGGCAGCTCTGGAAAACGGTACGGTTGCCACAACAATACAGGATAAATAAGGCAGGCATGGCAGTTTCAATTTTAAAATGTAGTTGTCACCGCTAACGAAAAGAAATGTACACAATACATATTCACCTTGCGACGTGCAACAAGTCCTCCAGTCACTTTTTATAAAACACCCCAGCCTTTCTCATTACGAATCGGGTCCCCTACCTTGAAGTGATGTTAGGATTCTCATGGAATCCTAACAATAGACTTAAAAGAAAAGAATATATTCAACGATACAAACTCTTATTACGACTTTTACACAACAGATTCAAACACACTAATAATAAAAGATTAACTTACAACCAATAGCTGAAGTCACTATGGACGTATGGAGCTGGACTCAGGGAATCAAGAAACCATCGAAATCCTATACAATTCAAACCTTACAATACCATACCCTTCGAAAAATCACAAATGCTCCTTTCTAGGTCTCCAATTTATACTTCACAACGACGTCCAGATTCCCTTCGTAAGGGATGTAATCAAATCCCGCTATAGAAAATTCCATTCCACACTTTCCTTTCACCCTAACCCTTTAGTCCTCCAAAGTCAGACTTGCTACAATAATCCTTCCTAATGTTCATGTTGTGTGGTTCATCATAAGGGAGCAATGACTTCGAGACCTACTAGTTGATTGAAGACAATCATCTTTGCACTTATCATAGCTCTTTTTATTATTTAAACATTTTTTTAAAGATATTCCTTAATCATTTATTTATTTTAATCATATTCTTTATATATCTTGACAGTTACTAATCTTATTTTTTATTGTTCTATTTCTTGCATTCCATTCTACCGATTGGTGCCATTTTGAAAAACTCCGACTTCTAGCTCAAATTCGTCTCCACAATAGCAATAGAAATTTTAGAATATTATTTGGAGGGTTTAGGTATGAGTTTTGTCCTGAAAGTGACTGCAGGCTCTGTACCTTAGACGAAAAGTAGGACCTCATACACTTTTTGTTACATTGTCCCTCCTTGTGTATCCCCAGACAAGCATCTCTCCACAATTATCTCACCAATAGACGAGAATGTTACTCAGAAATATTTGTGCATATTTTAAATAATTTAGAAGTTAGAAAAATTAACAATTTATTTTTATTTTTTACTGTTGCCTTGAAAATAAACAATAATTTAATTTGATTTGTTGCATGTAAGATGGATATATATATTTTTTTTTTATTTATTTATTCATATTCATGTCATATCTTGTTTTATATAATTTTTGAATTGTTTCTTTTATCCTTTTATTATTTATTTTGTAAAAAAAAAAAAAAAAGGTTGTAATCTTTTGTGCAATAAAAGTTTATCTATCTATTGTTCTATTTTTTCATCAACTTATACCCAACATAAAGGAGTGTCATTAATGAATGATTTCTCTACATTATTCAAGACATTTTACTCATTCATGTATCACATTTGCTCTTATGTATTTTATATATGTAGTTATAGCACAGAGAAAAAAAGTCGTTGAATCACCGGCAATGTACCTCCCCAGAGCGAATTAATCGTAGTTGACTTTTATAAGGGCTTCTGAATCATGGTAAGTTTTGTGACGACACATCACATCGCCAGTTATTGGATTTTTTATTTAAGCCGAGCCCTCTCCTCTGATCCTCCCTTCCCTTCGGCCGATTTCATGAAAATTTAAAAGGTACTCTATATACAATTTAAAAGTATCTGATCTGATCTCACACAGATTTTATTATTACGTGCTAGCGTCAAGGTTGCCCTCAATCATCAGGCAGTCTACAAAAAAAAACGTAATTTAGTAAAAAAAAAATCGTCGGTGAATCACCGGTAATAAAACGTACTTCCCCAGCATGAATTAATCAATTAAGTTTTCGCTCTGTCTTGAAAGCCAATCGAAAGTTTGGCTACAGAATTCTCACACTAAATTTTGTGGCGATACACTCATTACATCGGCAGTTATTGGCGTTTTTGAGTTGAGCCCCTTCTCTGGTCCCCCCGTTTCCCTTTGGCCTATCCTGCGGAAAATTAATAGATGTAATCCTTATTGTGTTTTATCCCAAGCCAGTACGATGTCAGGTACATGTCAAAGATCTCCACCCTAGGTGAATAAACCTGGGTTGGCAGTCTCGTAGAGAAATCCTGTGATATGTCGTAGTTTAAATCCTGGGCATGAGTCACAATAACTTACTAACTAGCACCTAAGTATGAGGGTAGGAATTAACAAACAACCTTTGAAGTTATAATTAAGTTGGCAGGCTCTACTCGATATTAACAAAATGCTCTCCTTTGTCACCTATTCTCCTCACCCTCAGGCAATATAATATAAGAGAGAATGTACTGGCATGATGACTGGCATTGCTCAGCAAGAACTCTGCGTTTCATTACAAGTTCGTATCAAACGTATGTACAAACCCTAAGTGAATTTACATATTATTTCGATGTCTCGTGAGAAAAAATAGTATCTTAATTTTTATTGGTCATCATATCGTAAATCTCTTTAAACGCTTCTTGGGGAGAGAAACAATATTCCATTATATTTTATTTTGTTGAAAACGAGCAGTTTTCAAAGAGTGATCGAAAGAAAAATGTTAACCGAAGATGGGAAATCCCTGGGCACATTTGAGATTTGTCTTTTATCGAATGGATGTTTAAGTATTTATTGCATTTAATATAATAAGTGCATTAACCTCATATGTGATAGTAAGATGTTGTGGGACGAAATTTCTCATAGAAATAAAATACGTTGTCTTCCCACTTTTTTATTTTAGACCAGAACCGGTTTTCGACATCAGTGGTTCATCTGTGATAGAATAACAAAATATACAAATAATGAAAAGTATAAATAACTATTAAAGCATCAGGGCACAGAGTAACAAGATAAAAATTATAATCTTACTTACCCCATCCACACAACACAGCGGTTAAAGGACAACTGGCATAGCTCTAAGAGGTGGGGATAGCTAAGTTCACACACTCTCTCTATCGTAGCTACCTGATGCTTTAAAAGTTATTTATACTTTTCATTATTTGTATATTTTGTTATTCTATCATAGATGAACCACTGATGATGACGCTGTTGCGTCGAAAACCGGTTCTGATCTAAAATAAAAAAATGGGAAGACAACGTCTTTTATTTCTATGAGGTGAATAAACCTCGAATCTCTTCCATTTTAACTATTTATTAACCGGTATTCCTTTAGACACCATACTATACGGGTAGTTATAGTATCTAGTAGCTGATACGTTAAGGTTTTCGCTAGAGAAGATGACGCAGTTGCGTTGATAGCCGCTTCTGGTCGGAAATTTAAAAAAACGGGGAAACGTCTTTTATTTCTATGAGATATTATTTTTGTGATCAAATAAAAGAAAAAAAAAAAGTTAAATCAGAAAACATAGGTATTCATTTAATAGATAATGTCGCTCTGAAGAGTATGTTCAATACCTATTACAATAGGTACCTACCTATGTTCAATAGGACCATCGGCATCATTCACACAAAATTAGACAATGGGAAAGTTGATTTCCTGGAACTAGGCTGGAGGTTCCCTCTCCATGCCGCCTACAAGTCCGCCCGCCCTCTCAATTAAATTAACCTCTGGTCTTCTCTTTAGCTCATGAAGACTGGTGACAGCACCCTTTTTTTTTTTTTTCTTTTTTTTTTTGTATAATTTAATGCGTACGATGCCAACGGACCTGTTGAATAAACGGCAACGTACAAGATATCATTCACTTTAAGGCGAACTTATCTACAAAATGACTCTAATCTAAGTCTAATTTAATCTTTCCTTCTGCGATTTATTGCCATCAGATCACTTAAGAGATTATTGATCTCCCATATAAAAAAAAAACCTCAAAGGGCCTCAGCCGGGTTTCGAACTGGCAATCTTGAGCTCATTAAGCAAGAACGCTACCTCCCAACTACTGAACCTCTTGATGCACAGAGAGGGGATGGGAGGTTTGTCCAGTCTTACGTACTCCGTTCTCCCAGTTGTGGACTCAGATGGTGGACAGGAAAACAACTCGTCTGTCCCCATCCATGATATTTTAAGTTGCTGAAGTTTTTAGATTGTTTTATTTATTTATTTTTATTATAAAATTATTTAGTTTTCATTCAAACATTTTTTTTAACTTTTTACAATTTAATATATTTATCTTTGTTGCCTTTATATTATATTAAGAATGGTTTCTTTTGTAGACTGCCTGATGAAGAGGGAAACCTCGAAAGCCGGCTAGCTACTTCTAATAAAAATCTGTGAGAGGTCATACTACATTTTATTTGACAACCTCTGTAATAATCACTTCTCACTACATCAGCCATCTTCATATTAAGTACGCTCAGAGGTAGGTGCGTGACGACTTAGATTCGAAATACTGCTATCATCTAGGAGATGTAAAACCTCCTAATGGGACGTTAAACGATGTTCCCGAGCCTGTACGATGTCAGTTACTCGTTTAAGACCCCTTAATCTAGGTGAATAAAAATTTTAGGACTCCCATTGTAGGCTCAGGGTCATGTCCACTGTCACAACGAAAGAGGCCTCTGGTAGTAGGCGATATGACCTCGTAATTAAAGTCCGGGCATGAGTCACAATAACTAACTCATTAACTCAGCCAGGAAATAAGGGACATTTCAGACAGTCGTTCCATTTTAAAGACCCTTCTCCTACCATGACTAAGCCTGGGTAGGCAAAATTTAGGACTCCGATAATGGCTCATATCCCCCAGAGCGAAGAAACAGTCGAACGTACAAACAAACAATTAAAGAAATATCTCTATAAATGGTATAAATAATTTAATTTATCAAACTGTATAATCGCACTGGTTTTGCTATATTCACTTATTTCTCCATTACCGATTATCCTACATAATCCGATGAGTGATTCGAATATAATTTTAGTCAGCTTTGATTGAAATTGATTTTTGTGAAGTAATAAAACCAATATTTAAAAAAAAAAAATTATAAATTTAACATAATCATTAAATATGGTTTCGGATCATAAATTCGGTGGGGAGTTTTCAGCGCAATTTCATGTGTTCCGACCTCCTGATTCCAAATATGAAAAAAAAAGGTCTGTCTCTCTCTGTGTCTATGAACACGATAACTCCCGGTAGAATAAATGTATCAACACGAAACTATATACCTATATGAACCAGAACCTCCTAACGACGACACCTATTGATTTTCAGCCAAACTAACTAATGGGAAAGGAGGAAGTTTAACATAAAACTCAAATAACTACCGATAGAATGAATATATCTACAAGAAATTTCCATATGAACCCAATTCCTGAACTCAATAAGGACAACACCTATTATTTTTCCGTTTTAATTTATGCTCTCCATAAGTTGTCGCCCTCTATGTCGGGAAGGTATGGGAAGAAGGATCTTAAGTAAACCAAAGCCGAGCACTTACTGATCAGCTCACTCGAAATTTCGTATCACATTCAAAAAGCAGCTTTAAACTAAATTTTATAAATAAATAGGTAAAATTATGCAACTTACAGGGTTCCCATTGAGAAAGAAGCTGAGACTGGCTGAAGGTTTAGAGGGTGCCGTTGTACAGTTGGCTCTCAGCAGGTCGCCTATGTCGTACTTATCTTTTTCGGCCTCTATGATAGGACCGTACTTCGGCAGGGCTGCAACAAGAATCACTCACATTAATTATATTTTCTCTATTTTATGGAGAAATGAAGTTATTGTTAATGAGGGGAAGTTATTGATAAGAGGGAACCGAGCCCAAATAAGTTGAGAAATGTTGGCTAAAAAAAAATATTTCTCCAAATTATTTACTGTTCGGAGTATGAGTATAATATATTGTACATACATATGTCTAGATTAAGGCCGTGTGTAGGCTTAAGGCTAGAGTGTGGGGATTTTTTCAAATGGTCGCACCACGGTTGCGGGTTCAGAGTTTTATTTCATAGAAAGAACTCTCTCCCGGGGCCATGGATGTTGTATAAATAACCAATAACAACGTTATAGAGACATGGCTAATATACATCGTACATAAGGTCAATTTTTATTTACAAACATACAATTACAACCGTATAAAAAATATATACAAAAAGCATATGTCAAGAGGAGAAATGATGAAGTGGTGACCCTCTTTTAGGCACTGAGTTGTAGTCATTCATGACTAATTACTGTCAGAACTAAGGTTAAAATAAAAATTTGGATTCGAGGAACATTGTTATTATTATTATTGTTTTTGGCCTTATATGTAATTGTAGTCCTATATAGCCGGAGCAAGTATGTTTGGGTTAGGATGATCGGGGACCAGAAAGGGACTGCGGAGTTAACCACACTAAGGGACCAGGATCGGCACCACTGGACCACTCTCTTTTTTTTAGCCAATCAACTTGGGCTGTACCATGTACATCAGCGAGGTTGTGCTTGTATGTGGCACCGACCACACCTTCCAAGCCCGGGACTGTATCAGCCCAGAGGCCCCGGTGATGCCGCCCCACCCCCCACACACATGCCAGACAGCCCCGAAAGCCCCTCCCAGGTCTCCCACCAAGATGGCACACCTATTAATTTTCCGGGAAATCGGTCGAAGGTACCACAGAAGGGGGCTCGACACAAATACCATAACTACCGATGTAACGCATGTAACGAAACGAGATTTAGTACGAGGAATCAGAAGCCACAATGTAAGTTAAATATTCAGTTTCAGCCCGAATGGCCGATTGGCTTTGAAGGGAGAGCAAAAACATTTTTTGTTGGAATTTGGGGCTAAGAAAATATGAAATTCCGGTGAAAATTTAATATATAATTTTAGACGAATTACATAACTTCCTGTATACCTTGTCAGGCTCGGGAAGTAGTTCTTTCCTTGTCTAAACTCAGAATACTGAACTGTTTCTTTTCGGAAGTAGGTCATCCGCAGTTTCCTCCTTGCCAACCGGAGAACTTCAACTTCAACTAACTAGCCAAGTTATAAAGATGCATAGATCTGTAAAATGTCTGATAAGCTATCTTTAACATAACTACATAACTTCCGGAACTCGACAACAATTGATATTTTACTACCCCCAGGGAAGTATAGGGGTAGTTATGTAATCGATGTTGAGCAATCACTCCCGATAGAATGTATTATTGACACGAAATATTCATAGGTGAAACCAGAATCTCAAAAGGACGACAGCGATTAATTTTCAGCCAAATTCGCCAAATGGAAGGGGATGTTTGAGGGGCTCAACTCAAAAAACGTACTAAGTGTATCGATATGAAATTTTATATTTATATTCAAAATGAGACGGAAGGATCTGCTCGAATCTATTTTAGTATGAAGATTCAGAAGCCCCTGCTGTATTTCAAATATTGATCTTTAGCTATTATGAAAGCTAATAAACTTCAGTTTTTAAAATATTTTTTATTAACGAGAAGCAACTCATTAATTAATTCAAAATAATAAAACGAATAAATCTATATTAATAAAGCTGAACGGGGTTTGTTTGTATGTATGTATGTTTGTTCCAGCATCACGCCCAAACGGCTGGACGGATTTTTATGAAACTACCCATGTAGCATCCTTTTGAGCCCGATTGAATAATGGGCTATGTGGCGCCCCAAAATTTTGAACGGGAGGGGGGGTTGTGGGGGGGCCTAATTATAAATATAGTCCTAGCTCATTAACGGTTGGTCATATTGTCACGAAATTTCACAGGTAGTATTCTTAAAGGCCAAATTGAAAAATATTGTGTGTGGTGTCCCAAAATTTTGAACGGGAGGGGGGGTTGTGGGGGGAAGCCTAAATATAAAGATAGTGATGGGTCATTAACGGATGATCAGATTGTCATGGAATTTCACATGTAGTATTTTTAAAGGCCAAATAGAAAAATAGGGTGTGTGACGGCTCAAAAATTTGAACAGGAGGGCGGGTTGTGGGGGGGCCTAATTATAAATATAGTCCTAGCTCATTAACGGTTGGTCATATTGTCACGAAATTTCACAGGTAGTATTCCTGAATGCCAAATAGAAAAATAAGGTGTGTGGCGTCCCAAAGTTTTGAACGGGAGGGGGGGTTGTGGGGGGGCCTAAATATAAATATAGTGCTAACTCTTTAACGGTTGGTCGGATTATTATGAAATTTCGGATGTAGTATTCCTTCTTGAAGGCCAAATAGAAAAATAAGGTGTGTGGCGCCCCAAAGTTTTGAACGGGAGGGGGGGGGGGGGTTGTGGGGGGGCCTAGGTATAAATATAGAGCTAGCTCATTAACGGTTGGTCGCATTGTCACGAAGTTTCACATATAGTATTCCTGAAGGCCAAATAGACAAAAAGGGGTGTGGCGTCCTAAAAATTTGAACAAGAGAGGGGGTTGTGGGGGTAGGCCTAAGTATAAATATAGTGCTAGCTCATTCTCATCACGGTTTCGGAAGGGAGGGCCTCTTCTAAGTCAGTTAGGACAACGGACAGCTTATATAAATAGGTAAACAATTTGTCCAGGGCAAAGTGAGCAGAGGGCAAAAGTGAGCAGGGGGCAAAAAGTGAGCAGGGGGCAAGGGGGCAAATTAAAATTGCCTTTTTATTTTTTTTCTCATCGAATAATGGGAGTAAGGAGCTGATATTTTCAGGAAAATTTTTTTTTTACATGTGCAAACTGTTGGCCAATCGCTCATTCGAAAATCGTTCGGGGCAGTTTTCGCACTCTTATCCGGCTAGAACCTTTCCTAGCATCCTTAAACGTTCTGCTCAACATAGGGTACGTGACATCACCCAACACTCCTGCCAACTTCCTACTACCATCTATCGACTTAACAAATATTAAATCTATAAACCGTGAAAAAGCGAGAAATTTGAAGAATGGAGTCTACCGAGCTCAGGACCGCCACTTAGAAATCTAGCTGAGGCACTTAAGTCAGATGTTTTAATCGGGAAGTTAAAAATAACCTTGAGCACGTCGTCCTTCGGATGGGACTTTAAGCGATGATCCAGGGCTTTTTCGAACGTGAGGTACTCGATAATGAGACGTATGTTATGTAAATAAACCTGGGTAGGTGAAATTTCACTTAGGTTGAAAATAACCTTGAGCACGTCGTCCTTCGAATGGGACTTTAAGCGATGATCCAGGGCTTTTTCGAATGTGAGGTACTCGATAATGAGACGTATGTTATGTAAACAAACCTGGGTAGGTGAAATTTCACAGGTTGAAAATAGCCTTGAGCACGTCGTCCTTCGGATGGGACTTTCCGGATATATCTGAATCTGTAGTATCAGTTTTAACAATTATTAAACCTATAAACCGTTAAATAGCGCGAATTTTAAAAAAAAAACATTTTTATTTTGATTTTTGTGTAGCATTCAGATAATCCGGTCGTTCTATATCAGTTTTAACAAATATTAAATCTATAAACCGTTAAAAAGCGCGAATTTTTTGAAAAACATTTTTATTTCAATTTTAGTGTAGGATTCAGATATCCCGGGCGTTCTCTATCAGTTTTAACAAATATTAAATCTATAAACCGTTAAAAAGCGAGAAATTTGAAGAATGGAGTCTACCAAGCTCAGGATCGCCACTTAGAAATCTAGCTGAGGCACTTAATTCAGATATTTTAATCGGGAAGTTAAAAATAACTTTGAGCACGTCGTCCTTCGAATGGGACTTTAAGCGATGATCCAGGGCTTTTTCGAACGTGAGGTACTTGATAATGAGACGTATGTTATGTAAATAAACCTGGGTAGGTGAAATTTCACAGGTTGAAAATAGCCTTGAGCACGTCGTCCTTCGGATGGGACTTTCCGGATACATCTGAATCTGTCGTATCAGTTTTAACAATTATTAAGCCTATAAACCGTTAAATAGCAAGGGGGCAAATTAAAATTGCCTTTTTATTTTTTTTCTCATCGAATAATGGGAGTAAGGAGCTGATATTTTCAGGAAAATTTTTTTTTTACATGTGCAAACTGTTGGCCAATCGCTCATTCGAAAATCGTTCGGGGCAGTTTTCGCACTCTTATCCGGCTAGAACCTTTCCTAGCATCCTTAAACGTTCTGCTCAACATAGGGTACGTGACATCACCCAACACTCCTGCCAACTTCCTACTACCATCTATCGACTTAACAAATATTAAATCTATAAACCGTGAAAAAGCGAGAAATTTGAAGAATGGAGTCTACCGAGCTCAGGACCGCCACTTAGAAATCTAGCTGAGGCACTTAAGTCAGATGTTTTAATCGGGAAGTTAAAAATAACCTTGAGCACGTCGTCCTTCGGATGGGACTTTAAGCGATGATCCAGGGCTTTTTCGAACGTGAGGTACTCGATAATGAGACGTATGTTATGTAAATAAACCTGGGTAGGTGAAATTTCACTTAGGTTGAAAATAACCTTGAGCACGTCGTCCTTCGAATGGGACTTTAAGCGATGATCCAGGGCTTTTTCGAATGTGAGGTACTCGATAATGAGACGTATGTTATGTAAACAAACCTGGGTAGGTGAAATTTCACAGGTTGAAAATAGCCTTGAGCACGTCGTCCTTCGGATGGGACTTTCCGGATATATCTGAATCTGTAGTATCAGTTTTAACAATTATTAAACCTATAAACCGTTAAATAGCGCGAATTTAAAAAAAAAAACATTTTTATTTTGATTTTTGTGTAGCATTCAGATAATCCGGTCGTTCTATATCAGTTTTAACAAATATTAAATCTATAAACCGTTAAAAAGCGCGAATTTTTTGAAAAACATTTTTATTTCAATTTTAGTGTAGGATTCAGATATCCCGGGCGTTCTCTATCAGTTTTAACAAATATTAAATCTATAAACCGTTAAAAAGCGAGAAATTTGAAGAATGGAGTCTACCAAGCTCAGGATCGCCACTTAGAAATCTAGCTGAGGCACTTAATTCAGATATTTTAATCGGGAAGTTAAAAATAACTTTGAGCACGTCGTCCTTCGAATGGGACTTTAAGCGATGATCCAGGGCTTTTTCGAACGTGAGGTACTTGATAATGAGACGTATGTTATGTAAATAAACCTGGGTAGGTGAAATTTCACAGGTTGAAAATAGCCTTGAGCACGTCGTCCTTCGGATGGGACTTTCCGGATACATCTGAATCTGTCGTATCAGTTTTAACAATTATTAAGCCTATAAACCGTTAAATAGCAAGGGGGCAAATTAAAATTGCCTTTTTATTTTTTTTCTCATCGAATAATGGGAGTAGGGAGCTGATATTTTCAGGAAATATTTTTTTTTACATGTGCAAACTGTTGGCCAATCGCTCATTCGAAAATCGTTGGGGGCAGTTTTCGCACTCTTATCCGGCTAGAACCTTTCCTAGCATCCTTAAACGTTCTGCTCAACATAGGGTACGTGACATCACCCAACACTCCTGCCAACTTCCTACTACCATCTATCGACTTAACAAATATTAAATCTATAAACCGTGAAAAAGCGAGAAATTCTACCGAGCTCAGGATCGCCACTTAGAAATCTAGCTGAGGCACTTAAGTCAGATGTTTTAATCGGGAAGTTAAAAATAACCTTGAGCACGTCGTCCTTCGGATGGGACTTTAAGCGGTGATCCAGGGCTTTTTCGAATGTGAGGTACTCGATAATGAGACGTATGTTATGTAAATAAACCTGGGTAGGTGAAATTTCACTTAGGTTGAAAATAACCTTGAGCACGTCGTCCTTCGGATGGGACTTTAAGCGATGATCCAGGGCTTTTTCGAATGTGAGGTACTCGATAATGAGACGTATGTTATGTAAATAAACCTGGGTAGGTGAAATTTCACAGGTTGAAATAAGCCTTGAGCACGTCGTCCTTCGGATGGGACTTTAAGCGATGATCCAGGGCTTTTTCGAATGTGAGGTACTCGATAATGAGACGTATGTTATGTAAATAAACCTGGGTAGGTGAAATTTCACAGGTTGAAAATAGCCTTGAGCACGTCGTCCTTCGGATGGGACTTTAAGCGATGATCCAGGGCTTTTTCGAATGTGAGGTACTCGATAATGAGACGTATGTTATGTAAATAAACCTGGGTAGGTGAAATTTCACAGGTTGAAAATAGCCTTGAGCACGTCGTCCTTCGGATGGGACTTCAAGCGATGATCCAGGGCTTTTTCGAATGTGAGGTACTCGATAATGAGACGTATGTTATGTAAATAAACCTGGGTAGGTGAAATTTCACTTAGGTTGAAAATAGCCTTGAGCACGTCGTCCTTCGGATGGGACTTTAAGCGATGCTCCAGGGCCTTTTCGAATGTGAGGTACTCGATAATGAGACGTATGTTATGTAAATAAACCTGGGTAGGTGAAATTTCACTTAGGTTGAAAATAACCTTGAGCACGTCGTCCTTCGAATGGGACTTTAAGCGATGCTCCAGGGCTTTTTCAAATGTGAGGTACTCGTTAATGAGACGTATGTTATGTAAATAAACCTGGGTAGGTGAAATTTCACTTAGGTTGAAAATAACATTGAGCACGTCGTCCTTCGGATTGGACTTTAAGGTATGCTCCAGGGCCTTTTCGAATGTAAAGTACTCGATAATGAGACGTATGTTATGTAAATAAACCTGGGTAGGTGAAATTTCACAGGTTGAAAATAGCCTTGAGCACGTCGTCCTTCGCAGGGACTTTCCGGATATATCTGAATCTGTCGTATCAGTTTCAACAATTATTAAGCCTATAAACCGTTAAATAGCGCGAATTTTTTGAAAAACATTTTTATTTCAATTTTAGTGTAGGATTCAGATATCCCGGTCGTTCTCTATCAGTTTTAACAAATATTAAATCTATAAACCGTTAAAAAGCAAGAAATTTGAAGAATGGAGTCTACCAAGCTCAGGACCGCCACTTAGAAATCTAGCTGAGGCACTTAAGTCAGATGTTTTAATCGGGAAGTTAAAAATAACCTTGAGCACGTCGTCCTTCGAATGGGACTTTAAGCGATGCTCCAGGGCTTTTTCGAATGTGAGGTACTCGATAATGAGACGTATGTTATGTAAATAAACCTGGGTAGGTGAAATTTCACTTAGGTTGAAAATAACCTTGAGCACGTCGTCCTTCGGATGGGACTTTAAGCGATGATCCAGTGCTTTTTCGAATGTGAGGTACTCGATAATGAGACGTATGTTATGTAAATAAACCTGGGTAGGTGAAATTTCACTTAGGTTGAAAATAGCCTTGAGCACGTCGTCCTTCGGATGGGACTTTCCGGATATATCTGAATCTGTCGTATCAGTTTCAACAATTATTAAGCCTATAAACCGTTAAATAGCGCGAATTTTTTGAAAAACATTTTTATTTCATGTTTAGTGTAGGATTCAGATATCCCGGTCGTTCTCTATCAGTTTTAACAAATATTAAATCTATAAACCGTTAAAAAGCAAGAAATTTGAAGAATGGAGTCTACCAAGCTCAGGACCGCCACTTAGAAATCTAGCTGAGGCACGTAAGTCAGATGTTTTAATCGGGAAGTTAAAAATAACCTTGAGCACGTCGTCCTTCGAATGGGACTTTAAGCGATGCTCCAGGGCTTTTTCGAATGTGAGGTACTCGATAATGAGACGTATGTTATGTAAATAAACCTGGGTAGGTGAAATTTCACTTAGGTTGAAAATAACCTTGAGCACGTCGTCCTTCGGATGGGACTTTAAGCGATGATCCAGTGCTTTTTCGAATGTGAGGTACTCGATAATGAGACGTATGTTATGTAAATAAACCTGGGTAGGTGAAATTTCACAGGTTGAAAATAGCCTTGAGCACGTCGTCCTTCGGATGGGACTTTCCGGATATATCTGAATCTGTCGTATCAGTTTCAACAATTATTAAGCCTATAAACCGTTAAATAGCGCGAATTTTTTGAAAAACATTTTTATTTCAATTTTAGTGTAGGATTCAGATATCCCGGTCGTTCTCTATCAGTTTTAACAAATATTAAATCTATAAACCGTTAAAAAGCGAGAAATTTGAAGAATGGAGTCTACCAAGCTCAGGATCGCCACTTAGAAATCTAGCTGAGGCACTTAATTCAGATATTTTAATCGGGAAGTTAAAAATAACTTTGAGCACGTCCTCCTTCGAATGGGACTTTAAGCGATGATCCAGGGCTTTTTCGAACGTGAGGTACTTGATAATGAGACGTATGTTATGTAAATAAACCTGGGTAGGTGAAATTTCACAGGTTGAAAATAGCCTTGAGCACGTCGTCCTTCGGATGGGACTTTCCGGATATATCTGAATCGGTCGTATCAGTTTTAACAATTATTAAGCCTATAAACCGTTAAATAGCAAGGGGGCAAATAAAAATTGCCTTTTTATTTTTTTTCTCATCGAATAATGGGAGTAGGGAGCTGATATTTTCAGGAAAATTTTTTTTTACATGTGCAAACTGTTGGCCAATCGCTCATTCGAAAATCGTTGGGGGCAGTTTTCGCACTCTTATCCGGCTAGAACCTTTCCTAGCATCCTTAAACGTTCTGCTCAACATAGGGTACGTGACATCACCCAACACTCCTGCCAACTTCCTACTACCATCTATCGACTTAACAAATATTAAATCTATAAACCGTGAAAAAGCGAGAAATTCTACCAAGCTCAGGCCCGCCACTTAGAAATCTAGCTGAGGCACTTATGTCAGATGTTTTAATCGGGAAGTTAAATATAACCTTGAGCACGTCGTCCTTCGGATGGGACTTTAAGCGGTGATCCAGGGCTTTTTCGAACGTGAGGTACTCGATAATGAGACGTATGTTATGTAAATAAACCTGGGTAGGTGAAATTTCACTTAGGTTGAAAATAACCTTGAGCACGTCGTCCTTCGAATGGGACTTTAAGCGATGATCCAGGACTTTTTCGAACGTGAGGTACTTGATAATGAGACGTATGTTATGTAAATAAACCTGGGTAGGTGAAATTTCACAGGTTGAAAATAGCCTTGAGCACGTCGTCCTTCGGATGGGACTTTCCGGATACATCTGAATCTGTCGTATCAGTTTTAACAATTATTAAGCCTATAAACCGTTAAATAGCAAGGGGGCAAATTAAAATGGCCTTTTTATTTTTTTTCTCATCGAATAATGGGAGTAGGGAGCTGATATTTTCAGGAAATTTTTTTTTTTACATGTGCAAACTGTTGGCCAATCGCTCATTCGAAAATCGTTGGGGGCAGTTTTCGCACTCTTATCCGGCTAGAACCTTTCCTAGCATCCTTAAACGTTCTGCTCAACATAGGGTACGTGACATCACCCAACACTCCTGCCAACTTCCTACTACCATCTATCGACTTAACAAATATTAAATCTATAAACCGTGAAAAAGCGAGAAATTCTACCGAGCTCAGGATCGCCACTTAGAAATCTAGCTGAGGCACTTAAGTCAGATGTTTTAATCGGGAAGTTAAAAATAACCTTGAGCACGTCGTCCTTCGGATGGGACTTTAAGCGATGATCCAGGGCTTTTTCGAATGTGAGGTACTCGATAATGAGACGTATGTTATGTAAATAAACCTGGGTAGGTGAAATTTCACTTAGGTTGAAAATAGCCTTGAGCACGTCGTCCTTCGGATGGGACTTTAAGCGATGCTCCAGGGCCTTTTCGAATGTGAGGTACTCGATAATGAGACGTATGTTATGTAAATAAACCTGGGTAGGTGAAATTTCACTTAGGTTGAAAATAACCTTGAGCACGTCGTCCTTCGAATGGGACTTTAAGCGATGCTCCCGGGCTTTTTCAAATGTGAGGTACTCGTTAATGAGACGTATGTTATGTAAATAAACCTGGGTAGGTGAAATTTCACTTAGGTTGAAAATAACATTGAGCACGTCGTCCTTCGGATTGGACTTTAAGGTATGCTCCAGGGCCTTTTCGAATGTAAAGTACTCGATAATGAGACGTATGTTATGTAAATAAACCTGGGTAGGTGAAATTTCACAGGTTGAAAATAGCCTTGAGCACGTCGTCCTTCGGATGGGACTTTCCGGATATATCTGAATCTGTCGTATCAGTTTCAACAATTATTAAGCCTATAAACCGTTAAATAGCGCGAATTTTTTGAAAAACATTTTTATTTCAATTTTAGTGTAGGATTCAGATATCCCGGTCGTTCTCTATCAGTTTTAACAAATATTAAATCTATAAACCGTTAAAAAGCAAGAAATTTGAAGAATGGAGTCTACCAAGCTCAGGACCGCCACTTAGAAATCTAGCTGAGGCACTTAAGTCAGATGTTTTAATCGGGAAGTTAAAAATAACCTTGAGCACGTCGTCCTTCGAATGGGACTTTAAGCGATGCTCCAGGGCTTTTTCGAATGTGAGGTACTCGATAATGAGACGTATGTTATGTAAATAAACCTGGGTAGGTGAAATTTCACTTAGGTTGAAAATAACCTTGAGCACGTCGTCCTTCGGATGGGACTTTAAGCGATGATCCAGTGCTTTTTCGAATGTGAGGTACTCGATAATGAGACGTATGTTATGTAAATAAACCTGGGTAGGTGAAATTTCACTTAGGTTGAAAATAGCCTTGAGCACGTCGTCCTTCGGATGGGACTTTAAGCGATGCTCCAGGGCCTTTTCGAATGTGAGGTACTCGATAATGAGACGTATGTTATGTAAATAAACCTGGGTAGGTGAAATTTCACTTAGGTTGAAAATAACATGGAGCACGTCGTCCTTCGGATTGGACTTTAAGGTATGCTCCAGGGCCTTTTCGAATGTAAAGTACTCGATAATGAGACGTATGTTATGTAAATAAACCTGGGTAGATGAAATTTCACAGGTTGAAAATAGCCTTGAGCACGTCGTCCTTCGGATGGGACTTTCCGGATATATCTGAATCTGTCGTATCAGTTTCAACAATTATTAAGCCTATAAACCGTTAAATAGCGCGAATTTTTTGAAAAACATTTTTATTTCATGTTTAGTGTAGGATTCAGATATCCCGGTCGTTCTCTATCAGTTTTAACAAATATTAAATCTATAAACCGTTAAAAAGCAAGAAATTTGAAGAATGGAGTCTACCAAGCTCAGGACCGCCACTTAGAAATCTAGCTGAGGCACGTAAGTCAGATGTTTTAATCGGGAAGTTAAAAATAACCTTGAGCACGTCGTCCTTCGAATGGGACTTTAAGCGATGCTCCAGGGCTTTTTCGAATGTGAGGTACTCGATAATGAGACGTATGTTATGTAAATAAACCTGGGTAGGTGAAATTTCACTTAGGTTGAAAATAACCTTGAGCACGTCGTCCTTCGGATAGGACTTTAAGCGATGATCCAGTGCTTTTTCGAATGTGAGGTACTCGATAATGAGACGTATGTTATGTAAATAAACCTGGGTAGGTGAAATTTCACAGGTTGAAAATAGCCTTGAGCACGTCGTCCTTCGGATGGGACTTTCCGGATATATCTGAATCTGTCGTATCAGTTTCAACAATTATTAAGCCTATAAACCGTTAAATAGCGCGAATTTTTTGAAAAACATTTTTATTTCAATTTTAGTGTAGGATTCAGATATCCCGGTCGTTCTCTATCAGTTTTAACAAATATTAAATCTATAAACCGTTAAAAAGCGAGAAATTTGAAGAATGGAGTCTACCAAGCTCAGGATCGCCACTTGGAAATCTAGCTGAGGCACTTAATTCAGATATTTTAATCGGGAAGTTAAAAATAACTTTGAGCACGTCCTCCTTCGAATGGGACTTTAAGCGATGATCCAGGGCTTTTTCGAACGTGAGGTACTTGATAATGAGACGTATGTTATGTAAATAAACCTGGGTAGGTGAAATTTCACAGGTTGAAAATAGCCTTGAGCACGTCGTCCTTCGGATGGGACTTTCCGGATATATCTGAATCGGTCGTATCAGTTTTAACAATTATTAAGCCTATAAACCGTTAAATAGCAAGGGGGCAAATAAAAATTGCCTTTTTATTTTTTTTCTCATCGAATAATGGGAGTAGGGAGCTGATATTTTCAGGAAAATTTTTTTTTACATGTGCAAACTGTTGGCCAATCGCTCATTCGAAAATCGTTGGGGGCAGTTTTCGCACTCTTATCCGGCTAGAACCTTTCCTAGCATCCTTAAACGTTCTGCTCAACATAGGGTACGTGACATCACCCAACACTCCTGCCAACTTCCTACTACCATCTATCGACTTAACAAATATTAAATCTATAAACCGTGAAAAAGCGAGAAATTCTACCAAGCTCAGGCCCGCCACTTAGAAATCTAGCTGAGGCACTTATGTCAGATGTTTTAATCGGGAAGTTAAATATAACCTTGAGCACGTCGTCCTTCGGATGGGACTTTAAGCGGTGATCCAGGGCTTTTTCGAACGTGAGGTACTCGATAATGAGACGTATGTTATGTAAATAAACCTGGGTAGGTGAAATTTCACTTAGGTTGAAAATAACCTTGAGCACGTCGTCCTTCGGATGGGACTTTAAGCGATGATCCAGATCTTTTTCGAATGTGAGGTACTCGATAATGAGACGTATGTTATGTAAATAAACCTGGGTAGGTGAAATTTCACAGGTTGAAAATAGTTTTGAGCACGTCGTCCTTCGGATGGGACTTTCCGGATCTATCTGAATCTGTCGTATCAGTTTCAACAATTATTAAGCCTATAAACCGTTAAATAGCGCGAATTTTTTGAAAAACATTTTTATTTCAATTTTAGTGTAGGATTCAGATATCCCGGTCGTTCTCTATCAGTTTTAACAAATATTAAATCTATAAACCGTTAAAAAGCGAGAAATTTGAAGAATGGAGTCTACCAAGCTCAGGATCGCCACTTAGAAATCTAGCTGAGGCACTTAAGTCAGATGTTTTAATCGGGAAGTTAAAAATAACCTTGAGCACGTCGTCCTTCGAATGGGACTTTAAGCGATGCTCCAGGGCTTTTTCGAATGTGAGGTACTCGATAATGAGACGTATGTTATGTAAATAAACCTGGGTAGGTGAAATTTCACTTAGGTTGAAAATAACCTTGAGCACGTCGTCCTTCGGATGGGACTTTAAGCGATGATCCAGTGCTTTTTCGAATGTGAGGTACTCGATAATGAGACGTATGTTATGTAAATAAACCTGGGTAGGTGAAATTTCACTTAGGTTGAAAATAGCCTTGAGCACGTCGTCCTTCGGATGGGACTTTAAGCGATGGTCCAGGGCCTTTTCGAATGTGAGGTACTCGATAATGAGACGTATGTTATGTAAATAAACCTGGGTAGGTGAAATTTCACTTAGGTTGAAAATAACATGGAGCACGTCGTCCTTCGGATTGGACTTTAAGGTATGCTCCAGGGCCTTTTCGAATGTAAAGTACTCGATAATGAGACGTATGTTATGTAAATAAACCTGGGTAGATGAAATTTCACAGGTTGAAAATAGCCTTGAGCACGTCGTCCTTCGGATGGGACTTTCCGGATATATCTGAATCTGTCGTATCAGTTTCAACAATTATTAAGCCTATAAACCGTTAAATAGCGCGAATTTTTTGAAAAACATTTTTATTTCATGTTTAGTGTAGGATTCAGATATCCCGGTCGTTCTCTATCAGTTTTAACAAATATTAAATCTATAAACCGTTAAAAAGCAAGAAATTTGAAGAATGGAGTCTACCAAGCTCAGGACCGCCACTTAGAAATCTAGCTGAGGCACTTAAGTCAGATGTTATAATCGGGAAGTTAAAAATAACCTTGAGCACGTCGTCCTTCGAATGGGACTTTAAGCGATGCTCCAGGGCTTTTTCGAATGTGAGGTACTCGATAATGAGACGTATGTTATGTAAATAAACCTGGGTAGGTGAAATTTCACTTAGGTTGAAAATAACCTTGAGCACGTCGTCCTTCGGATGGGACTTTAAGCGATGATCCAGTGCTTTTTCGAATGTGAGGTACTCGATAATGAGACGTATGTTATGTAAATAAACCTGGGTAGGTGAAATTTCACAGGTTGAAAATAGCCTTGAGCACGTCGTCCTTCGGATGGGACTTTCCGGATATATCTGAATCTGTCGTATCAGTTTCAACAATTATTAAGCCTATAAACCGTTAAATAGCGCGAATTTTTTGAAAAACATTTTTATTTCAATTTTAGTGTAGGATTCAGATATCCCGGTCGTTCTCTATCAGTTTTAACAAATATTAAATCTATAAACCGTTAAAAAGCGAGAAATTTGAAGAATGGAGTCTACCAAGCTCAGGATCGCCACTTGGAAATCTAGCTGAGGCACTTAATTCAGATATTTTAATCGGGAAGTTAAAAATAACTTTGAGCACGTCCTCCTTCGAATGGGACTTTAAGCGATGATCCAGGGCTTTTTCGAACGTGAGGTACTTGATAATGAGACGTATGTTATGTAAATAAACCTGGGTAGGTGAAATTTCACAGGTTGAAAATAGCCTTGAGCACGTCGTCCTTCGGATGGGACTTTCCGGATATATCTGAATCGGTCGTATCAGTTTTAACAATTATTAAGCCTATAAACCGTTAAATAGCAAGGGGGCAAATAAAAATTGCCTTTTTATTTTTTTTCTCATCGAATAATGGGAGTAGGGAGCTGATATTTTCAGGAAAATTTTTTTTTACATGTGCATACTGTTGGCCAATCGCTCATTCGAAAATCGTTGGGGGCAGTTTTCGCACTCTTATCCGGCTAGAACCTTTCCTAGCATCCTTAAACGTTCTGCTCAACATAGGGTACGTGACATCACCCAACACTCCTGCCAACTTCCTACTACCATCTATCGACTTAACAAATATTAAATCTATAAACCGTGAAAAAGCGAGAAATTCTACCAAGCTCAGGCCCGCCACTTAGAAATCTAGCTGAGGCACTTATGTCAGATGTTTTAATCGGGAAGTTAAATATAACCTTGAGCACGTCGTCCTTCGGATGGGACTTTAAGCGGTGATCCAGGGCTTTTTCGAACGTGAGGTACTCGATAATGAGACGTATGTTATGTAAATAAACCTGGGTAGGTGAAATTTCACTTAGGTTGAAAATAACCTTGAGCACGTCGTCCTTCGGATGGGACTTTAAGCGATGATCCAGATCTTTTTCGAATGTGAGGTACTCGATAATGAGACGTATGTTATGTAAATAAACCTGGGTAGGTGAAATTTCACAGGTTGAAAATAGTTTTGAGCACGTCGTCCTTCGGATGGGACTTTCCGGATCTATCTGAATCTGTCGTATCAGTTTCAACAATTATTAAGCCTATAAACCGTTAAATAGCGCGAATTTTTTGAAAAACATTTTTATTTCAATTTTAGTGTAGGATTCAGATATCCCGGTCGTTCTCTATCAGTTTTAACAAATATTAAATCTATAAACCGTTAAAAAGCGAGAAATTTGAAGAATGGAGTCTACCAAGCTCAGGCCCGCCACTTAGAAATCTAGCTGAGGCACTTATGTCAGATGTTTTAATCGGGAAGTTAAATATAACCTTGAGCACGTCGTCCTTCGGATGGGACTTTAAGCGGTGATCCAGGGCTTTTTCGAACGTGAGGTACTCGATAATGAG
Organism: Aradus depressus; assembly: GCA_963662175.1. Taxonomy (NCBI): domain Eukaryota; kingdom Metazoa; phylum Arthropoda; class Insecta; order Hemiptera; family Aradidae; genus Aradus; species Aradus depressus. The sequence goes on from OY759215.1 coordinate 33,211,400, forward strand.
ACGTATGTTATGTAAATAAACCTGGGTAGGTGAAATTTCACTTAGGTTGAAAATAACCTTGAGCACGTCGTCCTTCGGATGGGACTTTAAGCGATGATCCAGATCTTTTTCGAATGTGAGGTACTCGATAATGAGACGTATGTTATGTAAATAAACCTGGGTAGGTGAAATTTCACAGGTTGAAAATAGTTTTGAGCACGTCGTCCTTCGGATGGGACTTTCCGGATCTATCTGAATCTGTCGTATCAGTTTCAACAATTATTAAGCCTATAAACCGTTAAATAGCGCGAATTTTTTGAAAAACATTTTTATTTCAATTTTAGTGTAGGATTCAGATATCCCGGTCGTTCTCTATCAGTTTTAACAAATATTAAATCTATAAACCGTTAAAAAGCGAGAAATTTGAAGAATGGAGTCTACCAAGCTCAGGATCGCCACTTAGAAATCTAGCTGAGGCACTTAAGTCAGATGTTTTAATCGGGAAGTTAAAAATAACCTTGAGCACGTCGTCCTTCGAATGGGACTTTAAGCGATGATCCAGGGCTTTTTCGAACGTGAGGTACTTGATAATGAGACGTATGTTATGTAAATAAACCTGGGTAGGTGAAATTTCACTTAGGTTGAAAATAACATTGAGCACGTCGTCCTTCGGATTGGACTTTAAGGTATGCTCCAGGGCCTTTTCGAATGTAAAGTACTCGATAATGAGACGTATGTTATGTAAATAAACCTGGGTAGGTGAAATTTCACAGGTTGAAAATAGCCTTGAGCACGTCGTCCTTCGGATGGGACTTTCCGGATATATCTGAATCTGTCGTATCAGTTTCAACAATTATTAAGCCTATAAACCGTTAAATAGCGCGAATTTTTTGAAAAACATTTTTATTTCAATTTTAGTGTAGGATTCAGATATCCCGGTCGTTCTCTATCAGTTTTAACAAATATTAAATCTATAAACCGTTAAAAAGCAAGAAATTTGAAGAATGGAGTCTACCAAGCTCAGGACCGCCACTTAGAAATCTAGCTGAGGCACTTAAGTCAGATGTTTTAATCGGGAAGTTAAAAATAACCTTGAGCACGTCGTCCTTCGAATGGGACTTTAAGCGATGCTCCAGGGCTTTTTCGAATGTGAGGTACTCGATAATGAGACGTATGTTATGTAAATAAACCTGGGTAGGTGAAATTTCACTTAGGTTGAAAATAACCTTGAGCACGTCGTCCTTCGGATGGGACTTTAAGCGATGATCCAGTGCTTTTTCGAATGTGAGGTACTCGATAATGAGACGTATGTTATGTAAATAAACCTGGGTAGGTGAAATTTCACTTAGGTTGAAAATAGCCTTGAGCACGTCGTCCTTCGGATGGGACTTTAAGCGATGCTCCAGGGCCTTTTCGAATGTGAGGTACTCGATAATGAGACGTATGTTATGTAAATAAACCTGGGTAGGTGAAATTTCACTTAGGTTGAAAATAACATGGAGCACGTCGTCCTTCGGATTGGACTTTAAGGTATGCTCCAGGGCCTTTTCGAATGTAAAGTACTCGATAATGAGACGTATGTTATGTAAATAAACCTGGGTAGATGAAATTTCACAGGTTGAAAATAGCCTTGAGCACGTCGTCCTTCGGATGGGACTTTCCGGATATATCTGAATCTGTCGTATCAGTTTCAACAATTATTAAGCCTATAAACCGTTAAATAGCGCGAATTTTTTGAAAAACATTTTTATTTCATGTTTAGTGTAGGATTCAGATATCCCGGTCGTTCTCTATCAGTTTTAACAAATATTAAATCTATAAACCGTTAAAAAGCAAGAAATTTGAAGAATGGAGTCTACCAAGCTCAGGACCGCCACTTAGAAATCTAGCTGAGGCACGTAAGTCAGATGTTTTAATCGGGAAGTTAAAAATAACCTTGAGCACGTCGTCCTTCGAATGGGACTTTAAGCGATGCTCCAGGGCTTTTTCGAATGTGAGGTACTCGATAATGAGACGTATGTTATGTAAATAAACCTGGGTAGGTGAAATTTCACTTAGGTTGAAAATAACCTTGAGCACGTCGTCCTTCGGATGGGACTTTAAGCGATGATCCAGTGCTTTTTCGAATGTGAGGTACTCGATAATGAGACGTATGTTATGTAAATAAACCTGGGTAGGTGAAATTTCACAGGTTGAAAATAGCCTTGAGCACGTCGTCCTTCGGATGGGACTTTCCGGATATATCTGAATCTGTCGTATCAGTTTCAACAATTATTAAGCCTATAAACCGTTAAATAGCGCGAATTTTTTGAAAAACATTTTTATTTCAATTTTAGTGTAGGATTCAGATATCCCGGTCGTTCTCTATCAGTTTTAACAAATATTAAATCTATAAACCGTTAAAAAGCGAGAAATTTGAAGAATGGAGTCTACCAAGCTCAGGATCGCCACTTGGAAATCTAGCTGAGGCACTTAATTCAGATATTTTAATCGGGAAGTTAAAAATAACTTTGAGCACGTCCTCCTTCGAATGGGACTTTAAGCGATGATCCAGGGCTTTTTCGAACGTGAGGTACTTGATAATGAGACGTATGTTATGTAAATAAACCTGGGTAGGTGAAATTTCACAGGTTGAAAATAGCCTTGAGCACGTCGTCCTTCGGATGGGACTTTCCGGATATATCTGAATCGGTCGTATCAGTTTTAACAATTATTAAGCCTATAAACCGTTAAATAGCAAGGGGGCAAATAAAAATTGCCTTTTTATTTTTTTTCTCATCGAATAATGGGAGTAGGGAGCTGATATTTTCAGGAAAATTTTTTTTTACATGTGCAAACTGTTGGCCAATCGCTCATTCGAAAATCGTTGGGGGCAGTTTTCGCACTCTTATCCGGCTAGAACCTTTCCTAGCATCCTTAAACGTTCTGCTCAACATAGGGTACGTGACATCACCCAACACTCCTGCCAACTTCCTACTACCATCTATCGACTTAACAAATATTAAATCTATAAACCGTGAAAAAGCGAGAAATTCTACCAAGCTCAGGCCCGCCACTTAGAAATCTAGCTGAGGCACTTATGTCAGATGTTTTAATCGGGAAGTTAAATATAACCTTGAGCACGTCGTCCTTCGGATGGGACTTTAAGCGGTGATCCAGGGCTTTTTCGAACGTGAGGTACTCGATAATGAGACGTATGTTATGTAAATAAACCTGGGTAGGTGAAATTTCACTTAGGTTGAAAATAACCTTGAGCACGTCGTCCTTCGGATGGGACTTTAAGCGATGATCCAGATCTTTTTCGAATGTGAGGTACTCGATAATGAGACGTATGTTATGTAAATAAACCTGGGTAGGTGAAATTTCACAGGTTGAAAATAGTTTTGAGCACGTCGTCCTTCGGATGGGACTTTCCGGATCTATCTGAATCTGTCGTATCAGTTTCAACAATTATTAAGCCTATAAACCGTTAAATAGCGCGAATTTTTTGAAAAACATTTTTATTTCAATTTTAGTGTAGGATTCAGATATCCCGGTCGTTCTCTATCAGTTTTAACAAATATTAAATCTATAAACCGTTAAAAAGCGAGAAATTTGAAGAATGGAGTCTACCAAGCTCAGGATCGCCACTTAGAAATCTAGCTGAGGCACTTAAGTCAGATGTTTTAATCGGGAAGTTAAAAATAACCTTGAGCACGTCGTCCTTCGAATGGGACTTTAAGCGATGATCCAGGGCTTTTTCGAACGTGAGGTACTTGATAATGAGACGTATGTTATGTAAATAAACCTGGGTAGGTGAAATTTCACTTAGGTTGAAAATAACCTTGAGCACGTCGTCCTTCGGATGGGACTTTCCGGATATATCTGAATCGGTCGTATCAGTTTTAACAATTATTAAGCCTATAAACCGTTAAATAGCAAGGGGGCAAATTAAAATTGCCTTTTTATTTTTTTTCACATCGAATAATGGGAGTAGGGAGCTGATATTTACAGGATTTTTTTTTTTTTACATGTGCAAACTGTTGGCCAATCGCTCATTCGAAAATCGTTGGGGGCAGTTTTCGCACTCTTATCCGGCTAGAACCTTTCCTAGCATCCTTAAACGTTCTGCTCAACATAGGGTACGTGACATCACCCAACACTCCTGCCAACTTCCTACTACCATCTATCGACTTAACAAATATTAAATCTATAAACCGTGAAAAAGCGAGAAATTCTACCAAGCTCAGGCCCGCCACTTAGAAATCTAGCTGAGGCACTTATGTCAGATGTTTTAATCGGGAAGTTAAAAATAACCTTGAGCACGTCGTCCTTCGAATGGGACTTTAAGCGATGCTCCAGGGCTTTTTCGAATGTGAGGTACTCGATAATGAGACGTATGTTATGTAAATAAACCTGGGTAGGTGAAATTTCACTTAGGTTGGAAATAACCTTGAGCACGTCGTCCTTCGGATGGGACTTTAAGCGATGATCCAGGGCTTTTTCGAATGTGAGGTACTCGATAATGAGACGTATGTTATGTAAATAAACCTGGGTAGGTGAAATTTCACAGGTTGAAAATAGCCTTGAGCACGTCGTCCTTCGGATGGGACTTTCCGGATATATCTGAATCTGTCGTATCAGTTTCAACAATTATTAAGCCTATAAACCGTTAAATAGCGCGAATTTTTTGAAAAACATTTTTATTTCAATTTTAGTGTAGGATTCAGATATCCCGGTCTTTCTCTATCAGTTTTAACAAATATTAAATCTATAAACCGTTAAAAAGCGAGAAATTTGAAGAATGGAGTCTACCAAGCTCAGGATCGCCACTTAGAAATCTAGCTGAGGCACTTAATTCAGATATTTTAATCGGGAAGTTAAAAATAACTTTGAGCACGTCCTCCTTCGAATGGGACTTTAAGCGATGATCCAGGGCTTTTTCGAACGTGAGGTACTTGATAATGAGACGTATGTTATGTAAATAAACCTGGGTAGGTGAAATTTCACAGGTTGAAAATAGCCTTGAGCACGTCGTCCTTCGGATGGGACTTTCCGGATATATCTGAATCGGTCGTATCAGTTTTAACAATTATTAAGCCTATAAACCGTTAAATAGCAAGGGGGCAAATAAAAATTGCCTTTTTATTTTTTTTCTCATCGAATAATGGGAGTAGGGAGCTGATATTTTCAGGAAAATTTTTTTTTACATGTGCAAACTGTTGGCCAATCGCTCATTCGAAAATCGTTGGGGGCAGTTTTCGCACTCTTATCCGGCTAGAACCTTTCCTAGCATCCTTAAACGTTCTGCTCAACATAGGGTACGTGACATCACCCAACACTCCTGCCAACTTCCTACTACCATCTATCGACTTAACAAATATTAAATCTATAAACCGTGAAAAAGCGAGAAATTCTGCCAAGCTCAGGCCCGCCACTTAGAAATCTAGCTGAGGCACTTATGTCAGATGTTTTAATCGGGAAGTTAAATATAACCTTGAGCACGTCGTCCTTCGGATGGGACTTTAAGCGGTGATCCAGGGCTTTTTCGAACGTGAGGTACTCGATAATGAGACGTATGTTATGTAAATAAACCTGGGTAGGTGAAATTTCACTTAGGTTGAAAATAACCTTGAGCACGTCGTCCTTCGGATGGGACTTTAAGCGATGATCCAGATCTTTTTCGAATGTGAGGTACTCGATAATGAGACGTATGTTATGTAAATAAACCTGGGTAGGTGAAATTTCACAGGTTGAAAATAGTTTTGAGCACGTCGTCCTTCGGATGGGACTTTCCGGATCTATCTGAATCTGTCGTATCAGTTTCAACAATTATTAAGCCTATAAACCGTTAAATAGCGCGAATTTTTTGAAAAACATTTTTATTTCAATTTTAGTGTAGGATTCAGATATCCCGGTCGTTCTCTATCAGTTTTAACAAATATTAAATCTATAAACCGTTAAAAAGCGAGAAATTTGAAGAATGTAGTCTACCAAGCTCAGGATCGCCACTTAGAAATCTAGCTGAGGCACTTAATTCAGATATTTTAATCGGGAAGTTAAAAATAACTTTGAGCACGTCGTCCTTCGAATGGGACTTTAAGCGATGATCCAGGGGTTTTTCGAACGTGAGGTACTTGATAATGAGACGTATGTTATGTAAATAAACCTGGGTAGGTGAAATTTCACTTAGGTTGAAAATAACCTTGAGCACGTCGTCCTTCGGATGGGACTTTAAGGTATGCTCCAGGGCCTTTTCGAATGTAAAGTACTCGATAATGAGACGTATGTTATGTAAATAAACCTGGGTAGGTGAAATTTCACAGGTTGAAAATAGCCTTGAGCACGTCGTCCTTCGGATGGGACTTTCCGGATATATCTGAATCTGTAGTATCAGTTTTAACAATTATTAAGCCTATAAACCGTTAAATAGCGCGAATTTTTTGAAAAACATTTTTATTTCAATTTTTGTGTAGGATTCAGATATCCCGGTCGTTCTTTATCAGTCTTAACAAATATTAAATCTATAAACCGTTAAAAAGCGAGAAATTTGAAGAATGGAGTCTACCAAGCTCAGGATCGCCACTTAGAAATCTAGCTGAGGCACTTAATTCAGATATTTTAATCGGGAAGTTAAAAATAACTTTGAGCACGTCCTCTTTCGAATGGGACTTTAAGCGATGATCCAGGGCTTTTTCGAACGTGAGGTACTTGATAATGAGACGTATGTTATGTAAATAAACCTGGTTAGGTGAAATTTCACAGGTTGAAAATAGCCTTGAGCACGTCGTCCTTCGGATGGGACTTTCCGGATATATCTGAATCGGTCGTATCAGTTTTAACAATTATTAAGCCTATAAACCGTTAAATAGCAAGGGGGCAAATTAAAATTGCCTTTTTATTTTTTTTCACATCGAATAATGGGAGTAGGGAGCTGATATTTACAGGATTTTTTTTTTTTTTCACATGTGCAAACTGTTGGCCAATCGCTCATTCGAAAATCGTTGGGGGCAGTTTTCGCACTCTTATCCGGCTAGAACCTTTCCTAGCATCCTTAAACGTTCTGCTCAACATAGGGTACGTGACATCACCCAACACTCCTGCAAACTTCCTACTACCATCTATCGACTTAACAAATATTAAATCTATAAACCGTGAAAAAGCGAGAAATTCTACCAAGCTCAGGCCCGCCACTTAGAAATCTAGCTGAGGCACTTATGTCAGATGTTTTAATCGGGAAGTTAAAAATAACCTTGAGCACGTCGTCCTTCGAATGGGACTTTAAGCGATGCACCAGGGCTTTTTCGAATGTGAGGTACTCGATAATGAGACGTATGTTATGTAAATAAACCTGGGTAGGTGAAATTTCACTTAGGTTGAAAATAACCTTGAGCACGTCGTCCTTCGGATGGGACTTTAAGCGATGATCCAGGGCTTTTTCGAATGTGAGGTACTCGATAATGAGACGTATGTTATGTAAATAAACCTGGGTAGGTGAAATTTCACAGGTTGAAAATAGCCTTGAGCACGTCGTCCTTCGGATGGGACTTTCCGGATATATCTGAATCTGTCGTATCAGTTTCAACAATTATTAAGCCTATAAACCGTTAAATAGCGCGAATTTTTTGAAAAACATTTTTATTTCAATTTTAGTGTAGGATTCAGATATCCCGGTCTTTCTCTATCAGTTTTAACAAATATTAAATCTATAAACCGTTAAAAAGCGAGAAATTTGAAGAATGGAGTCTACCAAGCTCAGGATCGCCACTTAGAAATCTAGCTGAGGCACTTAATTCAGATATTTTAATCGGGAAGTTAAAAAAAACTTTGAGCACGTCCTCCTTCGAATGGGACTTTAAGCGATGATCCAGGGCTTTTTCGAACGTGAGGTACTTGATAATGAGACGTATGTTATGTAAATAAACCTGGGTAGGTGAAATTTCACTTAGGTTGAAAATAACCTTGAGCACGTCGTCCTTCGGATGGGACTTTAAGGTATGCCCCAGGGCCTTTTCGAATGTAAAGTACTCGATAATGAGACGTATGTTATGTAAATAAACCTGGGTAGGTGAAATTTCACAGGTTGAAAATAGCCTTGAGCACGTCGTCCTTCGGATGGGACTTTCCGGATATATCTGAATCTGTAGTATCAGTTTTAACAATTATTAAACTTATAAACCGTTAAATAGCGCGAATTTTTTGAAAAACATTTTTATTTCATGTTTAGTGTAGGATTCAGATATCCCGGTCGTTCTCTATCAGTTTTAACAAATATTAAATCTATAAACCGTTAAAAAGCAAGAAATTTGAAGAATGGAGTCTACCAAGCTCAGGACCGCCACTTAGAAATCTAGCTGAGGCACTTAAGTCAGATGTTTTAATCGGGAAGTTAAAAATAACCTTGAGCACGTCGTCCTTCGAATGGGACTTTAAGCGATGCTCCAGGGCTTTTTCGAATGTGAGGTACTCGATAATGAGACGTATGTTATGTAAATAAACCTGGGTAGGTGAAATGTCACTTAGGTTGAAAATAACCTTGAGCACGTCGTCCTTCGGATGGGACTTTAAGCGATGATCCAGTGCTTTTTCGAATGTGAGGTACTCGATAATGAGACGTATGTTATGTAAATAAACCTGGGTAGGTGAAATTTCACAGGTTGAAAATAGCCTTGAGCACGTCGTCCTTCGGATGGGACTTTCCGGATATATCTGAATCTGTCGTATCAGTTTCAACAATTATTAAGCCTATAAACCGTTAAATAGCGCGAATTTTTTGAAAAACATTTTTATTTCAATTTTAGTGTAGGATTCAGATATCCCGGTCGTTCTCTATCAGTTTTAACAAATATTAAATCTATAAACCGTTAAAAAGCGAGAAATTTGAAGAATGGAGTCTACCAAGCTCAGGATCGCCACTTGGAAATCTAGCTGAGGCACTTAATTCAGATATTTTACTCGGGAAGTTAAAAATAACTTTGAGCACGTCCTCCTTCGAATGGGACTTTAAGCGATGATCCAGGGCTTTTTCGAACGTGAGGTACTTGATAATGAGACGTATGTTATGTAAATAAACCTGGGTAGGTGAAATTTCACAGGTTGAAAATAGCCTTGAGCACGTCGTCCTTCGGATGGGACTTTCCGGATATATCTGAATCGGTCGTATCAGTTTTAACAATTATTAAGCCTATAAACCGTTAAATAGCAAGGGGGCAAATTAAAATTGCCTTTTTATTTTTTTTCACATCGAATAATGGGAGTAGGGAGCTGATATTTACAGGATTTTTTTTTTTTTTACATGTGCAAACTGTTGGCCAATCGCTCATTCGAAAATCGTTGGGGGCAGTTTTCGCACTCTTATCCGGCTAGAACCTTTCCTAGCATCCTTAAACGTTCTGCTCAACATAGGGTACGTGACATCACCCAACACTCCTGCAAACTTCCTACTACCATCTATCGACTTAACAAATATTAAATCTATAAACCGTGAAAAAGCGAGAAATTCTACCAAGCTCAGGCCCGCCACTTAGAAATCTAGCTGAGGCACTTATGTCAGATGTTTTAATCGGGAAGTTAAAAATAACCTTGAGCACGTCGTCCTTCGAATGGGACTTTAAGCGATGCACCAGGGCTTTTTCGAATGTGAGGTACTCGATAATGAGACGTATGTTATGTAAATAAACCTGGGTAGGTGAAATTTCACTTAGGTTGAAAATAACCTTGAGCACGTCGTCCTTCGGATGGGACTTTAAGCGATGATCCAGGGCTTTTTCGAATGTGAGGTACTCGATAATGAGACGTATGTTATGTAAATAAACCTGGGTAGGTGAAATTTCACAGGTTGAAAATAGCCTTGAGCACGTCGTCCTTCGGATGGGACTTTCCGGATATATCTGAATCTGTCGTATCAGTTTCAACAATTATTAAGCCTATAAACCGTTAAATAGCGCGAATTTTTTGAAAAACATTTTTATTTCAATTTTAGTGTAGGATTCAGATATCCCGGTCTTTCTCTATCAGTTTTAACAAATATTAAATCTATAAACCGTTAAAAAGCGAGAAATTTGAAGAATGGAGTCTACCAAGCTCAGGATCGCCACTTAGAAATCTAGCTGAGGCACTTAATTCAGATATTTTAATCGGGAAGTTAAAAAAAACTTTGAGCACGTCCTCCTTCGAATGGGACTTTAAGCGATGATCCAGGGCTTTTTCGAACGTGAGGTACTTGATAATGAGACGTATGTTATGTAAATAAACCTGGGTAGGTGAAATTTCACTTAGGTTGAAAATAACCTTGAGCACGTCGTCCTTCGGATGGGACTTTAAGGTATGCCCCAGGGCCTTTTCGAATGTAAAGTACTCGATAATGAGACGTATGTTATGTAAATAAACCTGGGTAGGTGAAATTTCACAGGTTGAAAATAGCCTTGAGCACGTCGTCCTTCGGATGGGACTTTCCGGATATATCTGAATCTGTAGTATCAGTTTTAACAATTATTAAACTTATAAACCGTTAAATAGCGCGAATTTTTTGAAAAACATTTTTATTTCAATTTTAGTGTAGGATTCAGATATCCCGGTCGTTCTCTATCAGTTTTAACAAATATTAAATCTATAAACCGTTAAAAAGCGAGAAATTTGAAGAATGGAGTCTACCAAGCTCAGGATCGCCACTTGGAAATCTAGCTGAGGCACTTAATTCAGATATTTTACTCGGGAAGTTAAAAATAACTTTGAGCACGTCCTCCTTCGAATGGGACTTTAAGCGATGATCCAGGGCTTTTTCGAACGTGAGGTACTTGATAATGAGACGTATGTTATGTAAATAAACCTGGGTAGGTGAAATTTCACAGGTTGAAAATAGCCTTGAGCACGTCGTCCTTCGGATGGGACTTTCCGGATATATCTGAATCGGTCGTATCAGTTTTAACAATTATTAAGCCTATAAACCGTTAAATAGCAAGGGGGCAAATAAAAATTGCCTTTTTATTTTTTTTCTCATCGAATAATGGGAGTAGGGAGCTGATATTTTCAGGAAAATTTTTTTTTACATGTGCAAACTGTTGGCCAATCGCTCATTCGAAAATCGTTGGGGGCAGTTTTCGCACTCTTATCCGGCTAGAACCTTTCCTAGCATCCTTAAACGTTCTGCTCAACATAGGGTACGTGACATCACCCAACACTCCTGCCAACTTCCTACTACCATCTATCGACTTAACAAATATTAAATCTATAAACCGTGAAAAAGCGAGAAATTCTGCCAAGCTCAGGCCCGCCACTTAGAAATCTAGCTGAGGCACTTATGTCAGATGTTTTAATCGGGAAGTTAAATATAACCTTGAGCACGTCGTCCTTCGGATGGGACTTTAAGCGGTGATCCAGGGCTTTTTCGAACGTGAGGTACTCGATAATGAGACGTATGTTATGTAAATAAACCTGGGTAGGTGAAATTTCACTTAGGTTGAAAATAACCTTGAGCACGTCGTCCTTCGGATGGGACTTTAAGCGATGATCCAGATCTTTTTCGAATGTGAGGTACTCGATAATGAGACGTATGTTATGTAAATAAACCTGGGTAGGTGAAATTTCACAGGTTGAAAATAGTTTTGAGCACGTCGTCCTTCGGATGGGACTTTCCGGATCTATCTGAATCTGTCGTATCAGTTTCAACAATTATTAAGCCTATAAACCGTTAAATAGCGCGAATTTTTTGAAAAACATTTTTATTTCAATTTTAGTGTAGGATTCAGATATCCCGGTCGTTCTCTATCAGTTTTAACAAATATTAAATCTATAAACCGTTAAAAAGCGAGAAATTTGAAGAATGTAGTCTACCAAGCTCAGGATCGCCACTTAGAAATCTAGCTGAGGCACTTAATTCAGATATTTTAATCGGGAAGTTAAAAATAACTTTGAGCACGTCGTCCTTCGAATGGGACTTTAAGCGATGATCCAGGGGTTTTTCGAACGTGAGGTACTTGATAATGAGACGTATGTTATGTAAATAAACCTGGGTAGGTGAAATTTCACTTAGGTTGAAAATAACCTTGAGCACGTCGTCCTTCGGATGGGACTTTAAGGTATGCTCCAGGGCCTTTTCGAATGTAAAGTACTCGATAATGAGACGTATGTTATGTAAATAAACCTGGGTAGGTGAAATTTCACAGGTTGAAAATAGCCTTGAGCACGTCGTCCTTCGGATGGGACTTTCCGGATATATCTGAATCTGTAGTATCAGTTTTAACAATTATTAAGCCTATAAACCGTTAAATAGCGCGAATTTTTTGAAAAACATTTTTATTTCAATTTTTGTGTAGGATTCAGATATCCCGGTCGTTCTTTATCAGTCTTAACAAATATTAAATCTATAAACCGTTAAAAAGCGAGAAATTTGAAGAATGGAGTCTACCAAGCTCAGGATCGCCACTTAGAAATCTAGCTGAGGCACTTAATTCAGATATTTTAATCGGGAAGTTAAAAATAACTTTGAGCACGTCCTCTTTCGAATGGGACTTTAAGCGATGATCCAGGGCTTTTTCGAACGTGAGGTACTTGATAATGAGACGTATGTTATGTAAATAAACCTGGTTAGGTGAAATTTCACAGGTTGAAAATAGCCTTGAGCACGTCGTCCTTCGGATGGGACTTTCCGGATATATCTGAATCGGTCGTATCAGTTTTAACAATTATTAAGCCTATAAACCGTTAAATAGCAAGGGGGCAAATTAAAATTGCCTTTTTATTTTTTTTCACATCGAATAATGGGAGTAGGGAGCTGATATTTACAGGATTTTTTTTTTTTTTTACATGTGCAAACTGTTGGCCAATCGCTCATTCGAAAATCGTTGGGGGCAGTTTTCGCACTCTTATCCGGCTAGAACCTTTCCTAGCATCCTTAAACGTTCTGCTCAACATAGGGTACGTGACATCACCCAACACTCCTGCAAACTTCCTACTACCATCTATCGACTTAACAAATATTAAATCTATAAACCGTGAAAAAGCGAGAAATTCTACCAAGCTCAGGCCCGCCACTTAGAAATCTAGCTGAGGCACTTATGTCAGATGTTTTAATCGGGAAGTTAAAAATAACCTTGAGCACGTCGTCCTTCGAATGGGACTTTAAGCGATGCACCAGGGCTTTTTCGAATGTGAGGTACTCGATAATGAGACGTATGTTATGTAAATAAACCTGGGTAGGTGAAATTTCACTTAGGTTGAAAATAACCTTGAGCACGTCGTCCTTCGGATGGGACTTTAAGCGATGATCCAGGGCTTTTTCGAATGTGAGGTACTCGATAATGAGACGTATGTTATGTAAATAAACCTGGGTAGGTGAAATTTCACAGGTTGAAAATAGCCTTGAGCACGTCGTCCTTCGGATGGGACTTTCCGGATATATCTGAATCTGTCGTATCAGTTTCAACAATTATTAAGCCTATAAACCGTTAAATAGCGCGAATTTTTTGAAAAACATTTTTATTTCAATTTTAGTGTAGGATTCAGATATCCCGGTCTTTCTCTATCAGTTTTAACAAATATTAAATCTATAAACCGTTAAAAAGCGAGAAATTTGAAGAATGGAGTCTACCAAGCTCAGGATCGCCACTTAGAAATCTAGCTGAGGCACTTAATTCAGATATTTTAATCGGGAAGTTAAAAAAAACTTTGAGCACGTCCTCCTTCGAATGGGACTTTAAGCGATGATCCAGGGCTTTTTCGAACGTGAGGTACTTGATAATGAGACGTATGTTATGTAAATAAACCTGGGTAGGTGAAATTTCACTTAGGTTGAAAATAACCTTGAGCACGTCGTCCTTCGGATGGGACTTTAAGGTATGCCCCAGGGCCTTTTCGAATGTAAAGTACTCGATAATGAGACGTATGTTATGTAAATAAACCTGGGTAGGTGAAATTTCACAGGTTGAAAATAGCCTTGAGCACGTCGTCCTTCGGATGGGACTTTCCGGATATATCTGAATCTGTAGTATCAGTTTTAACAATTATTAAACTTATAAACCGTTAAATAGCGCGAATTTTTTGAAAAACATTTTTATTTCATGTTTAGTGTAGGATTCAGATATCCCGGTCGTTCTCTATCAGTTTTAACAAATATTAAATCTATAAACCGTTAAAAAGCAAGAAATTTGAAGAATGGAGTCTACCAAGCTCAGGACCGCCACTTAGAAATCTAGCTGAGGCACTTAAGTCAGATGTTTTAATCGGGAAGTTAAAAATAACCTTGAGCACGTCGTCCTTCGAATGGGACTTTAAGCGATGCTCCAGGGCTTTTTCGAATGTGAGGTACTCGATAATGAGACGTATGTTATGTAAATAAACCTGGGTAGGTGAAATGTCACTTAGGTTGAAAATAACCTTGAGCACGTCGTCCTTCGGATGGGACTTTAAGCGATGATCCAGTGCTTTTTCGAATGTGAGGTACTCGATAATGAGACGTATGTTATGTAAATAAACCTGGGTAGGTGAAATTTCACAGGTTGAAAATAGCCTTGAGCACGTCGTCCTTCGGATGGGACTTTCCGGATATATCTGAATCTGTCGTATCAGTTTCAACAATTATTAAGCCTATAAACCGTTAAATAGCGCGAATTTTTTGAAAAACATTTTTATTTCAATTTTAGTGTAGGATTCAGATATCCCGGTCGTTCTCTATCAGTTTTAACAAATATTAAATCTATAAACCGTTAAAAAGCGAGAAATTTGAAGAATGGAGTCTACCAAGCTCAGGATCGCCACTTGGAAATCTAGCTGAGGCACTTAATTCAGATATTTTACTCGGGAAGTTAAAAATAACTTTGAGCACGTCCTCCTTCGAATGGGACTTTAAGCGATGATCCAGGGCTTTTTCGAACGTGAGGTACTTGATAATGAGACGTATGTTATGTAAATAAACCTGGGTAGGTGAAATTTCACAGGTTGAAAATAGCCTTGAGCACGTCGTCCTTCGGATGGGACTTTCCGGATATATCTGAATCGGTCGTATCAGTTTTAACAATTATTAAGCCTATAAACCGTTAAATAGCAAGGGGGCAAATTAAAATTGCCTTTTTATTTTTTTTCACATCGAATAATGGGAGTAGGGAGCTGATATTTACAGGATTTTTTTTTTTTTTACATGTGCAAACTGTTGGCCAATCGCTCATTCGAAAATCGTTGGGGGCAGTTTTCGCACTCTTATCCGGCTAGAACCTTTCCTAGCATCCTTAAACGTTCTGCTCAACATAGGGTACGTGACATCACCCAACACTCCTGCAAACTTCCTACTACCATCTATCGACTTAACAAATATTAAATCTATAAACCGTGAAAAAGCGAGAAATTCTACCAAGCTCAGGCCCGCCACTTAGAAATCTAGCTGAGGCACTTATGTCAGATGTTTTAATCGGGAAGTTAAAAATAACCTTGAGCACGTCGTCCTTCGAATGGGACTTTAAGCGATGCACCAGGGCTTTTTCGAATGTGAGGTACTCGATAATGAGACGTATGTTATGTAAATAAACCTGGGTAGGTGAAATTTCACTTAGGTTGAAAATAACCTTGAGCACGTCGTCCTTCGGATGGGACTTTAAGCGATGATCCAGGGCTTTTTCGAATGTGAGGTACTCGATAATGAGACGTATGTTATGTAAATAAACCTGGGTAGGTGAAATTTCACAGGTTGAAAATAGCCTTGAGCACGTCGTCCTTCGGATGGGACTTTCCGGATATATCTGAATCTGTCGTATCAGTTTCAACAATTATTAAGCCTATAAACCGTTAAATAGCGCGAATTTTTTGAAAAACATTTTTATTTCAATTTTAGTGTAGGATTCAGATATCCCGGTCTTTCTCTATCAGTTTTAACAAATATTAAATCTATAAACCGTTAAAAAGCGAGAAATTTGAAGAATGGAGTCTACCAAGCTCAGGATCGCCACTTAGAAATCTAGCTGAGGCACTTAATTCAGATATTTTAATCGGGAAGTTAAAAAAAACTTTGAGCACGTCCTCCTTCGAATGGGACTTTAAGCGATGATCCAGGGCTTTTTCGAACGTGAGGTACTTGATAATGAGACGTATGTTATGTAAATAAACCTGGGTAGGTGAAATTTCACTTAGGTTGAAAATAACCTTGAGCACGTCGTCCTTCGGATGGGACTTTAAGCGATGCACCAGGGCTTTTTCGAATGTGAGGTACTCGATAATGAGACGTATGTTATGTAAATAAACCTGGGTAGGTGAAATTTCACTTAGGTTGAAAATAACCTTGAGCACGTCGTCCTTCGGATGGGACTTTAAGCGATGATCCAGGGCTTTTTCGAATGTGAGGTACTCGATAATGAGACGTATGTTATGTAAATAAACCTGGGTAGGTGAAATTTCACAGGTTGAAAATAGCCTTGAGCACGTCGTCCTTCGGATGGGACTTTCCGGATATATCTGAATCTGTCGTATCAGTTTCAACAATTATTAAGCCTATAAACCGTTAAATAGCGCGAATTTTTTGAAAAACATTTTTATTTCAATTTTAGTGTAGGATTCAGATATCCCGGTCTTTCTCTATCAGTTTTAACAAATATTAAATCTATAAACCGTTAAAAAGCGAGAAATTTGAAGAATGGAGTCTACCAAGCTCAGGATCGCCACTTAGAAATCTAGCTGAGGCACTTAATTCAGATATTTTAATCGGGAAGTTAAAAAAAACTTTGAGCACGTCCTCCTTCGAATGGGACTTTAAGCGATGATCCAGGGCTTTTTCGAACGTGAGGTACTTGATAATGAGACGTATGTTATGTAAATAAACCTGGGTAGGTGAAATTTCACTTAGGTTGAAAATAACCTTGAGCACGTCGTCCTTCGGATGGGACTTTAAGGTATGCCCCAGGGCCTTTTCGAATGTAAAGTACTCGATAATGAGACGTATGTTATGTAAATAAACCTGGGTAGGTGAAATTTCACAGGTTGAAAATAGCCTTGAGCACGTCGTCCTTCGGATGGGACTTTCCGGATATATCTGAATCTGTAGTATCAGTTTTAACAATTATTAAACTTATAAACCGTTAAATAGCGCGAATTTTTTGAAAAACATTTTTATTTCAATTTTAGTGTAGGATTCAGATATCCCGGTCGTTCTCTATCAGTTTTAACAAATATTAAATCTATAAACCGTTAAAAAGCGAGAAATTTGAAGAATGGAGTCTACCAAGCTCAGGATCGCCACTTGGAAATCTAGCTGAGGCACTTAATTCAGATATTTTACTCGGGAAGTTAAAAATAACTTTGAGCACGTCCTCCTTCGAATGGGACTTTAAGCGATGATCCAGGGGTTTTTCGAACGTGAGGTACTTGATAATGAGACGTATGTTATGTAAATAAACCTGGGTAGGTGAAATTTCACTTAGGTTGAAAATAACCTTGAGCACGTCGTCCTTCGGATGGGACTTTAAGGTATGCTCCAGGGCCTTTTCGAATGTAAAGTACTCGATAATGAGACGTATGTTATGTAAATAAACCTGGGTAGGTGAAATTTCACAGGTTGAAAATAGCCTTGAGCACGTCGTCCTTCGGATGGGACTTTCCGGATATATCTGAATCTGTAGTATCAGTTTTAACAATTATTAAGCCTATAAACCGTTAAATAGCGCGAATTTTTTGAAAAACATTTTTATTTCAATTTTTGTGTAGGATTCAGATATCCCGGTCGTTCTCTATCAGTTTTAACAAATATTAAATCTATAAACCGTTAAAAAGCGAGAAATTTGAAGAATGGAGTCTACCAAGCTCAGGATCGCCACTTGGAAATCTAGCTGAGGCACTTAATTCAGATATTTTACTCGGGAAGTTAAAAATAACTTTGAGCACGTCCTCCTTCGAATGGGACTTTAAGCGATGATCCAGGGCTTTTTCGAACGTGAGGTACTTGATAATGAGACGTATGTTATGTAAATAAACCTGGGTAGGTGAAATTTCACAGGTTGAAAATAGCCTTGAGCACGTCGTCCTTCGGATGGGACTTTCCGGATATATCTGAATCGGTCGTATCAGTTTTAACAATTATTAAGCCTATAAACCGTTAAATAGCAAGGGGGCAAATAAAAATTGCCTTTTTATTTTTTTTCTCATCGAATAATGGGAGTAGGGAGCTGATATTTTCAGGAAAATTTTTTTTTACATGTGCAAACTGTTGGCCAATCGCTCATTCGAAAATCGTTCGGGGCAGTTTTCGCACTCTTATCCGGCTAGAACCTTTCCTAGCATCCTTAAACGTTCTGCTCAACATAGGGTACGTGACATCACCCAACACTCCTGCCAACTTCCTACTACCATCTATCGACTTAACAAATATTAAATCTATAAACCGTGAAAAAGCGAGAAATTCTACCGAGCTCAGGACCGCCACTTAGAAATCTACCTGAGGCACTTAAGTCAGATGTTTTAATCGGGAAGTTAAATATAACCTTGAGCACGTCGTCCTTCGAATGGGACTTTAAGCGATGCTCCAGGTCTTTTTCGAATGTGAGGTACTCGATAATGAGACGTATGTTATGTAAATAAACCTGGGTAGGTGAAATTTCACAGGTTGAAAATAGCCTTGAGCACGTCGTCCTTCGGATGGGACTTTCCGGATATATCTGAATCTGTCGTATCAGTTTCAACAATTATTAAGCCTATAAACCGTTAAATAGCGCGAATTTTTTGAAAAACATTTTTATTTCAATTTTAGTGTAGGATTCAGATATCCCGGTCGTTCTCTATCAGTTTTAACAAATATTAAATCTATAAACCGTTAAAAAGCGAGAAATTTGAAGAATGGAGTCTACCAAGCTCAGGATCGGCACTTAGAAATCTAGCTGAGGAACTTAGGTCAGATGTTTTAATCGGGAAGTTAAAAATAACTTCGAGCACGACGTCCTTCGGATGGGACTTTAAGCGATGATCCAGGGCTTTTTCGAATGTGAGGTACTGGATAATGAGACGTATGTTATGTAAATAAACCTGGGTAGGTGAAATTTCACAGGTTGAAAATAGCCTTGAGCACGTCGTCCTTCGGATGGGACTTTCCGGATATATCTGAATCTGTCGTATCAGTTTCAACAATTATTAAGCCTATAAACCGTTAAATAGCGCGAATTTTTTGAAATCATTTTTATTTCAATTTTAGTGTAGGATTCAGATATCCCGGTCGTTCTCTATCAGTTTTAACAAATATTAAATCTATAAACCGTTAAAAAGCGAGAAATTTGAAGAATGGAGTCTACCGAGCTCAGGACCGCCACTTAGAAATCTAGCTGAGGCACTTAATTCAGATATTTTAATCGGGAAGTTAAAAATAACTTTGAGCACGTCGTCCTTCGAATGGGACTTTAAGCGATGCTCCAGGGCTTTTTCGAATGTGAGGTACTCGATAATCAGACGTATGTTATGTAAATAAACCTGGGTAGGTGAAATTTCACTTAGGTTGAAAATAGCCTTGAGCACGTCGTCCTTCGGATGGGACTTTCCGGATATATCTGAATCTGTCGTATCAGTTTTAACAATTATTAAGCCTATAAACCGTTAAATAGCGCGAATTTAGATGAATGGGATAGTATGATGTTTGCTCGACTTTTTTTGAAAAACATTATTATTTCAATTTTAGTGTAGGATTCAGATATCCCGGTCGTTCTCTATCAGTTTTACAAATATTAAATCTATAAACCGTTAAAAAGCGAGAAATTTGAAGAATGGATTCTACCGAGCTCAGGACCGCCACTTAGAAATCTAGCTGAGGCACTTAATTCAGATATTTTAATCGGGAAGTTAAAAATAACTTTGAGCACGTCGTCCTTCGAATGGGACTTTAAGCGATGCTCCAGGGCTTTTTCGAATGTGAGGTACTCGATAATCAGACGTATGTTATGTAAATAAACCTGGGTAGGTGAAATTTCACTTAGGTTGAAAATAGCCTTGAGCACGTCGTCCTTCGGATGGGACTTTCCGGATATATCTGAAACTGTCGTATCAGTTTTAACAATTATTAAGCTTATAAACCGTTAAATAGCGCGAATTTAGATGAATGGGATAGTATGATGTTTGCTCGACTTTTTTTGAAAAACATTATTATTTCAATTTTAGTGTAGGATTCAGATATCCCGGTCGTTCTCTATCAGTTTTAACAAATATTAAATCTATAAACCGTTATAAAGCGAGAAATTTGAAGAATGGGATAGAGCTCAGGATGGCGGACCCCGCAGCTAGTCTATATAAATAAAGCTGAAACGGGGTTTGTGTGTGTGTTTGTTTGTATGTTTGTTCCAGCATCACGCCCAAACGGCTGTTCGGATCTTCATGAAACTTCACATGTAGCATTCTTTTGAGCCCGATTGAATAATAGGCTATGTGGCGTCCCAAAATTTTGAACGGTAGGGGGGGTTGTAAGGGGGGCCTAAGTATATAAATAGTCCTACCTCATTAACGGTTGGTCGGATTGTCACGAAATTGCACATGTAGTATTCTTAAAGGCCAAGTTAAAGATGAAGGGTGTGGCGTCCCAACATTTCGAACGGGAGGGGGGGTTGTGGGGGGCCTAAGTATAAATATAGTGCTAGCTCAATTACGGCTGGTCGGATTGTCACAAAATTTCACATGTAGTATTCTTAAAGGCCAAGTTAAAGAATAAGGCGTGTGGCGTCCCAACATTTCGAACGGGAGGGGGGTTGTGGGGGGGCCTAAGTATAAATATAGTGCTACCTCATTAACGGTTGGTCGGATTGTCACAAAATTTCACATGTAGTATTCTTAAAGGCCAAGTTAAAGGATAAGGCGTGTGGCGTCCCAACATTTCGAACGGGAGGGGGGGTTGTGGGGGGCCTAAGTATAAATATAGTGCTACCTCATTAACGGCTGGTCGGATTGTCACAAAATTTCACATGTAGTATTCTTAAAGGCCAAGTTAAAGAATAAGGCGTGTGGCGTCCCAACATTTCGAACGGGAGGGGGGGTTGTGGGGGGCCTAAGTATAAATATAGTGCTAGCTCCTTAACGGTTGGTCGTATTGTCACGACATTTCGTATGTAGTATTCCTGAAGGCCACATAGAAAAATAAGGCGTGTGGCGTCCTAAAAATTTGAACAGGAGAGGGGGTTGTGGGGGTAGGCCTAAGTATAAATATAGTGCTAGCTCCCTAACGGTTGGTCGTATTGTCACGACATTTCGTATGTAGTATTCCTGAAGGCCAAATAGAAAAATAAGGTGTGTGGCGTCCTAAAAATTTGAACAGGAGAGGGGGTTGTGGGGGTAGGCCTAAGTATAAATATAGTGCTAGCTCCTTAACGGTTGGTCGTATTGTCACGACATTTCGTATGTAGTATTCCTGAAGGCCAAATAGAAAAATAGGGTGTGTGACGGCTCAAAATGTTGTACGGGAGGGGGGGTTGTGGGGGGGTTTAAGTATAAATATAGTGCTAGATCATTAACGATTGGTCGTATTGTCATGGAATTTCACATGTAGTATTCTTAAAAGCCAAATAGAAAAATGGGGTGTATACGTCACAAAATTTTGAACGGGAGGGTGGGTTGATCGGGGCCTAAGTATAAGTATAGTGATAAGTCATTAACGGATGGATCGGATTGTCATGGAATTTCACATGTGGTATTCTTGATGGCTAAATAGAAAAATAAGGTGTGTGACATCACAATATTGTGAACGGGAGGGGGGGTTGTGGGAGTAGGCCTAAATATGAAGATAGTGATAGATCATTAACGGATGATCGGATTGTCATGGAATTTCTCATGTAGTATTCATGATGGCCAATTAGAGAAATACACTATGTGACATCTTAAAAATTGGGGGGGGGGGGGGGGGGGGGGCTAAGCATAAAAATAATTCTGAATGATTAAAGGGTAATCGGATTGTCATGAATTTCACATGTAGTAGTAGTAACTATGTATTCGCTGTGGGGTTCACTGTTGCAAGACATTTACTAGCTGTGATGTCCAGCGTTCCTAATATCATACTAGCTGTGGGGTCCGCTGTTGCAAGGCACTTACTAGCAGTGATGTCCAGCGTTCCTAATATCGTACTAGCTGTGGGGTCCGCTGTTGCAAGGCACTTACTAGCTGTAGTGCTCAGCCCCAGCGTTCCTAACTATGTACTAGCTGTGGGGTTCGCTGTTGCAAGGCACCTACAAGACATTTACTAGCTGAGATGCCCAGAGTTCCTAATTACGTACTAGGTGTGGGGTCCGCTGTTGCAAGGCGCTAGCAGTGTGGCCCAGCGTATTTAACTACGTACTAGCTGTGGGGTCCGCTGTTTCAAGGCACTTACTAGCTGTGATGCCCAGGGTTCCTAATATCGTGGTAGCTGTGGGGTCCGCTGTTGCAAGGCACTTAATAGCTGTAGGGCCCAGCGTTCCTAAAAACGTACTATCGGTGGGGTCCGCTGTTGCAAGGCACTTACTAGCTGTGATGCCCAGGGTTCCTAATATCGTACTAGCTGTGGGGTCCGCTGTTGCAAGGCACTTAATAGCTGTAGGGCCCAGCGTTCCTAAAAACGTACTATCTGTTGGGTCCGCTGTTGCAAGGCACTTAATAGCTGTAGGGCCCAGCGTTCCTAACTTCGTACTAGCTGTGGGGTCCGCTGTTGCGAGGCACATACTAGCTGTGGTGACCAGCGTTCCTAACTACGTACTAGCTGTGGTTTCCGCCGTCGCAAGGCACATACTAGCTGTGATGCCCAGCGTTGCAAGGCACATACTAGCTGTGGTCACAAACGTTCTTAAGTACGCATTGGCTAGGACGTCCAGCGATGCTAAGTATTCACTAGCTGTGGTTTCCACCGTTGAAAAGCGCATACTAGCTGTGGTCGTAAAAACTTACTAGCGTTACTACAGTTGCAGGACTATAGCCTTATTCCGTATGAATAATTGAAAATTATAACATCATGAATGTACTGTCGAGGAACTGAATAGCCTTATAGGAGGGGAGAAAAGTCAAAGTTCCCCGGGCAACGCCGGGTATTACTGCTAGTAAACAAATAAATAAGACATGAGGGGGGCGCCACACCACTCCCCCTCCAGCGTCAGCGATGGTCGGCCTGGTAGAGATAGGCCGGTTTTAGTCTATCGATGGCTACCGTCACCGCTTTCCCCGCTCGACTGATGGTGTCGACGCGTCGTAAGGGACCTGAAGCGGTACTTTCACGGCATCGTGTCGGACGAATACGTGCGAGCAGTTCTGGAGATCTTTCGGAATATAGGTCTGACGAAGACTACAGTGGTGGCTGGCCAGAGCTGGACGCAACTTGATCATCGTCTGGCGGAGTTGTGCGACGTAATCGTAATCTGGAATCGGCTCTCGATCAGCAGCAACTCAAACTAACTACATAACATGTATGTTGATTTTCCTTTCATAAAATATATGTTTTTAAATTACATGGAAATAAATGTTATCGATTATTAATTAATTCAAAATAATAAAACGAATAAATAAAACAAATAAATAAGACATGTGGGGGGCGTCACAGATCTTTTATCACGAACGGTCGACTGGGTTTATAGCAAAAACGTAATTCGTAAATCGTATGTAATAGTAAGATATTGTGGGACCAGAACAGGTTTCCAACTGAGTCATCAACAGTGACACATCTCAACCGTACAGTGTGAATTCTACAGAACAACTGGCATAGCTCAAGGTGGATACGAGGTTTATTCACTTACTCTGCATACAGTATTGACGTTTTAGAGTTGAGCCCCCCTCTGATGGCCGAAAATTAATAGGTGATGATATTGTGGGTTTCTGGATACACATATCAAATTCCGTGTAGATGCATTTATCGAGTGATCGTATTCACAGACACAGACAAAGTGAGTGAATAAATCTCGTAGGTACTTACCCTTTGTGCTGTGACAGTATTTTCTTAGACTCCACACTGTACGGCTGGAATGTGCCATTCATGATGACTCAGGTGAAAAGCGGTTTTGGTCGCAAATACAACACCGGCAAGACAACTCGTTTTATTTATATAATTTTCAATTCGTTCACATTTACCAACGACTTTTTAGTTAGGTAGAGAGGATGATTCGATTTTTCGATTTATTTTCAGTATTTGTTCTTACTTATCTTCCAGCAAAGAATAAATGATAAGAGAAGACAATATTCCCTACTAAAACCTTGCTCCTGCATCTGTAGGTAAATCCTGAGAAAATCCGTTCAAAAAGGGAACTCCCTGGACCCTTGGTAGGAAGAGGTTTACTGCCAATTTCCTGTTTTATTCAGGCCCTGAGGACCTTCATAAACACCTAAACGGAAATAATGTTAAAGATTCACCCTCCAGGCCTCTATATAACAAAAGCCAAATGGTTCGGTCGTAAAACCTTT
The DNA here is from genome assembly GCA_963662175.1 of Aradus depressus. Taxonomy (NCBI): domain Eukaryota; kingdom Metazoa; phylum Arthropoda; class Insecta; order Hemiptera; family Aradidae; genus Aradus; species Aradus depressus. Next base: position 33,235,712 of record OY759215.1, read on the forward strand.
AACATCATATTACCAACCTCTTCGTGTGTATTTTCTATATTCGAACCAACGGAAAATATAAATAGTTGAAATTACTGGACAAAGTCTGATAAGTTATAACTTATAAGTATATTGTGTAAAGTTATAATAAATAAAACAAACTTATTACTTATAATACAGTATAACAAGGAAGTATTGTATATCGTTCGAAAATCTGAGATACATTTTTCACGTTTCAAGGTTCCCTGAATGACCATTTTCTCGATGATATTTGTGTGTTAGGTGTTGTGACTCATTCCCGGGCTTTAACTATAAGGTCGTATCGCCTACTACCAGAGCGCTCTATGGACATGAGCCCGACACCACAGTGGGAGTCACACTGAAATCGCTCAAGATTTTTGACTTTCCCGGAAAAAAACCTAATCTTGAGCTTAGTAGGCAAGCACGCTCTGAGCTCTTGCGCGGTCTCCATGTTAACTTATATCTTATTAGATTGTGGCCGAAATCGAACGAAAATTGAGACCACGTTAGTTCGGGGCTTAAGTATATTTTACATACAACACAACGCTTATATTTATGACCTAATCAAAAATCTTGTTTGATAATAAATAATCATAAGATTTTTCGCTTGTCGATTTGCGGATTGAAATTTCGTTTTAAAACCCACATTTTTAGATGTTTCCTTGAGTTTTACTGGGACGAATAGAGGATGGTAATCGGTCAGAAATGCGATGTTGAGTTTTCAACGGAATTTCATAATTTCTGACCCCCTGGAATCCAATAAATGGAAAAAAAATCACTGGCTTTGTACTTTCCCAGCACGATTTATTCAATTACCTTTTCGCTTTCCCTCCAAAGCCAATCGACTGTTTGGGATGAAACTCAAAATTATCCTCATACTAAATTTTGTGTAGATATGTTCATTATATAGGTAGTAGTTATAAGGGTATTTGAATTGATGTCGGAAAACATAAAAATTGAAAACCCCGCATCGCATTCGTGACAGATTACATAACATCCTCCAAACTTGGTATAACTGGGGACTTAAAAATTGATGTCCGTCTGTGTCTGGGAACAGGATAGCTCCCGATAGAATGAATGTATCCACACGAACTTTTATATTTAGACTTAAAACCTTATAAGGACGACACCTTTTGATTTTCAGCAAAAGGAACGGAGGTTTAATACAAAATCTCCAATAACTGCCGTTGAAATGTGATTATCGACACAAAAGTGCATATGTGAATTCAAAACCCCATAAGGACAACACCTGTCAATTTTCAGAGTAATCGGCCGAAAGGAAGGGACTCAAAATTAAACATTTATAATGAGTGTCCGAATACATTTTTTGCGTTGTGTGTTGATATAGTGGAAATACTAATAAATAAAATAAAATGATAGATAAAACACTTTTTTGAACACTTATATTGTCTAATTCCACAAACATATACTTAAATGTGTACCGGTTTCGGCTTACGCCATCGTCAGCACAAGGTTCAACAATAATTGAGATTTTTGCCAGGCATACATATTTATATTAACCTAAGAGTACCTGAGGAGAAAGGGTCCCCTTCCCCTGGTAAAACCAGGTAAAACCAGGAGATGTAAACGGTAATAACCAACTGTGGACTTATTAGAAAAACAAGAAAATAAAATTAAAATAAAACCAAAAACTAACATTTCAAAAAACACTATAACATAACTGTACAATATATAGCTAGTATATGTCTAAGTAGAAATTTATTTAACCTAGGTTAATATAGCCATGGATATTTGTTAGCTGAGAGGGATTAACACAGGAGAAAATTTGAGTGAAATGAAGACGAGAGAAATCTCAAATTTTCTCCTTTGTTAATCCCTCTCAGCGAACAAATATACATAGCAATATTAACCTAGGTTAAATAATTTTCTACTTAGACATATAGTAGCTATATATTGTACACTTATGTTATAGTGTTTTTTGAAATGTTAGTTTTTGCGATCGATTGCTTTTTAGAGAGCGAACATTTAATTGATTAATTCGTGCTGGGGGGAAACTCATGATACACTGAAGACTTGGTTTTTTCTTATGGAATTAGAAGGTTGAAAAAATGAGATTTCGTGAAAACTGAATTACTGGCCGATTACATAACATCCCCTATACTCCGTTTGGCTGGGGACGTAATATACTTTAAAACACAAGTGGTCTCTGCACTGTAATCAAGGGTTGTTATTTTGTCCACCGTTTATGATGAAGTCCGGAAAATCCTAGACATCATCATGTTTACATTGTATTATGAACGTCATTTTACTGGTAGAATTCTGTTATGGTATGATAAAATTATATTTCTACATTGTTTTGTTTATGAAAGCAAAACAAACTTCACCATGAAATTAATCATATTTAAAAAACAATAAATAAATTTATATTACAATACTAGGAATATTTTTAGTCATTATATGATAATATCTGTGTAACAAAGAGAGGATTCAATTTTAAAAAATAATGACAATTTTAACTTCATAAAATTTTTAAAACAAACTTTATTTGGTTCAACGCTATACAAAATTTAAAAGTATACAATAATATAATTATTTCCGTCAAACCATTAAATGATAAATGGATTCGTCATACGATACTGTACATCAAAATAGCTTACAAAATATACTCGTACACAACAACCGATATTAAATTTTAGAATACAAACACATAGGTATGAGATAAAAAATAATATTTTAATAAATAATGAAAAGTGCTATTTATATTTTAATTAAATAAATATTTTGTACTTATATTTCTGTAAATCTGTCTTCTTTCAGGACGATATTTGGGGGCTCTCCTCAGTCAATCAATGTTTTAATGAATATTAGTAAAGTAAATATTATATAAAATAAGAAACAATTGATGATAATAATAAAAATATAAAATAAAAACCGAGGCCCTTAGTTTATTTTATCTGGGAGGTAAAATAAACTTAAGCACGCCGTCCTTCGGATGGGACGTTAAGCCATGGTCTCGAGCCTGTACGTTGTCAGGTACTCGTTAAAGACCCCTACCCTAGGTGAATAAAAATTTAGGGTAGGCAAAATTTAGGACTCCCACAGTAGAGTCGGGCTCATGCCCACCAGAGTGACGAAAGAGCGCTCTGGTAGTAGGCGATATGACCTCGTAGTTAAAGCCCGGGCATGAGTCATAAAACCTAACCTATAAAATAAAAGTAAACACGATCACGATATATATATTGAGGAGGACCTCTGCCAAGAAAATAAAATATAAAATATGAAAACAAAAATTAAAACCTTTAGGAAACACGACTTTTATATGTATGGCTTGAATTTATTTATTAATTTAATTGAATTGAATAAAAATGTTTTATTGTAATACTGCCGAGGCCCTTGGGTTTCATCTCGGGTAAGAAAACCTTGAGCACGCCGTCCTTCGGATGGGACGTTAAGCGATGGTCTCGAGTCTGTGCGATGACAGGTACTAGTTGAAGACCCCTACCCTAAGTAAATGAACCAGCACGAAATGGCAAAATTATTTATCGCATGGTGGTAGTAGTTATTATGTACTCATACCAGGGCTTTAACTACAAAGTCATATTGCCTACTACTCTGGTAGAAATGAACCCAAATCTACTATGGGAGTCCTAAATTTTGTCTACCCTAAATTTTTAACCACCTAGGGTAAGGGGGTCTTTAACTAGTACCTGACATCGCACAGGCTCGGGACCATCCCTTAACACAGTGGTTCTCAACCTTTTCATACCCACGGACCACTAGATTCCTTACCTGATCAATGGCGGACCAGTCATGGAATTCAGTCAAAGAGCGAAATATGGCAAAAAGATCCAATAAATGCGCATTAACCTTGAAATATTTATTATTTACTTACTATATTATAATTATTTATTTAATTATTGTTATATTTACACAAATTTTACCTTAATGACTCCCTTGATCTTGCATTTCGTTTGAAAGTTTTTCAATATTTGGCTGCCAAGAAGTCAAAGCCAATCTCAATGGAGCATTCAAATTTAATAATAGGTTGCGATGTTTATTCTTGATGACAGTTAATGTTGAAAACGCTGTTTCACAAAGATATGTGGAATGAAAAGAGAGAAGAAGTTTTAATGCCCTTTTACTGAGTAGTGGACTTTCATCAAGCAACCGGACCCAAAAGTCTGCAATATTTTCATACTGAGATTTTATTAATTGCAGATGAGGATCCGATGCAATCTCAATCAGTTGTTTATGTTCCCGAATTGATAAATTGCTATCCTTGCATGGTAAAAATGGATCAATTACTCACAGATTGTTTTTCCTTACATCAGTGTCAGCAGGAAAATACTTCTGAAAATAATCTTTAAGTGATTTAATGTAGGACTTTACTTTAGAGGTGCTCGGGAGTCGGGCACGAGTTACACAGGTACACAGCCGGGCTCAGGCAAGCAGACAGACCGATTCCACAATAGCCGCGTACTAATTAATTTTGTTATTTATAAGACAAATCCCAATGCTTTATTTTTTTAGACTTTCATTTTTTAGTTTTTTTATTATTATGCCGAAAGGCTGATATATTTCGCGGACCACATGAAAACCTCCCGCGGACCACAGGTTGAGAATCACTGCCTTAACATCCCGTCCGATAAACGGCGCGCTCAAGGTTTTATCATCTCCCAGATAAGAAAGCTACCTTCTAACCATATGGTGGTCGTAATAGCAGGAGCCGAAGAAAGCCGAATATGGGATACTTACTAGAGTTTCTACTTTGAGATTACAATTCAGATATTGGTAGGATCTCGTTAAGATGCAAGACCATGTGGAGGTTTCATTCGATACGGCCCTCTGAAATACTTAGCTTTATTAGATTTTAGGCCCACAATTGGGAAACCCACAAAATTTCATATCTGTTACCAACCCATATTCTAAATATGTTTCAAATTGCATTTAGATAAATTAAATTTTACACTTAGCAATCAATGAGGTATTTATTAATTTGCTAGCCGGCTTTTGAGGTTGCCCTCATCAACAGCCAACATTTTCCAAACATAAACATTTGTTATAGTTATTAGTATATAAATTTTGCCTATCCTAAATTTTTATTCACCTAGGGTAAGGGTCTTTAACGAGTAACTGACATTGTACAGGCTCAAGACCATCGCTTATACATAGGAAAAGCTTCTGATTTAAATTTTATTAAAATCATTTTGTTAAATACAGAATAATTATTTCACGCATATCACATATGTACTGGGTAATTATCAATTTATATATGCAAAATTTATTAATAATTTTATTAACAAATTTCCGTCTCTAAAATGAGAGAGGAGTTTGCTAAAGAGCTAGACTAGGTCGCGACTAATCCCAAGAGATCCTCTTTAGGCTATATACAGAAGAAAATAGCTACCCTGAAAATAATAGTAGCAAGAATGGGACTTTCCACCATAACACTAGAGGGGGAGATTTGTGCCGTATGCTCCACGAAGGTTATGTGGCCTCCAGAGCAGCCATGGAGATAATGTCAGTCTGAGTGACCGTCAATCTCATCCTTACAGTTCCACAACTCCATCAAAATGTCTCAGCCAAGCAAACAGATAAACTGCGACTCCACTGAAATTATTCTTCACTTTCATTTATTTTCTTTTGTGTACAGAAACTTTAACCTGGCAAAAGTGAATGAAAAAATATGTGCAGGTCCGAGGTACACGGAACCAAAGTATGAACCTAATTTGATTAGATACATTCTAGTATCGTAACATTTTAGTTGAATTAAAACCAGTTGAACACGGCGTCCTTCGGATGGGACGTTAAGCGATAGTCCTGAGCCTTTGCGAAAGGTTCAGACCCCTTTCTACCCTAGGTAACAAAACATGAGTAGACAAAATTTAAGACTCCTACAGTAGAGGCGCTCTTTCGTTGCTCTGGTAGTAGGCGATATGACTATAGAAAAAGAAGAATTAATAAAAGTCATAATTTTCTCAGATTGCCATGATGAAAGAAAAAATAGCAAATAAACTTAAAAAAATAAATACTTTTACAATAAACCATAAGTAAATGAGATGACAGTAATGAATAATAAAATAATAAATGACAATAGTGGATTTAATAGGATAAATTAAATAAACGTAAGAAAAAAAAAAAACAATTGCTCTTAGGACTTTGAATTGTAAAGCCTGGATACGCTTAGATGGCTTAGCACAACCAAGGTCATTATGTCTATAAAGAGAAAGTCTGGATTTTCACTTTAGCAACTGAGAAAGACTATATGGATCCCTAGCCACTGCGGGATCCCAGGCAACGAAAAGGCTGATAGGTTGGCTAATAGGTTGGGGACAGCCTACCACGTCTACAAATCTGACTACGGCAAAGAAGCAGATTGACAAGATTTACAAAGATCTGCTGAGGGAACACCAGATAAGCGCAGCTGCTGGCAAGAGATGGGGGGTCCTGCTGGAGGAAAAACATCGGATAGCTGGGACATGGCTAGGAGGGTGGCGGTGGCCAACTTCAGGATGCTCACAGGACACGACTGCCTCCAGAAACATCCGAAGAGGATAGGAGTGGCCAACTCACCGATATGCCCGCTCTGCAACGATGGGGAAATGACAGGGGACCATCTCTGCGCTGGTTGATATTCTCCAAGCCCGGGATAACATGTCTTACGATAAATACATGGCGTCACTATATTGGGCTGCAGGATATCGCATGGCTGAAATGTCAAAGGTGGGCGTAGGATAAAAAAAAAATCTTTAGCAACTGATAGAATTTGCCCATAACGAAGGTTCAATTCTTGCTTTTCAGTCCTATGTGTGAGATTCCAAGTCAGTCTTCCGTCTAGATAGAACCCAAGAAAGCGAACTTGATCGGAGACAGAAATTGACATGGTTGAAGAAAACTGGAAACCAAGCCGAATATATTAGAATTAAAACATCAAAATAATCCCAGAAGGAGTGATAGATCCTTAAAATGTAAACAAAACGTACTTAAAGACTTTCCAATTTAGGAAATTTCTATCATATTCATATAATATGAGGTTTGCCCACTGTTTTGCCACGAGGGACTTTTACGTAACTCTCATGACTGAGCTGGTCGAAGGCACGTACAGAACTGATATATAGTCCTGATATACTCCCACCGAGGTTGGACAAACAGACTCACTTATCCGGCACAAAATCGCTCTACCTCTCTCTACTCCAACCGTTCGAAGAGAGATAAGAGAACTTTTGGACGTTACATAGACTATGTTATACGTTGGGTAGTTTTAGAGATAGCCTGAAAATTTCATTATTAACGAACCAAGTCCTATAATTTCAGTGTAAGGAAGTATAAGAGTAGTAAAGAGTAAAATAAAATAAAATAAAAAATCCATTAAAAATATACACAATAACTAAAAAATAAATCATATGTGATAGTAAGATGTGCGGACCAGATTTTTCATAGAAATAAAAAACATTGTCTTCCCACTGTTTTATTATTGATCAGAACCGGTTTTCAACGCAACAGCGTCATCATCAGTGGTACATCCCACCCACACAGCGTAGCGGTAAAAGGACAACTGGCCTTAACGAAAGTTTTTAATCGCTACGCTGTGTGGGTGGGATGTACCATTGATGATGACGCTGCTGCGTTGAAAACCGGTTCTGGTCAATAATACAACAGTGGTAAGACAAAGTATTTTATTTCTATGAGTAAAAGATAAATATGATGAGGAGACTTGTCTTCATTGAGGATAGGAAGGCTTCGATTTTCGATTCTTTTAAGGTCACTATGGAAGATGAGATTAGGTACATGGAAGGAAGAACCTTGGTTTGGAAGAACTGGATACTTTTGGTGTAAGAAGGCTTGCACAATCACATTATTCAGCGCTAGGCTGGTCCATATGTCTCATTCTCCCCCCACCTAAAGCAGCTCATCTCTAGTTGAGGTCAAGCTCAGATCAACGATGATATCCTTCTACTTTCTCTGTTCCTCGTCACCCATTGTTTTCTCGCATGTTTTTCCCATACCCAATTTTCTCTTTTTTACCAGAAGACTAGCAACCTTGTTCCCAAACGGGAAATTCGTTTACGCCGCGACATTGGAGATCGTTAAGTAACCCATTCTTCCCATCATTATTTGATACCCTTTTATCCCCATTTTCCCGCATGTCTGTACGTTAATTATATTTTTAATAAAATGTTAATTCTGCAGGTACATGAATATTAGCTTGCCTGGAGAGCACCCCCGCATTTTAACCTAGGATTTAAAGTTGTCCGTTCAGTTCTCGTCTTTCCAGTCGTCTGTCTGTGGGTATTGTAAGTTACGTCTTCGGTCTAGATAGAACGAAACTGGAAGGCAGGATTTATCAATTACGGACGTTCTCTTTTTAAAAGTTGAAGACCTCTGCTGTCCCTAAGCTACAGTCAATTTCAGTAAAAGTCTGTCAGGGTTACTTCGGTACTTCCTATCTGCCATGGAGGACCAGTATACGAGCTCCCTAGGCCAAGATGTCACAGGTAGTAAACCATGAGTCTTAACGACCGCCTTGGGGAGGGGACACTTTCGTATTTAGAGTTCCGTTTCTCCTCCTTCTCCTGGGTACAATTAAGACCAGGAACTTGAAACGAGCTCGTAACAGAATCCAACGAGAAACAGTCAACGTATACACTCCCCCCTAACCGATGGGCCCTCCATCACGCCTCAATGCCCAGGGATCAGCAATCCTTTTGAAACAGAATGAGGAGGATGAAATTACTAGGGCGGAAAGCAGCAACAAACAAACCTTTAACCCTTCACAATTTCACAGGAATAACTAATTAATGAGCAATATGCTCTCATAGCAACGGGAAACGAGCTAAAAGAAAATGTGATGTATCCATAACAGAACTTTTTTTTATACCAAACACGTTTTTACAGATAACTCTACCTCTATCCTTCCACTCAAATTCATTTCATAATGGCATTACTGGCGTTGCATGAAATACGTTGACATGAGCGGTTCTCTTTGTTTCAACGTACAGCGTAGTGCCATTCTTATACCCCGTTAAACCTGCATGAAATTATTTTGCAAGGGGTGGAGGGGACGAGGGATATGTGCAAAACTTGTTGGTACAGTTTTTATCCATTTTAATAAAAAAAACGAACAAAAAAGATATTTTAACATTCGTTGCTATGCGTTACAATTTTAACTCATTTTACTATGGACCGAGCCGACAATGTAAAAAGTGTTATTTATTTAGACGACGAAGAAAAACTAATATACACTCCGAAAAAAAAAAAAAAAAAAAAACGGTAATTCGCCGGCAATGTATTTTCCTAACGCGAATTAATTTAGTTCATCATGTTTCGATCAGCCTCCGAAACCAATTTAACAAAATCGATTGAAAATCAATACTCAGAGGACTTCTGAATCCTCATACTAAAAAACCTGAATCCTCATAAGGACGACACGTATTAATTTTCAACGAAATCAGCCGAAGGGGAGACTAGTATTAGGGTAAGGGTTCAACTCAAAACCCTTTAATATTTGCCGATTTAATGAATGTATCGTCTTGAAATTTTATATTTAAATTCAAAACCCTTGCAGGAAGAGAAGTGGGGTGCGACTCACCCTAAACTGCCCATAATAGTACAGTAAATGAAAAAACCTTCTCGATCTCCAATTAAACCAGTAAACCCCCCTCCAGGTAATTATTTTATAGATATTATGTATCCTAAATGCTGTTCCTGAATAGGCAGCATCAAAATATGTAGTTTGGTTGAGATATGTCAGCTGTTTTTCCGTTATGAAGGGACAAATAGACATACAGACAGACAGACATGAAAGTTAGGTCGGTGAATCACCGGCTATGTACTTCCCCAACAAGAGTTTTGCGTCTCTCTCCAGAGCTAACAATTAATTTATTAATTCGTTCTGAGGAAGTACATTGCCGATGATTCACCGACGAATTTTTGGCTTTTTTTCAGTACTTGCACTATTTCATTAAAAGGACCGACGGGAGTTTCAAAGTTGTATTTATCTAGATACTACTGCGCCGGTAGCTCAGTGGTATGCGTGCTTGACTTCTGAGCTCAAGGTTGTGGGTTCGTAGCCCGACCGAGGCCCTTAGTTTATTTTATCTGGGAGGTAAAATAAACTTAAGCACGCCGTCCTTCGGATGGGACGTTAAGCGATGGTCCCGAGCCTGTACGATGTCAGGTACTCGTTAAAGACCCCTACCCTAGGTGAATAAAAATTTAGGGTAGGCAAAATTTAGGACTCCCACAGTAGAGTCGGGCTCATGTCCACCAGAGTGACGATAGAGCGCTCTGGTAGTAGGCGATATGACCTCGTAGTTAAAGCCCGGGCATGAGTCATAAAACCTAACCTAACCTATGGACCGAGCCTGTACGATGTCAGGTTCTCGTTAAAGACCTCTCTCTATCTCAGATGAATAAACCTAAATATGCAAAATTTAGGAATCCCACAGTAGAGTCGGGTACATGCCGATAATATATTATGACCAGTAGTTAAAGCCCATGAGACACAATAACTATTGAAATTTATTGTATTTTTTAGGAGGGCGCTACACCATATTTCCTATAATCCTATCTCAAATCTGAAGGAATATCGACAAATGTTTGATACGAGAAACATTTTTCCACGTAAACCAGGCAAACATCTAAAAAAATGTGTTCCAAGACGTCATTTAAATGCGCTTTTCGGCAGGTATCTCCTTCGATATGCCTATGAGTTTACTCTAAAACTTTTATTTGAAAAGATTATTGATAAGTTTTAGATATAAGCGGTAACTTGTACAAAATGTTCTTAGGCCTCAGTAAAGTGGTCTTAATTTTCGTTGGATATCGGCCAAAATTTATTCTGATCCAAGTAATTTCTGCCAAAATATAATAAGAATTAAGTTAGCACATGTGACTTTTAATTTCAAATTTATAGCTACAATCGCTTTTTTGAGTTAGAGCGCTCACAAGTTTCCAATTACACACACACACGATATCTTCGCGAAAATGTTCAAAACATATTTAGGGCACTTTAAAATATGAAAATCCTTTGAAAACTCGATCTCGAATTTTCACACAATACTTCCTTACAATATATGTAGTTATAAGAAAGTAGAAAATGTTCTACCTAGGCAAATGGGTTATTGAAATGAAGAGTTCAGTGAGCAGTGTATGTCATTATCTGACAAATGGGTTATTAAAATGAAGAGTTCAGTGGGCAGTGTATGTCACTATCTGACAAATGTGTTAATGAAATGAAGAGTTCAGTGAGCAGTGTATGTCACTATCTGACAAATGGGTTATTAAAATGAAGAGTTCAGTGAGCAGTGTATGTCACTATCTGACAAATGGGCATCAAATGAAAAGAAATGACCCCAATGGTCCTGGATTTAGTATTGTTAAGATTTAGAATATGGTGGGAGTAAAAGACAATTCATTAAGTTACTCAATTCGCAATCCCGTTTTAATGCCGTACATATCTCTCTTTTTAATATTTCCAGATATTATTCAGATAGAGTCATCGCAAAAATGGCCAAAACGTGTTTCCAAAATCCACTGTATCTACTAGCCCTGGCTTGACGAGGAGTGTTAATCAGTATTTGTAGCGAAAATGTATGCAAAACTATGCACATGTAAACAAATATTCAGATTGGGGATTAGTCAAGGGAAGACACAGTCGGCCAAACTAAGTCATTTCATGTTAATAGGTTAGTTAAACTATCTTAACTAATATTTTTCAAGAGCACAGCTTTCCTGCGGGTTTCGGCCGGGTTTCGAACCCATGATCTTGAGCTCATTAGCCTCTGAGCTACTGGCGCCCTCTAGCTCCTATGTAAGTCAACTACTAACTTTTATTGAGAAGGATGGCACCATGGCTTGCTTCGCTACGTCAAAGTTAAGTTTCAATTGAAGTTGCAAAACTTCAGGAGCTTTTCCTGTTGAACTTTGGCAAACCGCATATTTTCCCTTGGGCCTAAGAGCATTAAAATCAGGAGTTCAACCGACTTTCCTTCATTACGGGCTTACAACTTCATCTTGGAAATATGACCTCCATTATAGTATGTCCTCATATACTAAAAATAATAATAATATTTTTCCCTTTAAATATTAATGTAGTAATAGGATAATAATAAAGATTTATACATCAATTTATACATCATAAAAATTTTTACATACCGATTATGTATTACCAATGGTATTTTTATTTTTATTTATTAACTTCCCAGCATATAGGGAAGTTATTGTAATGGGTCCGAAAATCGAAATCAAAATTTTCATCATATTTTTATGTTTCAAGGTCATTACAGTATTTGTACACTATTTTTGGAAAGAAGTGTGTGTGTTTGTCAATTATTCCTGCACCATATGTCACGAACGAAAAATGATATCGACTCCGTTTTGCTACCAATCGAAGCGTATCAACGTAAACATAATCTGAAAGGAATTTTATCAAATTCGGTCCACCCGTTTTTTTGTTTGAACAAAAAGACTGCTAAAAAAGTGGATTTTAGGAATTCTTGAAAAAGGTTCATCCGATCCAATTTGTTCTGGTGGCAATGTAGCATCCTTTAGAACCAGATTGAAAAACAGGGTACATGGCGTCTGAAAATTTTGAACGAGAGGGTGGGGAGCTAAGCATAAAAATTGTGCTAACCCATTAACGGATAATCCGGATTGCAATGAAATTAAACATGTAGTATTCTTAAAAGCCAAATTGAAAAAAGGGTGTGTGCTGTCTCAAAAATCTTATCGGGAGGGTAGACTGTGAGTGGAGGTTGAGCATACAAATAGTTCAACCTCATTAACGGTTTATCGGAGTGTCATGAAATTTTACATGTAGTAGTTTTAAAAGCAAAATTTAAAAAATATGCTAAATTAAGGCTAAAAATAGAATAAATTCAATTAAATGAATAAATAATTGTTTACTGAATAAAATGCCTACTTTTTTGAGATATTATTATTAATGATATTGATACCATGCTGGGAAGTTTACCGTGTGGACCTCAAGGGCCGCACTTAGTTACAAATGCCACCTTTGTAGAGTCATAATACACGGCCCAGTAATTTCCTCTGATTTAGGGTGCAGAGAGACGAAACAAACAATCCGAGAACCTGCTTGTTTATTTATTTTTTTAAGAAGAAAATTTATTTCCCATCTTTAAACTCCTCCACTAAAGTTCAATTATGCATTTTCGAGTGGCTGCTAGGGTATGTCATCCCACTGATTTTGGATATGAGAATCCATTAAATATTTCTTACAGAATTCAGATCCTTAGAATAAAAAAGTGATGTCTTGAGAACAAGACTTGTGAGCTATAGTATTTCTCTTCAATTTAGTAAGGTATAATATTCTATAGTATAAAATCTTTAAAAGTAAAAGTCGTAGAGAAAACTGAGACACATTTTATATGAATACGATACTCGTATTATGCAGGTCGTCCGGTTTCCTAGATACATTCCGAAAACCGTCCTGAAATACTGATTCGATTTGAAAAATTGATTCATAACAAAAATGTCCCTCATTAAATTTCCAATCGCTAATTAGCCTCAATTCGACAAAGTTATAGCGTCCCGAGAGTGATCTGTAAGCGTGGTTAGTATAAGAATGGCCTGTGATAATATTAAATTATGTAAAATTACATAAATAATGAAATTAAAATAAAATTAAACAAATAATTAAATAAAATAATATTACCACATTTCCTGTAGAAATTATATCTCTGGTCTTCTACTAAATTTTGATTTCTACAGTAATTTTCGAAAAGGTCCCTAATAAAAAAAAATCAAAAGTTCAAGACGTGCAATTTTTAAGAGAGTGCACGTATTTAAAAAAAATTCAATTAACGAACTTTGCGTTTGCATTACTTCTAAATTTACTAAAAAGATGCCATATTGTTTTTCTAAATTTTCCAAAAATGTTAAATCTAATCCAAAGGTATAAATAAATTATCTTACTGGGTTACAGGGAAAATGAATAGCATAGAATATGAGAACAAATATTGGGCTTATTTACTTACATCATAAAATTAAAAACTAAGATTGGAACAAAAATCAAATTTAAAAGAAAAATCTTACAAACTAAATTCTTAAAACTATTTCAATCTTCTTTCTGTTTTATATTTTGGCTATTATTTATTTGAATGTTTTATATTTTTGGGCATACATATATTTTTTGTACATATAAATAAATAAAAATACATCCTTTGCGCATAATTTTCAATGTTATTTCCACCTTTTTGGTTCAAGACATCTTAAGCCTAAACATTGGCTGAAAAAAAAAAAAAAAAAAAACCCTAAACACTTTTCTAACTACATCTCAACTCTACAACATAGACTCGTCCACACTACAACTCAGCTTAGACTGGTCTACACTAATTAAAACAGCTGATGGTCGTCTTTTGTTTTCCAATCATTGGCTCGTTCCAAAACAAATTCGACTTCATATAATTATTCACCAATCTAGTTGCTTCTTTGTTTTTATACAAATATATATAATTAATTATATAATATATTATTAATAATTAAAATGTGTGAAATGACCACATTTTTTTTTTTGTTTGCAATTGCAACGGGTGAGCACTCCTTTACCAGTGGGAGAGCTTCCTCTTACATAAACATATATAATTGAATGTTATTATAATATTATAGAATTATTATATATTCAATTACCTATAGATTTCGTAATATATTTTAAGTTGGGGCAAGTAACTGCTAATAATCTTGTTTCCTAGCCGAGTACTCGGTCTGAATCAGTAATGGGTCCTCTGAAATAGTGTCTGGATCCTACCACATCAACCAGAAGCCGTGACTCGTTTTACAGTCCCACAGCACGTGGGGTCCCCTTTTAAAATTTCCATCACAACTTACGAGATTTTAATATTAAGACAATAAATAAAGGTAATGGCGAATCTATATTTGTGGGGGCCCTCAAACTTTTCCTTTGAAGAAGCCTTCCTTACCAGAAATTCAAAATAATTTTTCGCGCTATAATTTGTCGTCCTGTCTCAATTCTAAGGACTCACTAGCGATTGAATATTTTATAAGGAACATTTTTGGTAGGAATATATTTTTTGATAGGACTAACCGTTTTTGGGGAAAGTCAAGGAAACATCAAAAAATATGTGTTGTACAACTAAATTTCAAGATGGTTTCAACGGATGACTCCCCATAGAATGAATGTATCGACACGAAATTTTGCATGTGAATCCAGAACCCTCTAACGACGACACCTTTTTTTTTTTCAGCCAAATCGACAGAAAAGAAGGGGAGGTATAACATAAAAACTCTACTAACAACAGATAGAATGAATGTATCGACACAAAATTTTATATGGGTCATCAAAATCCCATAAAGACAAAACCTATATATTTTTAGCCAAATACACAAAAAGGGAGGGGGATTAAGGGAGTGGCTAAATTAAAAAACCCAAATTTTGTGCCGATAAATTCATTACATCGGCTGTTATTTGGTATGAGGATTTAGGAACATACACACTTTTTATTATTATTGTTGTGCATCTTATTACTTTGTGTATATAATTTATATTGTAGTCATTACATGTCATAAAATTTACCTATGATTATTCATAGTCGATTGTGAATAAGCAAATAAAAAAAACAATAATAATAAAAAAAAGTTTTGTACATCGTGCAATAACCATGCCGAACGGGCTCATGACCTCTACTTTGAAGGTGTTCGGAAAATTCAAAAACGCTCCTGACATGTTCTCCTATCTCTGTTATACTTCCCATTAGGGACATTAAATAAGTGGTTAATTTTTACATTTCTAAACAAAGCCTTGGAAGATCCAAAAACAAAACACAATCAACAAAAAAATGTAGCCAACAGGTTTTATAGCTCCAAGAGAGAAATACGAGTACAAAAGGAACTACATAAATAATTTATCCTGAACTGCATTCTAAAGCCCCATTATTCGAATTTAAAAGACCTAACCTAATAGGCTCTGCATCTTCAGTTTTGCAGACAATTTTATAAAATGCATATAACTGTTCGAATGAATAGAGTTCCATAAATAGAGAATAGAGTTCCATAAATAGAGAGAGCGGGGGCCACATGCCTCTCTGGCATTGTTTGTCCAAATATCCACCAACATAAATCAAAGGAAGAGGTTTCATTGTTTTGTCGAAATATATTGTCAAAAAGGGTTCCGTGTAATAAAGTTCAGACGTCAGAAGCAAAAACTACTAAAGGATTGTGTGAAAGTTTACTTAATCCCAAAACTATCAACTCCTCTTATAAATAAATAAAATAAGTTAGGTTAGGTTAGGTTTTATGACTCATGCCCGGGCTTTAACTACTAGGTCATATAGTCTACTACCAGAGCGCTCTTTCGTCACTCTGATGGACATGAGCCCGACTCTGCTGTGGGAGTCCTACATTTTGCTTGCCTTAAATTTTTATTCATTTAGGGCAGGGGTCTTTAACGAGTACCTGACATCGTATAGGCTCGGGACCATCGCTTAATGTCCCACTCGAAGGACGGCGTGCTTAAGCTTATTTTACCTCTCAGATAAAATAAATTAAGGGTCTCAGCCAGGTTTCAAAGGCACGATCATTAAGCAAGCACGGTAATAACTGCAGCGGTAATGAATGTATCGACACAAAATTTAAAATGTGAATTTAAAGCCTCATAAGGACGATATTTATTAATTTTCAGCGGAATCATCACAAAAGAAGGGATTTTCAGGGGGAGGGGCTAAATTCAAAAAGCCTAATAACTGCCGATGTAATGAAGTTATTGACAAAATTTAGTGTGAGGATTTTGGAGCCCCCAACTATTCAATATTAGCACAAGCGGTCGGTTTTGGAGCGGGCGCAAAAGGTGAATTGATTAATTCGTTCTGGGGAAGTACATTGTATTTGATTCACCGACCACTTTTTTTTTTTCTTTTTAAAGGCAACATAACCACTGGCTCCTTTTAAAATGGAAATACGACCCTGTCTCCTGTTGGAAATATTCCAAAAACGCCACGAGGCGTTTTTATAAAGAAAGATAAAATATTTCGAGTGTTATACAAAAAAGCTTTCCCTGATGAAAACTTAAGTAAAGAGCTGAGAAAAGGGTGGGATTTGTGGAAAAATGGGAGAAGAAAATTGGAGAAGACATGGATTGGAGACAGAAGGCATTGAAACTCATATTGATAATGGACCCAGAGGATAGCACAAATCTTTGTAGAGGGAACTTTTGTATTTGGGTATTATTAAAGAAGTATTTTATTAAAAATATGTGGCTGACATGATTCCAAGGGGCCAAGAGGGCTCGTCTGCTTATGTGGCTAACATGATTCCAAGGGGCCAAGAGGGCTCGTCTGCTTATGTGGCTGACATGATTCCAAGGGGCCAAGAGGGCTCGTCTGCTTATGTGGCTGACATGATTCCAAGGGGCCAAGAGGGCTCGTCTGCTTATGTGGCTAACATGATTCCAAGGGGCCAAGAGGGCTCGTCTGCTTATGTGGCTGACATGATTCCAAGGGGCCAAGAGGGCTCGTCTGCTTATGTGGCTGACATGATTCCAAGGGGCCAAGAGGGCTCGTCTGCTTATGTGGCTGACATGATTCCAAGGGGCCAAGAGGGCTCGTCTGCTTATGTGGCTGACATGATTCCAAGGGGCCAAGAGGGCTCGTCTGCTTATGTGGCTGACATGATTCCAAGGGGCCAAGAGGGCTCGTCTGCTTATGTGGCTGACATGATTCCAAGGGGCCAAGAGGGCTCGTCTGCTTATGTGGCTGACATGATTCCAAGGGGCCAAGAGGGCTCGTCTGCTTATGTGGCTGACATGATTCCAAGGGGCCAAGAGGGATCGTCTGCTTATGTGGCTAACATGATTCCAAGGGGCCAAGAGGGCTCGTCTGCTTATGTGGCTGACATGATTCCAAGGGGCCAAGAGGGCTCGTCTGCTTATGTGGCTGACATGATTCCAAGGGGCCAAGAGGGCTCGTCTGCTTATGTGGCTGACATGATTCCAAGGGGCCAAGAGGGCTCGTCTGCTTATGTGGCTGACATGATTCCAAGGGGCCAAGAGGGCTCGTCTGCTTATGTGGCTGACATGATTCCAAGGGGCCAAGAGGGCTCGTCTGCTTATGTGGCTGACATGATTCCAAGGGGCCAAGAGGGCTCGTCTGCTTATGTGGCTGACATGATTCCAAGGGGCCAAGAGGGCTCGTCTGCTTATGTGGCTGACATGATTCCAAGGGGCCAAGAGGGCTCGTCTGCTTATGTGGCTAACATGATTCCAAGGGGCCAAGAGGGCTCGTCTGCTTATGTGGCTGACATGATTCCAAGGGGCCAAGAGGGCTCGTCTGCTTATGTGGCTGACATGATTCCAAGGGGCCAAGAGGGCTCGTCTGCTTATGTGGCTGACATGATTCCAAGGGGCCAAGAGGGCTCGTCTGCTTATGTGGCTGACATGATTCCAAGGGGCCAAGAGGGCTCGTCTGCTTATGTGGCTGACATGATTCCAAGGGGCCAAGAGGGCTCGTCTGCTTATGTGGCTGACATGATTCCAAGGGGCCAAGAGGGCTCGTCTGCTTATGTGGCTGACATGATTCCAAGGGGCCAAGAGGGCTCGTCTGCTTATGTGGCTAACATGATTCCAAGGGGCCAAGAGGGCTCGTCTGCTTATGTGGCTGACATGATTCCAAGGGGCCAAGAGGGCTCGTCTGCTTATGTGGCTGACATGATTCCAAGGGGCCAAGAGGGCTCGTCTGCTTATGTGGCTGACATGATTCCAAGGGGCCAAGAGGGCTCGTCTGCTTATGTGGCTGACATGATTCCAAGGGGCCAAGAGGGCTCGTCTGCTTATGTGGCTGACATGATTCCAAGGGGCCAAGAGGGCTCGTCTACTTATGATTTAATGGCAGTGAACCATCGGCTATGTGCTTCCTCAGCCGCATTCAACAAACTATGGCATAAAATTGATAGGTTAGTTAATATGACTCATGCCCGGGCTTTAACTACGAGATCATATCGCCTACTACCAGAGCGCTCTTTCGTCACTCTGGTCGACATGAGCCCGACTCTACTATGGGAGTCCTAAATTTTGCCTACCCTAAATTTTTATTCACCTAGGGCAGGGGTCTTTAACGAGTACCTCACATCGTACAGGCTCGGGCCAATCGCTTAACGTCCTATCCGAAGGACGGCGTGCTTAAGTTTATTTTAGCTCCCAGATAAAAAAAACTAAGGACGTTACCTCCTGATTCCAAATATGAAAAAAAAAAAAAAAAAAGGTCTGTCTCTCTGTGTGACTATGAACACGATAACTCCGGGTAGAATAAATGAATCAACACGAAATTATATATATGAATCCAGAACCTCCTAACGACGACACCTACTGATTTTCAGCCAAATTGACTAATGGGAAAGGAGGAGGCTTAGCATAAAACTCGAATAACTACCGATAAAATGAATATATCTACGAGAAATTTTCATTTGAACCCAATTCCTGAACTCTATAAGGACCACAACCTATTATTTTTCGGATTTAATTTATGCTCTCCATAAGTTGTCGTAAATATGTGGGGAATGGGTTAGGTTAGGTTTTATAACTCATGCCCGGGCCTTAACTACGAGGTCATATCGCCTACTATCAGAGCGCTCTTTCGTCACTCTGGTGGACATGAGCCCGACTCTACTGTGGGAGTCTTAAATTTTGCCTACCCTAAATTTTTATTCACCCAGGGTAGGGGGTCTTTAACGAGTACTTGATATCGTACAGGCTGGGGACCATCGCTTAACGTCCCATCCGAAGGACGGCGTGCTTAAGTCGGCCGCGTTTAGAAACCCACGTTCTTGAGCTCAGAAGGTAAGTACTTAGTTATTTTAGCGCCCTCTAAAATTGTTAGGGGTTTTGGATGCAGATATAAAATTTCATGACGATACATTCATTTCACTGGCAATTATTAGAGTTTCTTAATTAAGCTTCCACAAATATATATTGTAGCATGTCTACCCTATAGGCAATTATTATCATTAATATGCAGCAAGGACCAGTGACACTACGAGCGAATCGAGGCCACTTGGAGCTGATTAAAGAGGATTTTATTAAGAAGATCAATGCTCGGAACTAGCGATGCCTGCGAGTGAATCGCGATCGCTAGGAGCGAAACAAGAGCGAATTATGGGTCATTTGGATTTGAATTTGAAGAGAATTTCATTTAGAAGAATATGCTCGGAACTAGCGATACCTGCGAGTGAATTGCGATTGCTAGGAGCGAAACAAGAGCGAATTGTGGGTTGTTTGGTATTGAATTGAAGATAATTTCATTTAGAAGAACATGCTCGGAACTAGCGATGTCTGCGAGAGAATCGTGATCGCTAGGAGCGAGAACAAAGAACAAAGGATATAAAGGAAAGGAAGGAAACAGATAATTGTTTACATCCGGTGTTGTATGAACAGCAAGGCGGGCTAATACACTTGCTGTTCTCAGAATTGGGGATGATGCAACAGTGATCGATGATTGGCTGGAGGTAAATTTGGCGGGAACAAACAGCCAATAAGATGTCGGGATCCATCCCCCACCCCACGAAGAGTTGTGCCCGGGAAGAGCTTCAGTCAACGTTGAGAGTTGGGGCCAGAAAGACCACGCCAGTTATATCTTTCTTTTAGATTTTACAGTTGAGTTTTAAATATGTGAGTAAATCCTTCTTCATGCTTGGGCCGGTCAGGCCACTCGAACTACAGTGAATTATTATTAATTACTGGTGAGAACTACACATTAGGAACTTGTAACCGTTCTTCCCGTGAGGAGTGTACTCAGCTATCCAAGGCATTTTTCATTAAAGTCGCGATTTTAAGAATTTTCGATTTTAATAATTTTCCGATATTAATTTTTTATTTACTAATTAAGTAATTTGCACTCCCACGCAGGACGAATTGTTACAATATATAATAATTTGACGCTCTCCAGCACGCAAGCATGCAAGAAGTCGAAAAATATGAAATTGCTGGGGAATTAAAATTTATCAAAGCTACATTAGAAGCACTGGTAAGACTATAGGAAAGTTCCGTGCAGGTCAGACGTGCTCATTTTTGTAAACAACTGGCTTATTGTAGTCCAAGCAGTCAACAACATAGTGAAATAGTATGTGTTTATATGAAATGTCATTCTCATGACACCTGTTGGAGCCCCCTCTGATCCCACATTTTTAACCGATTTGGCTGAAAATCAATCAAAAAATAAAGAAAAACGTATGTTTTTTAAAAATATTGTCTATTTCACAAAATATATATATATATATAAAATATGGGAATATTTTAGTATTGCTACCAACTTCAGCCACGACAAATAGTCCAGTATACAATACTCTCTAAAATCAGAATTACGCTATACAAAGAGACAAAATTAAATAATTTTGAGAAGGGGAGGGGGAGAGAGATTGATCTGTAAGCGTGGTTGGTGTAAGAATGGCCACATTGCAAATAATTTTTTTTGGAATTGCAAATCGTGAGAAACATTCCGTTACCAATGAGAGAGCTTCCTCTAACGTAAACATACGCACATGTAGGTTACTATACATCCTTATTGATTGTTTGACCTTGTGGCAAGAACTCATCGTGCACTTTGCCATTAAAATCGAAAACACAGTGAGCATGACCTACACATTCGACCGCACTTGTCGAGCTTTTCTACCACTCGTAAACCCTAGTTTTACTCATAACAGACTCACCAAAAGCAATAATCCTCTGATCCATTTTGCAAACAAATAAATAATCGCCGATCGTACCAAAACACATGAAACCTCTTTGACAGCTGACAGTAGACTAAACATCCGGTTTGGCTAACAATGTACAGATACTTTTCAGACATGTTTACCAAATCGTGCGAATCGGACTAATACAACCCGCGAAATTGCAAAATTCCCGTTACTTTTTGAATACACCTCGTATATAATTGAATGTTAGTATAATATTATAGGTCTATTATAAATTTAATTACCCATAGATTTTGTGATATATTAGTAACTGCTAATAATAATGGAGTATTTGTTAAGTCGTGGCTGAAGATGATAGCAATACCGAAGGTACGTTTTTCTTAATTCTTTTTATTAAGTGTTCCACAATATCTTTGCAAAAAATGTTAAGTTTCATGAAAATCAATCGGTGTCGTCTTAAAGGGGTTCAGGATACATTCGTATGTAAATGTTAGTGTCGATACATATATTCTATTTAGAGTTATCGTGTTTGGAATGAGAGGACTTGGAAACGTGAAATACCGATGGAAACTCAACATCGATTTTCTGACCGACTTTATAACCCCCCCCCCTACCCTTATACAAGAAGGGCTAAAACTTAACAATATGGGAAAGTTCCGTGCAGGGTTATTGTAGGCCAAAAAGTCAGCAACATAGTGAGATAGCCTATATTTAGATGGACTGAGGTGGAGAATTGTCACTCCCATGACATATTTGACACAGACACCTCACCCTACCAGAGTTATAACTCCCACGATAAAATAGCACCCTCCCTCATCTGTACAAGCAAATCCTGCTCCCATTTGTTTTCAACAAAACAAGGGTTAAATTCTTGCATATCCATTTTCCAGCAGAGACCACGCTAATCACCCCAGCTCACATCCTCCATTGTACTGGAACTCGGACATTCCGTTTTCATCCCACCCGGATGTCTTCTAGTTGAACAACAAAGTTAACACAAATGGTTATTAGAGTTATGTTGGTATTGCTTTGGGTCCCGATCAAACTTTGGACTTGGCCGCAGAATAAACCAATTCTAAATATATTGTTTACAGACGGAATTATTTATGTTCATTGTTAATCTAGAATGGTCAGGGACAATTTCTATTTTGTAACCTTTATATTCAACTTCCACAATGATGTCAAATCTGTCTAACTTTATTCAAACAAAATGATTCGTTCGTTGTGTGCTCAAAAATAGTTTTCTGTATGTTTTAGATTATTTTAAGGTTGATATTCATCTAAAAAATTATTTTAGATCACTTTAATATATACTTCTATAGCATTAAAATTCTCCAATTTATTTTTTGGTTTTTGGGGCGTAGCTCATTAAGCACCTTTGGTCTTTCTGGCAGAGAGTTGTAGTATAAGCGTTACGACACGGAAGTGGCAACAAAAGTTTCATTCTCCCCTCCCCGACTCCACCGGCATTAGAAAGGGAGGAAGGTTTAGAAGGGAGCGGCCGGAGGGGAGGGGATGATTGAATCATGGCGGGCTTTGTATCGATAAATATGACTTCTCAATCATTGAATATGATCTTTGATTTTGGCTGGAGACTTCAATTGTAATTTTGCAGAAGAGAGGGCTAAGCTATTGATTAAGTTTCTTTTTGACACTTTAAACTGAGAATGATCAATGATAGAAAGTTAACTACAACAAGAGATTATATTATCAACATAAACGTGGCACAATAATAGACGCTGTTTTTGCAAGATTCGTAGAAAATATTGAAGCTAAAATTTATGTTTCTTACTTTAAGTGACCATAAACTAATCATTTCATTTATAGATTTTGAAGAACATAATGAGGCTAATAAATCTGATGTTATGTTTGTTGATAGCTAAAATGTCGATAGATTAAGTTGATGAATAATAATTATAGTTATAAATATAATTATTATTACAAACTACATGACAATGTACAATAGCGATAAACTTTCTCAAGCAAAATACTTGTGAAGAAATGATTCTATCTACATGTGTTTGCGCCAGCAAATAATTTTCTTTTTATTTAAATTTAGTATATTGTTTTGTTTTTATATTTTGTAAATTCGAGATGAGTATTTGTATTTATAAAAAAGGCCCCACCTCCTAGAAGCCATCTCTATAAACATAGGAGAGGATTACATAATGACTCCATGACAAATTGTACATTATACGATATAATTGTATATTATACTATTTCAATATTATAATAATGTGTATATAAAATGTTGTTACTACTCTACAATATTTCGTTCCTGAATACTCTACTAAGACAATCAACATAATACTTCTTAAAAGCATGCATTCCTCAATTCGATTAATTTTCCCCAATAAATTTACATGGACAATTTTATAATTTCAATTTAAAATTACTTTCAGCCCAAAATTATTTTCAACAAAAAAATATGACAGAGGAGCTCCGCTGCTGCCGCGCACACACCGGTTTTTACAACCTAGCAATCAAACTTTTCAGGAATAACTCTCATCAGCAGTAACTTTTTTTTTTTTTTTTTAAATTTTACAAATAGATATTTACAACTGTATAAAAAATAAATACAACAAGCAAATGTGCTAAGAGAGAGATTCAAAATCAAAAATTCTAATAACGATGTAATGAAATTCAGAAGCCCCTAGGTAAGTCGGTAATGATTTTTAGCCCAAATGGTAGAATGGTTTTGGAGGAAGAGCGAAAATTTCACTTATTCGTTATTTACTGACATCAGTAATAACTTGTTTTTATGGGAATAAATAGATGTGGCGTCCTCAAGAAAACAAACATTCAAAAAGTAATAGACATTTTATATATTTACAAAAAATATTAAACTTTTATATAAGATGGTCTTTCTAAGACAAAGATCCCTGGAGGTCTGCTCCGCCCCCCTGGGTCACATGCAGAGGGGCTCGTATGTCCTGTCTCAGTTGAGGATAAAACCTGGAATATATATGTAGGTGACACCTGAAATAGAGAGTGTGGCCCTCGAGGGAGCCACCCTAACTTCCATATAACCTCGCATATTCGGCCAGTCAATAAAGATCCTCTTCATAGGAGTTGGTTTTTCGAAATTTTATAGCTTAGGTTAGGTTTTATGACTCATGCCCGGGCTTTAACTACGAGGTCATATCGCCTACTACCAGAGCACTCTTTCGTCACTCTGGTGGACATGAGCCCGACTCTACTATGGGAGTCCTAAATTTTGTCTACACTAAATTTTAAATTAACCTAGGACAGGGGTCTTTAACGGGTACCTGACATCGTACAGGCTCGGGACCATCGCTTAATGTCCCATTCGAAGGACGGCATGCTTAAGTTTATTTTACCTCCTAGAAAAAATAAACTAAGGGCTTCGGTCGGGTTAGGATTATGTAGGATAATCGGTAATGGACAAATAAGTGAATATTGCAAAACCAGTGCGATTATACAGTTTGATAAATTAAATTAACCCATTTATAGAAATTTTGCCTATCCAGGCTTAGTCACGGTAGGAAAAGGGTCTTTAAAATGGATTATGATCTAAGTATGTAAATAAAACAAACTTATTTTTGAAATATTGTCTATTCCACTAAAGATATATATACATATATAACTACCGGTTTCGGCTTTATACCATCGTCAGGTCTAGTTATGAACTAAGTCAGTTTGCAGAGAGCGACCCTTCAAATACATCTCAGGTCAAAGGGTGCTATTAAAACTTGGGAGTCCCCCGGCTGTACCGTTAGCTAACTCATGAAATATTTCTTAACAAAACCTAGTTCTAAATTTACATAAAACAATGTCACTAGACTAATACGTGGAAAAATAACAAATAAATAAGTACAAATACAAGTAAATAATAAAAAATAGAAATAAAATGAATAATAATGTTAAGATTTAGATAACTTGAAACATATATGTGGAACCAAATATTAATAACAGATAATACAAACATATATGTGGAAACAGAACTGGTTTAGGGTGTTAACAAAGGGGAATAGTTGAAATAAATTTGGTCATTCATACAAATGTTCCTTTTGTCATTCATACAAATGTTCCTTTCCTCTCAACTTAGAAGTTATCTAAGTATGTTGCAAATTAGTACAAACTATGGTTGTCGAGAGCCAAAAATTATCAGTTCCGGGAACACAATTATTCAAGGAGCGATACCCAAAATATACCTGAATACCCAATAAATACCCGGATTACTCCTGTTATATCTTACAAGGAGAGGATACGATGTCGGGGTCACAAAAGGTTAGAAGCTAAAATGTGCTTTTTGAGGGATATTTTGGGGTGTAAAGTACACAATAAGTCCGAGGCATAAAAAATTATTATTATTATTGAACATCGAAGAGAGTAGTCATTACCAATTTTTTCAATCCTTGGCAATCGATAGAAAACTTGAGGCATTATTAAGGTGAAATTCCTTTCTTCTTCACAAATTATTCACTGGAAAAAAGGTCACGGATCACGTAGCAAACTTTTCATGAGAAAAAAAAAAAAAGTTAAAATGGTTGAATGGTTATCCATTCAGTCACTTTACTTACGAACGAAATGAAACAAGATGCAAAATTGTACTTGAGAAAAATAACTTTTTTATTATCAGCAGAAAACTTCACGAAGAGAACCTGCCTGTTTTCTTTTTTTTTTCCTGATCTCTGTAGGTTTTAAGGAAAACTGCTGGATCTACATCATTAATTGAGAGTTATCCTCGTTTTAACAGGAACATGCTTGAAATAATGAAAATCTGTTTGTTGGTCAAGAATTCTCATTTGACGTTTGTAAAAGAAGAAAAATATGAAACAAGGTTATTAAAATATAAATATGAAAGTAATGTGCCTTGAGCACGCCATCCTTCAGATAAGACGTTAAGCGATGGTCTCGAGCCTGTACGATTTCAGGTACTCGTTAAGGACCCCTACCCTAGATGAATTAAAATTTAGAGTAGACAAAGTTTGTACTCCCACCGTAGAGTTCTTGACACAAAACTTAGTATGAGGATTTAGGAAGCCCTATGTAAGTTGATTTTTTCCGGCATTTTTTTCTTATTTTTTTGACAATATTTTGGGACACTATAAACTTCATGGTAAAAATGAAATATTGTAAAAAAAAGAAAACATCTCTGGAAAAAGATGCCGGAAAAAATTAACATCCTAGTAAAACATGACAGAGAAGTATAAGAAACACAACGGCCCCTAAGTCAACTGTTGAATATGAGCGCAAACGGTCGACTGGTTTTGGAGGTAGCGGAAAGTTAATTGATTAATTCGTTCTGGGGAAGTACATTGTCGGTGATATTTCAAATAATCTTAATCAGCCCGTTGCTCAAGTTTTCTCATTTGATATTTGTAAGAGAATAAAAATATAAACAATGATATTAAAAGGTTTAACTGAAAGAATTTATATAACTTAATACAACTGACCTTAAGCTCCGTTCCAGGTGTGCATATGAGATTATGTAAAATCCCTTAAAAGGGATGAAGAACTTAATTAAAAGCCTTTTAAATACATTTTTGTTTGACTAAAAAAGCAGGAAGTAAGAGAAAGAGGGAACAGGATACAGGCAGGGGGGAGGGGGGAATTTTTCAAACGGGGGTTTAGCCAATTTTGTTGGGGGGGAGGAATCTTGTCCTGTCGGAGGGAGGAGGATAATAAAGTGCCGTTGCAAGGCGGTGGTATCGCCTCACGAAGCAGCGACGCGTGAAACTGGTGCAAGTCCAGAGAGCCGCCCTTTTAAGGGTTACAAAGTCCTATGGTAATGTCTCCATGGCTGCGCTACAAGTGTTGGCCAGAGCTCCGACAATAGACTTGGTCTTGGACGGGGCTGACGCCTCGTACTTCTGTAGACGCAATATGCCTTTAGGAGCAGATATAGGATGAATCTTGACGTCTAGCCCTGGAGAAGATGCACGGACAGTTCAGACCAGAGCGTTGCAAAGACATGCTCCAGGAATGGAATTGTGGAGAAATGGCAACAGCCTTGGTCCCGAAATCCGGTTACGCCTGAAATCTTGATATCTGCCTGACCACTGGATGTGCCAGATTCTATCAGGTCACGGAGATTTCAACTCTTTGGGAGGAAGAACACCCCTACTTTCAAATGTCCGCTGTACGATGGGCCTAGCCTGGAGTGCAGGATCGTACCTGGGACTCATGGCAGCTGGTGACGGAGACCGGCTACCCAGTGCTCACCCGATTTGTGGCATCCTGGCGGAGGAAGAAGAAAGCTCTAAACATGCGCTGGGGATGATCGTCGACCGCCAGCTAGACACGCCGTTGGTCGCCCCCGTACAGCCAGCTATCCCGAGCTCCCACTCGACGAACGGGTGTTGAGGCCTCCACCGGACAAACCAAGAACAAAAAAGGATACTATAGTACAATCTGATGTCGTAACTACGAGTATATATAGTGTTTGGAAATATTTTAGTTATTAAACAGGGTATAACGAGTTGAAACGTCGATTGTTGTATACTTTGAGATGTTATAGGAAATTTAATCTTGAACAAAAAAATTGCTATTAACATGGGTCCAAAAATGCTTCCATAAAATATTAGACTCCATAAACCTATAAAAATCATGTTATTTAAAAGATTTTTGAAAATATCTCGGAAAGTATGATTTATGAACAAAAACTTGTAGAAAATTAAATTACCTTTCAAATTGATGTAAAATGGGGTTTTTCATGTTATATACGTTCCGGGTTAATCAGCCTTAATTGTATGAAATGTTATCGGCTATTAAGAGAGATAGAGGCTTTTGAAAAATTGTCTAAATTTATGTAAAAAGAAAATGAATTTTTTCGAAAAAAAATACAATACCTATATCAAATCTGAGGACATTTAATAAGTAACATTTTTGGTTAGGAGCAATTTTTCGATAGGACTAACTAAATGTTTTAACATAAATTAAGCAAACGTAAAACTAAATGGGTTTCAAAACGACATTTTAAGACGGTTTTTGGCATTTATCTCAAAAAGGGAGCGACAATCGAAAAAAATTAATTCTTATAAAATGTGTCTTTCTGTTTTCTCTACAACTTTTATTCGAAGAGATGATTGATTAGATCATATATATGAGGAGACAGTTGAAAACTCTCGAATTTTCACACGATTTGAACTTCCTTGTACTAAAGGTTATAATAATATAAAAAATGATTTCGCCTATTAAGAAAAGTAGGAAGGGCGATAAAAACAAACATGAGAATAACTTTCTATATTTATTTGTATGTAACTCTTAATATCTATAAAGCTACATGTAAATGTATTCAATAGAAGCGGAATAGTGAGGTGGAGACACGAAGATCAAGGTGATCTCATAAGTCTACTTTCTCCGTGATAAGGTGACCAAAGAGGGAAATAATCTGATTGAACATAAAGCTAAGCATGAATACGATCCCTGAGGTGATCATAAATGATATATGATGGGGTAGAAGCTATGGCCAAATCAAATTTCCATGAAATGTATTCCTTGGCTATCGCAGAATATAGCCATTGGTAAGGTACCGTTTTTGAAGTTATTGCCATGAACCGAAGATTGGGAAAACACCGATTGATAAAAATATCGGTATGGAGAATCATACATAACTTCCACGTTCCAATATCGATCGATATTCTTTTTTTTTTTTAATAACAAATAGATATTTACAACTGTATAAAAATAAATACAACAAGCAAATGTGATAAAAGAGAGATAATGGCAATGTCAAAATGTCAAGAGAGGAGAACACTCCCTAGTCACTGATTTACTCTCATTTGTAACTAATCACTGCTACTGCTGCTGCTAAGGAGGTCTCTAGGCCGTCATTGGGGAAGTGTTGCAGAATAGAGGGCACGGACTAGAGGATTATTGTGGGAACTAAGAGGGGAAAATAATTTTTTATATTTGGATTTAGCGACTTCAGTGACAAAAGGTACGTTAAGGTCAGTGTGAAGAGTTTCATTGGAGACGTAATAAAGAGCATCGGCTATTTAACGAAGTATTTTGGATTGAAAGGATTGGATGCACTGGAGATTGAAAGCCTTGGCAGAACCCCAGAGTTCAAGTCCGAAAGTCCACATAGGTTTGAGTACTGCGTTGTATATAAGTCATTTTGTTTTCAAAGTTAATTTGGATCTTTTGTCTAGTAGTCTTAGTAAAAGTTTATAACGTCTGTTCTTCCTTCACTCTCCACTTTTTGTACCAGGACTGAAGGGTTATCAGGTGTTCTTGGAGGTGTCTGAGATCGATATTCGAAGTTATTTTTAATAAGAACAATAAGTAAAGAAAAGGAGAAAACATGAAGAGCAATTTCATTTAGGAGCAATTGTCGTGAACGAAAGAAGTTGCTCAGAATGTGCAAAAAAACCTCCGAAATTGCACATAATCCTAAAACTACTTATATCATTAGCACCAAAATCATTGAGCCTTGAATCCTTACTAAAACAAATAGTTTGCACATAGAAACATTCAAGTCGATGCATTTTTACAGAAGTTATCATGAAAGGAAAAAAATTGCAAATATTTCCACATCCACTGATCCAATTAACATTAAAATCAAAAGACCTGGAGTACATTTTTGTAGAAGCCATCGCGAATGAAAGAGAAAATCCTTCAGGCAGACATTCACACTAACCCACACAGCTGCCATGCGGAAA
This sequence comes from Aradus depressus, assembly GCA_963662175.1. Taxonomy (NCBI): domain Eukaryota; kingdom Metazoa; phylum Arthropoda; class Insecta; order Hemiptera; family Aradidae; genus Aradus; species Aradus depressus. The sequence continues at coordinate 33,265,957 of OY759215.1, forward strand.
ACCATTTTTCTTAACGTTTAGGCGGTAGTACAACCAGAATCTGACCTTATCTCAGACATGATTTTTCAACTCCATCACCATACTTCCATTTCTTCTTTCGGAAAAAGTAGGCAAAAAAAATGCTCCCACTGTTGTTAGGTTTTTATGGACGTTTATTTTAATTTTTTAAATTGTATTTATTTAAACATTTTAATTAGGTATGTTATTTTCAATTTTTTTTTTTTTCAGGGGTATAAGTTAACTATTGATTATCATCCCAAACAATCGACTGGTTTTGGAGGGAGAGCGGAACATAATTGAATAATTCGTTGTGGGGAAGTACATTGCCGGTGTCTCACCAACGACTTTTTATCCTAAACGGTATAATATTAAAAGGTATAATATTTTCAACTGTTGAGTCTTAAAATAAACAACAAGAAATATGGTAACAAGAAAATCGAGAAATCAAATAATGAACCGATTCAAGTTAAGAGGAGGTCAAATTTATTCTAAGTATCAAGTTTGCGACTTGGGATGGAGAGTTTACTCTGAAATTCGAGTCCCTGGATTAATAAGTTGGAGATAAGTTTCAGGTGATCCGGGATAATACCTAATAAAACATCTCTTGCAGGTTCTTTGACCAACTCAAACAAACCGTCGGGATAAGTCTGGCCATCGGTTTGAACTTTCTTCATTACGGTTCCATGACCTCTGTCAGACTAATTGAAAACTTCACCAGGAAGATCCTTGTTCAGAGAAAATGTTATTTAGAAGGGGAGACAATGACAACGGAATATAATGTGAATATCTTTCTTAGAATGGCTTGTAGATGAAAAGATATATAGATAAACTCTTATTGCACAAAAGATTACAACCTCTACGGCAATGTGTGTTTTTTTTTTGTTTTGTTTTTTATAAAATAAATATTCTTATAGTTAAGTATATAAAATAAAAGAAAAAATATCTATATAAAGAATTGTAAATAATAAGCAATATAGCAACTAAATAAAAAGGTACCAATAATAATGGACATGATCTTTAAATATGAATAGTGAACCAGGATGAAAGAAACAATTCAAACATTATATAAAACAAGATATGACATGAACATGAATAAAAAAATTCAAAAAACATGTGTGCAGTTCACACGCGGTAAAAGTGAAACCTTCAGAAAACGAAACTGCGAGAGAATGAGACGAATGCAGTATCAGGAGTGGGATAATTATAGGGTTTATTTATTATAATATTGGTACCAAGTTTAAAAATTATTTTATATTTTATTATCCAAACTCCATGTTTTTAATTTCAACAAATGACACGAGTGGCTTATGGTAACTAAAGTATGAAATTAATGTTTTCTTAATAAATAAATTAATCCTTAAAATAAAAGTCTAAAAAAATCCACAATTCCAAACTTTTGGAGGGAGAGGAGGAGGCGATGGAATTTTTCATGATTATCTATTTTGTGTCGCAAGACTAGAGAAAAAGCATTATCGGCAACTTTTTTTCTCTTCACTTTCAGTTACAAGAAGTCCTTATGTTAGTAATTCAAACAGATGACTAAATAAAACAACAATATATATATATACATAGATAAGGCAATATTGTCGCTTTTTCGTTTCATCGAGTTTCAAATCACAACGGTGCTAAAGAAGTTTTCACTTCAATAATAATAATAATAATAAATATATATCCATCTTACATGCAACAAATTCAATTATGTTATTCTTTATTTTCAAGGCAACAGTAAAAAATAGAAATAAATTGTTAATTTTTTTAACTTCTAAATTATTTAAAATATGCACAAATGTTTCTGAGTAATATTCTGTTTTATTAGTGAGATGATTGTGGAGAATTTTTGGAAAGTGGGGATGAAGAGTTCATCAATAGAGAAAGTGTTTTTTTAGTGCTCCATAAAAACGGAATTTTTTCTTGTTTCTGTGACATTTTTCTAAGATATTTTTTTAATACTATTGTGCATTAGCCCTTGGTGAATATTTTGGTGAGTCAATTTTCAAAATTTCTTGTACGTTCTAATATTCTAAGAAAATATTGTACTGGTAATGAGGTCTTAATGGTATGGGTCGTCGGTGGATCACCGACAATGTACTTCCCCAGTACGTATTAATCAATTACGTTTGCGCTTTCCCTCCAAAACCAATCGACCGTTAAGGCTAAAATTCAATATTTGAATTGCAAGTGCCTTCCAAATCCTCATACTAAATTTAGTGTCGATACATTCATTCGGCAGTTAGGGTATATTGAGGCCACCCCACCCCGTGTTACAGCCCCTAGCGGTCATCCCCAGAACCACGCTATACTGCCTTCTTTACCCTCCGCGAGGAGGCAACGAATCGACTGAACTCTGGGTAATCAGTCTCACTCATCAGCTTCCAAGGGTTCAGTCCCAGGTACGATCCTGTCCGGCATATCAACTCCACCCCAGGCCCGTCATACAATGGGAACTATGTGTTCTGCAGACTCAACGCCGTCGCACGAGCAGCTCGGGCTTTTTTTTGGCGGGCGATGGAAATACTTACAATGAAGGGATGCACGTGCATACCAACAGTGTGGTGATTCCACTAAAACCACCTCCCGTGTTCTTGGGTGCTTTCATCCCTGGTGTGGGACCATAACACCCTCCTCGTCCTCGGTGAGGAACCATAGTTGTAGTTTCCTGGAGTGCGCTGACACTCTGAAAGTTCATGCCGGGTTAGGACCGCCTGGTGTTATTCACACCGGCGGTCCGCCGAGGCTCGAGGTTAGGAGGCATTTTTCCGGTATCAACGCCGCCCTAGGCCCGTCGTACTGTGAACATTCGATGACTACGTGTTCTAAAGCAGCTCGGGCTGTCCTTCTTGAAAAAGAAGAATTTGGAGTTGAAATCCCCATGACTGGATAGTATCTGGGATGTCGGATCGTTCCGGCTTGACCCGATCAGACTCGTGTCTTGCCCGGACATTTGGAAAGTACGCTCCGGTCGTTCGGCTGTCTGATCCGGAGATCCAGGAGTATCTTTTTGAGCACGTTCTTATCATTAGACTTGACAGTTTAGATCTGGCGTTTATCCAATACAGTATGCCAGTATAACATTTACAAGACTTGTTATCCGAGGTGGGGAGACAAGAGACTAGGTAATTATCCCTGGCAATATATCTTAAGACACGGAGGCTGAGGCAGGGCAGCTTGTGTCAGGCCGAGTGACACCCCTCTGACAGCTAGATAGATCGCTCCTATTTGTTACCTACCGTTACAATTTCCTAACCTAACTCCCTTTCTCATACAACTTTGTACAAAGTTCTCTAATTCAATTGCACTTACAAACATTCAATTCAATTCCCTTGTTATTATCCTCTCTTGGCTGTTAACTCAGCCTATATGAACACATAAACTAATAATATAAAATAAACAAAATTAATCGTCGGTTAATCACTAGACATGTACTTCCCCAGAGGAAATAAGGACATCTTCACTCTCCCTCATGAGTGAGTCGACCGTTTTGGCTGACACTTTCGTCACTCTGGTGGACATGAGCCCGACTCTACTGTGGGAGTCCTAAATGTTGCCTACCCTAAATTTTTATTCACCTAGGGTAGGGGTCTTTAAAGAGTACCTGACATCGTACAGGCTCGGGACCATCGCTTAACGTCCCATCCAAAGGACGGCGTGCTTAAGTTTATTTTACCTCCAAGATAAAATAAACTAAGGGCATCGGTCGGGTTACGAACCCACGATCTTGAGCTCAGAAGACAAGCACGCATACCACTGAGCTACCGGCGCCCTCATCGGTAGTTATTGAATTTTTGAGTTGAGCCTCCCTCTTGTCCCCATCCGATTCGGCTGAAAATTGATACTTGTCGTCCTATAGCTTTATAGATATGAAATTTCGTCTCAATACATTCATTACAACGGCAGTTATTAGAGTTTTTGTATTAAACCTTTCCCTTTGGCTGATTAGACTGCAAATCAATCGGTGTCGTCCTTAGATGGTTATAGTATACACATTATACTATTTCGTGTCGATACAATCATTCTATCGGGAGTTATCGTGTTCACAAGACAGGACGTCGGAAAACATGAAATTCTGTTGAAAACTTCGGATCGAATTTTCGAATGATCATATAACTTCCCGATTCGTATAGCTGGGAAAGTAAAAAGAAGATGTGATGTGACCATAAAAGACTTTCTTATACACTTTACTTGTACAGATCCACTCCTCCTCCCCTCTCCCAAACACAAATACCCTAATAACTGATGAATGAATGTATCGGCATGAAATTGAACATATGAATCCAAAATCCATTAAGGTGGATAACTATCGACTTATTTTCTATCTATTATTCGGTTGGCAATTGAAGATCCTTAGCTGCCAACACCAGCCTCCTCCACCCTGTGCCACCGGGCGCCAGATCACCACATGGTGTTCCACGGCATCCTTCTTCACCAGGTCCACATACTTTCCCGCTCCTTAACATCAATTTCCTGTTTCTTTTTCTTATTTATTTAGTCATCTTTTCATCTTCGTTCTTTTATTTTATTTTTTTCTTCAGTTTTTCTTAAATTAATTGTATAGCAGCCTGGGCTAGATTCCCTCCTCCATAATCTTGACATTTATATACATATTTGTTCTTTCTCTTTAATTTATTTTATCTTCTACATATTTATTTAGACACATTTATCTTCTTTCGATTTCTTCATAAAGAATCTGTTAATTTAACTCCTTTTTTTACTATTAGTTTATTTATTAATTTTATCATCATTATCTATTTTATTCTATTTTCATATTTAGTTTTATTTATTTTGCTCTTGGTTCTATCCACTGTAGCACCTTTATCTCATCACTGATATTTCATTTTATTTGTTGCACTGTTCAGTGACTTTTATGTATTTATTCTTAGGGGACCTCGGTCCCAGAATAAAATTTATTTTCATTTCATTTCAGGTCAGTCCATCTCAGCCGTGGTCTTTCTCTTGGACCTGAGCGTCCATAAGGCGTTCTATGAATATTTGCCACCTTACACCACAGGCGCCGTGATTTCAAGTGTGCTACTATAGTCGGGAATAGCCAGATAACTATCAACGTTCAGCCTAGTCGGCCAGAAGGAAATGGATGTTCAGAGCTAACTCAAAAACCCAAATGACTGTATATAGTGGATGTATTAACACGAAATTTAGTATCATAATTCAGATGGCCCTGAGTAAGACAAATTTTCAACCAAATCGATAATTTAGGTTCAGAGGGAGAGTGAAAACTTTAATAATTCGAGCAGGGGAAGTACATTGCCGGGGTTTCACCTGAACTTCAGTAAGAATTTGAACAACCCTTTTAGAAACTTATTTATCAATTAAATTAATTTTATAAGTATAAAATCCATTGTTATATATCTTCAATAGTTACCTCGCTAGGACCTAACAAACTGGAGATATGAAAGTTTCAGTTATTGACACCCTGATCAGAGGTTATTGACACCCAGATCGAAGGTTATTGGCACCCTCAATACCAGTTACTGACTTCTCTATTCTTGAAGATCATTTCTGTTCACAATTTAGTTATCTCTAGAACTACATAATACTGGCAATGATAACAACTTGTTTGTTTCCCTAAAGTGGTTTTTCGAGGTCATTGTGATTGGCTTTTCGGTTTATTTTTGACTTAAACAATTTGCCATCGCCGAAAGCCGCTTCAATTTCATTTTTGTTTTTCCATAACGTAAATATTGACGTATGATTCACTCCGTATTCCCTGGCCAGTTGTGCGTTTGTCTCCCCACTTTTGATTAGCGTACAAATTACGAATTTGTCTTCCAATGAAAAATACATTCTTTTAGACATTTTTTAATTTAATAAATAACAACCGTCAGCCTGTGTGGTTCGTATTTGAAAGTTAAAACGATGTTAGTTATTATAACTCATGCCCGGGCTTTAACTACGAGGTCATATCGCCTACTACCAGAGCGCTCTTTCGTCACTCTGGTGGACATGAGCCCGACTCTACTCTGGGAGTCCTAAATTTTGCCTACCCTAAATTTGTATTCACCTTGGGCAGGGGTCCTCAACGAGTACCTCACATCGTACAGGCTCGGGACAATCGCTTAACGTCCTATCCTAAGGACGGCGTGCTTAAGTTTATTTTACCTCCCAGATAAAATAAACTAAGGGCGTCGGCCGGGTTTCGAACCCACGACCTTGAGCTCAGAAGGCAAGCACGCATACCACTGAGCTACCGGCGCCCTCAAAGTTAAAACAAGAATAGACAAGTCTGAAGTGTTAACAAAATTGTATTCGATTTTAAGAAAGGGAAGGGGATTAATTTTCTTAGAACACTATGTTTCTATATTTACTTTTCGCCGAAAAACACGTCGTTATGACCGATCCGTCGTTATAACCAATGTTGTATCCAGTTACCTACATAAAGATAGCATGGGGCATGTGGCAGACATTTTTAGTTGCTAAAGGCGGTTCGTCGTTATATATATAGTGATTAGAGAAGAAATGCCGGAAAAAATCAACATAACTTGACAACTCAAAAACCCCAATAACATGTAATGAATGTATCGACATAAAATTTCATATTTAAAGTCAAAACCATATGAGGACATAACCTGTCAAATGTCAGCGATATCTGCCCTAATAACAGCCGATATAATGAATTTATCTACACAAAATTTTGAATGAGGATTTAGGAGCCCCTGTGTAAGTCAACTATTGAATATTAGCGCAAACTGTCAACTGGTTTTGGAGGGAAATAAAAAGTTAATTAATTCGTTCTAGGGAAGTACATAGCCGGTTACTCACCATAGAATTTTTTTTTTTTAACCTTGAAAAACTACGTCGAAATACCATTAATATTAGGAGATGATATTTAAAAAAATGTTAAGGTTTAGAAGAGTTTAGTCTGTGGAGCGTCCCTGGAGTACCATCAACCTGTGTGCCATCAGTCAATGGACTAAAGACACTCCAGGGAGCCTATATAGCCCCCTTCATACCAACAGGGGATTCTTTGTCACATCTATCTATAATATCTAAGTTTTGTTTTGTTTGTCATTGCAACTTACTCGTATGCCCGGGGTCCAACTACGAAATCATATTTATATTCAAATCCAAAGTTCCACTGTATCAAGAGAGTCCTACATTTTGTCTGCCCAGGTGTTACGTTAGGTCTTTAACGAGTACCTGACATCGCTCCGCCATTTAACGTATTACCAAAGGACGGCGTGCTCAAGATTTTACCTCCCATTTTTTTATTTTTTTTATTCTACAATCTCAATCGGGTGTTCCAAGTAAAAAGCACTTTAAATGAAATTGGGGAGGGAGAATTATTAAATATATTTGATCCGGTAATGCTAAAAAACACTTTCCCAGAGATTCGGATGTATTTATAAATCACTGCAAGATCAAAGATAAATATTACCTTTGAAATGCCATTACATCCTTTATCCTAATAAATACAACCCAGATCAACTCCCGCCTTATCTAAACCTGAATGCACCTTTCTCATACTTCAACTACATCTTATCTTAAAATCAGTAACAAAAATAATGTTTACATCCTTAATCCCCAGGAGCTTTGTACAATTTGCAACAAAAAAAACGAATTGGAAGAGGTATACCACATATATGCATATGTGCTACTGCCGTAACAAAATACAGTATAGAACTTCATATAATCCAGAGGCTCTGTCCCTGCTTGCTTCGCTTGCCAAGCCCGTCTGATGCACTAGCTGTCGATGTGTTAGGCACTTACAGTCTCCTTTGAGTGAGACTTATAGTAAGATCAAGTTAGTTTTCTAATATACTCCATGAACCTTAGTATATATCAGCGTCCAGTTGTTAAGTCATCACTGCCAGTTGTTAAGTCATCACTGCCTTGTGATGTATAAAAAATACACACATTTAAATTATTAATATTAAAAAATTAATTATATTTATTTTTCTATAAAATCCAAGTAGCAACTGAATTAGTAAATAAATAATACGAATGCATTTTCATTTAAAACAAATGAGTAGAAAACAAAACACGGCCATCAGCTGTTTTTGAATTAGTGTAGAGGAGTCAATGGTGTGTGGTCTGGGTTGAGATGTGAAGGTGGACAGAGAGTTGTTGTTTAGGCTTAAGATATGATGAACCAAGTAGGTGTGAATTAACAGTAAAATTGATGCGCAAAGAAGGTACTGTTATTTATTTATAATTACAAAATATATATGCCCCAAAAAAATATATAACTTAGATTTGAACAATGGCCAAAATATAAAACAAAAAAGAAAAGGATTAAAATAGTTTTAAGAATTTAGTTTTTACGATTTTTCTTTTGATTTTTGCTTCAATGTTTAGTTTTTAATTTTATAAGGTAGATGTAATAAAATAAACCCAATTATCTGATCTCGTAAATTCTATGAAATTCATTTTCCCTGTTAACCCAGTAAGATAATTTCAAAACCTTTGGATTAAATGTAATATTATTGAATTTTTTTTTAAAAAAACCTATGGCATCTCTTTAGAAATCCAAATGAAAAGTATGTTAATTGAAATTTTTTTAAATATACGTGCACTTTCTTAAAAAATTGCACGTCTTGAACTTTTGATATTTTTTTTGGGGCCCTTTTCGGAAATTACTGTAGAAATCAGAATTTAGTAATAGACCAGAGATACAATTTCTACAGGAGACGTGGTAATTTATTGTTTATTTATTTATTTTTATATTTTTCATTTGAATTATATATTTATTTAACAACATAATTTCTTTACCACAGCCTATCGGAAAATTCAACAATTGGGCTATAACTTTCCGCACAAATTAAATTCGTCAGATTAGAATATATATATTTTAATAAAAATTTCGGGAAACATTTTTGTGTTAGAAACAGTTTTTTTAACAAACTCTCCATTTTCCTATCCCTAAAACTTTAGAAAAGTTTTCTACCTAAAGTTTTATAAAGATCCTTTCTGCTTAAAAAAGTTTCTTCAAAAGGATCAACTATTTTGCATAAATGAAGTAAACGACTGGTAAATGTAAGCAACTTTGAGGATAACACTTCGCTTAATATTATATATATGCTTGTGACACAAAAGTATATACCCTCTAACATGTTTAAAAAAAAATGTGATATGGTCATCACAGGAGTTTTTTTATACAAAAAACGCTTAGAGATCAATCTCTCTCCCCCTCTCCTTCCCAAAATCATTCATGGCATTACTCTTATTTCATGGTATTACTCTCATTACATCCCTAAGCCCTCCAATATCAAGCGCATACATACAGTCCTTTCAATCCAAGATCCTAAGAACAATTGTCGATGCACCCTTCTATTCCAACCTTACTCACCATAATGACCTTAAAATCCCTTATGTTCTTGACCTCATCAAGTCCAGCTTCTCCAAATTCCACACCTTTCCTTCCATGCCAATCCCGTCGCTCGACACTTGTCCTCCCGCTCCCACCCAGATAATCCCCTCCGAAGGCTGAGGCGGTGCTGGCCGAGAGACTTGCCAGCTTAAGATAACATATATAACTGGGAGCGCTGGTAGTGACCAGCTTCTCCCCTCAACTCGTACTTTCAGCTATTCTTTCCTTCTTGATCTACCTCTAGTGTAGAACAAGATGGCGGGGGGATCACTCAGCCCCCTGTGGCCTCCCCTGCCTCCATTAAGTTGAAGGGATTGGGATGGCAGATAATCGGGGGTCTCGACCTGAAAGTTATTTTATTATTATATTTATTTTGTACATATTTTATTTATTTATTTTTGTATATATTTGCTATTATTTTGTACACATTCATTTCTTTCTACATATTCATATATTTTGTATTACCTGTAAACATGTATTCTTATAGTTAGCACTTCTGCTTATTGTTTTCGTACAGATTGTAGAATAAATAAAACATTTAAAAAAATAAATAAAAAAAAACTCATTTCATGAAAATAATGAGATGGCGTCAGTGGTATATTTTTATTTACTGTACAGCATATACATATGTGATAGTAAGATGTTGTGGGACAAGATTTCTAATAGAAATAAAAGACGTTGTCTTCCCACTGTTTTATTTTGTACCAGAACCGGTTTTCGACGCAACAGCGTCATCATCAGTGGTTCATCCCACCCACGCAGCACAGCGGTTGGAAGGATGGTCCCGAGCCTGTACGATGTAAGGTACTCGTTAAAGACCCCTACCCTAGGTGAATAAAAATTTAGGGTAGGCAAAATTTAGGACTCCCACGGTAGAGTCGGGCTCATGCTCACCAGAGTGACAAAAGAGAGCTTTGGTAGTAGGCGATATGACCTCGTTGTTAAAACCCGGGCATGAGTCATAAAACCTAACCTAAGGTAAATGAATCGAGCCCCTTTCCCTTCGACAGATTTAACGGAAAATCAATAATACCATCCTTATGGGGTATTGAATTTAAATATAAAATTTCATGTCGATACATTACAACAGTAATTATTAGTTTTTTTTGTTAAGCCTCCACCTAATCCCCCCTTCTCGTTGCTCATTTCACTGAAAATAATAGGTATGTCCTTAGAGAGTTCTGGAAACACATAAAAAAACATTTTTATTCTAATTTTTGGGATCAGGTCGGACTGGAAATTCTGTTCAAAACTTTGTATATAATTTTTGACTGATTACATAACTTCCCCTAAACTTTGTATAGCTGGGGAAGTAGTATACTACAGATATATACAAAGCAATGATTCAGTCTACATAGAAATAAAGAACCTTTCATTCGGGATGAAAAAACTTTTTCTCGTCTTCTCAAGCTCTTAATCTCTCAGCTAAACAAAAAAAAAAACTGCACTGTTAAATTGGAAGGAGCCATTTCAATTTCAATCTAGATCGGATAAGTGAATATAGTCAATACTTTGAATATAAATTTGAAAATACTATAAATTTATAATTATTAGAGAGTAATTTCATTTTTTAAATTTGTTATAAGTGGGTGCTGTAGTTGTTTTACTCAACCATTTCCTTTATTAAAATAACACAGAGGTCATATCGCCTACTACCAGAGGGCTTTTATGTCGCTCTGGTGGACAACTACCGACTCTACTATGGGAGTCCAAAATTTTGCCTACCCTAAATTTTTATTCATCTAGGGTAGGGGTAGACGATCACTTATCGTCCCATCCGAGGCACGGCGTACTTAAGTTTAGTTTACGTCCCAGATATAATAAACTAAGGGTCTCGGCCGGGTTTCGAACTTGCGATCTTGATCCGGTACCTCTGAGCTACTGGTGCCTTTTTTTTATTTCATTTTTTATTTTGTTATAATTTTAATTTATATTTTCATTAAAGTACATAACATTATTAATTTATTTATTTTATAGATAGGAAAAGCTAATGATTTAAATTTTATTAAAAACTAAAGTATTACTTAGCCGGCTTCCCAGGTTGCCCTCATCATCAGGAAGTCTAATAAATATACATTTTTTTTTTAATACAATTTTTTTACCTAATTAAAATATTCTAGTAAGAAAAAATTAAAAAAATTTTATAATAAAAATAAACTATAAATAAATAAAACCTTTAACATTTACAAATTTTATGGATGGGGACTGATAAGTTATCCCTTTTTATTATGAAAAATTTTAAATTTGATTTCTTAAAATATTTTTATTAGGTAAAAAAAATTTATTGTATTTATCAGACTGCCTGATGATGAGGGCACCTCGAAAGCCGGCTAGCTAATACAAATAAAAAATCTGTGAGAGGTCAGACTACATCTTATTTGACAGCCTGTGACTTAAATCATCAAGTAGAATGTTGGGTCTGAACAGTTTAGGTTGAAAACATGGAATAAACGGTGTAGCCAAGGTTGTTTTTAGACACAAAGGGGAAGGTAGTCTAAGTCGCCTTAGTGTTATGTGGGGCTAGTGGATCCCGGCCAAGACGGCGTATTGTCCACTCTAAGAGATGCTAATGTCTCCTGCCAAAGGACCCGTTTAGTTCATAAAGCAGGCACACAGCCAACCCAACCCCATCAGTCACCTCCAGACCGACGTCCTCTCTCCAACAAGAACCCAAAACATCACAGCATATGTACCTACTCACAGTATCCATCCCCAGCATTGCCAAGTACAAGGGAAGTTGTGTAATTCATTAGAAATTCGATGCGGAGTTTTCAACGGGATTGCATGTTTTCCAACCACCAGATTCCAAAAATGAAAAAAAAAAAAAAAAAAATTTAAGGCGTAGTCAAGGTTCACGCCGTAGGTTTTCCGTGAAAACGTCGGGATAAAATCATTTTTCATTTTCTTTCCCCATGCTGCCGTAGCTCTTGCATTTGCTCGGCACTAGACTTTTTAAATTCCTTTTGATGCGAGCTTTCCTCTAATTTGCGTTTTCTATAATTCCGTGCATATTTACGATTCATATGTGACGACATCTTTAATTTTTTTTTGCAATTTTCAATTTAATACCGATTTTTACATATATTTCGGCGAATATTTTTATTATTTCACTTTGAGTCCTAGTAGTGCTCCTCAAGCTCTTTACAATGACACCCGAATCAACGTCCTATCTAAACGCGTTACCACGCTACACTAATTTCTAATTTTACACAACGCTAATTCGCAACAATCATCTGCCGGCGCCCACACTAGCCCGATAACGTCACAGGCAAAAGAAACACTGCACAAACAACACGTACAGACATGCTCTATCCATTGTGACCTGAACCGTTGTTATCGCATCATTATTAGTCTCGTAGTTATTATCGATTGAAATCTGACGGTATTTTGTAACACAAGAAAGTTTGACCGGCTTAACGAGCGAATAGACGTTTTCACGTCAAAATGTTTGTATCTGTGTCTGCATATTTCTGAACAAGATAACTTCCGATAGAATAAATGTATCGACACGAAATTTTATATATGAATCCAAAACCCTCTAAGGACAACACCTATTTTCACTGTTCAAAAAGAATAATATAATCACAAAAGAATCGTGTTTCATATCCAAAAACATTATTTGATATAAAGCTTTCATTTTTATTTTTTGGACAGAGTTCCTCCACACTTTGAAGGTCAGTCCAATGTACGTTATTGTTTTATTTATTCATTTATAATTATTTAATTTTTTTATATATATTGTTATATTTACATTGTTTTCTTTTTCTTTTCTATATCTGATGGGATCTGATGAAGGGGTGTAAGAACGTCCCGAAACATTGTTGTAATAAAGAGACTTCCGATGAGTTTTTTGAAAAATAGTTATCTTAATTTTTATCAAATTGAAAAATGTGTCTGTGTATTAATTTTTTTTTTATACTCATATATTTTTAAGTATTTATTTGTTCAGCTTTTAATAATTTCATTTTACTTTTTTTAATAGTTTTGTTGTTACAACTAATCATAGGCGTGTTAGTCTCAAGTAGTTATAAATCTAATTTATAAGCTATCTTAATGTATAAATTCTTCTGACGTATCCTATTACGATGTATTGGTTAACGGAAATAAATGTATTATTATTATTTTCAGCCAAATCGACTAAAATAGAAGAGGGGCTTAACCCAAAATCTTTAATAACTACCGTTGTAATAAATGTGTCGACATAAAATTTCATATGTCAATTCACAAGCCCATAAGGACGACACTTATTAATTTTCAGACCGAGGCCCTTAGTATATTTTGGGAGGTAAAATAAACTTAAGCATGCCGTCCTTCGGATACGATGTCAGGTACTCGTTAAAGACCCCTGCCCTAGGTGAATAAAAATTTAGGGTTGGCAAAATTTAGGACTCTCAGAGTAAATTCGGGCTCCAATGTCCACCAGAGTGACGAAAGAGCGCTCTGGTAGTAGGCGATATGACCTCGTAGTTAAAGCCCGGGCATGATTCATAAAACCTAATTCATTCTGGAGACGTACATCTCCAGTGAATCACCGACGAATTTTTCAAACTCCTTCCGAGTATTCCGGTAATAGAGGAAAGACTTGCTTGCATTGCATAGAAAAGCCTTATTTTGAGGCTGGCGTCTGAAAACAAGAATTGAAGATAATGTAACTTTCCCAACGGGGAAATAGTAGAACTCAACTGGAAAATTTTAAATATTATATAGATTTTGGCAAAGATATACTATGATGGTGTAAGATATTCAGGTTAATGGTATTTACCCAGTCTACCCCATTTGTTGGTTGCATATAAAGTGGCATATGGGACAAAACATGAATACAGAAAGGGTAGATTATAGTGTAAACATGCTAATAGCATAACCTGAAGAAAAAGTGCAATAAATTCAAAAAGGACATTAAGTACAACTGCATTATAATAAATTAGATTATAAAAGACACACAGATGTGTATGATATATCATAAGTACATGAAAAACTTACTTAATAGTGTATAAAGGATTAATTAGAATAAAAGCAATTCTAAAAACGATATATATATTGTGACGTGTAGAATGGGAGGGGGTCACAAAGAATGATAAAAGAAATTGTTTTTCTTTATGTAATAAAAAATATAAAGAATTTATAGAAATATTAATTAAAAAAATAGTAAATACAAATAAATAAAAATTAACGTCTAATGGTGGGGGAAAAAAATGGCGAGAAGGGCATAAGAAGCCGACTCGTAGTAGTAAGGGTTTTGGAGGATCTTGGAGGAGGTGTAGTGTGATTTGGAAGAGCCTAGAAGGAGGTGTGTGGTTAAGAAGAGCAAAGAAGAAAGTCCTGCGGAAAGTATCCCCGAGAAGATGGAGGACAGTTATATGAAGGAGTGTGTTTTGGAAGAAGAAGGAAAGGTAAGAACGAGGATGCCGTGAGTTGCCACAATTGTTATAATCCATAGAAATATCATATAGTGTTTTTTTTTTACTTCGCCAGCTATACGAAGTATAGGGGAAGTTATGTAATCTGTCAAAAAGTCGATGCAAAGTTATCAACGGAATTGAATGTTTTCCCACCGCTAGATTCCAAATATGAAAAAACATGAGGAGGGGCGACTCTGAATTTTTCCAACATCTCCAGAACACAGGACATGAGGCCGGTTCAGTCTCGTTACTGCATCATATCCAAAAAAGTAGAAAGATGGATACATTGGAAAGTATAGAAATCAAATTGGAAAGGAGGAAGAGAGAGTCCCCCCTCCTCAACTCTAGAGAGGGGATGGGAGGTTTGTCCAGTCTCACGTACACCGTTCTCCCAGTTGTGACTCAGATGGTGGACAGGAATAACTCGTCTGTCCATGATATTTTAAATTGTTAATGTTTTAGATTGTTATTTATTAATTTTTATTATATTATTTAGTTCTATTCAAAATTTTTAATTTTTTATCAGGTATGTTTAATCAAAAATTGTGTTTTCAATTTAATTATTTACCTTTACTATTTATATTACATATTATATTATGGTTGGTTCTTTTGTAGACTGCCTGATAATGAGGGAAACCTTGAAAGCCGGTTAGCTATTACTACCAATAAAAATCTGTAAGAGACTATCTTATATTTGACATCCTGTGAAATAATCACTTCTCACTACATCAGCCATCTTTTAATGAAAAAACAAATTTTTTTTGTCCGTCTGTTAACACGATAACTCCCGATAGAATGAATGTATCGACACGAAATTTTATACGTGAATCCAGAACCCGCTAAAGACGACACCTATTGTTTTTCAGCCAAATCGGCCAAAGGAAAGGAGGGGATTAGGGAAGAGACATAACTCAAAAACTCTAATAATTGCCGTTGCATTGAATGTATCTACACAAAATTTCTAATGTGTATTCAGAACCCTATAAGGACGGCACTAATTAATTTTCAGGGGAATTGGCAGAAGGGAAGGGGGGATTAGAGAGGGCACAACACAAAAACCCCAATAATTGCGGATGTAATGAAATTATCGACACAAAATTTAGTATTTAAGAGGTCCTAAGTAGGTCAAATGTTGAATATTAGTGCAAACGGTCGACTGGTTTTGGAGGGGGAGCGATTGATTATATCGTTCTGGGGAAGTACATTAACGGTGATTCACCGAGGAAATTTTTTACGTGAATCCAGAACTCTCTAACGACGACATCTACTGTTTTTCAGTTACATCGACTAAAGAGAAGGGGGGATTAGGGAGGAAGCTTAACATAAAAACTCTAATAACTGCCAATAGAATAAATACATCGAAACGAAATCCCATAATGATGACACTGTTGAATTTTCAGCAGAAGGAAAGGGGGGGATCAGAGAGGCAGAATCATAATAACTGCCGATGTAATGAATGTTTCGACATGAAATTTAATATTTAAAGTCAAAACCATTTGAGGACATAACCTGTCAAATTTCAGCGATATCGGGTGAAGAGAAGAGAGGATTCAGGAGAGGAGGCTCAATTCAAAAACCCTAATAACTGCCTGGATTTAAGAGCCCCTATGTATGTCACCTGTTTAATATTAGTGCAAACGACCGACTGGTCTTGGAGGAGGAGCGAAAATTTAATTGATTAATTCGTTCTAGGGAAGTACATTGCCGGTGATTCACCGACGACTTTTTTTCTCTTTTCGTTTTTTTATTCGCTTGTACAACATATTAACAACTAGTAAATGTACTGAAATATATATAACTAGCATAATTAACATTGACTTTTTCTCATAATTTCTCTCATGGGATTCCTAGGTTATTCTTGCGACAGTACATTGGTGATGTTGCAATTTTCAATTATTCACATGGAAATGAAGTATAGAGTAAATCGTAATAGTAATTGCGAAGCAACAGCGGACTCCACCTAGTATCTGCTGAACAACGGTGGTCTACCCAGCTAGTATTTGCCGTGCGACGATGGATACCCCAGCTAGTATGTGCAGAGGAACGCTGGGCAGAACAGCTTGTATTTGTCGAACAACACTGTGCACACCAGCTAGTATTTGCGTGCTCATAGGCGCTCAAGCTAGTACGTGCTAAGGAACGCTGAGCATCACAGCCAGTAAGTGCGTTGCAACGGCAGACACCCAAGTTAGTAAGTGCTTAGCAACGCTGGTGACCTAAAGTTTTAGCACCCTCTAGTATCCCAGGGACTGGGATATGTCAAGTACTTTTAGTTAGAAAGCCTATAACTCACCTATAACCATGAGCTGACTGGAGACCATGGAAGTAGAGAAAGTTGGAGAGTCAGTGGTCACTTCACAGCTGACATTGCCCGACAAGTTGAAGCCAACGTTCCTTAGCACCACTTGACTCGCGTTCGACACTGACAGCTGCAACAGAAAACATACAGTACATCAGCAAAATAATGGTACTTATACTATGTTAGTATATTATATATCCTACAAAACTAGTCGACCGTTTGCCCTAATAATCAATAGTTGACTTACATAAGGGTTCCTAAATCCTCATACTAAAATTAGGGTTTTCGAGTTGAGCCTCCCCCTAATCCCCCTTCCCTTTGGCCGATTTGGCTGAAAATCGACAGGTGACTTATAGAGCATACATATAAAATTTGGTGTCGATGCACTTATCAACAGTTATTACTGTTTTGTGTTAAGCTCTTATTTAATGCTGAACTTCCTCTTAGCGTATTCTGAAAACATAACCAAAAACAACACACTAATTAAATATGAATGGACGGTGAGGAGAGCGTATAAATATTATCATGGATAAATTGAGGAAAAGTACCATACAATATATACTTTAGGAGATTCAATACCTACTGCTTGACTAAAAGGACGGGTAGAGGCTCAAAATTGTAATACTTCGTACATATAATATAAAAAAAACAAATTATATACTACATGCAAATCATATCACTTATCCGAAAGATTATAATGTTGAACCTCCCTTCAGTCCTTTTAGTGAAGCAGTACAGGTCTCCTGAAGTAAATATGAAAGTCCGAATACATTTTTGCGTTTTGTGTCGAAATAATGGAAATACTAAAAAATAAAATAAGAAAAGATGATAAATAAAGCAATTTTTTTGTCAACACTTATATTGTCTAATCCCACATACATACATGTGTACTGGCTCCGGCTTACGCCATCGTCCGCACAAGGTTCAACAATAATGGAGATATGAGCTAGACAGACATATTTATATCAACTTAAAGAGTACCTGGGGTAGGAGGGGTCCTCCTCCCTAGGGGGTGGAAATTCCTATTCAAACCGATATTGACCAACTGTGGATAAATTTGAAAACGAGAAAATAACAAGAAACCTAAATAATCTAAAATATGAAAGGTTGTAGAAGAATATTTGCTCTACGTTAATATTGAGTCCAATGTTTGTTAACTAAAATAAAATCGAAATCAAAAAATTCTACGAAAGAAGAAATTTAGTATAAGTATACTTAGCCCTAATCCCCTCTTACCTTTGGTCGATTTGGCTCGATACATTCATTCTATCGGGAGTTATCGTGTTCACAGATACACACACTCGCACACAGACACGTAATGTTTTTCCATATTTGGAATCTGGAGGTCGGAAAACATAAAATTCCTGGGAAAAATTCCGAATTAAATTTTTGACCTGTTACATAACTTCCCCAATACTTCGTATAGCGATTCTGGATACTTCCATTTCGTGTCGAGAATTATGTTGAAAACATGAAATGTCGGTAAAAAGTCAACTTCCAATTTCTGTCTAATGACATAACTTGCCGTTACACTTCGTACATTTGGGGACGTAATAAAATCAGGTTGTCCGAAATATAAAAATAAACAGGCCCTTAGTGATGAAGCTCAGTCCCTTTCATGTCCTCCTGTATTACATTTCTTTTTTTTCTTTTTTTTTTTTATGTTTCAAGGGAGGAGGGGATGATTCAAAAATTCTTTTTGAGTAGATTCACAGAAAGAAAATATAACGAAGGATATTGGCTACAGGTAACATCAACATAAAAGAGAATTCTTGCCATGGAACCCTTCTGTAATCAATGTTATTTGGGAAAGACTCGCCCGAGTTGGTTTTATACGGAAATACTCGACCTGTTTGTCCGTAACTCGATTCCGAGGTAAATAGGTTAGCTTGGATCTAGCCAAGCAAAACTTGTCCTCCTCCCATTGTACATTTCATGATCATTATTTCGTATTTAGTTAGGTCAGTTGTTAGGAGTGCAGATATTAAATTTTCAATTCAAATGTGACAAAGTTGTTTATGAGAATAGTGACTATGTTCGACCTTTAAAGAGATCTAAAGTACATACCAATGATTCAATTCTAACCTAACACCGTTGAAACTATCTGATAGTTAGTTATTGTGTCTCATGCCCGGGCTTTTAGTTTTAGTTTTGTCATATTTCCCGACTCTATTGAGAGAGACCTCAATCATATATATAAAGCTGAAAATGTCTGTGCGTTATACCGCTATAACTCACGAACGGCTTGATGGATTTGATTAATTTTTTTTTTTAATTTGTTCGTCATCGTCTGTGGAAGGCTATAGGCGTATTAGTACCTCAATGTCTGGTCCATCCCAGCATCCACCCACGCAATCTTTGTAACTCAAAAACCACTGCAATGATTAATGAGGAATCTTTTTGAATAGATAAGTTTTATCTACCGGAAGGTTAAGGTATATTTTTTAATCAACCCCTGGTCCATCCCAGCATCCACTCACGCAATCTTTGTAACTCGAAAAACATCGCAACGATTAATGAAAAATCTTTTTGAATAAATTAGTTTTAGCTCCAAAGCTAGCGTTACTACAGTTGAAGGACTATAAGCCTTATTCCGTATGAATAATTGAAAATTATAACATCATGAATGTACTGTCGAGGAACTGAATAGCCTTATAGGAGATATTGGGAGAAAAGTCAAAGTTCCCCGGGCACGC
Source organism: Aradus depressus (assembly GCA_963662175.1). Taxonomy (NCBI): domain Eukaryota; kingdom Metazoa; phylum Arthropoda; class Insecta; order Hemiptera; family Aradidae; genus Aradus; species Aradus depressus. The sequence goes on from OY759215.1 coordinate 33,285,673, forward strand.
CGGGTATTACTGCTAGTTATATATATAGGGTGTGTCAGCAACCTCAGGCAATACTAAGTATAGAGGTTGCTGACATACCCTGTATATAGAAGTCTTCGGGATATGGTTCTTCACTTCATTTGGAACAAAAAAGTTGTAATAAACCATGGGTCCAATTCGTTCACCTTCAAAAGTTATTCTTGGTTTCGTAAAAGTTTCAATTTTCCTACTTTTTCTCATAAAATTGATCAGATCTCAAAACGTATTTGTCATAAATCAAATTCAATTACACCATTTTAAACAACATTAAATTTCCTGGGACTGTTTTAAATGAAATAAAATGTTAACAATTAGGTTTACAAACCTAATAGTGAGTTATTATGAGTCATGTTCGGGCTTTAACTTCGAGGTCGTTTCGTCCACTACCAGAGAGTACTTTCGTCGCTCTGGTGAGGCCGACTTTACTACGGGAGTCTTAAATTTCTATCCTAAATTTTTATTCACCTATGGAAGGGCTTCCTCCTGCCAAACTCTCAAATTCATTTCTATCACTACTCGCTACATGAAAGTAATGCATTGGCGTACATCGTAATTCTGAGAGTGCCTTTCTCGAACCCAGTTATGCCAGTATGAAATGAATTTCAGAGAGGAAGGGATGGAGAGTGATCTGTACAAAAGTGGTTGGAAAATCCTGTTATGGGCCATATATATTTTTTATTTTATTGTTATCCTTTTTATTAAAAAACTGGCAATAATAAAAAGATATATATTTTAAAAAGTTTCACTTTTTTTTTTTTTAGCTTTATGTACGAGGAATATTAGTAAGGTCTCTGAAACGGTGTTATTTGGTTGTTTACAACATCCATTGTCCCTGGAGGGAGTTCTATCTATGAATTAAAACTCTCTCTCTCGGAAGAGATTCGAACCCGCAAACAATGGTGAGACCATGCGAAATAGTCTCTATGTGGCCCTTGCGTTACAATTTAAACAATAAACTATTTCCTACAAAAATGTATTGTACGTTCTTTAGGGCGCTATACTATCGGTCTCATTAGTCCTATGTCAAATCTGAGGGAGTATTCATAATTGACGGGGTTAGAATGAAAATGGTCCAAGTGAATCCATTTTTGAAAATTTTTCGTTAAGTACATAATCGGGTACAAAAATGATAGTTCTGTTCAGGAAAAAAGGTAAATCCTAGCCAGTGCTGAGATCTAATGGCAAATCACTTATTCCATTTTGGTGACATGAACAACTAGCTTAAGATTTTTATTCAATTTTATAGTTTGCTAACAGCAACTTTCACCATAAAAATAGAAGACAAAATATTTCCGGTTTCGATAAATTATAGATTTTTTAAATCAGTTAAAAACTCAATGCATAGTTTTTTCAAAGTTTTAAAAATCTCACTTAGACCTCTTTGATCCTAACCCCGTCAATTGGAAAAAATTTATTGGTCAGAAACTAACTCTTTACGCGTAAATCTAACGAATGTTTAACAAAAACTTGCAAGACATTCATTTTAGGACGGTATTCCACATAGGTTTCGCAAAACTGCCTTGAAAAAATCATATTCCAAATACAATTTCTGTTCTCTGTTCAACTCGATCTGAAGAGATTTTTGATTCGGTCATAAGTATAATATATTTATGTAAAATGTACTTATGCCCCAAGCACAATATAATCAGCTCTAAATAAGAACATGTGACGTGACAATCATATTGGGTACCCTGTCTCTAATGTGGAACATAGATTTCAATAGCGCTCATTCACCACAAACATTCTTGAAATATGTTGTTCGATTAAACTTCCCCAAAAAGGCGAAGTAATGTTATTGGTTATAAATTTTACGATGGATTTTCACCAGACTCAAGTTTTCCGACATACTGATTCAAACATTTTTTTTTTAAATTCTGTTTTGAACACGATACTCCCGACAGAATGAATATATCGTCGATACAAATGCAAAGTATCCAATGTGAAAAAACGCATTTTTCGTTTTCGGTCTAAAGCGATAGCTTTAGGACGGATGAATGTTGTAGCGAACTCTTGAATCTGAATTCACGTTGTAAAGGGTCGAATATCCAAACTATGTAATGATGTCCAAAATCAAAGTGATGAATAAGTATTCGTTATTCTGCATTCGTTATTGTGAACAAATTTTTTGAACTGGGATGTTTCAGTCTCGAATGTACCACATTCGCGTTTTTGATCTGGTTCGAATAGGAACAAAATCAAATTCCCTGCATGGCAAAGTATTGAATATGTCATGTTCGTGTGTTTGCTGTTGCAATTTTTTGTAAAAACAATGAGCTATTTCAGACTATCGATTGTGACATATTCAATAGTTTGTAATGTAAATATTTAATTATTAAACAATGCAAACTAACGAAAATGCCACATTCGATAGTTTGCGTTGTAAATTATAGAAAAATAATCATCAATTATAGATAATCAAACTAACGAATGTGCGTTTTGACTAATTAAGATACATAATTCGATAAAATTCTTATAGAGCCATCTATAAGGCATAACACCACGTATAATGACAAAGGTAGAAAATGTTTGAAAATAAGCACTGATTTTGAATGAACCATGAAACAGTTAGGTTAGGTTTTATGACTCATGCCCGAGCTTTAACTACAAGGTCATATCGCCTAGTACCAGAGCGCTCTTTCGTCACTCTGGTGGACATGAGCCCGACTCTACTGTGGGAGTCCTAACTTTAGCCTACCCTAAATTTTTATTCACCTAGGGCAGGGGTCTTTAACGAGTACCTGACATCGTACAGGCTCGGGACCATCGCTTAAAGTCCCATCCGAAGGACGGCGTGCTTAAGTTTATTTTAACTCCCAGATAAAATAAACTAAGGGCCTCGGTCGGGTTCGAACCCACGTTCTTGAGCTCAGAAGGTAAGCACGCATGCCACTGAGCTACCGGCGCCCCTAATGAAACAGTTTATTCACTCTCCTGAGAAGTGGTGTTTTTCACATTCGATATTTAGCATTTGTATCGACGATATCTATATGAAATTTAATGTGTAAATTTAAAATCGACCGAAGAAGAAGAGGATCAGATGGGGGAGGGGGCACGACTCAAAAATCACAACTGCCAATGTAATGAATGTATCGACAAAAAATTTAGTATGAGGATTCAGAAACCCCTTTGTAATTCAACTATTGATTTTTAGCCCAGTCGATGGATGGGTTTTGGAGGAAGAGCGATAACTTTATAAATTCATACTGGGCAACATTGAACTTGATACGCTGACGACTTTCTTCTCTCTGATTTCCCCACTTTTAATAGTTGCCATTTTATATTCCAGCAACTTTAGGTTGGCAGACTTCCACTTTAATGGTGTCTTCGATGAATAAAACATGTTTTTATAAATGGAACTTCTCCACAAATTCTTGGCTTTTTTGGCCCTCAGCTCACGGATTATAAATTTGAATTGAAATTGTTTATTATATTTTGTCATCGAAATGGTAAGTTCATAATTTATAAAGAAAGGGGAGAAATCAGTCTTGTGGTCGATCAAAACAAACTCCTAGAATTTCTGTCAAGCTTTCGGCACTGAGCCTTCTTCAAGTCTTGTATTGACATCAGTGAGTTGATATATGCCAGAGTTGAGTAAAAATATGACACTAAAACTAAATGTGACTAAACCAAACCCCAAAACAAACTAGAATATTATATCTAAACACAAACAATTATAACATGATTGAACAAGAAATTTGAAAAATTATTATAGAAAATACAAAATATTATATGATGATCTAAACCAAAGCTAAGTATAACCAAAACAAAACCAACAAGCTAAGCTTATGTTTAGATAGAATATTATTTTATTTATTTTTTTTTATTCTTATTTTATTTATTTTATTGTATTTTTTGGCCTTATGTTCGATGCATATTAGCCATATCTCTTGTAAGGGTGTTGTTATCTAGTTATTTACGACATCCATGGCCCCATTTCGTAGATAAAACTCACTCCCGGACGGGATTCGAACCCGCAAACCATGGTGAGACCATGCATTATTTTATTTGTTTTGTTTAACTATTTTTAAAAACAGGCGGCGGTATTGCTCATCGTGCAGTCGAGTTGTACTCCCACAAATTTCCGAATCATTCCCGGGTGAACCACAAATAGTTTATTCATGTCGCTCACAATATGAGGAGTTGCGGATCCGTTGAGGGCCCATCAAGAAACCGGCCGCATAATTTCGATGACGAACTGTAAATTTTGTTGTATGGTCGCGAAAATCCAAACTCCTCCCTTCGAAATATCGGAAGGGCTTAGCGGTTTTCAAAGAAAAAGGTTAGAGATGTACTCCGAACATACGACTTTAAGCCATATCGCTCTATCGAGAGGCTTCGGGACACTCATTATGATAGGCCATTGAAGTTCCTTGTTTTGTTTAACTATTTTTAAAAATTTTTGTTCACTCATGTTATAATTGATTGTGTGCCAGAGCTCGAACTTCGAGGTAATTTTGCCTACCAGAGCGCACTTTCGTCGTTTGGTGGACGTGATCACCTCCCAGAAAAAAAACCTAAGAGCCTAAGCGATCATGATTGAGCTCAGTAAGAAAGCAGGCATACTACTGAGTTACTGACGTCCTCTTGTCTTTAGATATAATATTTTAGTTTTTTTCGGTGTAAGTTATTTTCTTGGTTTAGTCACATTTAGTTTTAGTGTCTTATCTTTACTCAATACTAGCATATATTAACTCATTAATAATGTATATATACAGATTGGCCATGGTCAAGCAGTGTTGCCTCAAGCTAACCCACCGGGACAAGCTAAATATCCCTCCTCACTACAACAGGTTTTGCTAGAGGATAGGAAAATGACTGAAACCTATGTGACGAACATTATTTAACTGCATTGCATGAAATGCTTTAATGCTTAAAATTTCGGAGTAGATTATTTATAAAGCTTAAATTAAGACAAATCCAAAAAGGTGTATGATCGATGTTAATAGTGAAATAGCGTCTCGTGGTAAGTTGGTGAATCTGGATAAGTAGGGTGTGGGACAGACAGGAAAATGACAAATTCAGCATTTTTCAACTTTAAAACATTTTAAAAAAACAATAACTTATAATTAGAATTAAATACTATGCATGGTTTTTATAGCCTAAAACCCCATTTAAAGCCATGAAAAAACTCCAGAATGACAGGTAAAGTATTTCAGAAGTTATGAGGATGGGACATAAAATTCAGATTTTTTTTGAGAATGACCCATATATGTCAATACAAGACTTGAAGAAGGCATTGCAGAAATTATAAGTTTGTTTTTATCGACCACAAGTCTGATTTCTTACCCTTCATATTACATCATTGTTCAATTCATCCCAATATTGATAATTGATAAATATTTAAAATACCAACACACTATTTCTTCAATTACTTGACTTTTCACCCACAAAAATGACAAACGGGTGTATGGGGCTGTCCCTCGGAGTAATTGTTATTTGAAATGGAACGTGAAAAGGGTGTATATGATAAATAATAAAACAGATCCTGACTATACAAATAAAACTGTATGTTTGACTAAGGTGAATTCAAAATTGGTTCAACACAAGCTGTTCCCTAGTATCAGGAATTTTGAACCCTGTTTTCCCATAATAATGCACTTCATATTTTCAAAACATTTGAAGGAAAGAGATAAATGGTATATATTTACAATTGTATATATTTTTATGTAATGACATTTATATAATGACATAGAGTATCTTGCAACTAGGTGTTATAAAGAGAAGGAAAAATGTTTCCAGAGGGCATCAATAATAATAATAATATTTATTTCCATTAAACCAATACATGGTAATAGGATACGTCATAAGAATATATACATTAAGATAGCTTACAAATTAGGTACATAAACCGATATAACTCGAGTTCTGACACACATGGATTAGAATTAACAGTACTATTAAAAAATAAAATGAAATTAATCAATAAATACTAAGGAATATGAGTACAAAAATAATAATATTAATAACTACAATAGATACTTTAATTGAATTTCATTAAAACTATGATAATAAATTTTTATAACTTTTCCGAAAGTGTCTTTTTCTTGACATTTCGGGACGTTCTTACGTCCCTTCATCAGGTCACAATGTGCGAAATATATAAATTAAATAATAAAAAAATAAATAGAAGAAAAAACCAAGAGAAATAAATTATTATATAAGTAATAAAAAATAATGATTCAAACGTAGATTCGACAGATCTTAAAAAGGATATATGTGGAGGAACTCCACAAAAAAATTAAAAATTAAAGCTTATGTATCAAATAATACTTTTAAATATGAAATTTTATGGTGGTACATAGTAGCTCTGAGGTACCGTACTTGCTTACTGAGCGTACGATGGCGGGTTCGAAACCCGGCTGAGGCTTTTAGGTTTTTTATATGGGAGATGAAGTATGTACTTGTTAATGACTCCGCCTAGGAGAAAAAAACATTTAGGGAAAAGACAAAATTTAGAACTTCCATAGAAGAGTCGGCCTCTAGTCTGATAGTAGGTGATATGACCTCGAAGAGAAGGCCCGGGCATGAGCCACGATAACTAACTAAAAGACAATCAGAGCGATCTTGATGGATATAACAGACACTACAGCTTTGCCTATCCAAGTTTACTAACCTACGGTAGAGGGTCTGTTTAAATTTTGCTGGTATACTACTACTAAAGGTATAAGATGACTTTAAATGTTTCTGTATAAACAGGTCGAAGCAGTGGAGCTGGCATCCCATTAAATTAGAGGTGGTCCCATCGAGATTTCACTTTGTTCCAGCCTCATTCCAAGTTGAGAGGGGAGAGGCACTTTGAACCTTCCTCTATATCAGTGGTCGGCAACATATCGATCGTGATCGATCGAAATTTCAGTCGTGTATCGACAACGTGTATGCACAACGAAATTCCAAGTAACTGTTTAAAAATGTGCAACTGTTTCTCAACATACTCTCTCTGCGTAACATTAGTAGAAAATATGTGATGTTACCATTACAGGACTTTCTTATACCAAACACGCTTACAGATCACCTCCTTCTCAAAATCATTTCATACTGGCATTACTAGATATATGCAAGTAATGAGTTGGCGGCAGCGGTATTTTTTTTCCACTGTATAGCATAATTTCTGAGAGTGACTTTCTTATAACCAATAATGCCAGTATGAAATTATTTTGAGAAGGGGGAGGGAGAGAGAGTGATCTGTAAGCGTGGTTGGTATAACAAAGTCCTGTAATGGCCACATCACATATATCTTATTGATTTTTTAATTTTTATAATTTTTTATAAAACTACCAATAATAGTTAGTTATAATGAATACTCTGAATAAAAAACTTAGAACGAGTCAAAAAATTCCACTTTATTTATATGAATAACACAATATATTTCGCTCGTTAGAGCATTCTCAAGTGTACAGGATACAGACTTATGACTCTAACGAAACAGACTACAGACTTATGCTCTAACGAGCGAAATGTATTGTGTTATTCATATAAATAAAGTGGAAATTTTTGACTCGTTCTAAGTTTTTTATTCAGAGTATTCACAATGAACTTCCACAAGATCTCTGGCGAAAACATCTCTAATTAGTTATTATGACTCATGCCCGGGCTTTAACTACGAGGTCATATCGCCTAATACTAGAGCGCTCTTTCGTAACCCTGGTGGACATGAGCCCCTCTATGAGCCCCTCTCTACTGTGGGAGTTCTATATAATATATGTGAGGGCGCCGGTAGCTCAGTGGTATGCGTGCTTGCCTTCTGAGTTCAAGATAGCGGGTTCGTATCCCGACCGAGGCCCTTAGTTTATTTTATCTGGGAGGTAAAATAAACTTAAGCAGGCCATCCTTCGGATGGGACGTTAAGCGATGGTCCCGAGCCTGTACGATGTCAGGTACTCGTTAAAGACCCCTGCCCTAGGTGAATAAAAAATTTAGGGTAGGCAAAATTTAGGACTCCCACAGTAGAGTCGGGCTCATGTCCACCAGAGTGACGAAAGAGCGCTCTGGTAGTAGGCGATATGACCTCGTAGTTAAAGCCCGGGTATGAGTCATAAAACCTAACCTAACCTATAATATATGTGGTGAGCTGGTATTTGGTACCTAGGGACCTAAGCATCCAATGTTCCTATCTCTTCCCTGGCGCTGGGCTTCCACCTTATTTTGTTATCTGTTTTGTTTGTTTATACTAACCAATACCTTCATGAAAGACCTAATCTCCCAGTTTTGCCTACCCTAAATTTTTATTCATCTAGTGTAGAGGTCTTTAACGAGTACCTGACTTCGTATAGGCTCGATTATCGACCAACGTCAGACGGCGTGCTCAAGAATTTTTCACCTCCCTGATAAAAAGTGTGGTACTGTACCAGAACATTGGTTTTCCAACTACTAGCAGTGCAAGGTATAGTACAAATGCCCATACAGAACTGAGGATGCCAGCTTTGTCTTATAATAGACAGACATGGCACCGAAGTTTGCCAAAGCCGCAAAGCTCTGATGCAAGTCTACAACGGTGGGGAAACTTATAACCGCAGCCAGAATGGTTCTGGTGTAACACACCTTTTACAACCAGTCATAAATCTGTGGGTAGTCCGGAGTATTGGGCGGACCCACAAAGGGATTGTGGTGTCCATTTTATATATAATAAAGGGCCTATATATGTTTCGTCCGTCGAAACAGTTTGTCTGTCTATAACAAAAAAAGGCGTCGGTAAATCACCGACTATGTACTTCCCCAGAAAAAATTAATCAACTAACTTTTCGGCACATGAGTCATAAATAACTGGCTAACTGTCTTTTCGAGAGAAATCGAGAGAGGCAGCAATTTCCTAATTATTAAAATACACTTGAGGCTCTAAATTTCATGTCAATATTGTGTTATTTTTGTTTGCTGTAGTTAGTTAGTTCATTAATTAATTAATTTTAACTCAACAAGGGAGTCATTTACAAATAATGTTTTAAATTGTCAATTTTAGATACATTTTATATTTTTTATTATCTTTCCACTTGACAATGTTGTGGGGCTCATTATAAAAAGTACCTGTGGCTTGGTTGTATATTTTTGTTACAGGGAAAGTTTTAATTTTCATCTTTTTATGAAAAAATGTTTAATGCTTATTCTATAAAAAAATAATAATTAAAAAAAAATAACAATTTTTAGAGGGGACTTTTTGCCTTGTACGGGGTGTCATATATATTTATTACATAGCTTGGCCCAAATTCAATGGACAACATATTTTCATTCAGAGGGTAGCAATTACAATACATGAAACAAACGCCACTTTTCACAATTTTTTTCCCAATTGAACGATATTATTTTTTTTCTCACTTTTTTAAACCAGATTTTTTGAAAAAAGTGTTACTGTACGAACATTTTATTGATCAGATAAGTATTTCTGAATGTATTCAGGATGGCCCCAATTGAAAATAAGGTCGAAGCCCCCCCCCCCCCCCCCCCCCCCCCCAAAAAAAAAGGAGAGCGATTTAAAATGAAGACAACAAATGAAAAATGGTATTTTTTTGAACATTTGTAAGTCTATTGAAATTTGGGCCCCCTGAATATCTCTAAATTTTATTTATCCGACAATTTACCTTATTTTCTTTATTACTTTACTTCATTTTTTTTATTATTTATTTAGCTATGAGGTCATATTGACTACTACTAGAGCGCTCTCTCGTCGCTCTGATGGACACTTCTATGGGAGTCCTAAATTTTTATGCACCTTGGGTAGGGGTCTTTAACGAGTACCTGACATCATACAGGCTCGGGGCCATCGCTTAGCATCTCACGAACGGCATGCTCAAAGTTTTTTCACCTCCCTGGCCTCGGCGGTGTTCTGAACCCGCGATCTTGAGTTCAGTAATCTTTGTACGCTACCTCTGAGCTACCGGTACCCTCAATTTCATTATATGTTTGGTATTTATTTATTGACACAGGGTGTTCGTAGATTTAGGATTCAGCAGCCGCATAGAAACAGAATACTGGATCTACATAATCTCCTAGAAACTCCTCCCACGTTTGCCTCTCATCACTCCTCAAATCCTTCAACTTTGGTGTACTCTGGCTCCCACCTTCCATATTATTTCACCAAACAGGTATTATTTTATATGAATACAAACCGAAATTCATCCTCTCACTTGCTGCGATCAAATTTAGGGATGTTTAGTAAATAATGAACATATTAAGAAACAAACTTCTCGCTTCAAAATCTATCGATTGTTTGGGATAAAGTTGATTTATATAGGCACTTCGATATCTAAATTTTGTGTCGATACATTTATTACATGGGCGGTAAATTAAGGGACTTCTCAATTCTATTAGCCGATATATTCTTTACAAAGGCAGTTTTTATGGTATTCGAGTTCAGCTCCCGCGGAAAATTAATATGCGTCGTCCGTATGGTAGTTATTGGACTGTTTTTGTGTTAAGCCCCCCTTACCCCTTTCTCTTCGGCGGTGTTGGCTGAAGAGTAATTGATGTCGTCCTTATGGCCTTCTGGATACACATATAACATCTTGTATAGATAAATACATTCTAACAGGAGTTCACAGACATATAGGTTAATTTTTTATTTTATTTTTTATATTTATTACTACATTGAAGCCTATTAAGGCTTATTGTAGAGAGTTGGGGTACAATTTGAATATACATCCGATATAATAACAAGGTAAGAATATTACAGCTTAATAAATTTCTAAATATTATAATAAATGCGCACATTTACTTGTATACATATAGCCAAGAGAAACCCAATACAAAAATATATATATATATATATATTCATTCATATACATACATACACATATACATATTATAATGACTTTAAATAAAACCAAAGTAATAAACATTAAGTCAAACCACTTTGTACTTAAACTGAAAATAACAAGTATTTAATAAAAACTTAATATGAAAAACTCAACTTTAATTCATTTTTCATTATCTTTATTATTTTTTTTGTGCTCTATTCTTAATTTTAATTTCATTTTTTATTATTTTTTTTTTATTGTAAGTTAGATTTTTTTAATGCTTGTTTTTTTAACTTAATAGAATTTACCTCCTCTGCCTCCATTGATTTGGAGATATGGGGATGACAGAGAACCGGGAGGTTTCGAGGAGACTCCAATTTACCTCCTCTGCCTCCATTGATTTGGAGATATGGGGATGACAGAGAACCGGGAGGTTTCGAGGAGACTCCAATTTACCTCCTCTGCCTCCATTGATTTGGAGATATGGGGATGACAGAGAACCGGGAGGTTTCGAGGAGACTCCAATTTACCTCCTCTGCCTCCATTAATTTGGAGATATGGGGATGACAGAGAACCGGGAGGTTTCGAGGAGACTCCAATTTACCTCCTCTGCCTCCATTGATTTGGAGATATGGGGATGACAGAGAACCGGGAGGTTTCGAGGAGACTCCAATTTACCTCCTCTGCCTCCATTAATTTGGAGATATGGGGATGACAGAGAACCGGGAGGTTTCGAGGAGACTCCAATTTACCTCCTCTGCCTCCATTGATTTGGAGATATGGGGATGACAGAGAACCGGGAGGTTTCGAGGAGACTCCAATTTACCTCCTCTGCCTCCATTAATTTGGAGATATGGGGATGACAGAGAACCGGGAGGTTTCGAGGAGACTCCAATTTACCTCCTCTGCCTCCATTAATTTGGAGATATGGGGATGACAGAGAACCGGGAGGTTTCGAGGAGACTCCAATTTACCTCCTCTGCCTCCATTAATTTGGAGATATGGGGATGACAGAGAACCGGGAGGTTTCGAGGAGACTCCAATTTACCTCCTCTGCCTCCATTGATTTGGAGATATGGGGATGACAGAGAACCGGGAGGTTTCGAGGAGACTCCAATTTACCTCCTCTGCCTCCATTGATTTGGAGATATGGGGATGACAGAGAACCGGGAGGTTTCGAGGAGACTCCAATTTACCTCCTCTGCCTCCATTGATTTGGAGATATGGGGATGACAGAGAACCGGGAGGTTTCGAGGAGACTCCAATTTACCTCCTCTGCCTCCATTGATTTGGAGATATGGGGATGACAGAGAACCGGGAGGTTTCGAGGAGACTCCAATTTACCTCCTCTGCCTCCATTGATTTGGAGATATGGGGATGACAGAGAACCGGGAGGTTTCGAGGAGACTCCAATTTACCTCCTCTGCCTCCATTAATTTGGAGATATGGGGATGACAGAGAACCGGGAGGTTTCGAGGAGACTCCAATTTACCTCCTCTGCCTCCATTGATTTGGAGATATGGGGATGACAGAGAACCGGGAGGTTTCGAGGAGACTCCAATTTACCTCCTCTGCCTCCATTAATTTGGAGATATGGGGATGACAGAGAACCGGGAGGTTTCGAGGAGACTCCAATTTACCTCCTCTGCCTCCATTAATTTGGAGATATGGGGATGACAGAGAACCGGGAGGTTTCGAGGAGACTCCAATTTACCTCCTCTGCCTCCATTGATTTGGAGATATGGGGATGACAGAGAACCGGGAGGTTTCGAGGAGACTCCAATTTACCTCCTCTGCCTCCATTAATTTGGAGATATGGGGATGACAGAGAACCGGGAGGTTTCGAGGAGACTCCAATTTACCTCCTCTGCCTCCATTAATTTGGAGATATGGGGATGACAGAGAACCGGGAGGTTTCGAGGAGACTCCAATTTACCTCCTCTGCCTCCATTAATTTGGAGATATGGGGATGACAGAGAACCGGGAGGTTTCGAGGAGACTCCAATTTACCTCCTCTGCCTCCATTGATTTGGAGATATGGGGATGACAGAGAACCGGGAGGTTTCGAGGAGACTCCAATTTACCTCCTCTGCCTCCATTGATTTGGAGATATGGGGATGACAGAGAACCGGGAGGTTTCGAGGAGACTCCAATTTACCTCCTCTGCCTCCATTAATTTGGAGATATGGGGATGACAGAGAACCGGGAGGTTTCGAGGAGACTCCAATTTACCTCCTCTGCCTCCATTGATTTGGAGATATGGGGATGACAGAGAACCGGGAGGTTTCGAGGAGACTCCAATTTACCTCCTCTGCCTCCATTGATTTGGAGATATGGGGATGACAGAGAACCGGGAGGTTTCGAGGAGACTCCAATTTACCTCCTCTGCCTCCATTGATTTGGAGATATGGGGATGACAGAGAACCGGAAGGTTTCGAGGAGACTCCAATTTACCTCCTCTGCCTCCATTAATTTGGAGATATGGGGATGACAGAGAACCGGGAGGTTTCGAGGAGACTCCAATTTACCTCCTCTGCCTCCATTAATTTGGAGATATGGGGATGACAGAGAACCGGGAGGTTTCGAGGAGACTCCAATTTACCTCCTCTGCCTCCATTGATTTGGAGATATGGGGATGACAGAGAACCGGGAGGTTTCGAGGAGACTCCAATTTACCTCCTCTGCCTCCATTGATTTGGAGATATGGGGATGACAGAGAACCGGGAGGTTTCGAGGAGACTCCAATTTACCTCCTCTGCCTCCATTAATTTGGAGATATGGGGATGACAGAGAACCGGGAGGTTTCGAGGAGACTCCAATTTACCTCCTCTGCCTCCATTGATTTGGAGATATGGGGATGACAGAGAACCGGGAGGTTTCGAGGAGACTCCAATTTACCTCCTCTGCCTCCATTGATTTGGAGATATGGGGATGACAGAGAACCGGGAGGTTTCGAGGAGACTCCAATTTACCTCCTCTGCCTCCATTAATTTGGAGATATGGGGATGACAGAGAACCGGGAGGTTTCGAGGAGACTCCAATTTACCTCCTCTGCCTCCATTGATTTGGAGATATGGGGATGACAGAGAACCGGGAGGTTTCGAGGAGACTCCAATTTACCTCCTCTGCCTCCATTGATTTGGAGATATGGGGATGACAGAGAACCGGGAGGTTTCGAGGAGACTCCAATTTACCTCCTCTGCCTCCATTAATTTGGAGATATGGGGATGACAGAGAACCGGGAGGTTTCGAGGAGACTCCAATTTACCTCCTCTGCCTCCATTAATTTGGAGATATGGGGATGACAGAGAACCGGGAGGTTTCGAGGAGACTCCAATTTACCTCCTCTGCCTCCATTGATTTGGAGATATGGGGATGACAGAGAACCGGGAGGTTTCGAGGAGACTCCAATTTACCTCCTCTGCCTCCATTGATTTGGAGATATGGGGATGACAGAGAACCGGGAGGTTTCGAGGAGACTCCAATTTACCTCCTCTGCCTCCATTAATTTGGAGATATGGGGATGACAGAGAACCGGGAGGTTTCGAGGAGACTCCAATTTACCTCCTCTGCCTCCATTGATTTGGAGATATGGGGATGACAGAGAACCGGGAGGTTTCGAGGAGACTCCAATTTACCTCCTCTGCCTCCATTGATTTGGAGATATGGGGATGACAGAGAACCGGGAGGTTTCGAGGAGACTCCAATTTACCTCCTCTGCCTCCATTAATTTGGAGATATGGGGATGACAGAGAACCGGGAGGTTTCGAGGAGACTCCAATTTACCTCCTCTGCCTCCATTGATTTGGAGATATGGGGATGACAGAGAACCGGGAGGTTTCGAGGAGACTCCAATTTACCTCCTCTGCCTCCATTGATTTGGAGATATGGGGATGACAGAGAACCGGGAGGTTTCGAGGAGACTCCAATTTACCTCCTCTGCCTCCATTGATTTGGAGATATGGGGATGACAGAGAACCGGGAGGTTTCGAGGAGACTCCAATTTACCTCCTCTGCCTCCATTAATTTGGAGATATGGGGATGACAGAGAACCGGGAGGTTTCGAGGAGACTCCAATTTACCTCCTCTGCCTCCATTGATTTGGAGATATGGGGATGACAGAGAACCGGGAGGTTTCGAGGAGACTCCAATTTACCTCCTCTGCCTCCATTGATTTGGAGATATGGGGATGACAGAGAACCGGGAGGTTTCGAGGAGACTCCAATTTACCTCCTCTGCCTCCATTAATTTGGAGATATGGGGATGACAGAGAACCGGGAGGTTTCGAGGAGACTCCAATTTACCTCCTCTGCCTCCATTGATTTGGAGATATGGGGATGACAGAGAACCGGGAGGTTTCGAGGAGACTCCAATTTACCTCCTCTGCCTCCATTGATTTGGAGATATGGGGATGACAGAGAACCGGGAGGTTTCGAGGAGACTCCAATTTACCTCCTCTGCCTCCATTAATTTGGAGATATGGGGATGACAGAGAACCGGGAGGTTTCGAGGAGACTCCAATTTACCTCCTCTGCCTCCATTAATTTGGAGATATGGGGATGACAGAGAACCGGGAGGTTTCGAGGAGACTCCAATTTACCTCCTCTGCCTCCATTGATTTGGAGATATGGGGATGACAGAGAACCGGGAGGTTTCGAGGAGACTCCAATTTACCTCCTCTGCCTCCATTGATTTGGAGATATGGGGATGACAGAGAACCGGGAGGTTTCGAGGAGACTCCAATTTACCTCCTCTGCCTCCATTAATTTGGAGATATGGGGATGACAGAGAACCGGGAGGTTTCGAGGAGACTCCAATTTACCTCCTCTGCCTCCATTGATTTGGAGATATGGGGATGACAGAGAACCGGGAGGTTTCGAGGAGACTCCAATTTACCTCCTCTGCCTCCATTGATTTGGAGATATGGGGATGACAGAGAACCGGGAGGTTTCGAGGAGACTCCAATTTACCTCCTCTGCCTCCATTGATTTGGAGATATGGGGATGACAGAGAACCGGGAGGTTTCGAGGAGACTCCAATTTACCTCCTCTGCCTCCATTAATTTGGAGATATGGGGATGACAGAGAACCGGGAGGTTTCGAGGAGACTCCAATTTACCTCCTCTGCCTCCATTGATTTGGAGATATGGGGATGACAGAGAACCGGGAGGTTTCGAGGAGACTCCAATTTACCTCCTCTGCCTCCATTGATTTGGAGATATGGGGATGACAGAGAACCGGGAGGTTTCGAGGAGACTCCAATTTACCTCCTCTGCCTCCATTAATTTGGAGATATGGGGATGACAGAGAACCGGGAGGTTTCGAGGAGACTCCAATTTACCTCCTCTGCCTCCATTGATTTGGAGATATGGGGATGACAGAGAACCGGGAGGTTTCGAGGAGACTCCAATTTACCTCCTCTGCCTCCATTAATTTGGAGATATGGGGATGACAGAGAACCGGGAGGTTTCGAGGAGACTACAATTGAAGAGCTATTTTTTTTTTTCCGAGGGCCAGAGTAGGCCTATTGTGTGCTGAAGAGGTTACTAATTCATTATTATTGTTACCATAGTAATTCAAATTTAATATTTTAATTTGTTTTGTACATAAACCATTATTTATTTATTATTTTGTACATGGGCCATTTTTACCGATTATAAATATTCAAAATTAAGAAATAGAAAAAAATAATAAATCTTGGTTTGGTTGGGCTTGAACTAAGTTTCAACAGAGTGAAAACATTTTTTTTTTTTTTTTTTATTATATAATTAGATAAATGTAAATAAATTTCGTATATTTAGTCGTTAATTCCCAGATATGTGTTGAGCTGTCTTGGTTCTTGCTAGCTGGTAGCAAGATAGATCCCTCAACTATAGAGTACATTCTTGGCAAATTGCTACAACATTCCTTCCCTTTATTTGGTTTCAATGGAATTTCTCTAACACTAATAATTATCTACCCAGGGTGGGAGTTCCTGGGAGTTGTATTATTTAATATGAAAGAAGAACATTTGATATACAAGAATATTAATACAATACCCTGCGCTGGTGTCTTGCACCTAGGGACCTAAGCACCCAATACACTTATCCCTTCCCTGAAAGCGCTGGGCTTCCACCTTACCTTGTTACCTAGTTGTGTATACTACAAAACCTTCATGAAGGACCCACAGTCTGCTAGTTTCCTTAACGAATCTGAGAATGCTCCTATGGTCCAGTCTTCTAAAGTCCTCTTCTATGATCACATCTTTAGTAAAAATATGGAATCTTCTCCGAGGATATGCCCAGAACATGAGCTGCCGTCTCGTCTCCGTCTCCGCAGGAGGGACTGACCTTGACTTCAATTGAGTCCATTGAGGTCTCCTGTTAGCTGCCGAAGCTCGCTCCTTTTGAGGTTCAGTATCCCATCCTTCAACACCATGGAATCCTCACCCAGGAGCGTCTTCGAATTTCTCCATATGGATATTTCTCTCCATGACTGCTCCAAAAGGTCTCTGTCCAAAATATAACTCTATCAATTATTATGATGTTTCTTATTATTATTCGCCGTTCACAGCATCTTCATGGCCAACCATCTTATATAAAACTGCAGGCCGTTTTCAGGTCTATGGTCTTGTTACGTCTGTTCCATAGCAGCTACCAACTCTGCCAATTGGTCTGTTTTTTCATTTCCCTGGAGGCCACGACCCTCTGTCTGAATATTCTTTATTTAATTCCTCCATTTTCTGACCTCTTTATTCCCCACCCGCTCCTACTATACATGTTTAGCCACCCTCAAATCGACCAGAAAGACCATCATTGTGCCCGTTCCGCCGTTTAAGAGGTCCAGGGCTACGCTTATAGCGACCCCTCCATCGAAGTTGGTCTCAACTGAACCCACTGCTGCTGCTTCTTATAAAAGCAAAAAAACTGTCATGGAACTGAAAATACTTCAAAGCTTTTTTAGCATAAAAAAATATTGTAAACGTGAGAAAATCCGAGATCGAGTTTTTCCACAGAATTTGACGATTCAAGGTTCTCTGAAGACGTTTCGACCATTGCAATGATGTCTCTCTGTCTGTGTGTGTATAATTGCAACTTAATATTTCATATCAAGATGTCACTTAAATCTGATTAGATTTTGACCGAAATTTTTAAAATTTACCGTTAAGCTGTAGCATTGTTTTTAATTTAACTGATTATTTTTGATTTGTATTTAGTGTATAAGGGTAATGGTTAAGGAACCTTATTGTATAATTGTACCTCTGTAGATACGACTGTTATAATGAACTCTTCTTCTTCTTCTAACAACATTAACAATTTAAAATTTCATGGATGGGGACAGATACTCGTATGTTATTCCTGTCCCCCATCTGAGTCACAACTGGAGTCCATCCAGTTCATATCATATACCCAGAATGCCAGTGGAAAATGAATTTAAGAGGGAGAGGGGGGGGGGGGAGTGATGTAAAAACGAGGTTTGTATGAGAAAGTTCTGTTATGGCGACATCACAACTGGGAGGTGAAAAAAATTTTGAGCACGCTGCCCTTCGGATGGGAAGTTAACTGATCATCCCGATCCTGTACAATGTCAGGTACTTTCCTATTTTAGTGTGAATATACCTGGTTAAACAAAATTTAGAACTCTCACAGTAGTGTCGGGCTCATGGCCCACCAGAGAGAAGAAAAACGCTCTCTAAATTATGTTTTAAAACCATACATAACATTGGGTACGTACTCATATGAAATTTAAATTACATGGTGGCACACATTGATAAAAAAAAACAAAAGGAACCATTTCTTAGGTTAGTTATAAGGGCTTCCTTCATTTTGAGAAGAAATGTGTAGGAAAACAGTTTCAGTCTAGATTAATTAACTGAACGTGGGCTTTGTGTTGAGAACAGAAGAAGTACGCCTACTTCAAAAGGGGCCTAAACAAACAGCACACACAATTAGGTGGAGAGAAATGTAAAAGAAACAGAGGTTCCTACTTTACAGAGGCGGAGCACAGAGACAACGTAAGGCGTTACACAGTATAACCACAATGAATGGTGAACCTTCCGCAAAAAATAATATTTTTTATTTATTTGGTAATTAAAATGTATATATATTTTTTATTTTACTTATTTA
The DNA here is from genome assembly GCA_963662175.1 of Aradus depressus. Lineage (NCBI taxonomy): Eukaryota > Metazoa > Arthropoda > Insecta > Hemiptera > Aradidae > Aradus > Aradus depressus. Next base: position 33,304,519 of record OY759215.1, read on the forward strand.
TATATGTGGTGGGCTGGTGTTTTACACCTAGGGATTTAAGCATCCAGTGCTCTTATCCCTTCCCTCGAAGCGTTGGGCTTCCACCTTATTTTGTTACCTGTATACTTCCTAAACCAAGTCCTTCATGAAGTACTCAGTCTCCCAGTTTCCTTAATGAATCTGAGAATGCTCCAGTGGTCCAATCTTCTAAAATCCTCCTCTAAGATTAACATCTTTACCAAAGAAGTGGAATCTCGTTCGCGCGTATCCCAAGCAAATGCCCAGGAAGTGTGCCGCCGTCTCGTCTTCTTCCCCACATCTAACACATGGAAAAGACTGTGAGTAGGTGTCTATTGAACGGACCATGTCCTGTGAGAACTCCTGTCAGCTGCCGAAGCTCGTTCCTTTTGAGGTTCAGGATCCCATCCTTCAACACCTTGGTACTCCCTAGAACATCTTCGACTGTCTGCATGTGGTCTTTTCTCTCCATGTACGCTCCAAAAGATCTTTAGTTCACTCTTTAATCCGGGTTCGAGATATTCCTAGTATTTATTTTTTTATTTTACTTCCCCAGCTATACAAAGTAAACGGGAGGTTATGTCTTCGCTTCAACGGAATTTCATGTTTTCCGACCTCTAGATTACAAATACACCTCGATTATCCGCGCCCCTAGGTTCCAGAGGAAGTCCGGATAATACAAAATTGAGGATAAGCGAAGTTTTTTAGTTTTGGGCAATAAATGTCTATTTACTCAGACTAAACAATCATCTTTAGTTACTATACGTTTTCGAATTATAAGTCATTGTAAAGATGTTGAGGTTAAAAAAATAAATATCTAATATATTGATGAATTGTAATATATAATAAAAAATAAAACATGAAAATGTGTATTTACATGTGTATAGTAAAAAAAATACTGAATCGGGAGAACAAAAATATGAAAATGTTTACGTCATACCTATGTACTTTTCGCGTTTGACGCCTTTCCTTATATTCGTTTGTGCCTGAGACCGCTTTGAGGGTTGGATGCCTGTGTATTGGATGGTAATGCCTTCCAAAATAGGCCTGGCTCGTCAGCAATATGCCTGGTGATCATAAAGTCCAGTCGAAAAAATGATGGATTTTATCATTTCACGAAAGGGTCGAACGCTCTCCGTATCAGCACTCATTGTCTACCTCTGAATACGAACGTTCCGTAATGTCTTTGACGAAAACGCCATAACGCCCCCTTCACTTGCCTTAAAGTCGGCTCAGCATAGTCGTTCAGCAAAGCGAGCAGCACTTTTTAGTTCTGTTCCGCGAATCGTGACTCCCGAAGTTCTTCGTTGTTTTTACCACTTCAAGACTTCAATTTGCGTATTTTTCGATGCCTTGTGAATTTTTTTTTGAACTTGAACACTGAGCTGCATTTTTTTTTTTAACCAAGTCTGATATTCCTTAGAAAGCAGCGATATTGAAACTATTTTCTCTATTTTATCGAGAATCTCATTTTAAATTTTTATAGAGAGAACGATGCGTTTTCTCTTAATATTTTCTTGATTTTTTCGCACCATGTTTACGCAAGAAAAGTCAGAGAAAAACTGAATTTAAAATATGTAAAAAGATGTTCATTTTGTAAACAAACTTTACTTAGAAAAGGAATGAGGGGGAAGAACCGGAGTTTTAATCAATTTCCTACAAAAATAGGAGTCTTGCTGTCTTGGTACTTTTGGATAATTTAAAATCTGCCAACATTCAATTTTTTGGCATTCTTATTCTATTTATTCATTTATTAACATCATTATTATTTATTTATTTATTTAATCGCGCTAATTAACAGGTGTTCGCATTTTTTTCCAGAGCGATTAAAGCAATGTCTGGTTGATTGAAATATTTCTATCTGTCTGTCTGTGAACATAGTAACTCCCGATAGAATGAATGTATCGACACGATTATTTATACAGGGTGTCCCAGCATGGAGGTAAAACACGTTGAAGTCTTAAAGGAAATTTAATTTTGAAAAAAAAATTTCCTATAAACACAAGTCCGATTCGGAACCGTTACAGAAATATTCAACATCTTCCAATTTTTGTACTTAGCACTATTTTTTTGCATAAAATTTCCTATTCCTCCTTAAGTATAAGAGCTAACACAAAGTTAATTATACCTTCATAAAGAGCGGTAAATTACCTTTAAAATAAGTTCACTTTATTATTACAATTACAAGAATTTGACAGTTTATGGGCAGCATAAACCGAAGGACTGTGTAATTCAGAAATTCTTTGGCAAACTGTAACTCACGTTTTTTCAAAAAAATGTCCTTATTGTATATCTTAATTTTTATTTAGAAAACTTGTGCATTTAATAAGCTTTCAAACGATAAAACATTATATTACATGAGCCTTATACTTGTGAAGCAATATTATGGTTTTAGTGAAAAAATAAGGTAAAAGTAAATGACATGTCTCATAATCCATACAGTGTTTATAATGAATTGAGGATTACTATATGTATATACCTCAGCTATACGAAAGTATAGAGAAAGTTATGTAATTGGTAAGAAATTTGATGTATGTGAATTATAATTGATGGATTGGTTATTGATGGTTTGATTATTTGGTCTATTAAATATAATAATCGTAGTGATGATATAGAAGTTAGAATAAGTATTATTGTTGGTAATATTGTTCAAATTAGTTCGATGGTTCGCCCTTCTAATATAAATCGGTTAACTTAAGTAAATAAAGGAAGAGTTTAGAGCAAAAACTAGTTGATTAGATTAATTCGAGCTGAGGAAGTACATAGCTGAACTTTGATTTTAAAATTAATTTCGAATTCAGTGAGTGGGAAGCAGAAAGTCAGTTGGTCTCCCATTAAAAGTTACAACATTAAAACCCTTTCAGAGAAAGTGAGGAGGATTTAAACAAGGAATAAAACGAATGGACAAACAGATCAACTGAGACTTTCAGATACTCAGGCTCACAGAGCTATCTCGGTCCAAGTTAATCCCACCGGATTGTTTAGGATAATCAGTACAGAGAGGAAAAATAAAAATGAAAAAAAAATACAATTTTAAATAAAAAGATAATTTAGTAATATCATTATTCATATTTAATGTTATGAAATCATAAATATTTTGTCTAACCCTTTAGTCTAATCCCGAATCTGTACCTCCAACACTTATCCCGTGAGAGTTTTACCGGATATAAATTTTCTTTCTTTTCTCTTTTCTATAATATAGGAGATGTTAGGCACACTTTATACATTCTGAATTTTCTAATTTTTACTTTCTTATATAATATATAAGATTACAGTACTTCCTTATACTATATATTATATAGTATAAGGAAGTATACTATATATTATATAGTATAAGGAAGTACTGTAATCTTGCTAGGAGATGTATAATATAGGAGATGTTAGGCACACTTTATACATTCTGAATTTTTACTTTCTTATATATATAGTATAAGGAAGTACTGTAATCTTGCTAGGAGATGTATAATATAGGAGATGTTAGGCACACTTTATACATTCTGAATTTTTACTTTCTTATATATATAGTATAAGGAAGTATACTATATATTATATAGTATAAGGAAGTACTGTAATCTTGCTAGGAGATGTATAATATAGGAGATGTTAGGCACACTTTATACATTCTGAATTTTTACTTTCTTATATATATAGTATAAGGAAGTATACTATATATTATATAGTATAAGGAAGTACTGTAATCTTGCTAGGAGAAGTATAATATAGGAGATGTCAGGCACACTTTATACATTCTGAATTCCCCAGAACGAACTAGTCGAATAACTTTTTGCTCCCCCTCCAAAACCAGTCGACGATTCAACATTTGAGTTACTTAGGAGCTCCTAAATCCTCGTACTAAATTTTGTGTCGATAATTTCACAAAATCGGCAGTTATTGGGGTTTTTGTGTTGTGACCTCTCTAAACCCCCCTTCCCTTCCGCTGAAAATTAATAAGTGTCGTCCTTATGGGGTTTTGAATACACATAAGAAATTTTGTGTAGATACATTCAATGCAACGGCAATTATTAGAGTTTTTGAGTTATGCCTCCTCCCTTCCCTTTGGCCGATTTGGCTGAAAAACAATAGGTGACTTCGTTAGAGAGTTCTGGATTCACGTATGTATTCCGTGTCGATACATTCATTCTATCGGGAGTTATCGTGATCATAGACACAAACAGACAGACAGAAGTTTTATTTTTCATATTTGGAATCCTAGAGGTCTGAAAACATAGAATTCCGCTGAATTTTTGACCGATTACATAACTTCCCCTATACCTACTTCTTATAGCTGTGGAAGTAAAACCTATTTTAAAATTCTTGTCACACAATTTAAATGTCGTATTTAGCAAGATAACACAGTGATATGGCTAATATGCATCGTACATAAGGCCAAAAAATAAAACATCTATGTAACTTATATAACAACTATATATACAGGGTGTCCCAGATAAACGGGCCACAATCCAAATAATTCGGAAACAATTAGTGCTAGCAAAATTTTACAAAGAATGAAAGTTGTACGTCTCAACGAGTGGTATGCAGTGGTGTGAAAAAAAAATGAAAAATTTAATGTAATAGGGCTTAAATGGCCAACGTAAGGCAAGGGTTTCCTTTTAAGCCCATTAACAATTAACACAATTTAAAAGTACTTGAAAAGTTGGGAAGAACCCCGCGAAAAAAAATCTTTGTACCTGTAAAACTACCGGAGATATGTTGGTTCAAAATCTGAAAAGTGTTAAACCCAGTGTTTGACGTGTTGAACCTTTGAAAAGAGTGAGTATTGTAACTAAAGTTAAGAATGGTTCTTAATGTATTTTTTTCTTTACTTTCATATAAAAATACTCAGATTGTAATAATTATAATAATAAAAGAGCATAATTTCAGCCATATTTTGAACATTTTCTGAAGATTTGGACAGTATTTTAGGTAATATGGATTCTTGCAAATGTTGGTAAAGGCATTATTATTATTATAAAGTCTGTCTAACCAATAAATAAAGACTTAAGAGCACAAATGTTACAAATCTATATTATGATTTTTTTTTTATGACTTCATTACTTTATTTGTTTAGTTCTTGGTCAGTATAAGATAAGAATTGTTCATTGAATATTGCAAAATGTTCAGCGCTAGTTAGATAGTAGATATGACCCTTATTATAGGGGAGTGTCATAGCAAGTTTAATGCTGCTTCTCAGGTTTACGCCGAACGATTTCCAGAAAGAAATCATCCATCCCGGAAGGATTATTCAAAATCTGAGAGAAGGTAGATTTACGAGTTGCAAATCTAAAGGGGGAAACATTAAAAGACAAGGGAATTAATTTTAAATATCGTGCAGCGTGACCCGCACATCAGCATTAGAAATTTAGCAAGGCGTACTGGCTTTTCTAGAAGTGTTATACATAGGTTTCTGCAAGAACATAAATACCACCCATTTCACATTCCTTGCCGAAGATTGGATGCATGTTTGAGAAATCGGGGAGCAATTTTTGAACATTTAGTGTAAATCAATAATCACCTACATGTAAGCATGTGTGTATGTATTTTTAACGTAGTTCAGTTCTTCATCTCTTGTTCAATTGTAATAATTACTTTATACATACAATATTGGTATTTTATTTCTGAAAATGTTTATTGTTTCTTTTATACCCTTCAAAGATACCACTTTTCGGAAGCTTTTGTATTATGTCAGTTCTGCCCATAATGCTTTTACCAACATTTGCAAGAATCCATATTACCTAAAATACTGTCCAAATCTTCAGAAAATGTTCAAAATATGGCTGAAATTATGCTCTTTTATTATTATAATTATTACAATCTGAGTATTTTTATATGAAAGTAAAGAAAAAAATACATTAAGAACCATTCTTAACTTCAGTTACATGACACACTCTTTTCAAAGGTCTAACACGTCAAACACTGGGTTTAACACTTTTCAGATTTTGAACCAACATATCTCCGGTAGTTTTACAGGTACAAAGATTTTTTTCGCGGGGTTCTTCTCAACTTTTCAAGTACTTTTAAATTGTGTTAATTGTTAATGGGCTTAAAAGGAAACCCTTGCCTTCCGTTGGCCATTTAAGCCCTATTACATTAAATTTTTCATTTTTTTTTCACACCACTGCATACCACTCGTTGAGACGTACAACTTTCATTCTTTGTAAAATTATGCTAGCACTAATCGTTTCCGAATTATTTGGATTGTGGCCCGTTTATCTGGGACACCCTGTATTGTAACAATTCTCCTTTCTTATACGTGAGAGAGAGCATGTGAGTGAATTTATTGATTCTCTCGCAGGCATCAATAGTTCCGAGCATGTTTTTCTAAATTAAATTATCTTCAATTCAACACCAAACAACCCACAATTCGCTCTTGTTTCGCTCCTAGCGATCGCGATTCTCTCGCAGGCATCACTAGTTTCGAGCATATTTTTCTAAATAAAATCCTCTTCAAATTCAAATCCAAATGACCCATAATTCGCTCTTGGTTTCACTCCTAGCGAACGCGATTCACTCGCAGGCATCGCTAGTTCCGAGCATTAATCTTCTTAATAAAATCCTCTTTAAATCAGCTCCAAGTGGCCTCGATTCGCTCGTAGTGTCACTGGTCCTTGCTGTATATTAATGATAATAATTGTCCATGGGGTAGACATGCTACAATATATACTTATATAATATCATATAACATCTACCTATATATACATATACTTATATAATATCATACAACATCTAAATACTTCTATCTCCAACTATTCCCGCCATTTACATTTGCATATATTTATAAATATTAAATAACAAATTGTGTGTTATAATTACAGCCTGAGCAAAACCGGCCTACCAAATTCAGGAAGTAGCAAAATGTAACTGGTGATTTGGCGGACCCCCTAAATCCCAGACTTTGGAAGATGGTTCACATTTTAACAACATCACTCAGTCTTATCTGAACTCATCCTATAGCCCCCAGATATTCATTCACTTTAATATCTTCTGAAATTGCACAATAAGACGAGAAGAAGGACAAAGGATGGTGAAATTGGGTGCAAACTCATAAAATAGCTGTGGGACAGGAGAAGCAGGGGGAAGAAGACGGCTAGGTCCGGGCACTGGCGGCACTGAGAGAGGCCGTATGTCATTCCGCCCCTTCTTCAACATTTATCTTAACGTTACACACAAAGTTTATTCCTTTTGTAAACTTTAACCAAGTGAAAATCTTACTTTTTCCACTCTCTTAATAGATACCCTAGGCTATTTTATTTAAAAATAGCGGGTTACCCGGCTTCGCCCGGAGTAACTTTACGGAGGTTAGTAACTTTAAGCAGGTGTGTAGCCTTAAAATACATGATTTTCGAAATATCTTGAAATTTTCAGTAATTTTGATGCCAATGGTTTCAGACGGTCTACATAAATCCTTTATAAATGTTGTGTGAAGGGTCACTTTTCATTAATTTAAGTTTTAAAATTATATATTGGGTAAGGAAATTAAAAATGAGAACTTTTTTGGTTGAAATATATGTTTATTTTATAGTTTGTTTGTTGTTTTAATCAACGTATGATCCATCAGAATCTACAACTTTGGCCCATCTATCAGTCAAATGTTGGATACCACGAAAAAAGAAATCCTGCTCCTTTGAGGCAATCCATTCATCAAGCCATTTTTTAACATCATCATAAATATTGAAGTGGTGCTCGAAAAGGGCTGACTGCAGGACCGGTACAAATGGTAATCTGAAGGAGCGATATCTGGGCAATATGGAGGCTGCGGTAGAATTTCCCAGTTTACTCCTAGCAAGTAATTGTTCACGGATTTTTTAACATGTGGTCTGGCATTGTCTCTTTAAACATATTAATTGCAGTTGATACAGGTCACCGGTAATGGGTTTAGATGATTGACCTGAAGAAATGCTTATGTCACAAAATAAAACAAACCTCGGGCGAGATGTGGACTGACATGTCAGTGGAAAATAAACTGAGGTCCATCAAAGACCATTGACGAGGGGAAAAGCGGGATAGGCAGAAGGCGGTGTGCTTGATGTGGCTCCGTCTGGGCCACACTCGGTTAACCCATGGCCATCTCATCAATAGGGTGGCAGCCCCAGGCTGTGGCAAATGTAGGACTTGGCCACATCCTGGAGTAGTACCCCGGTATACTAGCAGCTAAGGGAATCCAAATAAAGCCGCGTTTACACTATGTAGCAAAACAGCTATATAGCCGAACTATATGTGTAGCTGAGCTATATAGCTATGACTAAAAACGTTTCGTTGTTTAGCAGTAGCAGCTGTATGAGGATGTACTTGATGACATCAACCAGTTTACTTCGAGCTGGCAAGCACACAACTGACGAGCGTCTTCGGGCGAGAGCTATACAGCTGTGCTACAACAAAAAACGCGTTTCCAGCCCGGGTATATAGCTCAGCTGCATAGTTCCCTTTGATCTTTCCGACAACCAATGGGAAACTAATTTTCAGTTATATTGCTCTTGAATTGAACTAAATAGCTGTTTTCTGGTGGCGTTTTCAAAAACTTGTAACACAGCTACATAGCTCGGCTATATAGCTGTTTTGCTACATAGTGTAAACGCGGCATAAGTCACGTTCAAGGGATTCTGGGAGACAACTCGACTACAGAACCCCTCCTAACAGCAATGGAAGAAAGCCGCCTCCTCACAACAATCTAACCCATAAAGATCTTGTAATCAAACGCCGACAAATAATTATATTTTATAAGCGGTATTTTGGATCAGGTAAAGTGGCGAAGGCAAGAAGTAAACACGCCCTAATCACTCGACTATTGAAATGAAAGCAAATACATTTTTTGAAGTTGTCCTACAGAAATATTAAGGACTTGAAAATATGGCGTTATGAAAGGTCTCAATATTACATAAAGAGTTTATCCATGTCCCTTTATAAATTTTAATGTTAACGATAGGTTGTAAAGGGCTTTGGAGGGTCTAAGCCCAATATAAATTTATGTATTCACTCAAAATTAACTTTGACAAGGAATGAAATGGATGACTACTTAAATAATTCCCTCTCCAGCTAAGTAGATACACCCCCTTGACTTCCCCACGAACAGTAACCATGTACGCGGGGTATTATAAACCTTTATACAATTTTTTAAGCCCTCTAATAAAAAAAAAATAACGTTCCAAAACACCTAAAAATGTTTAAGCAATGTATAAGTCAGTGACGGTTTTTTAGAAGTTGGTGAATATCAGTATGCAGTATCAAAATGAAACCTAAAAATATGTTATGTGACAACAGGACTTTCTTATACTTTCTTATAAATGAAATTGAGACGGGGAGGTACGGGATTGTGATTGCACATTCTTTGCAGCGCTGCAGCTTTGTTCGTATTGATCCTTTCTCAAATCTGAGGGTATTTTGAAAGTTGGAAAATTTATTAAGGAACATTTTTGGGTGAGACCAATTTTTCAATGGCATTAACCGATTTTGCGTAAATGAAGAAATTTCAAAATAAGACACACAAAACAGTAATTAGGTACTAATCTTGAATAAAAACATAATGAAAATAAAGAAAAAGTCCAAGCCAATTCAATTAATTAAGAAAACAAAATAAAAAAACAGTTGCACATTGTTCAACAACGCAAAAGGTCCCAAGCAAGTAAAAACAATGAAGATAATAGTATATAAAAAACAAAACAGAAACAAGTTCAAAGTCAGTTTTATCAAGGAGCTACACAATATTTCTAAATATTTATTATTTAAAAAAACACAGAAATATGTGTGTACCTGTAAGCTGCTGAGCAGGCTGGACAGTATTGGCCTGTGGGCTTTATCAGTATACACGGGGTAAACAGATATGGCCCCATATTATAGCTTCGGGCAACATGTACGACCCAAGGGAAATATTTAATATCAGATAGGAAAAAATAATAACTTTTCCCCCTCCTCTTCATTAAAAAATGGACGTTATTAGATATTACTTATTGTTATTTGAACGTTAATTTTGTTTATTAATAATAGCATTATTCCAGGCATCCACAAGCAAAATACCCACATACTCTATCTCTCACATTATAAGAGTATAAAGTAAAATTTTAATTCTACTAGTTGTACAACTTATAGTATTCCAGCTTGGGGCGTAGCCAGGATTTTGAGCAGGGGAGGGGGGCAAATTTAGGATACGAGGGTGGGGGGTATAGACTCCCGGGGGCACAGCCCGCAGTTTCCATGGTTAGCGTTCCAGACTTTTTCTTATGAATTTTGGAGACTCGGACCTCTAGAAGCTCCCCCTGAGGTAACCACGGACTGTAATACTTAAGTTGACTTTACATGAGCAGAAAAAATGCAAAGCGCAGCACCGGAGATGCACGCAGTGGTTTCTGTGCTTTTAGAATTAAATTACTCACATCCAATAGTGTGCATTTGCTGCTGCTGCGCTTTGCATTTTGACTGCGCATGTAAAATCAGCTTTAAGATTATAAAGTATAATATAAATGATAATTTTGAGCGAAGAGATGAAATGATCGAATTCATATATATTTAAATAAATGTAATATGACTTGTTTTGTACATGTACATTTAAGTAACAGCTAATTGCTGACTTAGGAATCAGACGCAAGGGAAATTCGAAGATCCTATTTGTAACTTGCAAGCAAATCATTTTTAATAAAAACAATTTTTTTAATTTATTTAATTTTTATCTTGTTTTTTGCTCTGGCCAGTGGGGGGCACCCCCGCCCCCTGGCTACGCCCCTAGTTGTACAACTTATACTATTCCAGGCATTCCAAAAAATAAAATAAAAATCAGAAGTATAGGGGAAGTTATACAATCTGTCAAAAATTCGTTGAGTTTCACCGAAATTTCATTTTTTCCGTGTCCTGATTCCTAAAAATTGAAAAAAAAATTACCTGTCTGTGCACACGAATTCTGATAAAATGTATGGACACGAAATTTTATAAGTGTATCCAAAACCCCACAACAACACCTATTGATTTTCAGGTGAATTGTACGAAGGGAAAAGAGGACTCAACTGACCCTAATAACTGCCCTAATGTATGTATCGAAATGAAGTTACATATGTAAATTCAAAACCCAATAAGGACGACACTTTTCAATTTTCAGCAAAATCAGCCGATGGGAAGGGTGGGATCAGAGAAGGGGGTTGGACCCAAAATCTATAATAATTGATGTAATGAATTTATTAACGCATCATTTAGTAGAAGGATTTAGATATCCCTATGTTAGTCAACTATTGATTATTAGTACAAATGGTCGACTGGATTTCGAGGGAGAGCAATAACTTAATTGAAATATTCGTGCTGTGAAAGTACACTGCTGGTAATTCATCAAATTTTTTGTTTGTTTTCTTTTTCTCGGGTTACTATTTATTTAGTCAGGTGTTGATTTATCGCTTAGCTATTTTTAGGGGTTTGTTTTATGGAGTCCTATTATATCGGGGTTTGTTTTTTTATCGGGTCGCTATTTTTTTTGGGATCGGTTTCATCAGGGCTTGCTTTTTATCGGAGGCTTTACGGTGCGTGATTGTTCCACATTATGTGGCTATATTTACGGGTTTTGCACAAGAAAAACAAATTAAAAAAAAATATACTAACTGTCATTTTAAAGATTGCACTGACACAAAATTTCATATGAAAATTCAAAACCACTTAACGCATCTATCAATTTTCAGCGTAATCGGCGGAAGACTCAAAAACCATAATAACTGCCGATATAATGAATCGACACAAAATTTAGAATGAGTATTCAGAAGGCACTATCTAAAGCAGGCCCTACACTATCAATCCGCTTCATCAAAATAGCGCGATTGACATGCGCTTCTTGCAGCCTTGGGGCGTATCAAGCATCCCATCAATCTTTTCATCAACACTCATTTGTAGCGGAGACTAGTGAACTGGTCCTCCTGAACTGTAGTGAATCGGTGTTGTGTAGATACCATGGTTACGAATCAGGATTTGGGGTTACTCATCGCTTGAGTCATTCAAACTTTCCATCAATCACCATCAAGGCTTGACTCAAGCGTCAAACGGGTTCCTAGATTATCAATCACGCTTGACGCGCTGTTTTGATCAAGCGGATAGATAGTGTAGGGCCTGTTTAAGTCATCTACTAAATTTTGAGCCCAAACCATTGGTAATGAGAGAGTACGAAAAACTAATTGATTAATGATTAATACATAATGAGAAATTATATTGCCGGTGATTCACCGACTTTTTTTTTGATGTTATGTAGCCCCAAGAAGTTTTCTTGGGCTATTTCGTCTGTGGCAATTATGAAGGAGACGTTCTCATGGCATTTTCTCCAGTTTACAACCATAGACAACATGCTGTTTACAACCGCAGACAACAGCATAATGGAAATCATATCAACTACTCTGATACCTTTCATTTATAATTTTCGTCCGACTCCTTAAAAGAAGTTATTCTCATTGTATAGCACAGAAGATTCATAAATAAATGTTTATTGGGATGTAGAAAATTTTCCTCAAAGCACAAATGGAGGTAACTGATCATACAAACCTCTTCTGAGAATTAACTGCAGTTTTCCATAAGGGCTTTTCCAGAAATTGCTTCCATTTTCCTTCACATAACATGTGCCATATTATAACACACCAATCGTCTGGTTTTTTCTTCTCAAGCATTTCTAGAAAATATCTCCTTCTATCTTATGACTTCATATTTTCATTATTACTTTATTCTACTTATTTCCAGAAATAGCTGTGTATATATATATATATATATATATATATATATATATATATATATATATATATATATATATATATATATATATATACACATATATATATATATATACAGCTATATATATATATATATATATATATATATATATATATATATAGTCTTGTATAAATAGAAGTATATACACTGGAAATCGCGATATAGGAGAAAAAATTGAATCAAAAGTAGTCAATGTACATTCATTATGTTTTATTTACATTTTTTTATTTATTTTTTGCATAGAAATTGATAGATGTAGGTATATCCTATTTTATATAATAAATATATGTACTTATTAAGTAGAAAGTAAATATATTCTACGCTATGGACATGGTCTAACATAATCAAGTAAAGATGTTTGTGACGTTGGCAAAAACGCTGAATCCATCCTTTCGATATTTCGACTGAGGGATTTGCCGAAGAACTATCCGGAATAATATTTATAAGCTCTTCTTTAGCTTGGAGAAGAGGGGCGGATATCATGTTACGACTTCGTTGCATTTTGAACCATTCCAAAAGTGGTTTTTCGAAGTCACCATGAGTGGCTTTTCGGTTTTTTTTTTACTTCAAAGATTTGTCATCGCCTATAGCCGCTTCAATTTCATCTTTGTTTTTCCAAATCATAGAATCTATGATTTCGTCAATATCTGATATTAACGAATGATTCACTCCGTATTCCTTGGCCAGTTGTGCATTTGTCTCCCCATTTTCGATTCGCGTTCAAACCCGGCCGGGCTCCTTATGTTTTTTATCTGGGAGATATAAAAGTTTTTTCGACGTACATCGGATGGGACGTTAAGCTATAATCCGAGCCTGTACCATTAAAGAGCTCTATTTTAGGTAAACTACTCTTGGGTAGACAAAATTTAGGACTTCCAATATTAAACAAATATTTTATAATTCGTTGCTACATGATACAATTTAATATTATTTTGAAATATTTCCTATGGAATATATATCTTTTTTTTTTTTTGATTATAAGAAAAACGTAATGTATAACTCGCGCGGACGCTTTTCTCTCCTGTCGGAAAAATGCCACTTTCCACACCTGTTAGACAAATAACTATTTCTATTTCCTCTCCCTAGGGATCGCAATATTTGAAGGGAGCTTCAGGACGGAAAACAGCTAACGATATTGCCCGGAGGGAGCAACGACTGATGAGGGTGTTTGGAGAAACCCACCGAGGCTCAAATATATCGACTATATTGCAGCTACAACGTATCAAACAGAAATATTGGTCAAATAACCAGTTGTATACAACATTTTGTAACATGATGCTTATCCAATGTAAAATGTATTTATACATTTAGTATGAGGTAATAATATAATTATTAATAAATAATAAAAAAAGTAATAAATTTTGTATGTGTGAGTAGAATCCAATAAGGACGACGATTGATCTTCAGCCAATGGGAAGGGGGATTTGAGGGGAGGCTTAACACAAAAACTCTAATAACTACCGTTGTAATGAATTTATTGACACAATATTTCATATGTAAATTCAAAGCCCTCTCAGGACGACACATATTGGTTTTCAGCCAGATTGTCCAAGAAAAAGTGGACAATCAAGGGGTGGTTCAACACAAAAACTCTAATAACTACCGTTGTAATGAATTTATTGACACAAAATTTCATACGCAAATTCAAAGCCCCCTCAGGACGAAACATATTGGTTTTCAGCCAGATTGTCCAAGAAAAAGTGGACAATCAAGGGGTGGTTCAACACAAAAACTCTAATAACTACCGTTGTTAACTTCTAAGTTGAGAAACGCGGACATATTGTGGAAACTTGTAATAAATAAATAAAACAAACTTATTTTTGAAATATTGTCTATTCCACTAAAGATATATATACACATATAACTACCGGTTTCGGCTTTATACCATCGTCAGGTCTAGTTATGAACTCTTCTAGTTCATAACTAGACCTGACGATGGTATAAAGCCGAAACCGGTAGTTATATATGTATATATATCTTTAGTGGAATAGACAATATTTCAAAAATAAGTTTGTTTTATTTATTTAACTACCGTTGTAATGAATTTATTGACACAAAATTTCATATGCAAATTCAAAGCCCTCTCAGGACGACACCTATTGGTTTTCAGCCAAATCGTCCGAAAAGAAGTGGACAATCAGGGGGTGGTTCAACAAAAAAAGTCCAATACTTGCCGTTGTATGTATTGGCACAAATTATTAAGCTCCATTGTAACTCGATGATAATACATCATAGGGTAGTATTGAGTACCTGATATCGCACAAGTTCGTGACTGTCGTTTAATGTCCCATCCGAAAGACGGCGTGCTTATAGTTTATTCATCCCCTAGATAAAAAAAATCTATGTGCCTCGGCAGGGTTTCGAATCCGCAATCTTCAGCTCAGTAGACCTAAAAGTTTAAAGAATTTTTTTATATAAGATTGTTTGGGCCTACATTGTTGTGGACAGGGAGTGATAATCCCTGAATATTACCCCCTCCCTCTGGACCAACTTGGTCCTGAGACCAGAGGGCAGTTTCGGCCCCGGCGTCAACGTGTGAGCTTGACCCCGGCCATTCTCGTGTGTTAGACTCAAGTTTGTGTGAGTCTAGTGTTAAAGTACCAATGTAACTGTCGTGGATGTAGGACGGCCTTCCCGTTCTGTATCAGGTTATGGTTACTCATTGTGTGCCTATTTAGCTATCGTGTAAGAGTACGGTTTTACAAGCCATCTCTTGTGACTCAATGTGTGTAGAAATACAAACCCTGTTCTTTCTGTATAGCCTGGCCAGGCAATACATATTTCAATTATAGTGTTCAATTATCAGTGTTCCTCCACCTTATGTATCTTATAGATTCGACTGGACCACAGTGCAGACAGCAATCTGTAAGAAAAGTTAATTCTTAATTAAAATCTGTTAGTTTAAGAAAATATTAAAAGAATAGAATTAGCCTCGTTTTATGTTTAAGTTGGATTTCTTCCTGAGCCAACAAATATCGAATACAGTCCACATCAGAAAGCTTGCCGTATCTACTAAAGTTGTGCGTAGACAAAGATAGATATCCTGTTGATGGAGATGAAAATGTTTCATAGTAGAATTTTCGACCAACTAAGAAAGTTGTCACATTATTTGAACTCCATATTCTTTTCTTCACGTACTCCCCCTGGTTATCGGCCTCAAGGGACCTGGAAGGATGACAGAATATGAGGCCTTTAAGCCAGGGTTATGGCACATTTTAACTATAGGCCATCAACGGCACAGCTCCCGTCCCACAATGAACACCAGACCGCTTGAGTGGTTATATTACGATCCTAGTAGATGGAAAATGATGGTTTCATCCTATCTTGATGATGGGCCACTTCAGTGTACACGAGTCTGATGCAGTTTTGGATAGAGATAAACCGAAGACTCCAACGAAGTATAGGGGATGTTATATAATCTGTCAAAACTTCGATGAGGATTTTTCAATTTTAGAAAAAAAAAGTCTGTCTGTGCGTGGGTGTGTCTGTGAACACGATAACTCCCGAAAGAAAGAACGTATCGAACCTAAATTTTATATGTGAATCCAGAACCCTCTGAACGACGAATCAACCAAAGGGAATGAGGGATTAGGGGGAAAATTTAAGATAAATACTGTATAACTGTATTAATCAACTAAGTAAAAGCTCTCCCTCCAAAAACAATCGATCATTGGAATCCTCATAGTATATTTTATGTCGATATATTTATTACATTGACAGTTATTAAAGTTTTTAGTTAGAGCACCCTCTCCTCCTCTAACCTGCCCCTTCTTTTTGGCGAAATAGGCAGCACATTATGTGGTTTTTAATTTACATATAAATTTAAATCCTGTCGATACATTCATTTTTCTCTTTTCTTTTCAGGTCCATGGCCATTTTGCATTGGAAGACATATTTGTAGGACCAATATTTCTTCCATCCTAGTGTAATTCGCCGATTTACTTCCTCTTATAGGCCATTCTTGAATGAAAGTAATTGTCCTAGGTATACGGCTTCTTCAACCCAGTGTAACTTCTTCCCGCCCAGACTGGACCTGAAAAGAAAGGTGTTCGACTGCTGCATCACTCCCTGTTTAATGTACGGCTCTCAAACCAGGGCTCTCTCCCAAGTTGTGCTGAGGCGCTTAGAGGTCACTCAAAGAGCAATGGAGAGAAGTATGCTGGGAATTAAGAAGAAGGATAGAGTACGAAACTCCGAAATATGAAGAAAGACAGGTGAACGGGATGTCCCAGATGAGGTGCTGCAACAAAAGTGGAACTGGGCAGGACATGTGGCGAGGATGGAAGAAGGAAGATGGGCCAAGAGGATGATAGAGTGGTACCCGATTTACCTGAAGAGAAGAAGAGGAAGACAACTGGTGCGGTGGCGGGACGATCTGGACAGGTTAGCAGGTAGTAGTTAGTCTCTGGCCCAGGTCGGCCTGTGACAGCGGTGAATGGAATAAAATGGGAGAGGCCTATGCCCAAAGATGGGCCTAGTTTCCAATTTGTATAGATGTATATTTATTACTCTTATTATTGTGAACCTTAAAGAAGCAAATAAAAAGGATATTATTATTATTATTATTACATTCATTTTATAGAGAGTTATCGACAAAGGAAAGTTTTTTGTTTCGGTGAAAACTCAACAAACTCACTTCTGACTGATTACATAACTTCCACTATACTTATAAATTTTTTTTTTTCAAATTACTGCCCTATGTATAATAAAAAAATATTTTTGTTTCATTCTCATTTATTTTTATTTACCTTTAATTTATATATTTATTTTAGTGAAGTTTCTAGGAGAGTGAAATTCCAGGCGTGGAAGTCAAACCAGGTTAAATAACTTCCCCAGTCTAGCGAGATTTGTATAATCTGTGAAAATAACAACCCCGAGGAGACGAGGTGGAATGGGAAAGAGTTTAAGAAGAAAGGCTGGGAAGAAAGGGGATTCTTGGGATACCAAGTAAGCCACCTGCCTCCCGCCTCCAAGACATACCGCCTCCACCCCCAGGCCTCCCAACACAAGAATTTTTAATTATACCACTTTTGTCTTAAGGCCCTCTTCAAATGAACACTTTGAACATTCTACACGCTATAAGAAAAAAAAAAAAAAAAAAATCCACTTCTTGATGGAAATGTTTTATGGTTTTTTAGAAATTATAACATACTTATATTTATATAAATATTTGCAATGACATAACATTAGTCATTATTAGGTTTGATAAATGAGCAGTGTCAAGTTTGTGGCTGCACTGCTGAGGTATGTGGGCGAAGAGGAGACCAGGCTAGTCCTGGAGCAGGGCCCACTGCCATGCCCGCTGGAGGAGATTTTTCAAAAACTCTGGCCAAAATTAATTTTATCTATTATGTTGTTTTAACTCCCAAATCAGTTAAAAATGTAACTTATATAATAACATTTTATTATCTGAAATGTTAGATACATTGGCCACAGTTCGAGCTCCGGGCAACTCGTTAAAGTGTGGCAAGTTGAACAACCGCTATCTACGAGGTGTATTCAAAAAATAACGGGAATTTTCGGTTTTTGAAAATAATTTTATTTATTCGTCTACATCAATGTTATCCCCTTCAAAATAGTCCCCATTAGATATTATACACTTATGCCAGCGCTTCTTCCAATCACCGAAATACTTTTGGAACCCGATCTTTGGGATAGCATTTAGCTCTCTCAGCGATGCGCTTTTAATCTCATCTATGCTTGTAAAACGATGGCACTTTAAGGTTCTCTTTATTGTTGGGAACAGAAAAAAGTCACAGGGAATCATGTCTGGCGAATATGGAGGCTGAGGCATCATTACAGTGTTGTTTTTGGACAAAAATTCACGGACCAGCAATGGATGCATTATCGTGGCGCAAAAGCCATGAATTGTTTCGCCACAAATTCGGACGTTTTTTGTCGAGCTTTTATACCACTCGTAAACCTTAGTTTTACTCAAAGCAGACTCACCAAAAGCAATACTTAACATTTCTAAAACTTTGCTGCAATTTATTCCATTCTTGTAGCAACATTTAATAAAAATTCTCTGATCCATTTTGTAAACAAATAAATAATCGCCGATCGCACCAAAACACATGTAACCTTTTTGACAGCTATCAGCAGACTAAACATCCGGTTTGGCTAACAATGTACAGACACTTTTCAGACATGTTTACCAACACAACGAAAAACTCGTGTGAATCGGACTAATACAACCCTCGAAATTACAAAATTCCCGTTACTTTTTTGAACAAACCTCGTATATCCCATGCAACCAGAGTCCATTAATATTATTATTTTTTTCATTTAAAAAAATGTTTTTAAGGCAAAATTATATATCGCAAAAGTCAGATAAAATATCTGCCATGATAATTCGTAAATAATATGTAACATTCTAGATAAATTAATTAAGAAATTATTTTACTAATATATTAATAAATAATGTATTTAACATGTCTTAGAAATTTGACAAATTGATTAGGAAAGACACGTCTAGACATCAAGAAATGACAATGAGCATTAAGAAGACAAGTATTGTAAAGTAATTCAATAAACATTAGCTGCGTCCACTTGCTACTTTGATCTTTGACATACAAATTAAATTAAAAACTGTGATGTTTACTTATTAAATTTAAAATTAATTGTTAAACTTTATGTATGGATGGTAGTATATGCCTCCCAATGTTCATAAAATATTAATACATGGCCCAATAGTAGCTAAAGATGCTATACATCCCATTGGACAACTTTCTGAAGGAAGTCTTGAAATAAAGATTTACGACGATATCGTGAATTTCATTCTAGAAAAATGAACAGAATTTTAACGAATGAAGACAACTAATATCAAGCTTACATGTTCTTCCTAGAAGTTGCGTGAAATGCTACTAATTGACAGTGATGATGTGGAGCTGCAAGTTCTGAAGAAGTGTCAGCTGATGATAGTGAGAAGGAAGTTGAATAGTTTAATTTTTTTTTGTTAATTAAAATTGGTAATTTTTTTCCTAAAAAAAAAAAATATATATACAAAATATTAAAATCTCTATTTTACAAAAAAAAAAATATTTTCGAATAATAAGTACCTACTTGCAAATAGTGAAGAAAGAGTATACATTGAAATTGAGTAGGATTTGAAATTTTGGCCTGGCCTTTTCAAATAAAGGCCAATGTGCGTCGGAGTAGATTTGCGGGGGGGGTGTATGTGGATAATTGTTGAATAATTGGATTGGTCTGATAATAGAGTTTGCCGTGAAAATTTTGATGGAGTGTCATGTGTCATCATAATAGTGGGTACAAATGGATGTTAAGGTCATTATACAATATGAGATTCGAAACGAAAAATGACGCATCGGCAATGTGGCGTAATATAATGCACTGTAATGATTGAAGGCGTATGTTTGATTTTTTGGCTGATTGATTAACAAATTATTGAATTGGTGGTTAAATGATACATTTTTACGGCCTTTCGGTCTCCCACATATGTTGATTTTTCACAAGCTTAAAGCCTTAAATTAAGAACCACCCGGAGTGGGATGACTTAGTGGGACGGTGCTATCCAGCATGCTCAGCCATTACAACAGGGATCGACAAGACTGGAACGAGTCTGCCGCTGGTAATGATGACGTACTGATTGAGACAGGCCCTATGCTCTACTATGTCCTATTCGCCCCGGAGGTTAGGCTGCCCATTTACATAGTGTATGCTCTGCCGTCGTGAATAGTAAACATTTGATACTGGTCCAAATGAAAATGTTTTTCTATCAAAAACAATTACTTCATTGAGGTTGTTCCAATTCTCTGTAATTTCTTCATAATTTCCTTTCTCAAGCAAACAATCGCTGTAATTTTAGATTACTAAAACAAGTTATATCGTGTTATATATTATAGCTGCTTGGAAGTCGTTGATTTTATATTGTTATATTATGTTAATAGCCTTTTTTTTTTTCCTCTGCGTCTTATTACAATATAAATTAAGTTTATCTCTTAATAAGCCGTAGAAGGCCGCAGGTTGCCCACCCCTGGTCTAAGAACACAGAATGTACCTCAAATCATTTCTAGTTCCTTTTCCATTTGAAAGTACATATCATTTATACTCAACTTTGTGTTTTTTCTATAAAATTCTTTAAGATGGCAATTTTTAAAAAAAGTAATGAGTTCATCATGAAAGGCGTCAGCGGTATTTTTTGTTTCATTGTTGAACGTAGTTCTGAGAGTGACTTTCTTATACCTAGTAATGCTAGTATGAAATGATCTTGAGAAGGGGAAGGGGGAGAGAGATCTGTAAGAGTGGTTGGTTATAAGATACTTCATAACATATTCACGTATTAACTAACCGTTTTCGGTTAATCAAGGTATTAGGACATTAATGTATGCGGTGATACATCAGATAGTTGACCTTATGGAGGCGCCAGCATTCTCCTAAGCCCCAGTGACAATCTATATTATATTTGAATGATATAAAAAAGAATATCTCAAAATCGCGCGTTCGAAACCTTAAGATCCTTAGATTTTTTATCCTTGAGCACGCATCCTTCAGATGGGACTTAAGCAATGGTCTCGAGCCTGTGCGATGTCAGAAACTGGTTAAAGTCCCTATTCTAGGTAACTAAACCGAGGTATGCAAAATGTAAGTCTCCCAGAATAGAGCCGGGCTCATGTTCACCATAGCGACAAGAAACCACTCTGTTGGTAGGCGATATGACTTCGTAGTTAAAGCCTAGGCATAAGTCACAATAACTAACTTCGTTGACCTTATTAACAAAGAAAAAAAAAACTCTTTAGTTTTTTCTACTACTTTTAAGAGTACTTGCAAAGATTTTTGATTAGGTCATAAATATATGCGGTATTTTGTAAAATATAATTAAGCCCCGAAGTAAACTGGTCCCAATCTTCGTTCGATTTCGGCTAAAATCAAATCAGATCTAAGTTAGCACATGAGACTTCTTTATTCCGAATTTCAAGATCATAGCTTCAATCGTTTCTACGATAGAGCGCTCACAACTTTCCAATCATACACGAACTTTATAAAGTGAAAAAACCTTGATCTCGGATTTTCGCACGATTACAATACCTTGTATTATATAAAAAATCAGGCCAAGAGGAAAAAAAAAATATTTGTATAAAAACAGCTGTTAGGAGTTGATAAGTATATTAAATAAGGAAAAAATCTACAAAGATGGACTAGTTGCAGTTTGTTTAAAGACGAATGGAGAACAAATGTCGACGAACAGCTGTTTTAAATAGAAAGTCACAGTCTAGAGAGAGAGTTGTTAGGGGTTAAGTAGTGTACACAGTATACGGAGAGATGTTTTAGGGTTAAGGAGTCTGAGTGAGAGAAGTCAACCATGTAGGAGTGAAAAATATAACAGTCGAAGTATGTAGATGCGAAAAGGTGCTTTTTATTTATTTATATGTATATATACCCAAAATAAGAATTTTAAAGAGTGGCCACAAACAAAAAAAGAAAAGAGATTAAATTAGTTTTAGAAATTAGTTCGTAAGGTTTTTTTTACAAATAATTTGATTTTTTTTTAGTTTCCCATATTAGTTATTAAATTTATAATGTAAAATGAAATAGCTTTATTGACATTATTTTAGAACAAAAGCCTCCTCGTTTGGAGGTTTTGAGTCTACTGCTCTTTCAACAGAAGAAATCAGAAAAGAATTTAACGATTGTTCCTAAATTATTTATTAAGTAAACTGTTACTTCTTAATTAAAAATAAAATAAAAATAAAACAAGATAGAACAAAACAAAAGCAAAAAGTAAAAATGAAAGTTATTTCTTAAATAATACTTTTACACATTTGTTCTATCTTTCTCTGTTGCTGGCCACTGTGCACCATCCATCCCCTATTCTCTCCACTATCTCGTCCCTCCACCGCAGTCCAGGTCTTCCTTTTCCTCTTCTTCTGTCTCTAGGAATCCGCTCTGTGCAGACTTTAGCCCATCGTCGAGGATCCATCCTTGTCACATGCTTGGCCCAACTCCATTTCAGCAAGTGTCCTTCCTTCTGGAGGCTTCTTAGCCTCACCTTCCGTAGAACCTCGCTGTTTCTTATCCTGTCACTTATCCTTATTCCAAGCATGCTCCTCATCATTCTAAATTGGTTCACTTCCAGACGACGATCCAGCTTCTGTGTCAGCGACCAAGTCTGTGCACCTTATAGGATGGATGGATAGACGCAGCTCATCAGGATTTTGGCTTTCAGGTCAACTGCAATATCTCCCTTAAGTATTTTCTCCATCCTGGTCTAATTCTGCAGTTCACCTAAATTTATAATGTATGTTAAGTTAAATAAACCTAATATTTGTTCTCTAATTCTATGCTATTCATTTTCCCTATGAAGTAAGATAATTAATAAATTAATAAAAATAACATTTTTGCAAATTTAGGAAAACAAGATGGCATTCTCTTTAGTATCTTTAGAAGAAATCCATATGAAAAAATTGCTATTTGAAATGTTTTTAAATTCGTGCACTTTATTCAAAATTGCATCTTGAACTTTCGATATTTATTTAGGTCCATTTCCGGACACTACTGTAGAAATCAAAATTTAGTAGAAGACCAGCAACAATTTCTATAGAAAATATGATAATAATTAATTTTATTTTATTTATTTAAACTAATTATTATTTTATATTTATATTATTTAACATAATTTTTTTAAATTATCACAATTACATTACATTGGATAATGATAGAGACACACAATGAACAAGAAACTATAGATATTGAAGGGAAGTGAGAAGGGTAGTCTCTGTAGCTACAATAGAGGGTGGCGTCAAGTCCTGATAGCGTCCTTCCACAATGGAGAAACCACCCCCGGACCCCCACAAATCGATTTTGATTGGGAAATTAATTCTGCATAGATAGGAGCCAACTATAATATTGCATAGATAATACACAGCTTTTCACAAAAGCTCTCTCTCTGTTAATTCTATCCAACTAATGAACAAGTAATATCCAGTCTCTCTTTACAACTTCCTAGGTGATCAATGACCAAGCCTTTATGTTTTCATTCCTTTGTCTGTCTGGAAGTTCACCCAGAGCCTACTGTTACTGCAGTAGCCTGCTGTTTTGCTTCCAAGTTTTGTAAATCGTTTTGAAGTATAGGGGAAGTTATGTAATCGGTCAAAAATTCGATGCGTAGTTTTCAACGGAATTTCATGTTTTCTAGATTCTAAATATGGAAGAAGATTGCTGTCTGTGTGTGTGTCTGTGAACACGATAACTCCCGTAGAAGTAACGGATCGACACATTTTATTTTTCGGCGAAACACTTCTTAAGCATTGGTAATGACAAAAAACGAGTATGGAAATTATCAGATGAACAAGAAATAAAGGCCGGTTAAATTGCGAGGACGTTTTATGCAATTTCTTGGCAGCATTTTTTTTTTTTTTTTTTTTAATAATTGTGAGCTTATGTCCAGGGTTGAGACAAACTGGGATAGACACAGGATAGAGAGACGTGTCCTGATCTGTGGATAGGGAAAACGAAGGGCTAACCATCATTCGATTCTTGAGTAAAATAAATAAGTTGAGATTGGTACTCAGGTCTGGTAAATCCATCTCGACGAATCTAGAATCCCACTGGATAAGAAAAAAGATCGTTGTTAACTGCCGATGGAACGCTCAGACACTTTTGAGTAAGACATCTGTCGAATTTGAGGCAAATCGATCAAGAGGAAAAAAGAATTAGAAGGGGGCTTAACATCAAAGTAATCAGCATAATCTCTAGTGACCCTACTAAACAGCTGATGGAATGTAACGACATGAAACTTTATATGTGGATTTATAAGTTTCTGAGCCCTTGTGGAGTTTCAGGCGATTGGCCGACCAAAAGGAAAGAAAGGATTAGAGAGGACAATACCAACATCCTAATAATCCTCTGAAATCAGAATCAGATAACAAAATTCTAAACATGGGTTCACAAGTTCATAAGACACAAATACAGCTACAAATAATTCAAAGTGACTGATGTAGTGAGAAGTGATAATTTCACAGGTCTGACCACTCACAAATTTTATTTTTAAATGCTAGCCGGCTTTCAAGATTGCTTTCAGCATCAGGTAGTCCACGAAAAAAACCAACATTTACAAAAATGTTACACAATTCTAATGGCTAAAATAAATACAAAAAAATATAGGCCATTTTCATCAAACCTGAACAAACATAAATAATTAAATGATGTAAATAACATGAAATAAAAAGCATCAAAAATGAACTTAGCTGATAAAACATTTTTAAAAAACGTTAAAAATTCAATGAATAAATAAAATAAAACTGTCCAATAAATAAAAAAATATAAAAACAACTCAAAAATTATTAAAAAACATAAACTTTCATGGATGGGGACAAATACGTTACTTTTGTTCTTCATCTGAGTCGTAACTGGCAGGACGGAGTCCATGGAAGCAGACCTCAAATCCTCTCTCTAGAAATATGGAGTAGGGACTCTTGGTCGAAATGTTTTCAGGGTATAGAATGTAAAAATACTTTACATGTTGATAAATAAAGAGGAGCAAATACATACAAACTGTGATTCAGTGACCGTGACTGATCACAGTGATTGGTTCAAGAGTGAAGAGTGAATCTCCAGTGATCACCAAATCACCATGACTACCTGCCTCTTCTAAACCTCTACCAAATCCTAATTCCGCTCAACCTTTCCCTATCCTCTCCCCGCTTCATGTCCCTCTGCTAGTGTCCCAAAATGACAGGACACTTCAGATAGTTGTCCTTATGGAGGTGCTATAAAAAAGTAGATCTCAAGATCGCGGCTTCGAAACATTCAAAATGAGGATTTTATTTGGGAAATAAAAAACCTTGATATCGTAGTCCTTTATATGGGACGTTAAGGTCAGGTACTCGTTAAAGACCTCTATCCTAGGTAACTACTCTTAGGTAGACAAAATAGTTTCTCACAGTGGAGTTGGACTCATGTCCACTACGGTGACAAGAAAGCGCTCTGGTAGCGTTATGACTTCGTAGTTAAACCCCGGACATGAGTCAAAATTATCTTCCTTGGACTTACTAAAAATTAAAAAATAAATGTGTCTTTCAGTTTTCTCTACAACTTTAAAATTGAAAATATTTTTAATCAGGTCATAAATATAACGGGGTATCTTGAAAAAGTACTTAAGCCCTGAAGTAAAGTGTACTCAATTTTCGTCCGATATCGGCCAAAATCTAATCAGATCTAACATAGTACATATAACTTCTCCATTCCAAATTTCAAGTTGATAGCTACAATAGTTTCTGCGTTACAGCATTCACATCTTTCCATCAAATACACAGACATCATCGCGAAAATGGCCAAAATGTGTTCAGGGGGCCTTATAACATGAAGTTCTATTGGAAACTCGATCTCGGATTTTCGCACGATTACAATACTTTCCTATGCTAGGTATAAGTAAACAAAAAAAAAAAATGGAAAAACGAGAACAAATTCCCGTAGCAGCTATCAAAAAAATTCTTTGTGAACTACTAATGGTCTTAAGTAGCCTCACATTAGCTCAGGTGTACGAGTCTTGTGTACCCTGGTATGGGTACATTGAAAGCATCTGTGCCGGACCGAAGGGATAACGACGCACATACAGCCTGCATACAAAACACTATTCCATCACCCACTGACACTACTCATCCAGTCATGTTTATACTGTTTATAAATTTATAATATTATAATTTCATTGTTATGTAATCGGCCAGAAATACGAAGTTGAATATTCACCGGAATTTAATATTTTCCGACATTTCTAATTCCAAAAATGAAAAAAAGATATGTGTGAACACGACAACATACGTATAATAAATTTTATACGTATCCAGAACCCCATAAGGACGACACCTATTGATTTTCAGCCAAGTCCAAATCCAAATGAGGACAACACTTATTAATTTTCAGCAAAATCGGCAAGAAGGGGGGTTCAACTCAAAAACTCTTTAACTGCCGATATTGCAATGAATTTATCGATACAAAATTAATATTTAGAAGCCTCTATGTAAGTGAACTATTGATTATTATTTCACAGGATGTCAAATATAAGATAGTCTGACCTCTCACAGGTTTTTATTGGTAGTAATAGCTAGCCGGCTTTCGAGGTTTCCCTCATCATCAGGCAGTCTACAAAAGAACCATCCATAATATAATATGTAATATAAATAGCAAAGATAAATAATTAAATTGAAAACACAATTTTGAATAGAACTAAATAATATAATAAAAATAAATAAATAACAATCTAAAACATTAACAATTTAAAATATCATGGATGGGGACAGAACAGTTATCCCTGTCCACCATCTGAGTCACAACTGGGAGAACGTTGTACGTGAGACTAAAAAAAAAGCAGAAAGATGGATACATTGGAAAGTATAGAAATCAAATTGGAAATGAGGAAGAGAGAGTCCCCCCTCCTCAACTCTAGAGAGGGGATGGGAGGTTTGTCCAGTCTCACGTACACCGTTCTCCCAGTTGTGACTCAGATGGTGGACAGGGATAACTCGTCTGTCCCCATCCATGATATTTTAAATTGTTAATGTTTTAGATTGTTATTTATTTATTTTTAGTATATTATTTAGTTCTATTCAAAATTTTAAATTTTTTCATCAGGTAATTTTAATCAAAAATTGTGTTTTCAATTTGATTATTTATTTTTGCTATTTATATTACATATTATATTATGGATGGTTCTTTTGTAGACTGCCTGATGATGAGGGAAACCTCGAAAGCCAGCTAGCTATTACTACCAATAAAAATCTGTGAGAGGTCAGACTACCTTATATTTGACATCCTGTGAAATAATCACTTCTCACTACATCAGCCATCTTCATATTGATTATTATCCTAAAAGATCGACGCGTATTGAAGGAGGAGCGAAAAATATTTTGATTAATTCGATCTGGGGAAGTATGTTGCTAGTGGTTCACCGACGACTTCCTGTTTTTTTGTGTACAAAATAATAGTTTTTGTTCAGCTCTTTTTATATATTCGAGGCTCAGCTGGCTCATGTACCCCTCCTTCCTTCCACCATAAACTTATGGACCCCACAAATAATATAATATGGAACGGCAACGGCGTCTTTAGTCAGTTTGAAAAGCTAAAACTTCTAAACAGCAAATTTGAACTTATAATTATCTGCCCACAAGAAAGTCAACAGAAAAAACTAAACGTAAACTCGTCTCCAAGAGTTACAGTCATGTCCGAGCCTTCAATATGAGGTCATATCGCCTACCACCAAAGAGCTCTTTGACATGAGCCCGACTCTACCTATGCGAGACCTAATTGTTGCCTTTCCAGGTTAAGTTACCTAAGGTAGGGTGTTTTTGAAGAGAACCTGACATCGTTCAGGCTCGGGATCATCGCTTAACGTCCCGAAGGTCGACGTGCTCAAGCTTTCGGGGTTTTCGATCGGGTTTCGAACCCACGAATTTGAGCTCGGTAGACTAGCAGGCTATCTATCTCTGAGTGACCGGTGCCACTAATATATCAAAGACACTAGATTTCGATTTTCATGTGACTTATTCATATCAGATCTTTGAAAAAAAGGGTGCTGAAGAAGACTAAACTTGATGAAACTTCTGACAGGGGAGCAGACCACTCCAGCATCCTTATCGTACTCTCCTTCCTCAGCATGTCGAAACTCGACTTTGGAGTCTTCATCAGCAAGAAAAAGCTACTAATCTTAACTTGATCCCATCCACCACGCTGATGGAGCTTTCAGGACAATCCTTCTTCTGTGTTTGTTTGTTTGAAAATTCTTCTAGTGCTCTTTCGACGTCAAGAACAGATTATCCCTTAGACGTTACATTTTAAGGTTCTTAATACTGAAGCAAAATTGAATAAATTAACGATCCATCGTGAACATTACAAACCAGAAATTATTCTCAGTTTAAGTAAGGTGAAGAAAAATGAAGATGCATCCTACGAAATAAAAATCCTCTTAGGAAAAAAATAAATATTCGTTACTGACGGCTCTAATAATGTCAGATTTTCACTCTGCGAGGGAAGGCTCTGAATTTCAAGCCGCCGTCTGTAAGTAGCATATACTTGTACACCAAAGAATGTGCGGCGATTTATGCTGCTCTGTACATCATTACATCAAGTGATCTGCACCGATTCATTGTCATATTTTCAAATTACAGCGAGCAGCAATGGGTAACGATTTCAGAAGCCTAATGTTAGCCTATTTAAATGTATTGAAAAGTATTAATAGAAATGTCTTTTGGGTTCCGTCCCAAACAGAAATATCAGAGAACAAGGCAACTGACACAGAGCTATGTACAACAAAGATAACGAAACACTGGTTCACAAAGAAAGTCCATGAAGTTTGGTAGGAAATGTGGAGAGGTTAAAGAGATATGGAGGAGTCCAGTTAGAGGAAGGGTTGGCGAGGCTGCGGCTGGGATATCGCCGGCTGACCCGAGACCACCTCATCACCAAGGAGCCTTCCGCAGACTATCATCCCAGCTTGGCAGTATAACAATGCGCCGGGTATGACCGCTGAGTGCTCTAACATCAACCATCCCCGGCGCAACTAAGCCCTGGTCCCCATCTTTCTCGGGAAGGGCCTGTAAGGTAATTTGGAGGACCCAACTGATCGCCCCGGCAAGTGAAGCTCCCATAGGGGGCCAGTAAGCCCGGGGGGAAAAAAATTAAGAAATAAAAAAAAATGTAACACTCAGCTCACCATCCAACACATTCTCCAACATCGCCACTCAGCACGGATTTATAATGATCTAAAAGCCATATCAAGCGACTCCCTGCAATGAATAGACTTCATCAGGGAGACCTAGATCATTTTCTCTTATAACGACGACCACAAATATATTACAGAAAACAGACAAATAACACATTAATTCATATTGTAAGTTCCTGCATATCATTTCGTTTCATAAATTTATCTTACAACTATTCTATATTTATTATACATCTATATATATTTATAATTTTTTTTTTCTACATACTTTATTTGTAATCTAGATCATCGTACTTCTACTAAATGAATGTGTATCTCTTATCTATCCGTGATACTGCACATGTACACAGAAGATATTAGAGCATGTGGATACGACTTGGGAAGATGTGAGAAGGAGGCCTCTAATAGGGACCTGGCTATCCAGTACTCAGTCCGATTCGACACCATGCGGAATGTCCATAACTACCAAATTCGTCCTGAAGTATACGCTATATTTGAATGTATAACCCATTGATGTTCCTGTTGACATACTCACATGGGTTTCATAAGGCGGGCGGTCGACTCAGACGCTCACACTTACGATTATGATAGTAAGCGTCCATTAATTAATCTAAACAAGTCTTATCTAGCTACTCTTATTTGTGATAGTAAATGATCATCCTCCACACAGTCTTATCCAACGTCGGTTTTGGATTGTAGGTATCCATAACCTCCTTCATAAGCGTACTTTCCAACTTGAAATGATATCGTTACAAGGCGGCGCTTCAACCCTTTGTGTTTCATTTACCGAATTGTTCCTTCCTGTCTTTTTTCCAATTCAAGCTTGGTGCTGTTTCCCATGTTCCCCTTCCATTAAAGAGATGTGCTTATAGCATTATAGGTTTCTCCCATACCCTTTTCAGTGTTAAAAAAACTTCGTTCGTAATGCCAATTATTTACTGGATGTCTTCACGATGTTCCAGAATTCAAAGACCCGTTGACAAATAATATATATTCTCAAGAATATAACCAAATAACCTAAGACTTCTGTCTCCAGAATATATTCACATACGCATCAGTAGAAACAAGCAGACCAAGCCAGCGTAATGATACGACGATTTGGTATTGTTTGCTGGAATCAAGACATCCCCGTTGGAGTGGTCTTTGGAGATCCCTGGCAATGATGGCATTGTTCGAGTTGTGACAATCCAGCTGAAAACCTCCATTCATTCATCCAATTAAGCTCCAAATTCTAAATTCTATTATTTTTCCTTTCCCTCGTTCTTTTCCTTTTCCCCAGTGAATTTTCTTTTGTCTCTGTATATAATTACCTTTCATAAGTTTATTTTCCTTTATTAACTCTCTAAATTAAACGACGCAGGAAGGAATGGTCAGGTCCCTGCAAGCATTG